>JAYKKI010000020.1:26855000-27525000 GCA_039881145.1 Druceiella hillmani
TACAAGCTTTGTGAAAATTTGTTTGAAAACGTTCACTTTCAATCTGTTAGAAATTATTTATTTTTGTTTTAGTCCCATAAAAAGATATCGTGAAAAAGGAAATAAGGAAATGTATTTTGTGGATGCAATTTATTAACGACCTGCTTTTAATTAGATTTGACGTTAGTTGGTATTGCAAAAGACTCGGCTCGAAAAACATGAATCGACATACGAAAATAAAGCATTGATTCCATGAACCACTGAATAATCATTAACACAGGTGAAGTAGGTAATGAACTAGAATGAGCGGACTAATTTAAAAATATCGGTCAGCTAAGATGCGGTGAACTAAAATGTTTGAGATTAATTTTCCATGAAGTTATTACCATATTTACTATTATTTATTTCAATGAATTATAGGACACCGAAAAGAAAACACCCGAAAGAAATTTCATCGATTAGATACAACACAAAAGTCACGTATTATCTAAAGTAATTGCATGATATTGTGAATGTAAACAAATTTTATTAAAAAAAAGATAAAAAAGAACGTTCACTATTACTATTTAAAAAAATTTGCACGTGATATTCCTATAAACAAATTCGAAAAACTAGCCATCAAGAACAATTGTATGATATTTCACTCGCCTCGTTTTCGTCCTGGTAGGCAAATTTCTTTCTCAAAACTACTGTTTCTGAGAGCTGCTGTTATACTTATGCAATGGTCAATACGTGTATAATTTTCTTTATTTTAGAATAGTCATAGCTTTAAAACTATTTGTTAAATCAGGCGTAAAAATTTTAATTCTGTAAATTGAGGAAGACCATTATAAAATTAAATTTAATAAATATTAACATTGTAACTTCAAGAAAATTAAGTCGAAACTTCTATCTTTTTTACACGCTTTATATTAGTTTCACTTTAAATGTATTATAATGTATCGGAATCCTTTAATAATGTTTCGACCACTTTTAGACCTTCGAATTAATTGAAATTAATAATTCAAATAATTTTCTCACATATAAAGAAACGACGACTAAACAATAATTTCATAAATAAAAATTTATAAATTAAAATATAGTTTTAAAAACTAAAAACTTAGATGTTTTTACAGCAATATGAACTAAAAAATCAAAACATTCCGGTTTTTCCTTTATTTGGGCTATGATATCTTGCACTTCGCCAGATAAGACCGTAGTAGTAGTTACTTAAAAGGTAAATACAAACAGACAGGTGTTGTGGACGACTTAGTTTTCTATATGTATAGGTACTAGAAACGACAGTCCTATACATTTTGGTGGCAATTTTTGTGTATATTCTGGCAAAATATTGTAACAATGCAACAAATCTTATTTGTTCATAAGCACTAAGTATATTAAAGCAATTGTATTTTAGAAAATTTTTTAATATAAATCCATTTTAAATGAAAGTATTCTTATTTAGGATGAACAATTGTGCAGATCCAGAATGCCCCCACAAGGCCCACCAACGCCCAATAATTGTGTCATTGCGACAGAGGTGCTCCCTTGAGCGAAGCTTACAATAAGAAGATATATACTATGTGCGAACAGACGGGAGACAGCGATGTACTGGCACGATCCATGTTACACACCTCGCATGTGTAACTCACTTGTGTAGTGGAATGGTAATGAGAACTATCAGACACGATTTATTGATTATCTATAAAAGTAATTTCGTAATTTTCTATAGTTTGATATTGAAATTTTCAAGCTATATCTACACTTTTGATAGCATCAGACCATCAAACATTATTTCTATCCATTTGAAGGACGATAATTAAAAGAAATACATAAAAATTGCACTGGTGAGCATATTTTTAAAAATGTACATAAAAACGTACAAAAACACGTACACACATAAACGCGCACAGTTTCCACATGTATGCACGGGCGAGGCAGGATGTAGGCGTACGTGTACAAGCTTATACACACGCACACATAAACTGTTATCTTTACACTAGCGTTTTATTTTATATTTAGGTACGATATGCCTACAAACATTAGTTGGGCGTTACCTAATTTCATAATTATGCATTAATATTTCTATACGATATTCACAACATGGTCTATTTATTTTTAATGATGGGAGGCCATTTTGAGGCCTTATTCATGTAAAAGACAATACTTAAGAGAAATATAAAACACATACGCATACGTAGGCGTGTTGTTATAAATATAGTTACCTAAAAGCACATATAAACGCAGACGCTCTTGCGCATGTACGCATGAGCAAAGATATTCACGTATGGGTACTCACACGCGCTTATAATACACGTAAGTTGTATACACATGTGTACTACGCGTGAGGTGGGCAAAAACGATAAGGTTTCCGACTCTAATTTCTCAAATGATATGAAAAATATTTTGAGTATCAGAGAAATTAAATACGTCTAACTAAATTAACTATTCGCCTGATAACAGTAGTAATAGAGCCAGAGAAGTATCTTTCAGTTTCTTAAAATTTTCGTGAATAGAAAATTTTGCTACCGTGTTAAAAAGGAATTTTTACCGTTTTGTTTCGTTTTTTAATTTAAATTTTCCCGATTAATATCCTCACAAAATTAAAATCGATGTCAGGATCAATAATTCGTTATACTTCACAATTTCGCACGTCTTTTGTTTTATTTCCTAAGCTATTTTATCATTAGAACAGAACATGTACCATTTTTAAAATTATGAAATATATTATTATCTCAACGTTAAAGTTTTAACCTCTACCCAAATAATTAAAAGATCGCGTAACCAACATTAAAAGTTATTAAAGAATTATACAATTCGATATACCTACAATTTTTTTCAGGTATGTATATATTGAACATAAGCACTATCTCGATAGTATATATTCTTCGTATTTTATTTTATCTAGAAGCGGGTCCTTATAAGTAAATAATTCACTGCGCTGACAACAAACAACGTCAACATGTTTACTGTTCAACTGAAAGCAAGACAGACTGACTATTTCAATAGTACGAGTACTTACGGTATTAGTGGTATCTGAACAATTTATGAAATTCTCTACTGCGTTAATATATAATGTTACATGCTATATAATAATAAAATAATGAACAATTAATTTAAAGTCTTGGTAATATTTCGTTGTAATTAATTCTGAGTAGGAATTTTTTAAGCATAGGTTGTGTAGTTTAATCATTTGCCATAAAGATGAACCGGGTTCTAAATAAGATATTTCGTTAATGCTTAATTATGGTTTTATTCCGAATATATGCCTAAAAGTTTGCTCGAAATGTTTGTTTTATGTTGAAGTCTAATAAGTAAACCGCCCATGTAATAACCGCGATGAATCTATCTCATCGATTGTAATAACTAAATTATCCGAAATAGCAAGGAAATATATACATTAGAGGAAACCAAATTAGTTTTCTTAAAAAAGTTTTAAATTATAGTGTACTAAATGAAATGATCAAGATGAAGGAAACAATTATTTTAATCATATTTGGGGTCGCTATCAATAAATAATTATCTTATTTCAATATAAACTTAAATTATAATGTACTAAATGAAATGATCAAGATGAAAGAAACAATTATTTTAATCATATTTGGGGTCGCTATCAATAAATAATTATCTTATTTCAATATAAACTTAAATTATAATGTACTAAATGAAATGATCAAGATGAAAGAAACAATTATTTTAATCATATTTGGGGTCACTATCAATAAATAATTATCTTATTTCAATATAAACTTAAATTATAATGTACTAAATGAAATGATCAAGATGAAAGAAACAATTATTTTAATCATATTTGGGGTCGCTATCAATAAATAATTATCTTATTTCAATATAAACTTAAATTATAATGTACTAAATGAAATGATCAAGATGAAAGAAACAATTATTTTAATCATATTTGGGGTCACTATCAATAAATAATTATCTTATTTCAATATAAACTTAAATTATAATGTACTAAATGAAATGATCAAGATGAAAGAAACAATTATTTTAATCATATTTGGGGTCGCTATCAATAAATAATTATCTTATTTCAATATAAACTTAAATTATAATGTACTAAATGAAATGATCAAGATGAAAGAAACAATTATTTTAATCATATTTGGGGTCACTATCAATAAATAATTATCTTATTTCAATATAAACTTAAATTATAATGTACTAAATGAAATGATCAAGATGAAAGAAACAATTATTTTAATCATATTTGGGGTCGCTATCAATAAATAATTATCTTATTTCAATATAAACTTAAATTATAATGTACTAAATGAAATGATCAAGATGAAAGAAACAATTATTTTAATCATATTTGGGGTCACTATCAATAAATAATTATCTTATTTCAATATAAACTTAAATTATAATGTACTAAATGAAATGATCAAGATGAAAGAAACAATTATTTTAATCATATTTGGGGTCGCTATCAATAAATAATTATCTTATTTCAATATAAACTTAAATTATAATGTACTAAATGAAATGATCAAGATGAAAGAAACAATTATTTTAATCATATTTGGGGTCACTATCAATAAATAATTATCTTATTTCAATATAAACTTAAATTATAATGTACTAAATGAAATGATCAAGATGAAAGAAACAATTATTTTAATCATATTTGGGGTCACTATCAATAAATAATTATCTTATTTCAATATAAACTTGTATAAATGTTGATGATATTTATCAAGTTTTACTCCTAGACACGAATCATTCGAATTGAAGTCATACTGATTACGAATTTTTCTGCTTTGTTTTTATATATAACCTAATTTTTTTTACCTAAGTTAACGTATTTTATTATAACTGGTACTCGCAAATTGTAAATAAAAGCACTCTTGTATTCACTCGTAAATCTATTTTTAATGATTTCCTGTTTTTTCTCGTGTTTGAATAATACAATTTTCGATATTCAAGTCGTCCAATTACTTAGAATTTGTAATGTATGTATATTTTTTATTCTTTTAATATTCTGATTTTACGGATTAATGACTGACTCTATTGAATAAATCAAATGAATTTCATTCTAGAAAATTATAGTATCTCTATCACAAAAAATCCATTAAAAAAACCTTATTTGTCTTTTTTGTACACATTACTGTAAATTCTGCAAAATCTTAGAACGCATATAAAATCATCATATGACCATATACATAAAAACACGCGCGCGCTTGTACATATTTATACGTATATATATATATATATATATATATATATATATATATATATATGTATGTGTGTGTGTGTGTGTGTGCATGTAAGCACGTGTATAGATTTGTATTTGGTTCTGTTAATCGCTTTAGATATTTGATTATTGAGTTACTTGGTAGTTTACAAATGATATTAGTTTGTGATTTGACTTGAAGTGTGTTTTTTTATTCGTTATATTGCTATACTTTAAAACCAGTTGTGTTTTGTTTACCTGTATGTTTTCAACGTTTTAGGCGTTTGTGATAGCATCAATTCGATATTCGTGGGAGGAAGTGATGTCGCTAACACTGCCCGCGCAAAGTGAATTCACGATTTTCGACCGAAAGTTTTCACATTTGCAATTGCCATACCATATGTATTCTTCTTATCATGCTGATCTTATATTCGGTAACTACATGTTGCAAATGAATCAAAATATTCAAAATGCAAGTTTTATTTCATTTCAATTAACCTTTCCAACCTGGTATCGGAGGACATCCAGGAGTCCGCGAACCTAATCCACGGGGTCCGCGAACAAAAAAAAATTAAGAGGAAAAATTATAAAAACATAATTGCGCGGCCGAGTGTTTAATGGGAACGCACAGAGAAAACAAAGCCGCGCGGCGCACACTGCGCTGTGGCAAGTAGATCGGTGTGAGGGGTGAGGGGTGCGTCATTTCTTCCCCGTCCGTCTTTTCTCTTTCCTAATAGGTTTACAATACCTAAGACCTTAATAATAGCAAAGACCTTTTTTGATCTTTGCTAATATCCCACCTGAAGATGTTGTAATACAACGAAACCTAGGTCATGGTAAAGAAATTAAAGAAAGTAGAAATAATACTACATCACGTAGTTTCATTTAATTGTGAATAATGAATTTCTACAAAATTAACGCCAAATATATTCAATAACTAATAGGTTTAATTTTTTCTCTTCTTATAACTCGCTTGGATGTAATTTTATTGTACGAATGTAACTAGATAGCAGCTAGTATTATATTCGAAACTATGGAATGCTGGTTAAAACGTAATGAATCCTAATCAGTTGACTCAAACGAAGGACCCAGCCCTTCCTGTTCGTCAAGCAGTGAGCCTCGTGAAGGGGGAAAACTAAAGCATCGCAAGTTTGCTGAAGATTATTTAACTTTTGTTTTCACAAATACCATTGTAAACCCTGAAGAAAGACCTCAATGCGTTTTATGTTAATAAGTTTTGTCGAACCAGTCTACGAAATTGGGCAAACTTCAGAAAAACTAAAAGAACAAATTATGAAAGCCATAAAAAGTCAAGTACTGAAACTCTAAATGAAAATGCTTTATTAACTTGCTACCAAGTATCATTGTGCTTCGAATCAAGTGTTAATGTGCTTCGAAACAAGGTTTTCTAAGTTTGTTGATTTGCATTAACGTTTTGAACTGGGGATTGAAATCAAAGTTCGTGTTTATAATTCTAATTTATTGAATAATAATAGGTGGTATGAAAATTGTGGAAAAAGTTCAGTTTAGCAAAAATGTAAATTTGTCATTATTTTGGTTTTAAATGAAAGAAAATACATAAAAAACGAGATATCAACCAAAATTTAGAATCGGTCGCGATTAAAAAAATGTGGTTTGAAAAAGTTCCCACAAAAAACCGCACTATGTTAAAATATGTATATAATTACCATTTTTAGTGACACTAAACACAGAATTTGCAAATACAGGCAGGAATTTAAAAAAAAAAACAAAAATAAAAATATGAAAATGCGCGAATAGATCAAATAAAGTGAGGTTATAACATTTATGTTCGACAGCCAATTGACGACTATTTGTTCATACCAAGGCCATTTTTCAAATAATTTTTTCATCGTACCCGTTGCCTAATTTTTAAATATTTGAGTTAATTTGTGTACGTTTCTATTAATATAAACCAACATACATGTAGTTGTGTTATGCATACTTTACTATTAATATAAAAAAAAACTACACAGAAAATTATTTTTAAAGTAACATTGTGATGACATGTCATCTTCGAGCAGTCGACCCAAATCAACCCATCAAATCAAAACGCTATTCTGTATTCAGTACTCGCTAATTATACATATACACATAGTGTATACATGGACACATAGAAACACGGCAGAGTCACGAAGTCGTAAAGAGCGCGGGCACGGAGTGCGTTGACGTCCGCTTAGCACAATGATCGGCAGCTGAAAGAGCGGACGCGTTCGATACTTATATTTATAGATTCACGAAACCGGATCGCACGAACCATACACCAACCTTTTATTATTTCCTATCCCAGTCTTAGGTCTACAATATCTAGTCTTAAGCATTTTTTTTGTAAATAGATTAACTTTTGAAAATTAAATATTTTCCTATTCTACTCTATGGAGTTTTATTCTACGATACTCACTCGGCAAAAAAAATATATAATACTTTATAATTTTTGTAGATCATCGACATTTTTCAGTGTTTTTGCCTTTGTTCTATTTGCTTGAGAAATTTTTAAATTAAAGTTACTCTACATAATTATTGAACAAATAAAAAAACGAGTGTGCTTTAGACCACACGACTGAAGTAAAACTTCAAATTCACAAAATATGAACTTTAAAATGAATTTACAATTTTATTCACTTTAAATATAGAATATTTAATGTATTGAACAAAATAATAATTTATAAAATTGTTCAAGAACGAAATGAAATTATGAAATAATAAAAATATCACTGTCCGCGTAACGCTAGCAAACTCGCATGTATATACATTTCATGCACTGGCTATGAGAGGAAGAGAGAAAGAAAATGTGTGCTCGCACCTCTCTCTCTTGTCCCTATAGTAATATACGAAACGTAACTCTCTACCTTTCTGCCTTCACTAACTTATATCTCCCTCTCAACTTCCGTTCGCCTCGCCCGATCACACTTTTCGTCACGCTCTCGTCACGCATTCACCAGCTTACTCCCCAAGTCAAGCGTGCGTGAAGAAGTTTTACTTGAAAAAAATTGCCAAAGAGGAGTTTTATTCTACGATACTCGCTCAGCAAAAATAACATACACTACTCTATCACTTTTCTAGATCATCGACATTTCTCACTGTTCTTGCTTTTATTATATTTGCTTGAGAAATTTTAAAATTAAAGTTACTCTACATAGTTATTGAGTAAATAAAAAAAATATGCCAAAGAGGAGTTTTATTCTACGATACTCGGTCGGCAAAAATAATATACACTTCTCTATCAGTTTTGTAGATCATCGATATTTCTCATTGTTCTTGCCTTTGTTATATTTGCTTGAGAAATTTTTAAATTAAAGCTACTCTACATAATTATTAAGTAAATCAAAAAAATATGCCAGAGAGGTAATTGTTTATAATAATTATGGAAATAACTTTATTTTGGAAGCGTAATGTCAATGAAACATTTCATAAGGCGAATTAAGTATGCTCCCAAGCAGCTTACTGCTTGTGCAATACTGGAAGCGCAAAAGGTGTACAATTAGCGAAAAGTCCTAAAAATATTAATCGGTTATGGTAAAGACGAACAATAAGGAACCATATCCAATATATAAAATACAGATCAACTTGCAATAAAGCTAACCAACGCACAATGTGAACCAACATAAAAAATCCACGCTGAAGAATAGCCTCTCTTGCAACCAATGTCATCCTACTAGCATGTAAGTAAATAAATAGTACTTTTACAAGTAAATAAATACACTTTATTATTTTTTCTTTCGTTAGACATCTAATTAAATATTAAAAAAAATTACCTTAAAATGTCAGTTTCTCGTACCGAAACGTGTCTATTTTTTAAATATCAAATTGAAGTTATTTTCAAGATCTGATGGTAGTACTAAACTAATAAAAATAAATTTATATCTTCTCATTGGAAACAAAAGTTATTATCACCTTTTATCAGAGTTAAATTCTGTATAAAATATTTAACATTAAGTTAACTCTAAACGTATGAATTTAATTATTACATTGTAACATGAATAGCAACGCGGATAATACCAGATGGTGATAGCTCATAGCATTAGTTAAATAAACAAATGTCTGACGTAATATTCAAGTCAGTTTTCCACTTGCTCATTCTAACAAGTTGCACATAATTTGACGTAGGAAATTCAGACGAGGACTGAGTACTACACTCGCCGACGTCCATTGCACAATTTAAGCCGCGCACATTTTATATCACCAAGTCTAGCGAAGGGTTAATGCATTACAATTCACTTTTGTGGCATAAATAATAACCCATATTTCATGAGCTCTGCACTTTCATTAGTGAGTTTCATTCATGAGCTCTGAGTTTTCGTCATCGCGGTGCTTTCGTTAGCGCGGAAGCGACTGTTGAAGCTTTTGTTTGCCGTTACAGGTGAAAATGGTACAGGTTTGACTTAATAATTATTTTTGTTGCGTAAATAGTGATGTATTTAATGTTGTCTATTCATATTTTGGTACTTGTTATGCGATTGAAATAGGTACGCTATACGAGTTTACACAAGCCTAGCTGGGAAGATTTTGTATGCTACCTATTCGAGTCTACACAAAACTAGCTGTGCAGGTTTGTTGGCGCGCTTCTCTCTTGCATGTATCACAATATATATCGCGATATATTACGATAATTATTTGCATAAAATATTTTTCATTTCAATTTTCTTACTGTAATTATACATTTTTCGGTCAGTTTTGAACAAATTGCAGTAATATCTCGAACATTTTTAAAAAATTCATCCCGTTTTGAAAAAAAACATTAAATACGGGGAATCAAATTGGATTAAATATATTCCCGCTTCATTATAATTTCATTGGGAACTAGAAATTCCGTAATAGAATTTTGAGAAAAAAATTAGCCTTCTTTGGAAATGGACGTTGTTTCCAGAATCAAAATTATTGTTTGTGAACATTTTCGTGTGTATGTTAGTTACATCCTTGTAATCAAAAGAATGCCTTGAACCTGCCGCTTAGATGAGAAATAATATTTATTTTTATATTATAATAAATTATCTTTTCCGTGTAATAGATAAATTAAAAAAAATATAAAATGGTTCACCACTGACTTCCAAATTGTAGTTAATGTCATTAAAAGAAAGATATTAAAAATATTATTGAATATATTTGGCGTTAATTTTGTAGAAATTCATTATTCACAATTAAATGAAACTACGTGATGTAGTATTATATCTACTACCTTTAATTTCTTTACCACGACCTAAGTTTCGTTGTATTACAACATCTTCAGGTGGGATATTAGCAAAGATTCTAATCTTCTATCTTTGCTAATATCCCACCTGAAGATGTTGTAATACAATCGAAACCTAGGTCGTGGTAAAGAAATTAAAGATAGTAGATATAATACTACATCACGTAGTTTCATTTAATTGTGGATAAATAATATTATAAATATGATTAATCTTTTATTGTTATTTAATTGTATTAGCTGACCATGTTTGGAAAATTAGAAATGGCTTCACTAGATCGGCTAATTACGAATTAACGTGATTATAAAATAAACTGATCCAGCAGGAATCTAATCTGCGCATTTGGAGTTTCATTGCTCTTTTAAAGCTAAATTATATAGACCTCCTAACTTTATAAATATTTTATAATACCTAATATGTAAGTAAGCAGAGGGAATATGTATATTTATTTATATACGTGCGTGTATATATGTTTGTGTATATACATATAATTATATGTACATATATATATATATATATATATATATATATATATATATATATATAATTAATTCTGACATCTAGAATCATCGCTATAACTTTCCTATAACCATTGCGTAAGCTTCGAAAAATACGTCGGTTATTTTGATAATAAATAAGGAATTTATATTTTTTGGGTTTTTCAATACATTTCTGAAGCTGCTACCTGAAGTTAGAAAAATAATTTTTTTTAGATCATAGATGGATAAAAAAATATTTAGAATAGTTCATTGACAAAAGTATTGAGAAATGCATGGATTAATAACCTCTAATACTTTGCCAAAATTTTGCAGAAAAACGGCTACGACATATGAAATATTCATTAAAATATATATTTGTTTGGAACATGAAATCAAAGCTAACACGTGAGTAATATTGTAAGGGTTCCATTTTTCATTTTTGTATATCGAATTACGAAACTCACACATTTTAATGATTTGTTATAAAACTACTAATTATTTATTCATCACCAAATACAAATCAAATAATAAATTAATTAAACCTGTTATGTAAGAGTAAAACTCGTGTTGTGAAATTCCTGTATACAATTACGACATTTAAATGCTTATACTCTTATTTGACTATTAATTAAGCCAGAGGAAATTACTAGTTTTAATACTAACACTCACAATTTAATCTATATAAAAGTATAAACTCTTATTGAACAATTGGGAAATAAGAGGAAAATAATAGTTTAGTAGTACTACTCACCATCTAAGTACATATAAAATCTTGCACACTTATATAACTGGTGAAGAATAAGAAGAAATTATTAGTTCTGGTAATTTTATTCATTATTTACAAATGTAAAAGCTTAAATTCTTATGGAACTAGAGAGAAATAAGAGGAAAATACTAGTTTAGTATTACTACTCACCATATAAATATATATAAAATCTTACACACGTATATAACTGGTGAAGAAAAAGAAGAAAATACTAGTTCTGGTAATATTATTCATTATTTACATATGTAAAAGCTTAAATTCTTATGGAACTAGGGAGAAATAAGAGGAAAATACTAGTTTAGCATTACAACTCCCCATCTAAGTATATATAAAATCTTATACACTTATTTAACTGGTGAATAATAAGAAGAAAATACTAGTTCTGGTAATATGTAAAAGCTTAAATACTTATGAACCTAGGGAGAAATAAGAGTAAAATACTAGTTTGATTATTGTTATTCAGACCTATCATATATTGCCTAGCATCTTTTCCATAGGGCGTATCGAAAATTCTTTGAAACTACATAACATAGCGTGATTGAAGAGATAATGCCGGGGAATGTATGCCTTTTTCCAGCATATCTCTAGATATAAGCGACTTAAAATTATCCCAAAGGCAAATAAAAAAACCTGTCAATCAAAAGTGGAACTCGCACTACGAGGGTGGGTATTTAGGTATATGTGAACATTTAATAGTACGTAATATTCCGGCCAAACTACTTCAAAATTTTAATTTTTTCGAACGGAAATATAGTGCCTTCTTCATCCCTCACAGGCGAATATTTAAAAAATAGTTTTATGTGACATAATTTTAAATTTCCCACTGTCCAATTTTTCTCTTTATTCGTTCTGTGAGATCTTGTTTCTTGCCAAATTTGATAGTACGATAACGGAAAGTACCTTGTTTGTTTTGATTTATTTGCGAGAGTCAAAATAAGCGGTATAAATGGTAGAGTTTTTCTTCATCTCATTGACGACAGATAGAGGTATTTGATGTTAATTTAAAAATTGATACCTACACGCGTTCCTGTGAAAAATGTTCAAGACAGACAGATAACGAAGTGATCTTATAAGGGTTTTGTTTTTTCCTTTTAAGGTACGTAATCTTAAAAATGGAATATTTAATTTACTTCCTTTATAATTTCCATGTTATTTAACATGGAAATTATTTAATATTTAATATTATATATTATTGGATATTAATTATGGAAATAATATTCTGAAGAATTTCATGTTTTCAAATTGATATTTTTCGGGAAAACGGCTTCTGACGCATAACTGAACTTAAAAGATGTACTACTTCTTTTTATTTGAGGTATGGATACCGAAGAAAATAATGTCATCGAATGACTACAAATAGCATAAAAAAAATTAAACCCGTCATATTATTAGAATTTTAAAACACTAAAAATGTATTCGTAAAACTGTACTTTGTTTTCTCTCTCGCATTTTAACCATACGTTTTAATCTCAGTCTCGAAACAATATGTCATTTAAATTCGTATCTATTAAGCAGAAGGCAATGTAAAAACCAAGACTTTCCATAAAATTTGCATACATTACTACGATAATAACCATTACAATCTGATATTTATTGGCTTACCTAACAAAATTTTACATTATTGGAAACACCAGAATAATATATCTCTACATACATTATGTTGTCGTTGAAGTAATATTGCCCATAACAAGTAAAAATTATATATGTGTATTTCTTCCAAATGTTTAAATACCAATTTGGTATTCGAATATTTTTATTGCATACCATATAATTAGGGGATAAGATTTATGTTGATGTACGAATCATCCGGGTATCTTAACTAAAATTGATAAATAAATACATAAAAGCAAAAATATAGTAAAACCAGAAGAGATCATAAATGTACACGGGTTACAGCGAGTGTTGAAAAATGGTATAAATTTACTTATTAACTCTTAAGAAAATGGACAAATTGCTTTGTTATTTAAATCCTGGTTAAATTCATGATATGTAAAAAGAATCACTATATAAAGGAGTTTTCAGTTGAAAGTAATCCCGATCCTGATTCAATTGAATGTAACCTTATAATATATAATAAAATAAAAATTAAACTCATTAATACATACACCTAGTCTTTGAGTTAACTCCTAACCTAAGATTTTATTAAAAAGCTTTATTATAGCAAAGTATCTACCATGTACTTTCAGTTGTGTCCACGATTTTCCATCCATAAATTTACGAAATAATAATTAAAAGCTCTCTTAAGGAACTTTTTATCTGAGCGAATGAAAAAGTTCATATCCTTTTGATTGAAACATTCGAAGCGGCGATAAGCTAATTGGCGAAATTATTTTCGAGTTTTTAATTATAAGGAGCTTTTGTTAATAATGGACCGTCTTCGTCTCCATTGTCTTCGTAATATAGGCGACCTATAAGATAATACTCTTCATAACTACACGTTGTGAAAAGAAAAAAAAAACATACAAAATAAGATAATTCTACACTTGATACTATTATCTACAGGTCGTTTTCAAAGAGAAAATTGTGGAAATATGAAATAAAAAATTGAAACTTATTGTGAACCTTGTAGATGCAAACATATCGACCTACTTGATTCAGCATAACTGGAATTATATATATATATATATATATATATATACACACGCATATATATATATATATATATATATAAATATATATATACCATTTTGGGTTGCTGTCTTTTTAATTTTGAACTAAATAGGAATTTTTAGAGGATTTGGAAATTCGATTAAATTTTCATATCGTGTTAATGTTCGGGTTGATTCCCAATAATTAAAATGTATTCACTTTTACATGTTAACGAAATCACAATTCATTTTATCATATTAGTTTTTATTGGTTTTACATAAGTAATGAGTCGTCAGAAACCGAAATGAAGATCATTTTTGTAACTTTCTTGTATATATATTTTGCGTTGATTTATCTATTTGTATCTATAATATATATATTACATATTATAGAATACAAAAAGATAAATCTAAATAAAGACTATCGTCACTTTAAACTAGAGTTTATATTCAATTGTTACCAACGTAAGAGTCTTGGCCAAAAAGATACAGGTTCACAGGAATTGAAAAAAATGGCTTATAAAATGTTACATAATTTCAATAAAATATTAAAATTAAGACTTAAAATCTCTCAACTATTAGCTACAGAACACTTGTGTATAAGTTTTATCGCTTTTTATACTTAATTTTAAATTTTGAGTTAAAACTCAGTAAAATTTCTTTAAGGTATAATAATTTTCGAAGAGCTTTATTGTATAATATGTTGCTGTTAAAAGTAATGTACGTATATGAAAGAAAGCGGCATACTTAACGTATTTACCTACTGTTAAATGACAAAATTATAATTAGAAAATTGGCATGAGATAATTATTTTATTTGGTGACTAAGCAATATAAGTTTACACAAAAAAATATTTAGTGTCACATCGATTGAATTTTAAATTAATGACTTTGGGTTTAAAATTTGTTATACAAAAAAATATCGTTTTAAGGCTTACGTACCGTAAAAGGAACGAAAAACCTTATAGGATCACATCGTTGTCGCATCGTTGTAGCAGTCAATCAAGATCCTTATTCTCAGGGACGTGAGGAACTTAATACAACGATTAAGTTTAAAATTAAGATCAAAGTCTCAGATTTACGATTCCTTAGAGGTGTAAAAAAGGCAAGCACCTCAGTAAACGCAACCACGAAGAACCCTAAAAATGCAATTAATTATGTTGCATATTTTGACACCCGCAAATATGTCAAAACCTAAAGGGTACTTCCCGTGATCCTAGAATCATGAAATTTGGCAATTAGCGAGGTGTGAGACCTTACAAGTAAAGAAAGAAAATACGAACATCATTAATTTGTAGTTATATCACATAAAAATAATACTTTTTATATGAGTGCCTGTGAAAAATATAGTGCTTCGTCCTAAAAATTAAAATTTTGTTAATATTTTAGTAGGATTATTATGTACCATTACATATTTATAAATGCCTAAATGTGTACGGAACCCTTGAAATGCGAGTTATACATCGTGCTTGACAGGTTTTATTTTACAAAAAATTTCAAAAATTTTATAAAAACAAATTTAATTTCACACATTTTTACAAGCAGTGTTGGTATCAGCAATGACTTCATATTTTAAACTATTGGTAAAATAAATTCATATTTAC
This sequence comes from Druceiella hillmani, assembly GCA_039881145.1. Taxonomy (NCBI): domain Eukaryota; kingdom Metazoa; phylum Arthropoda; class Insecta; order Lepidoptera; family Hepialidae; genus Druceiella; species Druceiella hillmani. Next base: position 26,870,796 of record JAYKKI010000020.1, read on the forward strand.
ACTCGTGTACATAAAAAATCAGATCCTTACGTAGTCCTTCAATAATACTTCAATAATTTTAATATATCCTTTTGTAATACAGAACACATACAATGGTTAAATTACATTCAATTAAAAATAATATTTACGGAGCCGCTAATGTATTTTTATTTTGTATGTTCCTGTTATTAAAATTCTCATAACATTCTCATTATAAGGATATAAAAACTAAACTGTCCAAAATAACTACATTGAATATTAACATTTTTAACAGATGTTTAGTTACGTTACCCAAAATGTCCTAAATAAATGGTTGCAAAGTAAAGCGAAGTTACAGTTTTTATTAATATGTTTGACATGGAAGTCTTGTTCTTACAATAATTTATTTATTAGGTTCTCTCTTCTGATTTTTCAAACTAAAAGTTACTATTTAGCCAACTGAGTTTAAAAATGAAAAATGATAAATAGAAACTAAGTATTGTTTTAAAATACCTGCTTAACGGTCTCTCCCGATGATTCGTGTGAAAAAATTACTCTCACCTTACACGTACTGGAAAGTACCTTTAAAAATCGGTACCATACATTAATTAACGTCTCCTAATAGAAAATATGCTCATGTGTCATGCACATAGTTCTTAAACTGTTAAAACCACAATAAGAGTGTGACAAAACATGAACAAACTATAAGAATTCCAATTTAACCATATATCTTCGTAATTCTAAATAGGTCGGCAAAGAAAAGCGAGGTAACACTAATTCGATAATAACTTCAATTGCAATAAACATCTTTGTTTTAATCTTAATTTTTTTTAACCACCAAAAATGCTGATGCTTTGGAAATTAACACATACGTTTGTGTGAAAATCAACCAAATACAAGTAAAATATACACAAGATTGAATTATACTAACACGTGCTCACAGGCACCGTCCTGTAGATGAAAAACAATTGTCTCCAGGAGAATTCGCTTCCCAGCCGGACGTTATTATTTATAGAGGACATTAATCTCTTCTAACTTGAGTAAACTCCTAGTGCGATATCTCGTCACAGTGTGAAACCGTCCCATCCTTAAGCTTCCATCTATTATTCACATTTCCTTCCGTCGCACGCGGACGATCTTTGATGGGAGCCCCACGAGGATAATTCTGGAACAAGTTGCGTAATGTGTCTCGCGCGATGGAAGTTTGCAAGTAGTTTTGCGGTGAAATGTTATAGTTTCTCGAAATCGATTAATTATTTATTTGAGTGGGAATTGCACTTAAGGTGATTTAGGCATTTCCATGTTTGAAAAAAAGCAGACGTTGAATGATGTTGCTGTGATAGCGTTTATATCATTTCTTTAATAGGTTATTGAATTGAAAATGCAGCCTTGGCAACTTTTTTATATATCTGGTTTATTTTTTTCAATCGGAATTTTTTTGGTTTAGTTTTAAATTTTAAAATTAGGTTAAGTGTAACTTAAACGATAAATGATACATAGAGGATTTTTTTTCACCAATGTTGTGATGAATTGGCTCTCTTTAACTTAAAATACATTTACAAGTTTAAGTTTAAAGAAATCTTCTAATTTCCCTTCCTTATTTAAAAGTCGGATTTAGTAGTCGGATCCTCTTGTGCTCGTATATGCGCATAATGTACACATGACTTTAGGCCATATGTTCGAGTTTTCCATGTTCTGTTTAAATTTATGGACTAAAAACAATAAAATGAAAGCTTCACATTTGTATTGTTTTCTTTTGCATTTAAAATAAATCTCTTTTAGTGGTTTTACAAATATTAGCGCATATATCAAAATTTTAGAATAAATGGATATTTGGGTCCAAAAAATAAACGGCTTAAAATAAAATATATTCACAATTTTTTTGGAATGTGCTTAAATATATTTTTAATTTTTAAAATTACTTTACTATAATTTCGAGCTTTGAAATATTCCACATGTATATGAGTCCGATGAAAACGTAATACCGTTTATCTTATATCGTTCTAAATACAGACTCGCCATATTGTTATGCACGCAATATGGCGGACACGTTTAAATGGCTAATTAACTTTTCATTTTCAGCTGCATTTATATGTTCGACGAGTAAAATGCGGAATACTATCTGATACTATTGTAAAATCAATGTGGCGGATACCCAATGGTGGAAACACTATTGTTTTTAAATTTTTTTAAACTTGAATTTAGGTTTAAGTTTTAGAACCCGTTATATGTACCTAAAGTTCGTAGAAAAATTAAACTTTTTTATCAGTACTATTTCAATCATTTAACAAATTTTATTCTTTGAAGATAATACATTTCCTTGAAATTTTAATTTTATATCCAATAATCCCCGCCCTTCATTACCTAAGAAAAAAATCGATTTCACAAGCAAAAGCTTAAGTTAGAAAAGCTTTCACACAACTTAAATTTAGTAATTTTGCCTAAAAAACCAGCAAGTGTTTGAATTGTACTTCATGGCATTTCATGACGATCGCGCATAAAGTTTTACTGATTTGCCAAAATACCATTCACTGTATTATTTGTTGGCTTGGTGAACAATCCTATATTCGATTGGCCAAAATATGTGTTGTCTGGTTTTCAGCTTACCACGTATTATATTAAGTGTACCGTAACTTGTTATATCCATATGACATAATACATTTACCCATATAACTTGCTCTCCGAATTACTATAGCATTTTATAAATAATTCGTATGTTTGTTGAAAAATCTACAGGTGAATTTAAATATATATATATATATATATATATATATATATATATATATATATATATACATATATATATATATATATATATATATATATATATATATATATATATATATATATATATGGTGATATATATGAAAAACTTTTCCGTAACAATGTGAGGAGTGAAAATTATCAGTATTGTCACAAAATTTGTGGTTTAGTTTATTGAGTGATTTCATTTTCGTAGAATAAAAATACAGAATATTTTCTAGTGATGGCAAAAACTTTTTAATGTATGTAATCAGATAACGTGAAAAAACGAGATTCAATGAAATTATTTACATATTTTGCTAGAAACTATGAATCAATTATAAAAATTTAATTTTCGTTATTCACATTAATACTTATGTTCAATCAAATAAAGATTAAATCCCTAGTATTAATGTTAAACAACAATTTTCAGCGAAATCAATAACTGTTTTCGTTAATAACTTATTTTAATTTTTTAATCGCATTGTACACGTGTACAAAAAGCGGATCGCTTAACAAGTCCACAACCGCATTTCTGAAACTCTAAATGAAACCGAGAAAAATATACAGTACGACTATAAATAATGTGGTCAAAAGAATAAAAAGAAATAAATATGAAGTACTTCCTCGAAAGTACATTTCCCATTATATAAACTATCGAGTATATAATGAAAACAATTAAAGCTACATCTGCTTTTTATATGAAAACACCTAAATTACTTTAAAAGTAATTTCGACAACAAAGTAAAGAATAAATATTCCAAAGTTGCAAAATATTTGGCACTTCTAGATTAATAAAAATATTTTGACTTCATCTTTACATAAAACAATATATATATATATATATATATATATATATTTATATATATATATAATGCTACGAAAGCCAACACAGAGTATATTAACACAATTAATAAAGATAAAATCAACTAGAATGCATCCTACTAAAGTCGACTCCCTTCGGAATCGAACACAGTTACGTTCGACAAGGTTGATTAGAAATTTAAATTATATAAATAATGTGGTTAACAATACATTGTAAAATTTAAAAATCAAATAACTTTAAATATAGCATTAAGTTATAATTTACGTTGTACAAACACCATATGACTATTTTTTTCGAACCAAATTATGAAAATAAAAACAGTTATATTAATCATGGAAATATTTTAAAATTACGAAAATAAAAAAATTGGATCGAAATCGCGATGAAGTCGCGGAACTTCGTGTCACATGTGATAATTTTTAGTACATATAACATGACTGTAAAATATAAAGCAGTCAGGACACGTAATATCAACACTTCATCAGGACAAGAATTAATAAAAAAAGAATTCTTCGGGTCATGGTTTCATCTAGTTCATAATTAATATATTCCTATGCCAAAATATTGCGACCACAAAATTTATAGATCAGACTTAATTGCTGTACTGCATATTGATATCGCATTAAATTTAAAACATTGTATTTGGTACCTCTTAGGTCGAATATCAATAATAAAAATAAGAATTTCAAACTGTCGAAAAAGTCATAACCAGGAAAGAAATAAAAGAGAACGAATATTTCAATACTATTTTATTACATTTATTCAGTTAAATAGAATTTTAAAAAATCGATAGCGTTATTGAACATTGTAAAGGGTCCAAATTTTTAGTTTGAATTCATTCATTTTTTTTTTTCAATTCATTGATTTTCTAAATATGAAGTGAATAAAAAGATTCTGGATTTTTTTTCACTCATCACCCATTTTGATACCCATGATATACACAAAATAGCTACCCTATCTTTTAGTGAGAACAACATAAATTATTATAAACACATATTCTGACTATCTATATGCAAGGTAGGGTGAGACCGACTTATTTATAGTCAGTCGATTTAATTTCTGACAATGTATCCATCCATTCTCCGTAGATGCTTCCACAATATCTATATGGCATTCCAAATGCGTAACTTGAATTAGTAACGCTCTTGATGTTCCAAAAGCAACTCAATTTTAATTTAACTGTATTCAGTTCACGTTTGGATATTGAAACTTCTGTGGGTTGAAACATGTCCATTGAAATAACTCATTGATGTTCAGATTTGTGATTAAAATAAGGAAGCTTCTTCATATCACCAGTTATTAATTGCTTCTGCCAAAGTAATTTATATTGTCAACAATCGCGATCCACTTGTATCTAATAACGTAAGAGAACCTATACTTGATGTAATTTTCATTCATGTAAACCCCATTAAAACTTGATGCCAACTAAATTCGGTTGCACATAATATATAAAATTGCTAAAATTTTTAAAAAAGTTCCAAACGGATGAAGGACTTGCCAAAAACTAAAAAGCCAACTTAGTTGTCTAAAGAGTTTTATTCGAATCGTTAAAAGAGATAAGAAACAGTAAAGTAAATGATTCAGTAATTTTGACATGTACACAGGGAATAAGGTAAATTAATTCTAATTATGATCAAATCCACACACCGTATATATGTCAATGGATAGTACATGGTAAATTACAATTTGCTACTTAATTATTAATCAGTTTGAAAATTACGGTATATTGTTAATAAAATAAACAGAATTCACCAGATTTGGGTACGATGTAGTGCACCACGATGTTTATTAATAGTCGATATTTTCCTGAAAGAAGAATAAATACGGAAATTGTCGGCTAAAAATATAGATCAAGTTTCTATTAGGGCACCTAACAAGTTATATACACACACATATATATACACACACATATATATATATATATATATATATATATATATATATATATATGTATATATAAATATATATATATATATTAAAATTCGCGTGTAGATTTTTCAAAAAACATACGAATTGATTATAAAAGTCTATAGTAATTCGGAGAGCAAATTATATGGGTTAATGTATTATGCAAATTTATGTATAAGCAGCATAAAATGATAATCGTCTTAATTGTAATATTGATGTAACAAGTTACGGAACACTTAATAAAATACGTGCTAAGCTGAAAACCAGACAACACATGTTTTGGCCAATCGAAAATAGGATTGTTGATCAACCCAACGTACAGTGAATAATATTTTGGCAAATCACGTGCGAACACCACGAAATGCCACGAAGTACAATTCAAAAAATTGCTGGTTGTTTAGGCAAAATAACAAAATTCAAGTTGTGTGAAAGCTTCTCTAATTTAAGCTTTTGCTTGTGAAATCAATTTTCTCTTTGGTAAAAGAAATGCGAGGATTATTGGATATGAAATTGAAATTTCAAGGAAATGTATGATCTTCAAATAATAGAATTTGTTAAATGATTGAAGTAGTACTGATAAAAAAGTTTGATTTTTCTACGAACTTTAGATACATATAACCGGTTCTTAAACTGAAAACTGAAGTCAATTTTAAAAAGAATTTAAAAACAAAATAGTGTTTACACCATCTTTGGATATCGGCCACATTGATTTTACAATAGTGTCAGATAGTGCGGATAGTGTCAGATAGTGCGTACATTTTACTCGTTGAACAACAAATGGAGTTAAAAATGAAAATTTAATTCGCCTGTTTAACATGTCTGTATGTACCCAACGTATTTAGAACGATGTTAGATAAACTGTATTACATTGTCATCGGACTCATACACGTGTGGAATATTACAAAGCTCGTGCTTACAGTAACGTAAATTTTAAAATTAAAAATATGTTTAAGCACATTCCAAAAAAATTGTTAATATGTTTTATTTTAAGCTATTTATTTTCTGGACCCAAATTTCCACTTATTCCAAAATTTTGATACAACGCGCTGATATTTGTAAAACCACTAAAATATATGGCGTTAAATGCAAAACAAAACAAGACAAATGAACATGAAAAACTTGAACATATGGCGTATTACATGTATATATTATGCGCATATACGAGCCAAGAGGATAACTAAATCCGAATTTTAAATAAGAAACGGAAAATATAGGATTTCTTTAAACTTAAACTTGTAAATATATTTTAAGTTGAAGAGGGCATCACATCATTGGTGAAAAAAATCCTCTAAATATCATTAATCGTTTAAATCACATTTAACCTAATTTTAAAATTAAAAACTAAACCAAAAAAATACGTAATGTCCCAAAAATATTTTTATTGTATGCTGATATATTTAATGAAAAATTCCGAATGAAAATAATAAAGCAGAGATATAAAAAAATTTGCCAAGGCTACATTTTCTATTCAATAACCTATTGAAGAAATGATAAAAAACCCTCTCATAACAACATCATTCAACATCTGTTTTCTTTTAATAGATGGAAACGGTAAATCACCTTAAGTGTAATTCCCACTCAAAGGAAATAATTAATCGACTTCCACAAACTATAACATTTCACCACAAAACTACTTGCAAACTTCCATCGCACGAGACACATTACGCGACTTGTTCCAGAATTGTCCTCGCGGGGCTCCCATCAAAGATCGTCTGCGTGCGACGGAAGGAAATGTGAATAAAATATGGAAGTTTGGGGATAGGACGGTTTCACACTGTGATGAGATACCGCACTAGGAGTTTACTCAAGTTAGAAGGAGATTAATGTCATCTATAAATAATGACGTCCGTCTGAGAAGCGAATTCTCTTGGAGACAATTGTTTTCTATTTACAGGGCGGTGCATGTGTGCACGTGTTAGCATAATTCAATCTTGTTTAAGCTTTATTTGTATTCGGTTGATTTTCACACAAACATATGTACGTGTTAATTTTAAGAGCATAAGCATTTTTGGCGATTAAAAAATTAAGTTTAAAACAACAATGTTTATTGTAATTGAAGTTATTATCGAATTAGTGTTATATCACATTTCTTTACCAACTTGTTTAGAATTCTGTAGACATATGGTTAAATTATAACTCTTATAGTTTGGTCGTGTTTTGTTACACTCTTATTGTGGTTTTAACAGTTTAAGACCTATGTGTATGGTACGCAAGTATATTTTCTATAAGGAGGTTTCAATTAATGTATGGTATCGATTTTTTTAATGTACGTTCTAGTACCTGTAAGATGGGAGCAAACTTTTTTCACACCAATCATCGAGAGAGACCGTTAAACAGGTATTTTAATACAATACTTAGTTCCTATTTATCATTCTTCATTTTAAAACTCAGTTGTTTAAATAGTAACTTTGAGTTTGAAAAATCAGAAGAGAGATACTTATAAATAAACAGTTATAAGAATAAGAATTCCAAGTCAAATATATTGCGGAAAACTCTAACATCGCATGACTTTACAACCATTTATTTAGGACATTTTCAGTGACGCAACTAAATATCTGTTAAAAATGTTAGTATTTAATGTAGTTTTGAAGTTTGTAATCAATATTTGAAATAAAATTAATCAATATTTGAATAACTCGCATTTCAAGGGTTCCGTACACATTTATGCATTTAGAAATATGTAATGGTACATAATAATCCTACTAATATATTTACCCAATTTAAATTTTTTGGATGAAAGCATATTGGCGACAATATTTTTCACATACGCACATTTAAAAAAGTATTATTTTTATGTAATATAACTACAAATTAATGATTTTTGTATTTTTTTCTTTACTTGCAAGGTCTTACACCTTGGTAATTGCCAAATATTATGATTCTAGGACCACAGGATGTACCCCATAGGTTTAACATACTTGCGAGTGTCAAAATATGCAGCATAATTAACTGAATTTTTAGGGTATACCTTGCTTGCGTTTACTGAGAAGCTTGGCTTTTTTACACCTCTAAGGTACCGTACATCAAAGTATTTGATCTTAATTTTAAACTTGATACAACTAGACGTTCCTGAGAATGAGGATCTTTACAGACTGCTACGACAATGCGACAACGATGTGATCCTATAAGGTTCCTCGTTCCTTTTATGGTACGTAACCCTTAAACAATATTTTTTAATATTGCAAATATCAAACCCAAAGTCATTAATCTAAAATTCAATCGCTGTAATACCAGATATTTTTTAATAAACTTATATTGCTTAGTCAACAAATGGATGAATTATTGCCAATTTTCAAATTATAATTTTGTGAATTAACAATAGGTAAATACGATAAGTATGCCATTTTCTTTCATATACGTACATAACTTTTGTCGGCAACATATTACACAATAAAGCCCTTTGAAAATGATTACACCTTGAAGGAATTTTACTGAGTTTTAACTCCCAATTTAAAGTTTAGATTAAAAAGCGATAAAAATTATAATAAGGTGTTCTATAGCAAATATTTGAGAGATTTGAATCCTTAATTTTAATATTTTATTGAAATTATAAAATATTATAATACGACATTTTTTTCAATGACCTGTAAACCTGCCTTTTTGGCCAAGACTCTTACGTTGGTAACAATTGAATTTAAACTAGAGTTTAAAGTGACGATGGTCTTTATTTAGATTTATCAATTCGTATTCTATAATATGTAATATATATTATAAATACATACAGATAAATTAACTCAAAATATATACACAAAAAAGTTATAAAATTGGTCTTCATTTCGATTTCTGACGACACATTACTTATGTAAAACCAGTAAGTACTAATATGATAAAAGGAATTGTGATTTCGTTAACATGTAAAAGTAAATACATTTTAATTATTGGCAATCAACCCGAAGAGTAACAAGATATGAAATCTTACTATTGCGTTTAACCCTGTGGGCCCTGTATTAATTAAAGTTTAATGGAATTTTCAGAACCCCTAAAAATTTCTCTTTAGTTCAAAATTTAAAAAAAGGCACTTAGCAACCTACAATTAAAGTATTAAAGTATTATTTTTGTATAGCGCTAATTTGTGTCAGTTACGTTTTAAGTAATTTATTCATGCTAAAAATCTGAAATGAAAATATCTTGGATTTGTATATATACATATATATATATATATATATATATATATATATAGCATGGTTCATTTTTGCACATTAAAGAAAGTGCTTATGTTAAAAAACTATCTACCTGTTATGAAGCGTTGTATCGAGGAGAATGTTAAGTTTTGAATGTAGCCCTGGTTTTGGATGTAGCCGTATGTCAGCCCTATACCATATCAATGGGGTAACTCTCTTATCAAACGTTGGATGAGGATAATTTAAGTCAGGTCAAATATGGTGTAATACAGAACAGTTCATTTGGAGGAATTTCGGATTCACACCTGCGACTATTGCATGTATGAATGTATGATTGATTGAATGAATACAAAATTACATATAATAATTTATGAGAATTAATGGCAGTTGTGACTTTATTCCCACATTCAAAGTATATGAAAATCGTGTATTATGGGACCAATATTATAATATTGGTGAAATGCAGGTGGTATTTCAGGCATTATATACGGTTGCACTTCAATTTGCATGAAAATGTTTAATGAGCTAATGATAATAAATAAGCTAATAAAATAATCATTAAATTCAATCGCGTTTTCATGTACGAATTCGGATCTGTTAATAATAAGGTCAAGATTACCAATTAAGAAACGCAATTCTTTATACGTATGACATACGCTACAGATATAAACAAAGAAAAACCGAGGTTAGTCAAAGCAATACACTAATTAACACACCAGGTCAGCTGTTTTCTTATGTGACCACGTTTAAGTACCATTTTCTAGGATGAAGACACAAGACTAACCACTTAATTTGTTTTGATCCCAATAATGTTAAGGTGCAGAATAAGTCATTGTCAATTAAGAAAATTAAAAAGGACATACAGACAAAACTTGTCTTCTATAGAATATAAAAATTTCATATCAAAAAGTTGAAGGTTATGGACAGACTACGAATGGAAAATATAAATAATTAAAAAAAACAGAAAAAAAGAATGGGAAGGAGTAAAAAAAGGAAAGGTTACATTCTAAATAAAATATTAACATAATCGAATTGGTATCAGTCATCCCACCTTAAAAATGAAAAGTTTCAAGTTCTTTTTGAAAAAGATACGATTGAAAAGTTATGAGATGAAAACGATCAAGGTCTTAGATAGATTTACAATAGAGAACAGAAGAAAAAAACACACTTCGAATTATATCTTTGATTCTAAATTTGTGGGATATTATATCTATCACAATATTGGATAGAGAAATTCGTAATCATTGTGAGTTTAATCTGAATGATTTGTATCTTGGAATAAGAACGGGCCAATATCATTAAAATTTACCTGTTATTACAGATCGATATTCGATAATGATTATTATCTGTCTGTCTACTTTTCTGTACACAAAGTATGCAAAATAGTCTCTATTGTATGAACTAAAGTTTCACCAATGAAAATAAAATAAGCCGGTATGATGACATAATATGAATACAAAGTAAATAAATGGGAAAGAGTGCTTATTTGCGTGTTTGTGTTCTCAAGATTAAAAATATACAATATATATTTAAATTTATTCCTTTTCTCTAGAAATGAACTGGGATATGAATAATGTATTAATTAAAGGTTCAAAGTTGGAAAACTAACAAAAAAAATCGATCTACATAATTGGACCTGGCCTTCTGCCATTAACAACTGTGAATTAAGGAGTTAAAACGAGCTATGTGTTTACTCTGAAATTAGTCTTCAGTGGCAGTATTTCAATTTTTACCCAAAAATGTATTTTGTTTTTGAATTTGTAAAGGAACATTATAAAAATAAACAATTAACACAACATTTTCTTTAGAATACGGTAATAGAGAAATAGGGAATTGTTTTATGGCAAAAGATTAAACCTCACGACCAAGGTTTAAGAAATTCCTAATAAAAATTAATTAATGCCAAATATTAGCAAGACGCTAAATCAACTGCTGATTATTTCATAATTATACTGTACATAACAATATTTGTTGACGCAATATAGTAGAGAATTTCGAATGTTGTAAACATACTACTAACACCGTAAGTACTCGTACCACTGAAATAGTCAGTCTATTTTGTTTTCAGCTGAACATTCAACATGTTGACGTTGTTTGCTGTCAGCATAGTGAATTATTTACTTACAACAACCCGCTTTTAGGTAAAATCAAATGCGAAAAATACGTGATAATATCTATATTTATATCGAGAAATTCTAAAAACTTTTGTATTTATTACACGATCTTTTATTTATTTGAATAGGGGTTGAAACTTTGGCAATGAGATTATAATATATTTCATAAAAATTGAGAAATTAGAGAAAGAGTCAGAAACCTTTGCGGTTTTGGATTTATCACAGCTCGGGCATACTATTGTGTAAATAACGTACGCCTGTTTATGTATGCATGTACTCGTATAAGCGCGTATGCATACCCATTCCTGAACATCTTTGCTCATAAATGCATGAGTAAAAGCTTGTACGTTTAAATGTGTATGTGCGCACATGCGCCTTTTGTGAAAAGATAATAAGACGATATAAGTTCTGCAAGAAAACCGCATATATGTACTAGTGTATATATATGATAAGCCATAGCATTACTTATTGAGAAATTTGGGTATATACAAACAGACAGATGTAATGGGTGACTTCGTTTTCTTTGTTTTGATACAAGAAACGACAGGTATACACATTTTGGAAGCAAATTTTCGTATATGTTTTAACAAAATTATGTAATAATGAAACAAATCTTAGTTATTCATCAGCACTCATTAAAGCAATTGCATTATACAACGGCGTTTCTCATAAATAAATTTTAGATGAAAGCAACCTTTTTTACGACGGCCAATTGAGTAGATCCAAAATACTCCCCGCAAGACCCGTCAACGCCAACTAAATGTTTCGTTGGGACAGAGTCGCTCCCTCGAGCGAAGTGTACGATAAGAAAATATTTGCTACGTCGAACTAAAAACAAACGAAACAGCGATGTACTGCCACGATCTTTGCGCCTCGCATGTGTGATTCACTTGTATATTGGCATGGTGATGAGCACTGTAAGCTACGGTTTACTGATTATTATGGAATATTTTATTTTATTGGGCCGATTGCATTAAATGAAGACTATTATTTTGCATTACCCATAATTAAACATATCAAAAAAAAATTGGACATGTCTTCAAAAATTTAACAAACATGTATTACCACCTATGTGTTCAAGTAACACAAACAAATTTAACAAACATGTATTACCTACCACCTATGTGTTCAAGTAACACAAACAAAAAATTATATTTATAAGAAATTTGCTGTTATTCTGAATAAATGTTGTACTATAATTCGTCAAGTACTGCAGTAATTTTAAGCAAACATTGGAAACTAACTTTTTATTTCGAAACGATAGGCATGTAAGCAGTAGTGAGGGATTAGATGTAAGCAGTAGTGAGGGATAGGGGGATTATAGGCCAGGCAGGATGTATGCGTACTGTTATATCCTGTACTTGCTAGCAGTAATGCTTACACAGCACCTGTCTCACGATTCTCGTATCAACATGATAAGGGCATCCGGCTGCCAGAGTATTGCATTACCATGACAAGCACTGTTCCCAGGCCCGTCAGCAAACTCCACTCCCAGATGCATCAGCATTTCTTATCCTTTATAAACCCTGGACCGAAGCTTCACGAAGTTCAGATAATCACAGTTCAATCCAGTCCTTAGTCCGCGTCAGTCGTAATCCAGATACAAGCGCGATCAAAGTCTAACTAAATATTTTATAAAATATAATAATTGTAATAATTCGTTTAAATAATAATGTCTAAAAATAAATTGTTTTTTTTATATTAAAACTTAAAGTCGTCATAATAGTACGCATGCAAAGTTATACACACGTACACCCAAACAAACCAGGGTTTAATTTCATATTTAGGTACGATATGCCTATAAACATTGGTTGGGTATCGCTAAATTTCATAATTATGCATTAACATTTCCAGACCATGTTCCCAACATAATCTATTAATTTTTAGTAGAAGCAGGCCATTTTGAAACCTTTTTTCTATTCATTGAACGGACAATAATTAGGAGAAGTACATAGCACATGCGCTGTTTTAAATATAGTTGCATAAAAGCGCACATGCGCACATACATATATAAACGCACGCGCTCTTGGGCGTGCATGCATGAGCAAAGGTATTCGCATATGAGTACGCACCGCGTTTACGCATACGTGAAAACACACACGTATGTTATGTACATACGTATATTATGTGCGAAACGACCAAAACGGCAAAGGTTTCTGACTCTCCCTAATTTCTCAATTTATATGAAAAAATATTATGATGATCACTGAGAATTAAATACGTCTAACTAAATAAATATCCGCTTGAGAACAGTAACGACAAAGGCAGACAAGACATCCCATTGGTCGCAGTGTCTCTCAGTTTAGTACTAATCTTACGAAGAGCAAGATTGGTCATAACTTAGGATTTTCATCAGTACAAAATTTTGCTAAAATGGTGGCAAGGAACCTTTACCGTTATGTACCATTGCTTAGTTAAAATTTTCTCGATTGATATCCCTACAAATTTCAAATCGATGATAGCATTAATCATTTGTTATACTTAACAAATTTTCCTCTTCATTTATTTTATTTTGTAAGCACTATATTCAATTTTAACATTGAGACAAGAATATTTTTCAAATTATAGACATATATTATAATATCATTGTTAAAATTTTAACTCCATTAAAATAATTAAAAGATCCTCTAACAAACAAGAAAGACCTGTGTTAGCACTATACTACTCGATATAATACTGATTTCTTAAGGTATGTATATATTGAACACAACAATATCTCGATATTATATACTCCTCGCATTGATTTCACCTAGAAGCGAGTTCTTGTAAGTAAATGCACCGACAGCAAATAACGTCAGCATGTTTACTGTTCAGCTGAAAGCAAGACAGACTGACAATTTCAATGGTATGAGTACTTACGGTGTTAGTCATATCTGCACAACATTGGAAATTTACTACTACGTTGCATTAATAAATGTTGTTATGTACAATATAATAACAAAAAAATGAACAGTTAATTTAGCGTCTTGCTAATATTTCGTTGTAACTAGTTCTAGTAGGAATTTATTAATCTTTAGTAGTGAGGTTTAATCATTTGCCATAAAAAATTGCCTCATTCCTCTATTGACAGATTCTAAAAAAGATATTGTGTTAATGGTTTATTTTTATAATGTTCCTTTACAAATTCAAAAATTAAGTATATTTTTAGGTAAAAATTGTCTAATTTTCTCTATCGATTTTTGAACTTTGAACGTTTAATTAATAAATTAAACAATAAGGTATGCACTTCAGTTCATTTCTAGAAAAAAGGACTAAATTTGAATTTATTTTGCATGTTTTTTATCCTAAGAACACAAACACACAAATAAGTAATTATTTCGCATTTATTTACTTTGTATTCATATTATGTCAACTTATCGACTTATTTTATTTTCACTGGTAGAACTTTAGTTCATACAATGTGGACGTTTTGCAAACTTTGTGTTCACAAAAGTCGATAGAGATATTAATCATTATTGAATATTGACCTGTAATAACAGATAAATGTTAACAATATTGGCCCTTTCTTACTCCTAGATACGAATCATTCGGATTGAACTCATAGTGATTACGAATTTCTGTATCCAATATTGTGATAAATATAATATCCCACAAATCTAGACTCAACCATATAATTCGTAGTGCGTTCTCTTCTTCTGTTCTCTTTTGTAAATCTCTTTAAAACTTTGTTCCTTTTCATCACACAACTTTTCACGCTTAACTTTTTAAAAAGGAACTCGATTAACTTTTAAGCTATAATGACTGATGCAAATTCGATTACGTTAATATTTTATTTAGAACGTAATGTTTACTTTTTTTACTATTTCCCCATTCTTTTTTTCTGGTTTTTATTAATTATTTAGGTAAAATCGATCAGCAATAAGTCCATAACCTGTAACTTTTTCATATGACATTTTTGTATTCTATGCAAGACAAGTTTTATCTATATGTCCTTTTTAATCGACAATAATTGATTCTGTATCTTAAAATTATTAGGATCAAAACAAATTTCGTGGTTAGTCTCGTATCTTCACTCTAGATAATGCTACCTAAACTGGACCTCGTGAGAAAACAGCGGACCTGGTGTTAATTAGAGTATTGTTGTGACTAAACCTGTTTTTCTTTTATGTCTTTAGCATATGTCACACGTATAAAGAATTGTGTTTTTAGTTGGTAATCTCGATTCTAACATTAACAGATTCAAATTCGTACATGAAAACGCGGTAGAATTTATTGATTATTTTATTAGCCTATTTATTATTTTTTTATTAGCCTATTATTGGATTTATTGATTATTTTATTAGCCTATTTATTGATTATTTTATTAGCCTATTTATTATCACTAACTCATTTAATATTTTTATGCAAATTGACTTGCAACTATACATAATGCCTGAAATACGACCTGCATTTCAACAGTGTCGTAAGATTGGCCCCTTAATACACGATTGCCGTATATTTTGAATGTTGGAGTTTGATTGTTGGTATAGTTACAAGACTGAGGCATATAATGAAACTCTAAAGAAATCAACCAGTCGTTAAAAGGCATATGAAGTAATATAAAATACAAGTCTATCTGAAATCCCGAGTACCTGGCTTACTTATTTATTTGATATTTTATAGAACCACAGCTCTGGCCATATAAAATTGATAACCTTTCGGACCTATCATCCATATTTATTCTCCTGTCAGGAGGATATTGACTATTAGTAAACGTCATGGTGCATTACAGCATATCCAACTCTGGAAAATATTTATTATATAAAGAATATACCGTAGTTTTTAAACTGATTAATAATTTAGTAGCAAATTGTAATTTACCATGTACTTTTACCAATGTCCATTGACATATATATATACCTTGTGCTTTGTATGATCAATTCGATCACAATTAGAATTAATTACCCGTATTTCCTATGTAGATATAAAAATTGTTGACCCATTTACTTTACTTTTTTCATGTGTCTTAACAATTCAAATAAAACTCTCTAAATAATGAAGTTGGTTTTCAGTATGTGGCAAGTCAGTGACCAGTTTGGAAGTTTTTAAATAATTTTAGAAATTTTATTTATTATAAGACGAGTGTACGACCGGATATAGTTGGCATCAAGCTTTAGTGTGGCTTACACCAATGAAAATTGATTTAAATTTACATCAAGTATGGGTTCTTTTCCGTTATGGGATCCAAGTGGATCACGATTATTGACAATGTAAATTCCTTTGGCAGAAGCAATCAATAACTGGTGACATGACATAGCTTCTTTATTTTAATCATAACGTAAACACCAATGAGTCATTTCAATAAAAACAGTAGTTTCAGTGCCCATAGGTGAACTGAATATAATTAAAGTAACATTGAGTTGCTGATGGAACATCAAGAGCGTTACAAATTGAAGTAACGCATTTGGTATTCCGAGTAGATATTGTGGAAGCATCTACGGAGAATGGATACATACATTCTCAACAAAATAAATCTACTGTCTATAAAAGATAGAGTAGCTTTTTTGAGTATATTGCGGGTATCAATATAAGTAATTATTTAAAAAAAACTAGAATCGTCTTATTCGCCTAAAGTATTTATAGTATCAATAAATAATTGGCATCAAACTAAATTTTGGAAATGTCGTCTTTTAAAATAGAATCCAAAAATGGACATTTTACAATGTTCAGTAATGCTTTCAATTTATAAAATTCTTTTTAAATACATAAGTGTAATGAAATTGTATCAAAATACGTTCTCTTTCATTTCCTCTCCTGTTTTAAATTGTTCGACAGTTTGAAATTGTTTTTTTTTATTATTGTTAATCAACCTAGTACTTAATACTTAAGTAAATGTATCTAAAATTGAATGCGATATCAATGTGCAGTATAGCAATGGAGTCTAGTCTGTAAGTTCTATCATCACAGTTTTCTGGCATAGGAATATATAACTTATGAACTAGATGAAACCATGTTCATCTCACTAGATGAAACCGAAGAATTATTTTACTTATTAATTCTTGTCATGATGAAGTGTTGATATTACATGTCCTGACTGCCTTGTATTTTACAGTCATTTTAATTAAATATGTCTGAAAACGTACTAAAAATTATAATATATGATGAGAAGTTCCGCGACTTTATTGACATTTTAGTCCTATTTTGTTTATAAACATAATTAATATAACTTAGTTTATTTTCATAACTTTGTTAAAAAAATAGTGATATCGTGTTTTATACAAAATAACCTAAAACTTGATGCTAGATTTAAAAAGATAATTGATTTTTAAATTACACAATATAAAGTTAACCAGATTATTTATGTCATTCCACTTTCTAATTGGCCTTGTCGTAGGTAATTTGTGTTCGATTCCGATAGGAGTCGACTTTAATCATACATTCTACTTAATTTTGTTTTTATTGACTGTGTTAATATATTCCGTTTTGGTATTTGTGGCGTTTTGTATATACTAGAATATTGTTATATGTAATGATGAAATAAAAATATTTTTATCAATCTATAAGTGCCAAATATCTTGCAACGTTGAAATATTTATTCATTGTTTTGTATATGAAATTACCTTAAAAGTGATTTAAGTGTTTTCATATAAAAAGCAGACAAAGCTTTAATGAATGTTTTATTATATATTCAATTATTTTATTTAATAAAAAATGTAGCTTCGAGATATTTATTTCATATCAATTTTTTCATATTTTTATTACTACATTACTTATAGTCGTACTGTATATTTTTCCTGTTTCATTTAGAGCTTTAGAAATGCTATTGTGGAGTTATTTATTATAAATATTAGTTGTGTATTTAAAAAATTCGTTTACTTTGTATTATATTTTTTTGTACTAGAAATAGGATTTAATCTCTCATTTTTTAAACTCTAATCTGTAACATTTTCGGAAAATTAATAATTTCCTTTTCGTATAAATTTACAATACTATTAAAAAATTAAAATAAATTATTAATGAAAACAATACTTGATTTCTCTGAAAATTGTTGTTTATGTAAAAAATAGGAATATAATCCTTATTTTATTAAACATAAGCATTAATGTGAATAATAAAAATATAATTCCTATTATAGTTTTTGACAAAATATGTTAGCAATTTCATTAAATTGTTTTTTCTCACTATCATGTTATATACTAACTCATTAAAAAAATTTAGCCACTACTAGAAAATATTCTAAATGTTTATTCTTTGAAATTTAAATCACTGAATAAATTAAACCACAAACTTTTATAACAGTATTAGTAATTTTCACTCCTCATATTGTTACGGAATAGTTCTTTTAATATCACCACGTTTATATAATATGTATATTAAAATTCACCTGTAGATTTTTCAACAAACATACGAATTATTTATAAATGGCAATAGTAATTTGGAGAGCTAGTTATATGAGCCAATGTGTTATATAAATTTATGTTAAAACAGTACACAATGATAATCTGTGTTATGTGCTCTCATCTTTATAGTTATATTGAGGTAACAAGTAACAGAACACTTAATAAAATACGTACTAAGCTGAAAGCAAGACAACACATATTTTGGCCAACGAAAAATAGAATTGTTGACCCAGCCAACATACAGTGAATAATATTTTGGCAAATCAGTGAAAATTTATGCGCGAGGATTATCGTATGTTATCACGAAATCCTATAAAGGATAATTGAAACACTTGCTGGCTGTTTGCGCAATATGACTAAATTAAAGTTGTCTGAAAGCTTTTCTAATTTAAGACTTTGCTTGTAAAATCGATTTTCTGTTACGGAAAATGAAGGGCGGGTGTTATTGGATATAAAATTGAAGTTTCAAGGAAACGAGTAATCTCCAAAGAATCTCTTTTTAAATTATTGATGTAGTACTGAAAAAAATTTTATTTTCCTCCGAATGTTAGGTACATATAACGGGTTCTGAAACTCAATAATGGAGTAAACTTTAAAAAGAATTTAAAAACAAAAGCGTTTTCACCATCTTTGGACATCCGCCACATTGATTTTACAATAGTGTCAGATAGTATACCGCATTTTACTCGTCGAACATATCAAAGAATTTAAGAAGAAAAGTTAATCCGCCATTTTCACCAAGATGGCTAGTACGTATTATATTGTTGTCGGACTGATATACGTGTGCAATATTTCAAAGCTCGGTTTAATTAGGACCAATTGAAATTTTGCTCAATTTGTCGTGGACAGAGCAAGTCAGTTAAATAAAGCATTGTTTAAAGGGCGTTATTTAAGGAGGTAACTCATGGGCAAACTTTATGTAACTTTAAAAATTAAAAATATATTTAAAGACACTACAACAAAATTTTTTTTTGTTTTATTTTAAGCTGTTTATTTTTTTAATCCAAATATCCATTCATTGTAAAATTTCGATATATGCGCTGCTATTCGGAAAACTATTAAAATATATTGCGTATTAGAAAAAAATACAAATGTGAAGCTTTTATTTTTCAGATTGTTAGTTCAGAAATTTAAATAGAACATGACAAATTCGTCATGTGTACATTATTTGCATTTATGAGCACAATAGGACGAGTAAATTCGACTTTAAAATTAGAAAGAAAAAATATGTGGTTCCCTGAAACTTAAAGTTCAAACGCATTTTAAGTTTAAAAGAGCAATTACATTAAGACATTGAAGGAGATATCATATAATCACTTTTCACGTATTGTTAACACTAAAAAGAAAACTAAAAAAATATGTAATGACACAAAAGTATTTTGATTGTATGCTGTAGAAAAATATAAAGAAAAATTGGCCAGGATTAGATTTTGTCCTCAATAACCATTGAAGATATGATAGAAAACGCTCTCATAGCTATATCATTCAATGTCTATTTTTTTCGTATATGGAAACACGTAAATCACTTTAAGCGCGATTCCTACTCAAAGTACTCGTAAGTAATAAATCGACTTCGACAAACTATAACTTTTCACCGCAAAACTACTAGCAAACTTCCATCGCGCGGGACACATTACGCAACTTTTTCCAGAAATATCCTCGCCGGGCTCTCATCAAAGATCGTCTGCATGCGACGAAAGGAAATATGAATAATAGTTGGAAGCTTAAGGATAGGACGGTTTCACACTGTGACGAGATACCGCGTTAGAAGTTTACTCAAGTTAGAAGAAGACTAATGTCCTATATAAATAATAATGTCTGGCTGGGAAGCGAATTCTCGTGGAGACAATTGTTTTGTATCTACAGGGTGATGCTTTTCCACTCGCGTTAGAATAATTCAATCATATTTACACATTAATTTTATTTAATTTTTCTAAAATTTTTAACACTTTACAAACATTTTCTTTGGTTATTTTCGTCACTGTAAGCTCCTATAAGAATCCTATAAGAGTTCGTTTTTTTACGGTACCTAATCCTAAAAAAAACTATTTTGGTAATATTGCAGATTTCAAAAGCAGTCATTAATCTAAAATTCTATCCCTATGATACTAAATATTTTTTTTATAAAGTTATATTGCTAAGTCAATAAGTATGCCATTTTCTATCACATACTTACATTAGTTTTAACGGCAACATATTGTACAATAAAGCCCTTTGAAAATTATTATACGTTGAATGAATTTGACTAAGTTTTAACTCCCAATTTTAAATTTAGTATAAAAAACGATTAAAATTACATACAAGTGTTATATAGCTAATGGTTGATAGATTTGATTTCTTAGTTTTAAGATTTTACAGAAATTATATAATTTTATAATACGACATGTTTTTCAATGACCTGTGCCTTTAGCCAATATTCTTATCTTTGTAACAATTAAATATAAACTCGTGTTGAAAGTGACTTTAGTAATTTTTCTATTTGTTTTCTATGAAGAAAACCAACAGCATCTAACATGATAAAGAGAATTGTGATTTCGTTAACTTATAAAAGTAAATACGTTTTAATTATTGGCAATCAACCCAAACAGCAACACGATATAAAATCTTATTTTTGCTTTTAACGCTGTGGGCCATGTAATTAAAGTTTAATCGAATTTTCCAATCTTCTAAGTTTCAATTATATTTCTCATATTTTCACAATTTTTACCTTAAAAACGACCAGCGGTTAACAGCATTAAGTGTAGAGTTACTTGTTCTTATTTTATATTTTTTTTTTCGTGTAGTTATGTACCGTATTATCTTTCAGGTTTCCTGTTTTACAAAGATAATGAACACAAAGGGGGTCCGTTATTAACAAAAGCTCACTGTAATTAAAAACTCGAAAATAATTTCGTCAATTAGCTTATCCCCGCTTCGAGTGTTTCAATCAAAATAATATGAACTTTTTCCTTCGCTCAGATAAAAAGTTCTTTGAGAGAGCTTTTAATTATTATTTCGTAAATTTATGGTTGGAAAGTCGTGGACGTAACTGTAAGTGCATGATGGATATTTCGCTCTAATAAAGTTTTTTGATATAGTTTTAGATTAGGAGTTAACTCAGAGACTAGTTTTGTTAATGAGTTTAATTTTTGTTTTATTGTATATCATGAAGTTACTTTCAACTGAAGCAGGATCGGTATCAATACTGAATCTCTGTCCTACCTTGATACATCTTTTGTCCTTCATGCAGTGATTCTTTTCAAGTATTGTGAGTTTAAACCAAATATAAATCACAAACTAATCTGTTAATTATCTTAAGAGTTAATAGCAAATTTATACCATTTGTCAACTCTTACTCTAAACCGTGTACATTTATGGTCCCTCCTTTCCTTATTATACTTTTATTTTTATTCATTTATTCATACGTTTTATCTAAGATTCCGGATTGGTTCGTACATAAACAAAAGACTTACCCCCAAATAATGTAGTATGCAGTGAGGTTATTCGAATACTCTAAGAGAATTCGTTTCCTAGCCGGACAATATTATTTGAAGGGGATATTAGTCTCCTTCTAACTTGAGTTAACGCGGTATCTCGCCACATAGTGAAACTGTCCTACCTCAAAACTTCCATATATTATTCACATTTCCTTCCGTCGCACGCAGACGATCTTTGATGGAAACCCGGCAAGGAAATAGTGGAACAAGTTGCGTAATATGTCTCTTGCGATGGAAGTTTGCAAGTAGCTTTGCGGTTAAAAGTTTTAGTTTGTCGAAGTTGATTGATTATTTACTTTGAGTGGGAATTGTGCTTAAGGTGATTTACGTATTTCCGTGTGTTAAAAAAGAGACGTTGAAAAATGTAGCTTTGAGAGGGTTTTTTATGATATATTAAATGGGTTATTGAATAGAAAATTCAATGTCGGCAAACACATATATTTTTCATGTTTTTTGTTCTAAAATTTTAAATAAAAAAGTCGACGTATAGTCCCAATGTTTTTTTGTCAATACATATTTCTTTTGAATTAAATTTTGTAATCTTAAAATACGTAGAAAGCGATTTAAAGTGTTAATGCTACAGGGACGAAATTGTTTCCTCTATATTTGTAATTAATTTTCTGCCTTAAATTTTAAATGCAATCAAAAATTATGTTAAAAGGAATTCCTCATTTTTCCTTCTTTATTCAAAAGTCAGATTTACTAGTTATTTTGTGCTCATATATGAGCAATATATTTAAATGTTTACGTTCGAATTTGCTACATTCCATTTAAATTTCATAACTTAAAATCTTAAATATTAATTTGCTTTTCTTACTGGTTAAGCTCGTGTTTGTCTTTTTTTCCTTTGCTCTCAACGCAAGTATATTTTAAAAATTATACAAATATCAGCGCATGTATAAAAATTTTGGATTAAATGGATATTTGGATCCAGAAAATAAACTGACGTAAAATAAAATATATTTAGATTTTTGGAATATCCTAAGACATATTTCTAATTTTTAACGTTTCTTTGGAAACTCAAATAAACGTAACGTTAAAAATTCGCTGATATTTGAATAATTATTAAAATATACTTGCGTTGAGAGCAAAGGAAAAAAAGACAAACACGGGCTTAACCAGTAAGAAAAGCAAATTAATATTTAAGATTTTTATTGTTTATGGCCTTCTCAAACTATACCCTTCTTGCGATGATCCCGTTAACTCATTTGCTCCGTTCACGACATATTGAATCAAAATTTTGACCGAACCTAATTAATTTCGATTTTTTAAATATTACATACGTGTATAAGTTCGATGATAATGTAAAATAGTTTACCTAATATCGCTCAAGACACAGACACTGACTTGGTGAATCTTGAAGATGGCGGTTTAACTTTTTTTCTCAACCCATTGGTATGGCTAATAAATGAAAGGGTTTGCCGATTAAAACGTGGTACACTATGTGAAAACCATTATAAAATCTACGTGACGAATGTACAAATATGGTGGAAAAACAAATATTTCTACATTCTTGTTAACATTAACTTCAGTCTTGCGTTCCAGAACATGTAAATTTCGTAGAAAAATTAAATACTTTTATCAATATTGGTTTAGTCATTTACAAAACTAAATCGTTTAAAGAAAAAACATTTAGTTTATATCTAAATTTTATATCCAATAACCTCTGCTCTCCATTTTAACTAACAGCATATCGATTGGACGGGTAAAGTTTTAAATTATAAAAGCTTTCAGACAGCTCGAATTTAGTCATTTTGCGCAAAGAGCAAGTGTCTAAATTGTCCCTAGTCTGGCTTTTCAATATAACGTACTCATACGATAATCTTTGGACATACAATTTTACTGGTTTGCCAAAATATTATTCACTGTACGTTGGCTTTTTCAATAATCTCATATTCGGTTGGCTAAATTATAACATGTTATGTGTCGATCGGCTTTCAGCTTAGAATGTATTTTATTAAGTAATCTGTAACTTGGTACATCAATATGACTATTAAGACCAAAGCACATAACAGGGGTAATCATTTTGTACCATTTCAATATGAGTTGATATGATACGTTGGCATATATAACTGGCTCAACGAATTACTATTGCCATTTATAAACTAAACGTATATTTATGGAAAAATCCGGTGGTGAAAATTAAGAATGTCTATAAAAATTTGTGGTTTGATTTATTTGATGATTTTTTTTTCATAGATTAAAAATACACAGTATTTTAGTAGTGGCTAAAATTGGTAATTAAAGATTACATAACAAGGTGGTTTATAAAATGAAAGGTTATATTACTAACTTGTACACAAAAATATGACAGAATATTTTTAACATGATACTAATTTATTATTAATTATGAATGAAAAGAAAACGATTCGACAATTGCATTTATAAAGATGTGAATGAAGGAAAATATATGGTATCTATAAATGTAATGTAGTAATAATAATAAAAAAATAAATATAAAAAAAATTTACTCGAAGCTATAGTTTCTGTTCAATAAACTTTCTAAGAAATTATAAAAAAGCTATGAAAGTTGCGTCTGTTTTTTTTTTTAAATGAAAAACCCTAAATTACCGTGTACGCAATTTCCACCGAAAATAAAGTATAAATATTTAATCAATGTTTGACACATCTAGATTAATAAAATTATTTCGTCTCCGTTCTTATACCCAAAATCGCGTTCACAAAACGGTATAAACAACATCACAGAGGATAATAAAAATATATTCAAAAAAATTAGTTATACTACATATTTAAAATCTATTTCTCTCGGAATATAAGGCAATTACATTCGAAGAAGCCAATTAGAAATCGGTATGATACAAATGACGTGGGTAATTCGGTATTTCGTAATTTAAAATTCAATTTACCGTTTTAAATCTAGCGTTAAGTTACAGGTTATTTTGTAAAAAGATAAACTGACTATATCTCTTCTAACTAAATTATGAAAATAATCAAGTTTACAATAGGATCCAAATGTCAATAGAGTTGCGGAACGTCGCATCATAGATCTAAAATCTGGGTATGTTTTCAAACAAATTTACATAATATTACTGTAAAATGTAAAGCAGTTAGGGCTAGTAATATCAAAACTGAAATTATAAACAAATAATTCGTTCAAACATAACAGCACCTAGTTTATAATTAACATACTCCTATCACAGAATATAGTAACAACGATGATAGAACTTATAGTTTGAACTCCATGCTATACTGCATTTTGATATTGTATTAAATTTTAGAACATCGTATCTAATACTTACCTTGTTGGTTATTAAAACTAGAGAAGAATTTTAGACTATGTTTTGGCGAATCCAATGCAGTGAAAGAAGTAAAAGAGAACGTATATTTAAATACAATTTTGTTACATTTGTCCAAATTATTAAAGTTTTGTACATCGTTAGCATAGTTGTGCATTTTGTCATTTAATTTGAAATTTTGTTTAATGCTAGCAGTTTATTGATACTCTGAATATTTTAGTTTATTGATACTCTGAATAAAAAGATTTAGAGATTTTCTTCATATATCACCCGTTTTGACATCCGCGATATACTGAAACGAGCTGCCCTATCTATAAGTGAGAACAATACACATTCTGACTATCTACCAATCTAATAAACTATTTAAAAATGTTAATAAATGGAAAGCAATCGAGATAATTTATATCTGCACTAATAAATAAAGCGAATAAATTGTTTTTTTTATTTAGTTGTTCTCCACTCAAGAATTACATGTCATCCGATTCCTAATATTATTTTCATTTTAGAAATTCCATGCGATGTGGAATTTTATATCATTACGTTATGGTTGAAATGGGCATATCAATGATAAAACAGAAGAGTTTTCATTTGTTTTTTTTTCGCGCTATTCTCTAGAGGTACACAGCCAATTTCAATAATTGTTCTGGTTTTCAAAAGCCTGCATTTTGAAAAATACCATAAGCTATTTATTGCCACATTCTCTTTCTAAAAAATATTTATTATTACGTTAGAATTTAGAGTGATTAAACGACGTAAGGTAGAGAAAGATTAACTTATTTATTGACTGTTCATCCCGAATATTCCGCCAATAGATCACCGACCGTGAAGATCGATTTTGTTCGGTGAACGGAGCGAAGCATTTAGTGACGGTGGCGGAAGAACAGCATAATTAAGATAATGACGCGATTAGAAGTAACAATAATATTGAATGGAAAAATAATACCATAATATCAGAAACGATGATTAAAAGTGACAACACTTCCCATTTCGATTGTGATAACTTTCGAAAAATTAACCAATTTTGCCAGACGATCTTATGATTTATAATCGACAGCTCTTTGATATGTTGAAGCCTCCTTTCTCGTCTAGGATTGGTGTACAAGGATTTTTTTAGCATTCCCTTCAGTTTCTCAATATACGTTTCTATGTAGCTCTTCTCAAATATAACACATTTTTGTTTTGTTTTTTTCGTTATTTCGTTTCTTAATTCATATTTTATATTTAGAAATATGGAGGAATGTGAAGAAAACAGTTTCAAAATTTGTTTGTTTTAATGGTAAAAATACCAAGAGGCTTTGTTAGTCAGTCGCTTTATATCCTGACAGTAAATTTTTGTATTCTTCCTAGATACTTGCACAATATCTACTTAGAATATCAAATGTTTTACTTTGATTTGTGTCGCTTTTATTCTCCATAAATTCAATATAACCTTAATGGTATCCAGTTCATCTTTGTACATTGAAACTCCTGCTTGCCTTGAAATAACTTATCGGTGATCACTCATGTGATTGACCTAAGTAAGTCACTTCATGTTACCAGCTATTAATTGCTTCTGCCAACGGAATTTACATTCTTCATAATCGTGGTTCCATTGGATCTCATAATGTAAAAGAACTCATACTTGATTTAAATTTAAGTCAATTTTCATTGACATAAGCCATATAAAAACTTTTTGTTAACTGTGATCGACCGCGAATGCACTAAAATATTTTTTAAATTTAAAAAAGTTCTTTAGTAATGCTAAAGTTTACAAGCCAATTTTATTTTTTATAGTTTTATTCGAATAGAAAAACGAGATGAAAAAGTACAGCAAATCAGTCAAAAATTGGGGCAAATAAAGAGAGAATACGGTCAATCAATTCTAATAATGATTGATTCAATATACCGTGCTTGTCTCAATTAATAGGTCATGATGAATTAAAATTTGCAACTAAATTATTAATCAATTAGAAAATTACTGTTTACTATCATGTAACTAAAATAAGCTGAATTTTCCTGATTTGTGTGTGCGATAGTCACCACGACGTTTATTGATCCTCGATATCTCACGTCCGTATCAAATTGACATCAAAACTCCAATGAATGCTGGATGTTTTATTTTCATCGCATAGCGAATGAATATCCGATTATAAAGTCTTCTATATTTGAAATTATTTGACATCAAAAATCATCAGTTCGTAACTTATTCACTCACTAACATTAAATTAAAAGCTCATTGACAGAAACATTTTATGGTTGAATTTGATACATTTAGCAATTAATTAGAAAATCGATGATAATATGGTTTATATTTCTATATTTATTCTGGTTTTGTTTCGTTCAATGAAATTTTTCTTAAAGAAAACATGGTTAATTTTTTTGCACATAAAGTACAAGCTTATATTTGCACATGCCCTAGATATTAACGTAATAGACATACTGTCCCAATGTACGTAAATTAATGGTAATTGTGACTTTATTCTCAAACAGGTTCATAACATCTTCCATTTATATTTTCATTAAGTGATTACTATTAATTTGAAATCACTTTCATTCATGTTCATACAAATCTATTTTAATTCGCAAGTTACTTATTCCAAAAGAATCTTCTGACAAACGATCTGAAATTTTTGGTTGTCCTCCAATCCTGAACTTATTTTGTTAGTTCACCGTTTATACACTAGTCGTGTGCCTACTAACTACTACAGTCACTCATGAGGTCAATGAGTCTATTGGGTGCTCTTACAATAAATAGTTTTATTAAATTTCTTGCTTTTCTTTTTTATTCAAAGTAAAAGTCACGAGCGCGAAAATGTGTAGCTATAATTCAGAAAAATCTTTTTTTGTATGTGAATATAAAACTTCAATATTTATTCCATCCTGTTATGTTATTTATTACACCTGACACTCTCTAGGGTCTCTCGTCGATCTCTGAGACAATTTGTTAGAGTACGTTCACTTTTAATCTGTTAGACATTTTTAAAGAATGATGTCAAGACAAAGGGAATACAGTTCTCTACGCATGCATTTTACTAACGATACGTCTTCAATTGGATATGATGAAAATTGTTATAGCAAAATACTTAATAGAAACCTGAATCGACGTACGAAAATGAGGTTTTAATTATAAGAACCGCTGCATAACCTTTAACGCAGGTGATCTAATGAACTAGAAGAGCGAACTAGTTCATCAAGGAAGAACCAGCTAAATTGAGCGCCTTTAGTGAACTAAAATGCCTGAGGCAAATTTGCATTAATCACAAGTAATAATTTAAATTTAAAATTAAAATAATAATTTTATTATCATATTTATTATTAATGGTTACGATGAATTATACTACCTTGAAAACAAAACACACGAAAGGAATTACACCGATCAAATTAGTTGAAATAAAGAGGTCATGAATTGGCTTAAGTAATTGGGTACTATTATAAATGTAGACGTTTATTAAAACAAAACTTTGCAACCTATATACGATGGATGGATAATAAAAAAAAATTCCATTATGAATAGTTTGAAAAACTAATATACACTTGATATCCTCATAAATAAATCGAAATAAATTAACCATCAAAGGGCATCAAGAACTATTATAGAACATTAGCGATCCCACCCGATTTCGCACTGGTGGAGAGAGATTTTTTCTAAATTAGTATTCCTTTACGAGCACATTATTTTCACTTACACGTATGTATGAAAGTAACGGAATTTTTCACTTATATTTTCACCCACATTTAAATGTTCGATTTGAAAATTTTCACGCATATAAAGAACCGATGACCTACAATAATTTCTAAAAAAAAATATCTGACCTAAAAAATAAAAAGTAATCTTTAAATACCAAACTTTTGGTCATTTATATTGCCCTTCTTTCTTTCTTCAGTTACTTTTTGTCCTTGTCTTTACAGTTTTTTTCATTTCTTGCTTATTCAATAAAAAGAAAAATAAGTTAAATCCAATTGTCAAACATCTTGGCCGTTAGATAAAATTTTTACAGTTAAAGGTTATTTCATATTTTTTAGGTCCTATTGCTTAAAAGCGTGTTTTCTTAAACTTTAGTTTTATTTTTTTTTAAATCAAATGTTTATTACGAATTTTATGAATTACATGAGGATTTTATCGTACGATATTTTTCTTACATTGTTTTCATATATATATATATATATATATATATATATATATATATACAACAATTTAAGCAGCGTGCACCACAATGGCGTGCAGTGCTTTTTGGGTAGGGCAAGCTACGAAATAAAGGACATATAAAATTAATTAATACATACGTGCGGCCAAGTGTCCGCTCCTGCAACCCCTCTACGCGCCGTTATTGGCGCACGAAATTTTATTCTTATCAAAATTATTTTTATTAAATCTCTTACCACTCTAATTTCTGAAGGTGTTATAAGTAGAAAATTTGCCTACATAATTGAATCGTAGGCACTCAAAAACAAACTCTCGACGTACATACCTCGATTTACTGAAGTATTACTTTTACCGTGACCACAAAAAGCTAATTCTTGCTTACCTTTTAAAGTATTTCTATTTCTATCTACCCTTTAATTTATTCTTATCAAAATTATTTTTATTAAAGCTCTTACCACTCTAACTTCTGAAGGTGTTATAACTAGAAAATTTACCTCCATAATTGAATCGTAGGCACTCAAAAACAAACTCGACGTACATACCTCGATTTACTGAAGTATTACTTTTATCGTGACCACAAAAAGCTAATTTTTTCTTACCTTTTATAGTATTTCTATTTCTATCTACCCTTTAATTATGTTCCTGATTCGCAGTAGATAGTCGCTCGTGGATACAGATGTCTACATGCGAAGAGCCAACATTTTGTAGTTTTATTGTGCACAATAAATGTTTCTCAGAATTAGCAGGTTTTTTTATCAAAATTTGTCAAATTACCTAAGTCATCAAAACCACGTTTATTCAATATACTGTCTTCTATTCCGATTGATAAACAAGGCCAGTAAAACAATTTATTAAAATACAACATCCGCTTAACCACCTATATTGTGGATATTGACATCTATAACCTAGCTCCTCCTTCGAACATAAGCAATTTTTATAGTACAAAAAATGAATCATGTTTTCTTAAGGAAAAATTTCATTCAACGAAACAAAATCAGAATAATTATAGAAATCTAAACCATATAATATCATAAATTTTCCAATTGTTTGCCAAATGATTGGAAAATTGATGACATTATATTAAAACATTTATAACAATTGGTGTTTTGGTGTTTTCTAAAGATAATAAATTTATAGCTTGCAAATATGATAGATTTCTATCTATGAAATTTGTTAGGCGCTTTAAAATATATTTACTTCTAACCAACCATTTCTATGTTTAATCTATTTTCAGGGGTGTCCTGAATACTAAATGTTTACCAAATTCAACCATCAATTTTTTCTGCCAGTAAGCTTTAGATTTGGTGAATGGTCAATGAGTGAGTCAGAGAATAAGTCACGAAGTCGTTTAGTGGTTTTTGGTGTCAAATAATTAAAAATTTATAACACTTTATAATCAGATATTTATATTACTATACGATGAAAATAAAACTTCCAGCATTTATTGGCGCTGTGATATGACTACGATACAGAGTTCAGATATCGACGATCAGTAAACGTCTATACGTAAGACGATCACTACTGTATACCCAAATCTGGAAAATTCTGCTTATTTTATTGATATGGTAATAAACAGTAATTTTCAAACTGATTAATAATATAGCAAATTGTAATTCATCATGCACTATTAATTGACACGAACATGGTATATAGAATTAATCCTTATTAGAATTGATTAACCGTATTCTCTCTTTAGACTCCCCAGTTTCTAACTAAATTTACTACACTTTTTCATCTTTTTTGCTTTGTGACTCAAACTCCATACATAATTAATTTGGCTTGTAAGTTTTTGACGATACTATCAAAATGTTTCATAAAATTTTAGAAATTATTTAATGCTTGTATCCGATTTATCATAGTCAGCATGAAGTTTTTTTTGGCTTACATAAATTAAAATTGATTTAAATTTACATCAAGTTTGAGTTCTTTTATATTATGAGATACAATTCGAACAAGAATATTAACAACTTAAATTCCTTTGGCAGAAGCGATTAATAGTTGGTCATATGAAGTGACTTACTTAGATCAATCACAAAAGCGATCACTAATAAGTTATTTTAGGCAAGTAGGAGTTTCAGAACACAAAGCTGAACTGGATACCATGAAGGTAATAAATATTAAGTTGCTGAACAATATAGACGTTATGAATTAAAGTAAAGCATTTGATATTCTAAGCAGATCTTCTGAAAATATCTAGGGAGAATGCAGAGACGTACTGTCAGCAAATGAAGCTATTGACTAACAAGGAAGATTGGTATTTTCACCATGAAGTCAAACATATCCCGAAATGTTATTTTTTACATTTCTCCATAATCCCAACCAAAAAATATTAACTATGAAACGGAATAACAAAAATATAAAAATATATATTCTTTTGGGTAGAGTTACAAAGAAACTTATATTGAGAGAATGAATGGAATACTAAAAAAATCCTTGTCTACTAATCTGGGAAGGAAAAGGAATACTTCAATATATCATACAGCCATCGATTGTAAATCATAAGATCATCTGGCAAAATTGGTTAATTTTCCTAAAGTAATAACAATAGAAATGTGAGATATTATCACTTTATGGTATTGTTTTTTGATATTACCATATTATTTATAACCGTCCAATATTATTGTCACATGTAATTGGGTAATTATCTTAATTATACTGCTCTTCTTCCAATGTCACTAAATGCCAAGCCAACGTGCAGTGAATTATATTTGGGCAAACTAGTATAAATGTATGCTAGAGGATTATCGTGCATTATCACGAAGAGCCAAACTAGGGACAATTTAGGCACTTGCGCTTTGTTTGCGCAAAATGACTAAATTTAAGTTGTCTGAAAGCTTTTATAATTCAAGCCTTTGCTCGTGCGATATTCTGTTAGTTAAGATGCAGGGTAGAGGTTATTGGATATAACATTTAGGTATAAACTAAATGCATTTTCTCTTAACGATACAGTTTTTTAATTGACTGAACTAGTATTGATAAAAGTGTTTAATTTTCCTACAAAATTTACGTGCTCTGGAACTCAAGACTGAAGTTAATATTAAAAATTATTTAAAAACAATGGTGTTTTCGCCATATTTGGACATCTGCTGATTGGTTTTGTAATGGTTTTCACATAGTGTACCGCGATTTACTCGTCATATGGCAAATTCGAACATAGACATCTAATCTCATTTTGCGCATTTATGATCATAAAAGAACAAATTAATCTGATTTTTAAATAAAGTAGGAAAAACAAGGGATTCCCTTTAACTTAAACTTTGATTACATTTAAAATTTAAGACAGCAAATTCATTAAAAATATTGAGGAAAACATTTCGTCGACGTAACATTAATACATTAAATCGCGTTTCATGTATTTTAAGATTACAAAGTTAAATTAAAAAATTATATATTGACACAAAAGTGTTTTGATTATACGTTGATGTTTTCATCTAAAACTTATGAACAAAGAAAAATAAAAAATAAATATTAACAAAAATTTACCGACGCTAGATTTCTATTTAATAATCCATTCAATATACGACGAAAAACGCTCTCAATACTATTCAACGTCTCTTTTTTTCACACGGAAACACGTACATCACCTTAAGCACAATTCCCACTCAAAGTAAACAATCAATCGACTTCGACAAACTGTAACTTTTCAATGCAAAACTACTTCCAAACTTCCATCGCGCGAGACACATTACGCAACTTGCTCCAGAATTATCCAAGCCGAGCTTCCATCAGAGATCGTCTGCGTGCGACGGAAGGAAATGTGAATAATAGATGGAAACTTAGGGATAGGACGGTTTCACACGTGACGAGATACCGCCCTAGGAGTTTATCAAGTTAGAAGGGGACTAATGTCGTCTATAAATAATAATGGCCGGCTTGGAAAGGAAATCTCTTGGAGACAATCGTTTTAAATCAACAGGGCGGTGCCTGTACGTGTTAGAATAATTCAATAATTCTTATATATTGCTCTTATTCGGTTGATTTTTCTCAAATTTTTGGGATGTGATTTCTCGGATCTTACAAAAATATTTACTGGATCTTACAAATTCTTATAGTATTTTTCTCCTTATTTTGTAGTACAACAAATTAACCATGTTTTCTTTAAAGAAATTCATTCAACCAAACAAAATTAGTTTTTTTTTCTCAATTCAGAGTATACAACTTCAATTCTCCAGTCACTTGTTAAAGGAAATTATTACATATATATATATATATATATATATATATATATATATATATATATATATATATATATATATCTATAAATATATATATATATATATATATATATATATATATATATATATATATATATATATATATATTTATACATACGAAAATCTGACAGAAACTCCAGGTTTACAGCCTCAGAAATTTATGAAAAATATAAAAATCTCCAATAACACTAATGTATATGTTCATTTTCAGAGCGTCAACATTTTTAGAGGTAAAAAAATGAAATTTAAAACAAATAAATTGTTTAAAATTGCAATTGAAGTTATGTTACCTCACTTCTATTTGCCAATTTATTAAAAGTTCATTAGACAAATGGTTAAAACGGAACTCTTATAGTCTTATCATGTTTTTTTTCTAATTTTCCGTCGTTAACTGTTACACCTTAATGTGATTTCTATAGTATGAGACCTGTGTTCATGATACATGAGCAGATGTTTTATAAGAAGATTTAAATTAAAGTATAGTATTACATTTTTTATCGTGTTTTAAAGTGGGAGCAATTTTTTTACACAGTTCATCGAGAGGGACCATTGAATAGGTAGTTTAAAACGATATTTAATAAATATTACCCATTTTTTTGTAAGCTTAGTTTCTGAGAAATTAACTCTCAACATAATGTACAATTTGTTGATACGAGTTTAAAAAAATAGATTTTTTCGCTGTTAAAAAACGTTATGATAAAATGTTAGAGATTTTTAAAACATTTCACATAGTGAAGTATTTAGTGAACACATAGTCTACATATTTAATATATAGTGAAGCATTATGTGTTCGAAAAATCTGAAAAGCCCTAAAATGTTATCATATTATTCTTAACATTGAAAAAAAAACTTATTTCATTTAACTACTATCAACATTTTAAAAATATTATTATAAAATGTTAGATGTTTTTAAAATGTTTCACACAGTGAAGCATTTAGTGAACACAGTCTTCATATTGAATACATAGTGATTTGTTCGGAAAATCTGAAAAGCACCTCACATTTTATCATATTATTCTTAACATTGAAAAAAGAACTTGTTTCATTTAACTGGTATCAATATTTTTAAAATATTATGACAAAATATTAGATGCTTTTCAAATTTTTCACATAGTGAAGTATTTAGTGAAAACATAGTCTTCACATTTAATACATAGTAAAGCACTATGTGCCCGAAAAAACTGAATAGCATCTAACATTTTATCATATTATTTTTAACATTGAGAAAAAAAACTAATTTCATTTAACTAGTATCAATATTTTTAAAATATGATGAAATGATAGTTATTTTTTAATGTAATTCACTTTTAATAACATAAACATAACAAACTACAAATATTTTTGCTTCTCTGTAAATATTATTTTCAGCTGAATGTAGGAGTGTATTCTGTAATATAAAAGACTAAGTTAAGTTTATTCTAGTAACGGCAACGTAAGGACCTGATTTTTTATGCATGTGTGTATATATATAATTTTGATTTGCTAAGAGTTACAACGTTAATTCATCAACAGTACAAACACTTTTACTAAAAATGGGTGAAATAAAATTTAGTCATTTAAAATATATGAAATTTATCATTAAAATATATCTTTTATTGCATTACAGATTTCAATTACAAAGTCTTCATTCTAAGATTTAATCACTGCAAAAACATACTTTTTTCCCAAACTTTTATCGCTTGACTCAGCGCTCAATCGCTTGACTGACCAATGGGCAAATTATGGCATGTCGATTCCCAAATTACAAGTCCGTCAATTATTAGTAGATAAATATGGTAAGTGTACTATTTGGTCTAACATATGTTACTGCAAATGGCAACAAATCATACAACAAAGCCTTTGAGAATAATAATAACTTGAATTAATTTGATGAAATTCAAATTTAATACTTAGAATAAAAAGCGAAAAATTAATGCTTAAGGGGTATGAAGCTAATGGTAGGGCGATTTTAATTCTTCGTTTTAATATTTTATTGAAATTGTACATTTTGGACTGAATATCGTGAACTGGATCCTTTTTGAACAATATTATTACTTTTGTATCTATCGAACACGAACTCGCGTAGAAAGTGACTACAGAAATTTTTTCTATTTGCATTATTTAAATTAACAAAATTAATCTTCATTTCAGTTTCTGACAATATATTGCTTTATAACATCAATAAAAATCAACATGATCAAGAGGACAATTTATTTTTTGGAAAATAAACCCCGGACCATGGACCTTAGAACCCCTGTACCTGCCATACTTGGGCAAGCCCGCTAACTGTGCGCAGGTAAAATGCGCGCGCGCTAGCTTCGAAAAATCGAATATATCAGTTGCATATAGGTTACAATCACAAACGAATTCAAAACTAATGGTTAATATTTGTAATAGTATTTGATATGACTTTTTAAGACATTAGTAAGGAATGTAAACTGAGCGCCGATGTTTTATCGATAAAAATGATTGTTGCTAAGAAGGAGAATTTAAAAATCTGAAACGCAATGATGACGATAGATATAAATATTATCCGACCATCCTTGTAACGTTTGTATACTTAATATAAAAGTTTAGCCTTTGCAATTGGAAAAGGGACCATTACAGTTATTTATTATTAAAATATAGTTTCAACGGAAAGAAGCTTGGATAGCTATATGAAATGTTAATTACCATTGATTTTATTATTTGCACCGATTCCCAAACACTAGAATGATATTTTTTCTCTTTATTATTTTATCTATTATAATTGTCATGTCTTTCATTTATTCTTCACTTTTAATTTTCAATTCTATGCAATCGTTTCATTAATGTTTCATTTCGTAATTCACATTTTTTTAAAAGAACATAATTAAAAAACGTACTTTTGACGCTACGATGTATCCCTTGTATATCAATATTACACAAGACTATGACTCTTATTGATGAAAACACGTGAATTATACCGATGTTAAACTATGACCTTAACCGCTCATATTTAAAAAAAATTGGTTCTTATATTTAAAATTGTGGTATGGCAAACCTATTAATTACTTAATTGGCAATATGGACAATATTATGAACTTTTATTTTGTAAAATAATTTTAAAACACTGAAAAGTATTCGTAAAACGACTTTTTCTTTCGCTCTCGCATTTTGACCGTACATTTTAATCTTAGCTGATATAGGTTAAAGCCTACATTTACATTTACAGGTACATATCAGAAAATTCACATTTTACATTACACAGGTCGCATACATTTTCAAATACATATCTCAAATAAATGTTTTAGGTACGGAGTCACTAAAATGTACTGAAAATAGTATTGGGTACTAATGTGTTAGGAAATAATACCAATTCTTCCCCTTCTTCATTATCCACTAGTAGATTTGTTTACTTGCATTATATTTATGTTTATGTGACTAAGTTTTGCCTGTATATTAAACAAATTATGTCTTTATATCTACAAACCAATTCAAGTAGAATTACGATAAAGACTATTTTATTGATTTGACAATAAAAATGGAAGTAAAATTTAACATTTTGTTCATTCGTATTATTTTGGTTGCTCATGCAAGTCTTGGTAATTTTAGAATAATTAAAGAATTAACAAATAATTAAATATGGTCATTCTTATTATATACAGAATGCCTTCAAGTGCATTAAAATTAATATTAGGATTGATTAAGTTTAAACAAATGTTAAGAGAGTTTAAAGTAAAAAGTACACATTACCGAGAATAATTCTTGATAGTAACAATCTTACTAAATTACATTATTATTCATAGTCCGGTTATTAAATACTATCGAACAATGTTTATCGATATTGTCACAGCTGTGAAAATTGCGATTTAAAGCACATGTGATTGGGGCATTTTTTCGCCTATTACAATGAAACGATATGGAGTTAGCTAGAAGAAGTGAGAAAGTTCAGCCTATTGTTGACACTTTTTGTTTCATAGTGAATTTGTTTAACTACTCGTCCAGTGGTTATTAGCCCCGAACAGTAACACGATATGAAATCTTTTAACAGCTTTTATCGTTGTGGAATAGGAATTAATTGATGTTTAATGTAATTATAAAATCCCTTATAATCATATTAAGATAAATTTGAAGAAATTATACACTAATTAAACCTAAAATGTTATAGTATTACTGCTCTTTTTTAGGTCATTTCCATTTTGAATAATTCCAATTCATACCGTACATTGGAAGTAAAAAAGAATTGTATTTATGTATATATATATATATATATATATATATATATATATGTACATGTATATATATATATATATATATACACACATACCTGCTTACATATATATTTCCAGTTGTATTGAGTAAACTAAGTGGATATCTGTGCACTCATTTTTTTAAAATGTAAGTGGACAAGTTGATAGGTTTATTCTTAAACTGTATTGAATATATTTGGCGTTAATTTTGTAGAAATTCATTATTCACAATTAAATGAAACTATGTGGTATAGTATTATTTCTACTTTGTTTAATTTCTTTACCACGACCTAGGTTTCGTTGTATTACAACATACAAACCTAGGTCGTGGTAAATAAATTAAAGAAAGTAGGAGTAATACTACATCACGTAGTTTCATTTAATTGTGTCTTAAACTGTAGTCAAAATGTTGAAATATTCTCATGATATTATGAAAAAGTAATATTCATGGTTAAGTGTTTGCATCTACAAGATGACCTGTAATAAGTTTCAAGTATTTTTCAATTTATTTTTCTCACATTTCCACAATTTTCTCTACAAAAACTTCCTGTAGGAAATAGTATGAAGTGTAGAGTTATTTCTTCTTATTTTGCCTGTTTCTTTTTCGTTTTCGCAACGTGTAGTTATGAAGGATATTATATTTAAGGTTTCCTATTTTAAAAAGACAATGAATACGAAGACGGCTCATTATTAACAAAACAAAAGCTCCCTGTAATTAATAACTCGAAAATAATTTTGTCAATTAGCTTATCGCTGCGTCGAGTGTTTCAATCAAAAGAATATGAACTTTTTCATTCGCCGAGATAAAAAGTTCTTTGAGAGAGCTTTTAATTATTATTTTGTAAATTTATGGATGGAAAATCGTGGACGTAACTGTAATTAAATGGCGGATACTTTGCTATACTAAAGCTTTTTAATATAGTTTTGGATTAGGAGTTAAATCAAAGACTAGTGTTGTTATCGAGTTATTTTTTTTATAAAGCTCCTTTCACTGAAGCAGGGTATGTATTAACACTGAATCCCTGTTCTACCTTGATACAACTCATGTTTTAATACAGAGATTCGTTTTAGATATTGCGAATTTAATCCGAGATGATAAAGATGTAGATCACAAAGTGTTATATTCAATTTAAAGTTAATAAGTAAATTTATACAATTTCTTGACTCTTGCTAAAGCGGTGTTCATTTAGGAGCTCTTGTTTGCTTACTACGTTCTTGTTGTTAATTATTTATTTATCAATTTCATTCGAGATTCTGCGATTGATTGTATATAAACAAAAATATTATTATCTAATAATTTTATATGCAAAGAAAATATTCCAATATCAACTTTATATTAGAATATTTTGAAGAAAGAGGAATACTCTATTTCTTTGTTGTGAGCAAACTTATCTCAATAACAAAATTAAGGGTGTAGAAAAAACCTAAAATTAAATTACGTAACCTATTAATTTTTGGGTTATAATAGTTATTATTATAGCACAATAAGCGAAATTCATAGGAAGTGTTGGATTTCATATTTCCTTCTGTCCAATAGGAATTAATGAAATAATATATTGCTTCGTGACCAATATCAGCTAAGATTAAAATGTACGGTCAAAATGCGAGAGCGAAAGAGTCGTTTTGCGAATACTTTTCAGTGTTTTAAAATTATTTTCATGCGATGAATTTAATATTTCCTTATTCATTTGATTACAGTTTTTTATGGATTCCGCACCTCAAAAGAGAAGGAGTACACTTGCGTGTTAAAAACTATATCCCTTCAAAAATAATCAATGTTGAAACTTGAATAAGTTTGAACATGATTGAGCAGGAATAGTTCTATAATAAAGACCCAAAAACTTTAAGCGAAAAATTTAATTGAAGGAAGTAAATTAAGTAATGGAATTGATTAATTTGTCTTATGCAGTGGAATTATTGCTTGTAAAGCTAGTTGTAAGGATCCTAAAAATATTTATTTTCCAATTTAAAGTTGAAAATATCAAAAGATATGTTGGAAAAAACATTCAATATCTAGCATTAACTATGGAAATCGCAATAGCTTATATAGTTTTGGAGAATTTCTCGATATGTATGTGGAAAAATTGCTAGATTCTCGATACGTTTGTGGAAAAATTGCTAAATTGCAATATATTGAAATGATGAATAATAATACAAGAAATCACACAAAAACTAGTATTTTTCTTTATATTCTCGACAATTTAATAATAGTTTAAATTTTTATATGTATTTAAATGTATACAGAAATTTTAGAACGCGAGTTTTATTCATACTTATCAGGTTTAATTTATTTATGATTTGATTTGCACATTCACAGAGTGGTAATGAAAAAATAATTAGTAGCTGAATAATAAATCGTTAAAATATACATTTTTTGTAATTTCATACAATATAATATTACACACGTGTTAGCCTTGATTTAAAATCCAAATAAATATTGCTGAAATAAGTATTTAATCTGTCACAGCCGTTTTACTGAGGAATTTGGCACAGACATTTTTCTCAAATAGAGGCGATTAATCCACGCATATTCAAAATATTTTTAAGGAAGTTTACTAAATGGTTAATCAACTATCCGAAATATTTTTTTTGATTAACTTATTTACAAGATCTTTCTTTTTGAAGAATTAACTGAAAATATTAATTCAGTGGTGAAATGTTTTATATATTTTTTTTAATTTCTCTATTGGACCGATTTTAGAATTTATTATAATTTAAAAAATGAATATTATTTTTGTTCCAATCTACAGTTTCAAAACATTATTTTGTTACTAATTTGTAACTATATATACATATATATATATATATATATATATATATATATATATATATATATATATATGTATATGTATATGTATATATATATATATGTATATGTATATGTATATGTATATATATACATATATATATATATATATATATATATATATATACACAAAGCACCAGATTTTTTCCTTTCTTGATTGTTCGCGCTTTTCTCTAGAGCTACACAGCTAATTTCAATAATTGTTCTGTTTTGGTTTTCTAAAGCTTATATATTCAAAAAGCCTATAAGCTATTTATTGTCACATAGCACTTTATAAGGAATATTAATTATTAAGCTAGGGTTAAGTGATTAAACGGTGCAAGTTCGAATGAGACCGACTTATTTATGACTGTTCATCCCTAATATTCCCTCCGATAGATCACCAACCCCGACGACCGATTTTGTCCGATTAACAGAGCTGAGACGTTTAGTGACTGAGGGAGGACAGCATAATAAAGATAATTTTACGCGAGTTAACGCGAATAACTCATCCCATTTTGATTGTTATTAACAAAATAAACAAATCTTTCCAGTTGATCTTATCATTTATTATTCAATTGCCAATATGATATGTCGACGCATTTTTTTTCTCTTACAGGATTGGGCAATAAATTTTTTTTATATATTTCATTCAATCTCAATTAAAGTTTTTTCCTAATATTTCTAAAAATAGTACACATTTTCACGTTTTTATTATTTCATTTCTTAATTATCATTTTATGCTTAGGAATATAGACAAAGGTGTAAAAGAATGTTAAGGAATTCGTTTGTTTGTGGTGGTGAAAGCATCGTACTTTTTTTGTTAGTCTATTTAATTGCTAAGAATACATCTCTGCATCCATAAGGTCTACTGGAATATCATATGCATAATTTCAAATAGCGATAACCCTTGCTATTCCCTCGGCAAATAAATGTAACCTGAGTGGTTTCCAGTTTTGGTTCTGACATTAATCTCTTGATTAACTCAAAGTGTTCGCGTTTGTTTTTGTTACAACTAAGCCACTTCATGTTACCAGATATAATTTTTTTCTGTACATGAAATTTGCGCTGTCATTAATAGTGATCAATTGGTTACTAAAAAAGTAAAACAACCTCTAATGGTGTAAACTTAAAACAATAATCATTGATGAAAAGCACATGTAAACTTGATGCTAACTCAGGTCGACCGGATACATATGTTATAATACAAAAATTCTAAAATTGCACGAACTTTCCAAACTGACCGCTAATAATCAACAAGCCAACTTAATCATTTATGAAGTTTTATTCAAAAAGTAAAAAACATGAAAAAAGTAAAGCAAATTTTAACACCTAAACTGAGAGTACTATTTATCAATTGTAATTTTATAAATTTTACACGTCTTATGTATATTAATGGATAGTAGTGCATTTTAAATTATAATTTGACACTAAATTCTTAATCAGTTGAAAAATTGTTGCATGGGGTCAACACTACCTTCAAATCGGTTAAGCCGTTTCTGGTATTAGCGAGCACAAACGCACAGACGAACAGACAAACAGACAAAATTATTAAAATTATATTTTCTCTTCAGTAACATAATTACACCGTGTTTAAATAGTTTTTTTGAAAAGATATTTATTTTACAGCCACGGCTCCTTTACTATTTTATTATATGTATACAAATATATATATATTTATATATATATATATATATATATATATATATATATATATCTATATATATATGTATATATATATATATGTATATATATATATATATATATATATATATATATATATATATATACATACATATATACATATATATATATATATATATAAAGCAGCAGATTTCTTTCTTTCTCTGTTCGCGCTATTCTCTAGAGCTACACAGCTAATTTCAATAATTGTTCTGGTTTCGAAAAGCCTATATTTTTAAAAAGAGTATAAGCTATTTATTACCACATAGTAATTTATAAGGACTATTCATTATGAGGGTTTAGTGATTAAAGGGTGCATGGTCGAATAAGACCGACGATCCCTAATATTCCCTCGAATACATCACCTAACCCGACGACCTTTTTTGTCCGTTGAACGGAGCTGAGGTATTTCGTGACGGGGGCGGGTGGACAGCATAATTAAGATAATTTTACGCGAGTCATAAAAACATTTTGATGCTTTTATTGTTTCATTTCTTAATTATAATTTCATGCTTAAAAATATAGAAAAAGGTGTAAAAGAATGTAAAGAAATTCGTTTGTTTGTGGTGGTGAAAATATCGTACTTTTTTGTTAGCCAGTCTATTTAATTGCTAAGCATACATCTCTGCATCCATAAGACCTACTGAAATATAATACACATAATTTTATATAATGACTCCCTTGATATTACAACGGAATTTTGGTACTTT
This sequence comes from Druceiella hillmani, assembly GCA_039881145.1. NCBI lineage: Eukaryota > Metazoa > Arthropoda > Insecta > Lepidoptera > Hepialidae > Druceiella > Druceiella hillmani. The sequence goes on from JAYKKI010000020.1 coordinate 26,914,222, forward strand.
CAATGCTACATATATAGCAAATCCACCCACCAATTTTTCTACATGTAAACTATAAGTTTGATGAATGTTTAGTGAATGAATGAGTGAATAAGTAACAAACTGATTGTTTGTAAGTTCAAATTTAAAATACTCACGACGCCATAAAACAATTTTTTAACTGATTAAGAATATAGTGGCAAAATGTAATTTAAAAAGCACTACTATCCATTAACATACATACGGCATGTAAAATTTATATTATTAAAATTTGTAAATCGCATTATCAGCTTAAGTGTTAAAATTTGTGAATAATTTGCTTCACTTTTTTCATGTTTTTGTTTTTTTTTAATAAAATTTCATAAATTATTAAGTTGGCTTATTAATTATTCGCGATCAGTTTGAAAAGTTCGTGGAATTTTAGTATTTTATTATTATAACATATGTATCCGGTTGATCTCGGTTAGCATCAATTTTACATGTGCTTTTAATAAATGATTATTGATTTAAGTTTACACCATTAGAGGTTGTTTTACGTTTTCAGAACGCAATGGATCACTATTATTGATAGCGCAAATTTCATGTACAGAAAAAATAATATCTGGTGACATGAAGTGGCTTAGTTGTATCAATAACAAACGCGAACACTTCGAGTTAATCAAGAGTTTAATGTCAGAACCAAAACTGGAAACCACTAACGTTACATTTATTCGCCGAGGGAATAGCAAGGTTATGGCTATTTGAAATTATGCATATGATATTCCAGTAGACCTTATGGTTGCAGACATGTATTCTTTGCAATTAAATAGACTAACAAAAAAGTACGATATTTTCACCACCACAAACAAACGAATTCCTTAACATTCTTTTACACATTTGTCTATATTCCTAACCATAAAATGATAATTAAGAAATTAAATAATAAAAACATGAAAAGGTATATTATTTTTAGAAATATTAGGAAGAAACTTTAATTGAGATTGAATGAAATATCCAAAAAAATTTTATTGCCCAATCTTGAAGATCCAGAAGAAGAAAAAAAATGGATCGACATATCATAGATCTCCAATAAAAAATGATAAGATCAACTGGAAAAATTTGTTTGTTTTGATAATAACAATCAAAATGGGATGACTTACTCGCGTTAACTCGCGTAAAATTATCTAAATTATGCTGTCCTCCCGCCCCCGTCACTAAAAGTCTCAACTCCGTTAATCGGACAAAATCGGTCGTCGGGGTTGGTGATCTATCGGAGGGAATATTAGGGATGAACAGTCATAAATAAGTCCTTCTCGTTCGACCTTGCTCCGTTTAATCACTAAACCCTAGCCTAATAATTAATAGTCCTTATAAAGTGCTATGTGACAATAAATAGCTTATAGGCTTTTTGAATATATAAGCTTTAGAAAACCAAAACAGAACAATTATTGAAATTAGCTGTGTAGCTCTAGAGAAAAGCGCGAACAATCAAGAAAGCAAAAAATCTGGTGCTTTATATATATATATATATAAATATATATATATATATGCATATATATATATATATATATTTATATATATATATATATATATATATATATATATATATTTAAAATTAGTAACAGAATGATGTTTTGAAACTGTAGATTGGAACAAAAATAATAATAATTTTTTATATTATAATAAATTCTAAAATCGGTCCAATAGAGAAATTAAAAAAATATATAAAAAGTTCGCCACTGACTTAATATTTCCAGTTAATTCTTCAAAAAGAAAGATGTTGTAAATAATATTAATAATTTTCTTATCACATTGCCATTATTTAACGTTTTTAAGAAATACCACACATCATAAGTGGAATTAAAAAATATTTCGGATAGTTGATTAACCATTTATTAAACTTCCTTAAAAATATTTGGAATATGCGTGGATGGTTGGAAACAATGTATGTGCCAAATTTCAGAGTAAAACGGCTGTGACAGATTAAATACTTATTTCAGCAATATTTATTTAAATTTTAAATCAAACGTGTGTAATATTATATTGTAGAAAATTACAAAAATTATATGTTTTAATGATTTATTATAAACCTACTAATTATTTATTCATTACCACTCCGTGAATGTGCAAATCAAATCATAAATAAATTAAACCTGATAAGTATGAATAAAACTCGCGTTATAAAATTACTTTATACAATTAAAGACATAAAAAAACTTAATCTATTAATAAATTGTCGAGAATATAAAGAAAGTACTAGTTTTTGTGTGATTATTCACCACTTAAGTAAATATAAAAACTAAAACCCTTATCGAATTATTGAGAAATAAGAGAACAATACTAGTTCTTATATTATTATTCACCATTTCAATTTAGCAATTATTGCAATTTAGCAATTTTTCCACGTACATATAGAGAACCTAGCAATTTTTTCACATCCATATCTAGAAATTCTCGAAAACTATATAGGCTATCGCGATTGACATAGTTAATGCTGGATACTGAATGTTTTTTCCAGCATATCTTTTGATATTTTCAACTTTAAATGGGAAAATAAATATTTTTATAATCCTTACAACTATCTTTACAAGCAATAATTCCACTGCATAAGACAAATTAATCAATTCCATTACTTAATTTACTTCCTTCAATTAAATATTTTCTCTTACAATTTTTGAGACTTTATTATAGAACTATTCCTGCTCAATCATGTTCAAACTTATTGAAGTTTCAACATTGATGATTTTTGTAAGAAAATAGTTTTTAACACGTAAGTGAACTCCTTCTGTTTTGAGGTGCGGAATCTGTAACTGTTATCAAATGAATAAGGAAATATTGAAATCATCGCATTAAAATAATTTTAAAACACTGAAAAGATTCGAAAAACGACTCTTTCGCTCTCGCATTTTGACCGTACATTTTAATCTTAGCTGATATTGGTGACGAAGCAATATATTATTTCATACATCCCTATTGGACAGAAGGAAATATGAAATCCAACACTTCCTATGAATTTTGCTTATTGTGCTATAATAATAACTATTATAACCCATATATTAGTAGGTTATGTAACTTAGTTTTAGATTATTAATAACACTTCAGAGTAGTATGTCTCTACACTCATCATTTTGTTGTTGAGATAAATTCGTTTAAGAAATAGAGTATTCCTCTTTCTTCCGAATATTCTAATATAAAGTTGGAATTCGAATATTTTCATTACATATAAAATTATTAGAGAATAATATTTTTGTTTATATACAATGAATCGGAGAATCTCGAATTAAATTGATAAGTAAATAATTAACAACAACAACGTAGTAAGCAAACAAGGGATCTAAATGAACACCGCTTTAGCAAGAGTCAAGAAATTGTATAAATTTACTTATTAAATTTAAATTGAATATAACACTTTGTGATCTACATCTGTAATAAATTCGCAATATGTAAAACAAACCTCTCTGTTAAGAACATGAGTTGTTTCAAGGTAGGACAGGGATTCAGTGTTAATACATACCTTGCTTCAATTGAAAGTAGCTTCATAATATAAAAATAACTCACTAACAAGACTAGTCTTTGATTTAACTCCTAATCCAAGACTATATTAAAAAGCTTTATTATAGCAAAGTATCCGCCATGTAATTAGAGTTACGTCTACGATTTTCCATCCATAAATTTACAAAATAATAATTAAAAGCTCTCTCAAAGAACTTTTTTTCCTCGGCGAATAAAAATTTCATATCCTTTTGAATGAAATACCCAAAGCGGCGATAAGCTAATTGACGAAATTATTTTCGAGTTATTAATTACAGGGAGCTTTTGTTTTGTTAATAATGGGCCGTCCTCGTATTCATTGTCTTTGTAAAATAAGACACCTTAAATATAACAAGCTTCATAACTACACGTTGCGAAAACAAAAAAGAAACATGCAAAATAAAGAAAAATAACTCTACACCTAACACTATTGCCTACAGGACGTTTTTGTGGAGAAAATTGTGGAAATGTGAGAAAAATGTATTTAAAAATATGAAACATATTATATGTGAAAACTATGCGCATTCTTATGCATATCTTTAAAGATACGCTCACCAGCACGCTCTTTTGCATACTTCTGTTAATTATTATCTTTAAATGAATAGAAATAAAGCGTCAACTTGATCGGATACTGTAAAAATGTGAATATAGCCTGAAAATCTCATTAATTTTAATAGAAATTCATGATATTACCTAATCTCTAACTACTCTTGCGTATCGCACGTATGCGTATGTGGCGTATAGTGTATAGATAAAAAGTTAGTCTCCAATGTTCAGTTAAAATAATATGGTTTTTCATAAATTATATCGGCATAAATATTTTTAAAAAAAGCAAATATTTTATAAATATAATTTTTTGTTTGATTCGTTTATTCGTTTAAGTTATAATAAATTTGTTTTCCAACCTCAAAGACATATAAAATTTTATTATGGATACACAACGAAATAAAACTTTTCATTTAATACAACCGACAAAGTAAAATAGAAATTCAGTCCTAATCAGTAAACCATTCTTCTATACAAGTGAATCACACATGCGAGGCGTGTAACAAGGATCGTGGCAGTACATAGCTGTCTCGCGTCAGTTCGCACCTAGCAAATATTTTCTTATTATACGCTTTGCTAAAGGGAGTGCCTTTGTCGCTATAAAACAGTTATTGGGCGTTGGTGTGTCTTGCGGGGGCATTGTGGATCTGCGCAATTGGTCATAGTAAAAGAGAATGCTTTCATCTAAAATATATTTATGTGAAGGACTGTTATAGTTGCTTTAATTCACCTGGTGCTGATAAACAGATAAGATTTGTTTCATTATTACATTATCTCGTTAGAATATAAAAAGTCTCTACTAAAATATTTGGAATTGTCGTTTCTTAGATAAACACAAACAGTAAACAAAGTACTCACCGCACCTCTCTATCTACCAAACAGTAACTGTACCAAACAATAACTACTGCTACGATTATAATTAGGGATAGATTGTTTGACGAAAAAATCTAGATGTATAATTTAGGAATATTTTATTATAATTACATGAAGGGTGGCAACGAAGATCAACGAAATCGGGAAAACTTTCTGCGGAGAGTTATTTTGTTTTACGCTACTTAAATTGTTAGATATACGCGAAAACAACATAAGACTATTGTCTATGTTCCTCAATAATATTCAACTATATGTATAAAATACATAAAATTCGCAAAAAAACCATTCAATGTGTAAAAAAAATAAAATCATACTTTAATAAAAAAGGGCTTTTTGGCAATTTAAACTAAAAAATGTAAAATAATTTTTAACTGTCTTGATTTTGGTCTAAAGCGCAAAGATGTTCTAAAACTCGTTACCACTTAATTTTTATTTAAAAAAAGCAAGAAATGAAGAAAAAATAAAAAGAAGGACAAACAATTATTTTAACGTAAAGAAGTGTGAGATGCTTTTTTTGAAAATATAAGTCGAGAACACCCCATGCTTTTTTTACGGTAAAGTTAATTTCCTTTATCATTATCTTTATTAATATTCATGATTATTCAAAATAAAAAGTAATTGATCCAGTTATAAGACATGCTTTCACTCTGGACCAAAATCTTTACATTTAAAGGTTTTTATTCATTTTTTAGTTCGAAAAGCGTTTGACGTCACCAACAAAACAAAAAAAGTCAACGTACAAAAGTGTTTATTTTTCCTTTTTTTAACTAAAAGATTAATTTAAATTTTCTTGGTTATGAAATTATTTTATTGTCTTCAGTTCTTAATGCGTGTGGAAAATTTCAAATGATTCAAACGTCTAGAATCGAATGAAAATAATTTAAAAAATTCCGTTACAGTCACAAGTACTTAAGTTGTAAAAAACATTCATAAGGTTGTAAAAAACATCCATTTCAACTTAATTTTTTAGGGGTTCTGTGTATATATTTATCAAGTTTTATCGTGATTTTTCTTAACTTATGTAGGTGAGATTTCACGACGTTTTGATTTAACGAATAGATTAAACGTTATGACGGTATTCCCAGACGATGCTGGGGTTCAATATTTATAAACCAGGCGGATCGCTAATTTTCTACAATTAATCTCGATGTATGTTGATGGCTAATTTATTCCAATTTGTTTATGAGGATGTCATGTGTATATTTGCTTTTTGAACTATTCATATTGGAAGTTTTTTTTATTATTTATCTTTCGTGTACAATCTCTGCCTTTTGCTTCAATAAAATTTGTGTCTAGTAAGTATTTAAGGAAGTATTACATTTATTTTTATTTATTTGTTCAATGGATTTGTTTCAGGTGTTTTGTTTTCAATGTCATATATTTAATGGTAACCAATAACAATGAATGTAATAATAAAGAAATTATATTTTTATTTATTTGCACTTAATACAAATTAGTTTTAGGCTTTTTGAAATTAGTTTTAGGCTCACCTTAGTCGGCCGCACTTTGATGCACTAGTGCGCTTTTATAGTGCGTTAGTTCATCTGCGATTATTATCATCAGAAGCTCATGAAATTAAGGTACGTTTTATTTTCGATATCGGGCCAAGCTCATTAATATTAACGGAATCGAAACGAAATAAATGATTTTTCTTATGGTTCACCTTAGAGAATTCCACCTTTGCCTTTGAATTGCCCCCATAATTAAGCAGCGGATCTGGTGTTAATTAGGGTATGGTCGTAGCTAATTCTTTTTTTTTATTTATAGCTATAAAGTATGTAACATATAAGAAATTGTGTTATTAGTTAAAGGCTCTGTCATCACGATTTTATTATTAACAGTTTCTAATTAATATACAAAGACGCGGTTGAATTTAATGATTATCTTTTAAGCCTATTCCACTGAATTACCAGGGTCATCAGATCAGTCCCTTCTGACACGATTGTCGTATATTTTGAATGAACATAGAAATAAAGTCATGACTGATATTTATTCACATATATAAGTCTAGTATGTTAATTATGTTAATATTTGAGGCATTCGTGAGTACAGGCTTAATTGTTATAATAATTTTAAACACATTTGTCGTAGGTGTAAATCTGAAGTTCTTCCGAATGTTCAATTATAAGTAAATAGTTTTTTTAATACAAGGACATTTTATATAGTACAGAAAAAAAAATTTCTCTCTTAGAGAAAAAAAAATTATTCAACGAAATAAAAGTGCTTTTTTTGGTTTCTCAATCCAAACTGTATAATATAATAAATATTTAAATCGTTTACTAAACGAAATTTAAATATATACAACTTTACATTATTTTACTACTACATAAACGACTATGAGACTTATGGACATATAGAAACCAGTATAAAATCAAGCAACGTTAAAAAAACGTTAAATTAAGAAATAAATAAGTCGCCTAGATGCAGGTGTAGTAATAAAAACGAAACCACAGCTAGCTTTATAAAGAATTATCGCTACCTATCTTTAAATAAAGTCAATGAGTCAGTCTAAAATTCTGAATAGCTGGTTTATTTAGTTATTTGATATTTTCTAGAACCGTAGTTGTTGTCATAATAATTGCGTAGCTTTAGTAAATAACAAGTTTAATACATGTGTAGTAACACATCTATGAGAATTGTTGGATGCCCTAACATAAACATTTTTATTATTTTTAAATGATGATTTCCATATTTATTTTTCCTTCAATGCTACATATACAGAAAATTCAACCACCAATTTTTTCTACAGGTAAACTATAAGTTTGATGAATGTTTAGTGAATGAATGAGTGAATAAGTAACAAACTGATTGTTTGTAATGTCAAGTAAGTTCAAATTTAAAATACCCACGACGCCATAAAACAATTTTTTAACTGATTAAGAATATAGTGGCAAAATGTAATTTGAAATGCACCATTATCCATTAACATACATACGGCATGTAAAATTTATATAATTAAAATTTGTAAACCGCATTCTCAGCTTAGGTGTTAAAATTTGTGAATGATTTGCTTTACTTTTTTTATTGTTTTTGTCTTTTTGAATAAAATTCCATAAATTATTTTGTTGGCTTATTAATTATTAGCGATCAGTTTGGAAAGTTCGTGGAATTTTAGTATTTTATTATTATAACATATGTATCCGTTTGATCTCGGTTAGCATCAAGTTTACATGTGCTTTTAATAAATGATTATTGATTTAAGTTTACACCATTAGAGGTTGTTTTACGTTTTTAGTACGCAATGGATCACTATTATTGATAGCGCAAATTTCATGTACATAAAAAATAATATCTGGTGACATGAAGCGGCTTACTTGTGTCAATAACAAATGCGAACACTTTAAGGTAATCAAGAGTTTAGTGTCAGAATCAAAACTGTAAACCACTAAGGTTATATTTAGTTTTTGATGGAATATCAAGGGAGTCATTATATAAAATTATGTATATTATATTTCAGTAGGTCTTATGGATGCAGAGATGTATGCTTAACAATTAAATAGACTGGCTAACAAAAAAGTACGATATTTTCACCACCACAAACAAACGAATTTATTTACATTCTTTTACACCTTTTTCTACATTTTTAAGCATAAAATGATAATTAAGAAATGAAACAATAAAAGCATCAAAATGGTTTTATTACTCGCGTAAAATTATCTTAATTATGCTGTCCACCCGCCCCGTCACGAAATACCTCAGCTCCGTTCACCGGATAAAAAAGGTCGTCGGGTTAGGTGATGTATTCGAGGGAATATTAGGGATCGTCGGTCTCATTCGACCTTGCACCCTTTAATCACTAAACCCTTATAATGAATAGTCCTTATAAAATACTATGTGGTAATAAATAGCTTATAGTCTTTTTCAAAATATAGGCTTTTGGAAACCAGAACAATTATTGAAATTAGCTGTTTTTTTTTCTGTACTGTATAAAATGTCCTTGTATTCAAAAAACTATCTACTTGCTATGAAGCGTTGAATGGGTTAGGACTATCTTATGATACTTTTTAATTTGCATATGGAAGTACATTTCTAAAGTTACTTCAGATTTACACCTACGACAAATGTGTTTAAAATTATGATAACAATTAAGCTTGTACTCACGAATGCCTCAAATATTAACATAGTTAACATACTAGACCTATGTATGTGAATAAATATCAGTCATAACTTTATTTCTATGTTCATTCAAAATATACGACAATCGTGTCAGAAGGGACTGATCTGATGACCCTGGTAATTCAGTGGAATGGGCTTAACAGATAATCATTAAATTCAACCGCGCCTTTGTATATTAATTCGAAACTGTTAATAATATAATCGCGATGACAGAGTCTTTAACTAATAATACAATTTCTTATATGTTACATACTTTATAGCTATAAATAAATAAAAGAATTAGCTACGACCATACCCTAATTAACACCAGATCCGCTGCTTAATTATGGGGCAAGTATAGGTGGAATTCTCTAAGGTGAACCATAAGAATAATCATTTATTTCGTTTCGATTCCGTTAATATTAATGAACTTGGCCCGATATAAAAAAAAAAGTACCTTAATTTCATGAGCTTCTGAATGATAATAATCGCAGATGAACTAACGAACTAGAAGAACGCACTAGTTCGTCAAAGTGCGGCCGACTAAGGTGAGCCTAAAACTAATTTCAAAAAGCCTAAGACTAATTTGTATTAAGACTTTATTATTACATTCATTATTATTGGTTACCATTAAATATATGACATTGGAAACAAAACACCTGAAACAAATCCATTGAACAAATTAAATAAAAATAAATGTAATACTGCCTTAAATACTTACTAAACACAAATTTTATTAAAGCGAAAGGCAGAGATTGTACACGAAAGATAAATAATAAAAAAAACTTCCAATATGAATAGTTCAAAAAGCAAATATACACATGACATCCTCATAAACAAATTGGAATAAATTAGCCATCAACATACATCGAGATTAATTGTAGAAAATTAGCGATCCGCCTGGTTTATAAATATTGAACCCCAGCATCGTCTGGGAATACCGTCATAACTTTTAAACTATTCGTTAAATCAAAACCGCGTGAAATCTCACCTATATAAATTAAGAAAAATCACGGTAAAACTTGATAAATATTTACACAGTACCCCTAAAAAATTAAGTTGAAATGTATGTTTTTTACAACCTTATTTTCACTAAGTACTTGTGACTGTAACGGAATTTTTCAAATTATTTTCATTCGATTCTAGACGTCTGAATCATTTGAAATTTTCCACACGTATTAGGAACTGAAGACAATAAAATAATTTCATAACCAAGAAAATTTAAATTAATCTTTTAGTAAAAAAAAAGGAAAAATAAACACTTTTGTACGTTGTTCAAACGCTTTTCGAACTAAAAAATAAATAAAAACCTTTAAATGTAAGGATTTTGGTCCAGAGTGAAAGCGTGTCTTATAACTGGATTAATTACTTTTTATTTTGAATAATCATGAATACTAATAAAGATAATGATAAAAGAAATTAACTTTACCGTAAAAAAAGCATGGGGTGTTCTCGACTTATATTTTCAAAAAAAGCATCTCACACTTCTTTACGTTAAAATAATTTTTTGTCCTTCTTTTTATTTTTTCTTTATTTCTTGCTTTTAAAAAAAAAAAATAAGTGGTAAAGTGTTTTAGAACATTCTTGCGCTTTAGATCAAAACCAAGACAGTTAAAAATATTTAGTTTAAATTGCCAAAAAGCCATTTTTTTTATTAGAGTATGATTTTATTTCTTTTACACATTGAATTGTTTTTTTGATGAATTTTATGTATTTTATACATATAGTCGGATATTATTGAGGAACATAGACAATAGCCTTATGTTGTTTTCGCTTATATCTAACAATTTAAGCAGCGTACAACAAGACCTCTCTCCGTAGAATGTTTTTCAGATTTCGTTCAGATTTCGTTCCGTTTCAGTGTTGCCACCCTTCATGTAATTATTATAAAATATTCCTAAATTATAAATCTAAATTTTTTTCGTCAAATAATCTATCCCATAATTAAAGCTATAACAGTAGTTACTGCGAAAGTTTGGTACATACAGGCAGACAAGTGCGGTGAGTACATATATGTAATTATATAAGAAACGACAGTTCCAAATATTTTTGAACTATCTTTTTATATTCTAACGAAATAACGTAATAATGCAACAAATCTTATCTGTTTATCAGCACTAGGTGAATTAAAGCAACTATAACAGTTCTTCACATAAATAAATTTTAGATGAAAGCATTCTCTTTTACTATGACCAATTGTGCAGATCCACAATGCCCCCCAAGACCTACCGACGCCCACTAACTGTTTTATTGTGACAGAGGCGCTCCCTTGAGCAAAGCGTATAATAAGAAAATATTTGCTAGGTGCGAACTGACGTGAGACAGCTATGTACTGCCACGATCCTTGCTACAAGCCTCGCATGTGTGATTCACTTGTATAGTAGAATGGTTTACTGATTATGACTGAATTTCTATTTTACTTGGTCGGTTGTATTAAACCAAAAGTTTTAGTTCGTTGTGTATCCATAATAACATTTTATATATCTTTGAAGTTGGAAAACATATTTATTATAACTTAAACGAACGAACGAACCAAACAAAAAATTATATTTATAAAATATTTGCTTTTTTTTCTAAGTATTTGTTGCGATATAATTTATGAAATATATATTATTTTAACTGAACATTGGAGACTAACTTTATATCTATACACAATACGCTACATGCACATACGTGCGATACGCAAGAGTACTTAGAGATTAGGTAATATCATGACTTTCTATTAAAGTTATTGAGATTTTCAGGCTATATCCACATTTTTGCAGTATCCGATCAAGTTGACGCTTTATTTTTATTCATTTAAAGATAATAATTAACAGAAGTACGCAAAAGAGCGTGCTGGTGAGCGTATCTTTAAAAATATGCATAAGAATGCACAAGAACGCATACGCCAATAAACGCGCACAGTTTTCACATGCATACATGGACGAGGCAGAATATATGCTTACCCACGCAAGCTTATACACACGCACATACAAACTGTTGTCTTTACACCAGGGTCTAATTTTATATTAAGCTACGATATGCCCACAAAAATTAGTTGGGCGTTACCTAACTTCATAATTACAAAATAAAATTCAGAGACCATGTTACCAACATGGTCTTTTAATTTTTAATAATAGCCGGCCATTTTGAGGGATTATTTGTGTTCATTTAAAAGGATGATAATTAGAAAAAATACTTATAAAATACGCGCCGTTGGCGTGCTTTTATATAGTTACATAAAAACCTACACCGGCACGTACACTTATAAAAGCACATGCCCATGCACGCAGGGACAGATATTCACGTATGGGTACGCACACGCGCTTATATATCCTTACATAAACACACACACATATTGTGTACATATATGTGTTATTTGCTAGGTGCGATACGGTTAAAATCGTAAAGGTTTCTGACTCTTTTTCTAATTTTTCAGTTTACATAAATAAAATATTGCGAGGATCAAAAGAGAATACGTATAACTAAATTAAGTATTTGTTTGAGAATAGCAACAATTGAGTCAGACAAAATATCCTATTGTTTGTAGTATCCTCAGTTTAGTAGTAATTTTAGAAAGAGCAAGATTGTTCATAACTTGGAATTTTTGTGAGTACAAAATTATGCTATCGTGGTATCAAGGGATCTTTAGAGTTATATACCATTTCTTATTTAAATTTTCCCCATTAATATGCTTCTAAATTTAAAACCTATGTCAGCAACAATCATTCATTATACCTCACAATCTCTCTCTTGTTTCATTTTATTTCATAAGCTATTTTGCTATTGAAATAGAAATGTACCATTATTAAATGATAGAAATGTATCATTATTAAATGATAGAAATGTATCATTATTCAATGATAGAAATGTATCATTATTAAATGATAGAAATGTATCATTATTAAATGATAGAAATGTATCATTATTAAATGATAGAAATGTACCATTATTAAATGATAGAAATGTATCATTATTAAATGATAGAAATATATTATGATCCAATGTTAAAGTTTTAACCTTTATTCAAATAATTAAAAGATCTTATAACAAAAATGAAAGATCTATATCAGCACTATACTACTCGATATAAATATAGATTTTACAGGTATGTATGTATTGAACTTAAATACTATCTTGATATCATGTATTCCTCGAATTTGATTTTACCTAGAATCGGATCGTTGTAAGTAAATAATTCACTACGCCGACAGCAAACAACGTCAACATGTTTACTGTTCAGCTGGAAGGAAGACAGACTGACTATTTCAGTCGTACGAGTACTTACGGTGTTAGTGATATGTATACAACATTTGAAATTCTCTATTGCCTTAATAAATATTTTTTTGCACAATATAATAGTAAAGTAATCAGCAGTTGATTTGGCGTCTTGCTAATATTTTGCTTTAATTAATTCTGAGCGGGAATTTCCTAAGCTTTTGTCGTGAGGTTTAATCATTTGCCTTAAAAAGTACCCTTTTTCTCTATTGCCGGATTCTAAACAAGATATTTTGTTAATGGATTATTTTTGTTATATTAAAAACATTTAAAATTATTATTATATTAAGCATTTAATATTATTATTATAATCATTTATTCTTAATTGTAATTTTAAATTACACGTTTATAATTACCAATTTATACGAGTAACTATACTTTCGACACTTAGTTTGGGTGAACTTCTTAGTTCTTAGTAACGGTAGAATGACAAAGTCTAACCTTATCGATCAATTTTTAACTTTTAAACGTTTTACTAGTACATTATTATTATTAAGGCATATTTTAGTTTTGTTGCGGAGTCCTTGGAAAGTCGTTGCGGACTATAAAGAGGTTATCTCTCCTTAACGAGCGACCGTTTTTTTTAAGTAAATTCAAACTTTAACCAATTGGTCAAAAATAGACATAAATTTTCCGCCTCAGTCTCATTATAAAGATGACCATTGTAGTACTATTGAAAACTCGTGCTATTTTTAGCAGCCATACATTATTAACTATGTGCTCGCAATGTGAACCCACGATTTTATTGTATATTTATTTAACCAAAGTTATTTTGTTAAATAAACTACTAAATCATAATGTATTAAATGAAATAATTTTCAGGAAAAAAACCATTACCATAAACACATTTAGGGTTAGCATCCAAAAACAATTATTTTATTTGAATACTAACTTATAATAATAAGATAAATGTTAACGATTTGGATCCATTTTTATTCCTACACACTAATCATTCGAAATATACTCGTACTGATTACAAATTTCTCAATTATATTGTCAGATAGATGACATAATTTTTTTCTTTTACCTAAGTCAACGTATTTTATGGTAACTGATGCTAATTAATAAATAAAATTTAGCACTCTTACAGTATATAACTTTTTTAATTATATTGTGTTTTTGTCTTGTATTAATAAAAAAAACTGTCTATATTAATGTCACCCCATTACTTAAAAAATGCGAGTAATATATATATATATATATATATATATATATATATATATATATATAATATGTGTATTTGTCCTTCGGTTATGAAATTATTGTGTGTAGTTCCTTTGCGGTTTACAAATGAAATTAGTTTGTAAATAGTTCATTATTACTTGATGTGCGTACTTTTGTTTTATCCGTTTTATTGTTGTACCTTAAAAGGAATTTTATTGTGGTTGCTTACACATTTTTAAATCTTTAGCTACATGACGTTGGAAAGAAATATTTTGATATCAATTTTAGTATAAAAATTTTAAGAATCAAAACAATATAAAACATATATTTTAAATCTACGTATCACGGTGCTTGATGTAATTATAAATCGTTGTCCTATAGACAAAATGCAAGAGTGTTTTCACTTTTTGTAGTTAAGAATAATTTAAACTTTGTAGTGTGCACTTTTTAGGCTTACATTTCCCTTCGCATAAATTATTCTGAATTTCGTCATCAATAAGTGAAAATAAAACAAGTATAATTTTGTAATAATTGTTGGTCAGCAGTAAGATTTAGTACTACAAATCAAATGTGATATTATAAACACTAACGATATAGATTGTACTCTAACAGTGGTTATTAATTACTTCCAATGAGAACAGGTAGCGTTTGCGAGAATAACTGAATACACTGGTATGTCTATATATATAGTTATTTGGTTCTATTTTAATCAAGTTTTATTTTAATTTTGGTTAATCCTAGTTATTCGGTTCGAAATTAGTTTCGTACAAGTTTTATTCGAGAAGTGATATAAAATTATTATGTTCTATTTTAATCGAGTTTTATTTTTATTTTGGTTAAGTTTGTTATTAGTTTCGTACTAGTTTTATTCAAAAAGTGACCTGTAAGTAGGGTCGTCCATAAATAAAATGAACTTCCCTGATTCGAATGAGAAATAAATATTTTACGCGTGTCTAATACTGTTCGATTTCATTTGTTAATTTAGGATGTATATATTGTTAGTATTTCGGCATTTCAAAATATTTGAATTTATTTTAATCCGACTTTAAATAAAAAAAATTATATGGGTTGTTTTAATCGATTTGGAATGAATTTTGCCGAACTTCGTTCCATGAACAAAACTCTAAATCCGATCCGATCAATTGTATATTGTTCATTAATATCATTTTAAAACAATTTTATTGAGAGACAGTTTTTTGTTTGCTTTTTTAGGGTTTAGTGTAGAAACAGCTTTACCGATTGACATGAAACATTCAAGTGTTCAAATGTGAACATATACTTAATGATTTTACTAGTCAGCTTAGCGTATTCGAACGCGAGGACTTGGCGAATTGAACGTGACAAATTCAGTTCTCTGTGTATATTATCATATGATAAATTAATGTCTCTCTATGCATTTTGTTTTATTCTGTATTACCGGAGTAGGTAATAAATCAGAGAAATATCTTTATCGTCAAAGTATTTTTTTATTGTGCTTATATTCCAAAAAGAAGTTAAGAGGTTTAGTATAATTCCTATAAAATTAATGGTAATTTTTTATGTAAAACTGTTTTTAATATCGATGCCGGGCATGAAGAGGCAATCACCCCCAAATTAGTGACAGTTTGGCATCGAAGTTATTTAAAACTTTTATAAATCTGCTGAATGTAAATATAGCGCCGCCATTTTTATCAAGTTTTAAAGAAAAAGGATAAAAGAGATTGTATCACATAAATATTCATGGGAGGAAGGGCTAGCGCGAACTCCGCCCGTGCCAAATATACTCATTATTTTCGACCAAAAGGTTTTAAGTTTGCAAGAAGTATTTACATAATTTCAAAATCATAGGTAACCTTCTTATTATACTGCTATTGTATTCAGTAATCGTATGTTTAAAATAAGGCAAAAGATTCAAAATTAAAATTTTATTTCATTTCGATAAACATCTAGAATAAAACAAAATTCCTTAATAATTAAAATTCATCAAAAATTAATACTACCGCTAATAAATAGAAAGGAACAAAAAAAAATGAAACTTTTTAAGAATGAGCGAAACCCGCTCTACGAGGGTACCCTGTTCACTTAGGAATATACTAGTGCTTAAATGTACATAGTATTTTATTAATCTTTGCTGTTTTTACTATTGGCAAATATTAATTTTATCCTGCTTAAGTTTTACTTTGCAAGCGCAAAAACATTATAATTTTTTAAAAATTATGAAATTTAAATCTCCCTAATAGTTTTTTTGGTAAACTTTGAGTAATTTCTTATTAATATATAATTTATAATTTTCATAATTTTTCGTAATTTTGACTTTAACCGATTCAAAAAGAGGAAACTTTTCTTCATCAATATTTTTAGCAATATCTCTGAAATTACTTTACAAAAATATTCTGAAAAATTAAATTAGTGCAATAATTATAACTCGCTTTTTCTGACGATACCCCAAGTGATATGGAAAAAAGTTCAGTACTCCAATCTCGCTCAATTAAACTTTATTAAAGGCTTGTGCAAAAAAGAGATTGTGAATAAAAAAGACTACAGGAAGTGTGTAAGTTATCTAGAACAATATAACTTTATAACAGAGCGACACAAATGATGAATTAGAATTAAGGCAATATTTGTAAAAATAACCTTTTTACCTGTTTCCTGTATTATTGAATTGTTCCATATTTTCTTCCATACACTTAATTGAAATCTTTTATGAATATGCCACTTTACCTTAAATTTTTCAAAAAAATTTTAAATATGATGTGTGGTGAAAAAAAAGAACGATATTAAATTTTGTGAATAATACTTCAATTTATATAAATAAAAAAATATATACATATATATATATATATATATATATATACACACACACACATTATATATATATATATATATATATATATATATATATATATATATATATATATATGTATCACTTCGATGTAAACCGATTATTCAATGAACTATGATTCAACAAACGAATCCGGGGTAACAGTAGGCGAAAGTGTCCTTTTTCCATATAATTCCAAGCGGCTAAATTATAACTCATAACAGGACCTGTGTTCCCTTCCAGTTCTTCTAGTTTCCTTTGTATTATAACAAGTTAGAGCAATTGGAACTCAAAACATAGGCCGAACTTGCCGACCTAAAGTTCCTGAAATAAGTGAAATTGAAAGAAAGACTTTTGAATACATATAAAAATTTAGATATTCGAAGTTATACAATTCTTCAAACAGAATGTAGGAATTCTCCTTACTCATTTATCAACGTTTCTAGAAATTCAATAATATACAAGTATGTAGGACCAAATAAAATGCAAATATTTAAAAAAAAATCACGAAAAATGGTATTAATTTTCTATGAGTTACTACTAATTTGTATTCATACTGTTATGCTACTCTTGCTGGAATATACAGAGTTATATTTATATAGAAAATCTGTATTTGTTACATTTGTATAAGATTTAATACCTTTTTCGAATTGTTAATGCTTTACGACCAAAAGTTAATTTCTTTCCCTTAGTTAAAATAACTACACTTGACGTGTTACAATATACACATATTGCAATTCATACATCTGCTAATTTATTCGTAGTTTTGAAGCCACATATATTCAGTTCTTCGTGCCTTCCAAACACATACACAATTTTTTAAGTATGAAGTAATTTTTCTTAATTTCTTTGAAAATAAAAGAAATTATTTCTTGTCAGGCTGCTTACTAAAGTGCGGAATTTATTAAAAGCACAATAAGTTTAATTATATTATATTTATATATACGAATGATATTTCTGAATACCATATATATATATATATATATACATATATATATATATATATATATATACATATATATATATATATATATATATATATACATATATATATATATATATATATACACATATATAAAACAAAGATGGCGATTATTATAGAAAATTTGCTGTAACAATATTTAATTAGAATGAGAAAGAATAGAGTTATTAACTAAAACAAAAAGGCTGTGTTCAAAAATTATATACAAAATATTATACTTAGTGATATGAAGTAATCTTCACGTTCACTAATAACGAAAACTTTTAAAGTGTTCTCCCGTATATTATATCTACGTTAGGGTAAGTAAATGTAGCGCAGCTCTGTTTTCTTTTTTTTAACACTTCACCCCTTCTTTAGAGTGCTAAAGTTAAGGGAATCCTCAAATTTATTCATATCTGCCTTTCTCTACACCAGTGTATCGACCTTTCAATAGGTCAATCGTGGCTTCACTGTTCTCACTGTTTTATATACGTATTTATATATATATATATATATATATATATATATATATATATATATATATATATATATATATATATATATTAAGGGCGTATAAGTGAAATAACCGTATCTTATTATTATTAGACTTTTAAAACACTAGCGACTTATTTTTATAAGGCTCTTATAAAAAAATTAATTATTTGACACAGATTTTGAATATGTGATGTTTACTAAAATGGTGTCACCTGTTTGACCGCCAAGATCGAAATGTCGTTTACACATTTTTTTAGATTTAATAAACCTATGTTTTTATTAAGTCTAACAAAATCTGTAAAAAAATGCTTAAAATAAAATTATCGTAATGGCTAAAAATCTTTTAAACCATCTTGATGGGGGGTTCTTGGCCCGCCTTTGGGATACTTAGTCATTTACAATCCCCTTTTATTGCACGTAATGAACAGCAAAACTAGTCAAGAAAATACATTGTATAAAACAATACACATTTATGATGGCCATTCGGTCTTTACAGATATTAGGCGCAGTAGGGTATTCCCACTTTTGAAAATACAATTTACCGGAGGAGTTTTATAATATGTGGCAAATATATGTTGTAAATTTAAAGCATTTTGGAGAATACAATTCTCAACATAACGCCCGACTTGAACAAACCACATTCAATAAATTAATTACGAAACATGTAGTTAAATTTTGTTATTTAAATTATAAATATTCTCAAAATGATTAACTAAATTCACTAGTCACAAAATTATCAGTAAAAGAGCGATTCGTGATGTAGATCGTCTATAAGTTCCTTAACGTGTTTTCATGGTGACAACATAAAATTCGTTATGGTCTTCTGGATCAATGTCTATGATGCATCCAAGTAAAGATAGTGTATTGTCTTCTTTCGACAAAACTAGTATATCGATTCTTAGTTGATTATGTGTTTTACTCTGCCATTTCTTCTGGAGCATCAATTGATTCGAGTACTCCTTGTACCATCTTTTTCAAAAGTGTAGTTTAATGTACTGAATATTTTGCCAGCTTGACAGCCGATTAATTGCGTAAACTGTCAAATTTTGATCGTGAACGTATCTCCTATGAGGAAGTGTGCGGGAGTAAGGGCTTGAAGGAATAAAGGAGTTATAGGTCTCGAATTAAGGATTGCCTCTATTTCTACCATGTATGTCTCTAACTTTTCATAGAAGAACATTTTATCGCCTACGGTTCGAACAAAATTAGCCTTCAATGATTTTACGATGGCCTCTCATAGTCCACCGAAATGCTTACCGCATTTCGGTGGACTATGAGAAGCCATCATCATGGACTATGAGAGACATTTCTTGAAGGTATAAAGTGCCAAGTTGTCTCTTTATTATATAAAACAATTATTTGGTTTCATTATGAATGTGCGATTATATTAAATTTTTTAAACTATTTTATTTTTTACACCAACAAATTTGGTTTGATTATCAGAATAGAAATTTAAAGCTCGTCTGCGTCTAGCAACAAATTTGCGCGTACTAGCAGTGATTGCGTCAGAGCTTAATTCAGTCACTAATTCAATGTGAACTGCCTTAGTTGTGAAACAAGTAAATATGCAGACACAAACTTTTATTTTACTATGGTTTCTCCATTTTTTTTCCTTAATATGAAATGGCCCATAATACTCGATTCTATCATTTGAAAATGGTCCATTTTGTGTGAGTCTACTGGTCGGAAGATCGCCCATTAAGTATGAGTAGTCAATTGGATTCGCCTTAAAACAAGTTATACATTTATTTTGTTGCATTTTTGCAGCTAATGGACCTATGTTTTAATTGCATTCATAGTTTCTTGTACACGGCTATATCGAGTGTCGCGTATAAGTAAGTCAGTAATGTGATAAGTCATAGAAAAGACAATTGGAAATTTACGAGGTTATGAAAATATTGAATGCATAATCTGGCACCCATACGAATAAGTCTTGGTCTAAAAATGGATTTAATGATCGAATTATACTATTAGAGCTAAGCAGCCTTGTAATGAATAATTGTTTAATTTCGTTCTTAAAACATTCTTATTGGGTCATTTTCACTATCAAATTTAGAGCTTAGTCTAACTCTTTTGTTGTAAGGTATCCAACAGATTAAGGCTATTTTTCCATGGTATTGCTTTTAAATCGCAATATATAAGCTAGAACGCATTTGATTTTACCGACTGAGGAGTATTTAATTGAAAATGAATCTGAGTCCATAATTGTAGTCACATTTATCGGTTTTAACTCCTTTAATGATACCACTTTTACGATACTATTTGGCCATTCACCCTGATCTTATCGTAATAATTCTGGACCTGTTTTCCAGCGATTTTTATTTTGAAATTTCGATGGTAGTTATCTACTTGAATTAATGTCTGACATATTTTCCTGAAATGGCACATATCTCCAATGCATCGTTTTTGTTGAGTCTCTAATTTTTGAAACTCAGTTGGCAGCGAACGTTTTGAGTAAATATGGCTACGTATTAATGAAGGAGACCACAAAATGACTTCGTCACTTATATGACAAAGAGCAGGCAAGAGAGTATTTATGAGTTGTGAGAGTAATAATGCCGCACATAATTCCAACTTAGGTAATTATATTGATTTTAGAGTATAAGTTTTTTACGTTTTGGATAGTATCTGTACCTGTCATTATATCGTCTAGGCAGCAGTCATGTTCAAAATGTCAGTTTGGCCGTTGGAAATCTATAACATTCAGCCTCAGCTAATTGTTTGAGAAGCCGAACGCGGTGCTGATGCACAGCCGAATAAGACTACCGGGATTGTAAATATTTGTAACTTATCGTTTTCATTTTCTAGCTATAAAATTAATTGTATATATTTTGTGTTTTTGTACATATTATGTACACAGTAAAGTCCCTTTTTTATTTTTTCTGTAGGCGGCGGAAATTATGATTCCGTCCAAAGAGGGATATACTCGGGGCTGATAGTGTATGTCCATATGTAAAATTATTATCTATTTTAATAAGGAAATTGAGAGACAACCAAAATCCGGAATTACTTAAAACAGGTCGACTGACATCATTAAAACTGGATGAAGTCATCATTAAACATTTAATTCCACGAGGTTTTTGCGGGTATATCCAATTTATTTATCTGTCGAAATCATGATAAAAAGTTTTCTCTTTACAAGAAATAATATTTTGTCCTTAACATTTTACAGAAATACATTGACAGATATTTGGGTAACGTACAAACTAATGACAAAATGTAATTCAAAATCTGTTTGCAAATCTGCCGAATATTTCATCAAAAAATGGTTTGTCTTTTAAACGAATGTTAGTTTGCTTTAGAAGCAATTTTTTTGTCTTTCAAAATGAATAATTGCAATTTTTAATTTATGTTTTTGTTACAAAAACTTTTCAATTCATATAAAAATAATTTAATAATGAAAGCTTTTAATAACTTAAACACTGTTCTTGTAAGTTTATGCAAATATTGTAAACGGATGCATGAAAATTCCCATTACCTTTGTCAACATTTCAGTGAAATGATTGCTCCTATTCACAAGAAAATACATACGTATTATCAATATTTGCAAAAAAATATTTAAATATTGTACAATATAACTTAACTCTTGCGATGGAACAAATAACAGGACATGAATTGAAATTATTTGAAAATAATCACGTCAGCTTTTGCCAGCGAAACTGATGAACTGAGATGAACTGATGGTTGCCGAGCAAATAACATTCTTTTACATTTTTATGTACTTTAAAAGTAACGGAATATATTACAATAATGAAGGCATATACTGCGTTAATATGCGCATCAAAATATGAGATTTATGGGAAAATCTTAAAAATACGACTTAAAAGGAAAACTTTGTTAAAATTTAAACTTTTTAATTTTTTAATATATAATTTTTTTTATTTCAACAAACTTCAAAAAAATTCATTCGATGTGAAAGGCTAAAATTTCATCACAGCCAAGATTAATGTTCCATAGAAATGGTATTATTACCTCCATGTAACCTGAAATATGCATATTTGATATACATTCTATTTTAGTGTAAACATAGGAACTAAACAGCTTAAATAACGTAAGACATGACAATTTTCGATACATTCATGTAACAAAAACATATTCTGATTATATACACAGCGATATAGATACACAGTGAAACCCATTCTTCCTTATCCATTACGGCATTTTCAAATAAATATTGGCTAAATATTAAACGCCTCACGTCTGATTTTACATTTTATTTTTCTATATAAATAATTCTATATAAATAACTGTGACAAAACATTGCGTCAACATGTTTACTCTTTAGAGCGATTGCATGAGCGAAATCATCGTCGTTATTAAGTCGAACGAGGTAAACTCAATTTATTCCATTTAAGCATATGTCACCGTTGTTTATTTTTGATGGAATATTTGATGCTGTCTGATGAAAGTTAAATGCTTCCCCAAAGAAACTCATGTATTTTTTTTATTTAATAGACTTATTCATACAAGCAGAAAATAAAAGAAAATAATATAGATATTTGGAAATTCAAAAATTTGCTTTACCCATTTTTCACAATAAATTCATCAGATTTGAACCATATTGTCTGTGTTGTTTACAACGTAGGTGAAAAATGTTAAAGTAACAAAGTATTTCCCGAAAAACATCTCCCAGATAAATTTTTAAAAATAAGATGTGTGATAAGTTCATTTCGAAGCTCCAAAATTCAATGTAAAAAATGTAAATTGAACTGAGTGAAGTTATGTTTTACATTTATCAAATGTGTGGTCGATTAGCCGGTTATGTATGTATATTGTAACACAATGCTTCCATAATACTCAGTACAATTTAAATAAATTTTGACATACCTAACTCGATTCCTTGATTCAAGTTCAACCTTGAGAGGATACCGCCACTTTAAGCAACCTTGAAAATTAAAAAAAAGTGTTTTAAATTTTTTTATTGTGATATCGAACGAAGCATATTAGATAGAGAGCATATTAAATAATATTTATGTAAAATTTTAACTTTTGGTAGCCATGTTGGCCAAAAATTGTGAAATGTTTTTCTCGATAAACTGTAATAAAAAATATGAATGGTTTTATTTATTTCTAATAGTTTGTACTATAGTCAGGTCGCATATGACGTTCCATTGACAAGTTTTAATGTCCAATTAAAAACGCAAGCATATTCCACACTCACCGGTTTGAAGTAATAAGTTAAATATTCTGCACTATCGTGGCATAATAAAAGAAGGAATTTATGTTTGTCCCTTATAGTTCCATTTCTATTAACACCAACCAAGAACTTATTGGAAAGTTAATGGAAACTGCTTATTTTTAAATAAACTATTAAAACCTTTGTAATTTTAATAATTTTCGGTTTTCTAACAATTGATTATCTTCCATAGTAATATTGGTGATATACTGCTGGTTCCAAATTAAGTTAAAAGAATAAAATACGAGGTTAATTGAATTGCATATTTAATTGTTCATCATTTTTATTGATAATTGTGTATAACTTGGAATACATTTTACATACACCAATTTCCTTTAAAATTACTCTTTTCCTAATAGTTACAATTACAATGGGTTTTAGCATTTTTATTACGTTCTTTCCTTGATTTTAATAAATATACGATTAGTTTTTATTGTTTACCAGCAAACTCTATAATTATCTTAATACGTGTGGTACAAAATTGTATACTATAGTTTACCTATACGTTTGTAACAGATGTGTATAATGTAATAAACTTGGTTATTAAAGCTGTTCTAATTTATTATTCCATAAAATGGTAAACTACTTTTTTAAATGATCACACTTTCAATAAGAATAACATAACAAAGGCTAAGACTTTAAAAAGCAAATACATGAAAATGTATGTCCGCTTTTGGCATCCATTTACTTGCAAACCTTGGATTTCAATTTTAAAACTGATTTATTCAGCAACATATAAGATATAGACAAAAGGACGAGATGTCCAAGCAACTAAAATTTTTATCAATAACATATTTATATTACACAGTATAAAATTTCAAAATAAAAACAAGCTAAAATTATGGTGTGTGAAAAATAAAATACTAATAAATATGTCGAGTGAGCAAAGCATAATGTACTTTTCGTGCATTAAGTTTCATTTATTAAACTAGCTGAGAAAATAATAACTAAACCAACCCAATATAATTTCCAAGAAAAAGTAAAATATTTTTCATGATGTAAGATAATACCTAAAAAATTGATTTGCTTTTAATGGAGTCAAGAAAGCTCTGCGCGTCACCGCCTTAGAGCTGATAAAGAAAAAACTCCACTAAATTCAATGCGAAAATCGGTATCGATTTTCTTTTATTCTTTTTAACTTACATTTAATTGTTCTAATGGACATAACTGCCATTTCGGTAGCTGTTTAGTGTCTCTATTTAGAAAGTTTCTATAAATTGTTGTTATTTGCTTTTTCTGCTCAGAGTAAACGTATATTCTATGTATATATATATATATATATATATATATATATATATATATATATATATATAAATTTCTAAGAGAAAATATCATTCATAATATGTAAATATAACATAATTAAACTTATTGTGCTTTTAATAAATTCCGCACTTTAGTAAGCAGCCTGACAAGAAAAGAAGTAATAGTCAAAAGTTTTGCACTTTCCGTATTTTAAATTTATCACAATAAAAATCAGTTATATCGAGTTTTGAGACACTTTTCGTTCTTCACTAAAATCTATATTTAAAGATTATTTTTAATTTTAATTCATATTGCCACAAAACTGTATTTTTTTTAACTAAAGATTTATTTTCTAAATTTTTAGTTATAAAATTATGATATTGTCATCGGTTCTTGACGAGTGTGCCAAATTTCAAGTAATTCGTGTGTCTGGGAGTGGGTGAAAATTTAATTGAAAAATTCTGTTTTTTTTGAACTATAATTATATTTCATAAATTGTTAGCTATAAAATTATTATATTGTCATAAGTTATTGATATCTACGTAAAATTTCAAACAATTTTGATTTCTGAAAATGGGTGAAAATTTAATTTAAATGTTCGGTTAAATTCACACATATATACAAATGAAGCTAATAAAAAGCTGTAGCCAAAAAATAAAAAAAATACATTTGTTTAATCATGCGTATGTATACAAAGGCATTAATTATTTTTTTAAACAATATCAAAATTTTACGCGTCTTGATATTAAGTTTTACAAACTGAAATAATTTGATTATCAAATTGAATTTCTTTCCGCATTAGATGATAGGAATTTCTTTAAAAAAAAACCCTAAGTGGCTTAGGGTGAAAGTTAAAAAATAAAATATGTGGGATATGAAAAATTGAATAACCACTTTCTTTTTTCTGTATTGTAATTCAATAAAATAAAGAGGTTTAAATTTTTCAAATTTTTTGAAAAATTAACTCCGTTCTAAATCATTTCAAAATGTGAGCTTGTTTTTTAACCAAAAAAAAAATTATATTATGTTCAAAACACCCCCATTGTGATGATTACACAAACTTTGAACAAAATAAATAGGGATTACCTGTTCAATTAATGCAATTTATTCATAATTTATAAGAAAAACGTTTTATATGTGTTCTGGGAAATGGACTTTCAGTTTTCCCAAAAAGAATAGGCTTTTTGGCTTTCTTTGACAGTAATTTGTTTATATATGCCCTTTTATGAATTAAGTGCTAGATACTAATATGTTAGGTTTGTTGGTCCACTATTATATGCCCTTAATTTGTTTGAAGACAGCGTTACATTTGTCTACCTCGTAGTCACGTATTAAAGAACACTTTATAAGTTATCATAACATGTTAGCGAAGAAATGCAAGTTTATTTTCGATACGAAAGTGATAAAAAGTGGTTAGTGAACGTGTGTAAAAATTCTTTCCACGCATTCTAAACAACGATATATTTTTTTTTTATTTCTAAATCAAGCGTTATCATTTTTCTACACGGTTTCCAAAATAATTTGTAGAACTGTATTTTTTCTGGTTAATAATATTTATTTACTAATTTCATTTACTAATGAAATATTCATTAATTTGTTGTTTTTTTTTAATTTCTTAATTTTTTTTAATCCATCCTTTAAATAAGACCCGCAATCACACGAATCCAAACGCATATCTCCTTATCAGATGCGGTATCTATCATATCAAATATAATATTGTTTATACAAATGTTACAACCAATCTATGTTGCGTTTTCCTTGGAAAAAGGAAATAGTAAGTGTTGAAATGAGTATTGGAAAACAATTACATGACAGATAGAGCCTTCTACTCGAATTCGTTCATCTTCACGCGCGAACACCTCTTTCTTCAATTGATTGCAGTAAGATAAGATCGGAATGCGTCGTGACTAGATATAGGAAAACGACGAGAGGGAAAATTTGAGGAGCAATTTCGTAAGTGTTGTTTGGTGTAAGTGTTGCGTAAATGTTGCGCTGTAAGTAAAATTGGAGGTTTAAAGATAAATTTAATAAAGTGGCCAAAATAGTACTTAATTAATTCCAATAATTATGGAGAATAGGTTACATTATTAAGTGCTTTTATATTTAAGTGCATTTATATATTAACTCAGTATAGGGAGGTGAAAAATCAAGTCAAGAAAATACTCCTTAATAACCTTTACTGCAAGAAATTCAATGCATTTTTGAACCTCTGTAATATTGTACTTTTGTTGTGTCAAAATAATAATAATACCGATTCTTTATCATTTTGTGTTTTATTAGGCGTTGTGGTAAAATATATCTACTGATGATAAGTGATCCTTAATTCCATTTAAAAAAATTGCCTTTAATGTAACATTTAAAAAAAAATACCAAATTTATTCATATAAGGACCAAAATGTTTTTTAAGAATTGAAAAAAAATCGATACTCAAAACTTTCTATTAAGGAGATTATATTTCTGCAAAAAGTACCGACGTAATCACTTGAGTTTTATTTCAGCAAAATATCTACATCCTAATAAAATAGTTGCCTTATCTAAGTACGTGATTGATTGCGTACTGTTATAATGAATTCGTCGGATTACTTTTTGAAAAACAATTTTATGATTAATATATAAATAATTGATATTTACTTTAAAATTACAAAACACTTTTAATTGTAAGTATAACTAACAGTTTTTAAATATAATTATGATTTGACTGAAACGGCGACTGACGTAAACTGGAATTACGGACTTCGAAGCTGCGCTGGACTGATATCTAGGGTTTATAAAAACTAGGAATACCGATGTGTCTGGGAATGCATCTTACTGAGGATTCTGCGAAAAACGCTTATATGACAGTACAAATACGCCTAAAAAATAGAAAATTAAGTGTTAAACATATATTTATGTTAGAATATACGAAGAACATTTTTCAAAATACTGGGTTTAAAATTATATATTTTAAAAGATGGTGAGTTATCCATTCTCCAAGTAGTGCGGGTGATTAGAGTACCTACAGATGATTAGAGTTCAATGGTCATTTCGAAAAGTGTTAAACTATATATGTTTTATAAATCGTATAGATACGTACGAGCGTCATGCTCATGGGTCTATGGTAAATGAAAATGGTTTGCAATACCTCAATATCCGCCTGGTTATTGTGATTCGGCGTTGGTATTTTTTGTCAAAAGGAATATTGCAAGGTATATTTTTACAATTCATATTCATTGTCTTAAGTACACTAGTAAACTCAATAATCCAATAATTTTTAATTGCCTTATTTCCGTATATTTAATAAGGTTTTCTTGAGTTTCCAAAATTAATGACGTTGGTTTAAAAATAATAATTTACATTTGAATAATAATAATAATTTACTTTTCAAAACTTACTTTCAAGGTCTTATTCATATCTTTCTTCATTTTCTTATTTACATAGTCTTGACACACACGCAGGATACATTAAATTTTGCAAAACTGCAAAATTTAATGTATCCGGCGTAGGATGTAGTATTATTTCTACTTTCTTTAATTTCTTTACCACGACCTAGGTTTCGTTGTATTACAACATCTTCAGGTGGGCTATTAGCAAAGATCTTTGCTACCTAGGTCGTGGTGAAGAACATAAAAAAAATAGAAATAATATTACGTCACGTAGTTTAATTTAATTGTGAATAATGAATTTCTACAAAATTAACGTCAAATATATTCAATAAATGGATGTGACAAACGGAGGGCCCAAAGCCGATCTGAAATTATAAAAGTAAGGCGTTTTGAATACTGAACCCTAAAAGGAACCCAAATCTCGTTATTTCGGCTTTGCTTCAAAGCATACTTTGTTTTAATGAATTTTTTTTAATAACAATTTCAATTATTGACTGTTTATATAAATAAATCTCATTTAATGCGAAAATTGTGTATTAAAAATAATATGCATTTTTCCGTTGGTAACAGATTTCAGCAAGTATTTACTATTTACCGCAGGTTTTCTTTTATTTCGTAACTCAAAATATATCTATCTTAAAATATTTCCTCAATGCATTTAACAATACTGTTGTTGCAAGGCAAAATTTAAAATTTGTACTTGTAAAGTCTATCTCCCATGGGTTAGAGGAAAAAAAATGTAATAAAATTTTTGATTTACTGAAAATTATGTAAAAATAATTTTTCAGCATTAGATTTTTTTTAATATTATAGTATTTAAAAAACCACTTAATTTGCAAAACCAAAACAAAATTAATGGTAACTTTAGCCAATGTGAATCAGACAGACTTCTGGAATTCTCAAGAAAGTTTTTTATTTTTTTTTATATCTTCAAAGATTTTACGTACCCTGTCTTCTGTTTCCTTTCAAAAAATAAGAAAGTTCAATAAACATTTAGCCTGCATTTTATAAATAAGTTACATACAAAATCAAAAACAGAAGAGCTTGATTTTCAGGGTGTGAGGAATTTTTAATCGTGAAAATAAAATTGAGAAAACTCAATTTTTAAAGGTAAGCATACTGCAAGCATACTATTTTGAAATATTTGTTTAAGTTTAGAAATTAACAAGCTTCATTACTTGTGAAAATTAAAAAATGGGTAAAATTTCACCATTATGTCTTTAAAAATCATGTTAATTGCTAATCCTCTCTCATAATTAGTTATACTTAGTTCTTGAGAAACTGTTTTGAAATACAATGACAAAATCTAATATTTGGAACGTTCCCTCGAACTAACCTGATTTGATTACTTATTGTCGGATTTAGCGGCAATAAGTTCGTAAATTGTGGGATTAGTTTAGCTTTAAATTAAGTTTTAAATTAAAATATTTAAAGATGATAAATAAATATGATCCAAACACATATAGCCGTTCTCTTTTTCTTGAATTATATTATTATGTGATTACCTGAGTTCAACGATAAAATTTGCTATTCTTAAAACGATAACGCGGTAATTAAATTTATGTTTCTAATTTATTTTTGATAGAGACGTTATATTAACTTTAATTTAAAACGGAACATATGAATTTAATACGAAATATAATTAACAGCTCATCGGCAGAGATGCACATAATTTATTTATCATCTGCGTCTCAAAATATTATTTATCTTAGTAATCTAATGGCATCTAATTTTTGATAGCATATTTTTTATTGGAATGCTCGTTCACATATCACGTTTTTTACTAACATTTTAACTCAAATTTAATTACGTTTTTTTACAAATAATTTTGCATTTTTGATTTTTTTTAAATATTATGGCCATATCTTTAGGACTTTGATCTGTTTCGCAAAATATGCTGCTCAATTAAACGAATATCTATCACGTGATTAGAATGACACGAGTAATTCAAATAATTATTCTCAGCATGTAAATGAAAAAATAAATAACAGGAAGATCTAGTACCTTCCTATCAGTGTAGAGTAATTAGATAACGGATATTGAAAGTGATGTGCAAAAAAATTCAATATTCCAGTAAATAAATAGTGAAAATATATTTAAAAAATCCTGTGATGTAAGGACAATTAATTAAAAAAAGGATGTTTTTAAATTACAATTTTATATTTGCTTTCTCATTTTGTATTTGTAGCATTAGCATATATGAAATTTTTATTATGTAAAAACAAGTAAGCCCTTAAAATTGGTACTGTAGTGAAGTGGGTTCCTTATATCGCTTTTGTCTTTTTTAGATTAATTCATATTTGGGCCATATATTAGACACATACGCCTAAAGGTGGCATAATTTATGATATCTGGTAACGTAGATAAATTCTGATAATATCTGATCCTGATAACATTTGCTCAATACTAGAGTCTTATTAAATTATTACCTGTTAATTGTTTAAAGAAATGGTTTATTATAAATATTTTTTTTAATGATGACCGAATACAAATTATTATAATTAACATAATAATGTTTAACATAATCATATGGTTTTTATAAGGTTCATTCTAATAAATACTCACATTATCTGATGCTTAATATGGTAGGATTGTTTTATGATTAATAACTCTAACAGGCTTTGATATTAATATTATTTATTCAAATATACTTTCAACCACTGTGTTCCAACTAAGAAAGGAATTATTACAAATCGGCGGATTCAATATTTCATTTGGTTTAACGCTCAGCTTATCCACAACAATCGGACTGAACCGTTTTATCATAAACGTAAAAATATGATTTAACGTATGATCGTAAATATTTGACGTTTGGAGCGAGTAATTTATTTAATAGTTTATATTATATGAAATATATGTAACCTGGCATTAAATTTATTAAGATAACCTATTTTAGATAAAGACATTCAAATATATAGGTTTCCGTGACTATGATTTAAGACGAGGTCTCATATTCAAATAAGATTGCTACAAATATCTTTTTTTTTGAGGGTATGAAACAATTTTCCTCCCTGTACTGAATCAACATTAAACTCTGTTGGGTCTCAAGCTATATAGTGCATCTCTGCTTTTATATTCGTAGGGTAGTCAGTTGTATCGAAATTGATCTTTAGTGAGAGAATTTTTATGCAAACTAAATTAAAATTGCTTAAAACACTAAAACACTGAAGAGTTCCGCATGAAAGTTACGTTCAACGTGTATATTCAATACTTACATTGATAGTTAAGATTATTAGGTTTGGAAGTTATAAACCTAAGGTTGTGATATGTCCATATTGAAAAATACCAAAATCCATTTTGTATGACTGCGGTCATTTGCATAGCCAATCCAAGGTAATATAATTCTAGCATAGTTTTCTACCTTAGCTTTCTGCTGTTCCGTTATTTATTAATTTCGTAAATTTTGTAAATACGGATAATTGTGGGATAGAGCGTAACTTACATATATAACCTATTTAAATTTTAAAAAGGCATTTAACCAACTCAATCAGAACGGAAATATTTCACTCATATAATTATGAGAGCCAAGCATGTTTTCTTATTATTTAACATTTTTTGTTAATAATTTCGTGTCACGAAACCATCCGTTACCTTGAAGGTAATGAAGTTCTAGCCTTACTTTATTCAATTGAAATTCGGTTAAGATATAAATTAATGTTAACTTTTATCACTTAATTATTTTAAATTCTTTATCTTCTTTTGTTATCTTTGCACTGATATCGATTCTGTATCCCTGTGGCATCAGCGTAATAGAAATTTAATAAATTAATTATAAATTATTTTTACATGGATTAAAGGAGTCTTCGTATGATTACGAAAACTCATCTCATTTTTCACAGTCATGTCTTTGAATTCTCAAGGAAGACATATAGGTAATATAAATATATAGATATATACATATATATATATATATATATATATGTGTGTTATATATATATATATATATTTATATACATATATATATATATATATATATATATATATATATATATCACAACAAATTACCACAGTTTTTATTACATCGCGTTTCTTACAATCTCATTAAACTTCCCAGTTCACTATTTAATTTTCTAGTCAGTTATTTCCATTTAAATCAATTTAAGTTCAATTGATCCTTTCTTATTGTTTGCCATTATCATTATCTTAAAATAAAATGTAATTTTCTAGAGTCTTGTTAAATGATTACCGGTTAATTGCTTAAAAAATTGGTTTATGGTAAATATTTTTTTTATTTTTCATATATTTTTTGTACTACAAATTAATTCACAGTTGGAATATAAAAATAAATGATCTCATATCTGACAATAAAAGTTTCCCTGAGACATTTTCTGTACATTAATGTACCTTTTTTAATGGATAAAATGAGGTAGCCAGAAAGTAAATATCTAGTCTTTAATATTGAATTCGTATTGTGTCTTACTTTTTTCATATTGCCTTCTTATTAATATTTACAGTATAAAACAAATATTATGTAACCTTCTATATTAAACTTTTATAAGTTCTACTCATACGCAACCTAACACATTTATCCTTGAATTAATTTGTATACGTTTATATTGATGTAAATCAAAAGACCAATAGTTTTTCAACAGTATAGTATACTAACAATTTAATAATGGAAGTGCATAGAAAATTCGTCCGTCCCCAAAGAGCGAACCCAAATCGACACGCTGTCCTGTATTTTCAGTTCTCGCTAGCCTGTATATATAAACACATAGAAACACGGTAGAGTCACGAAGTCGTGAAACGCGCAGGCACGGAGTGCGTTGACGTCCACTTGGCACGACGATCATTAGCGGAAAGAGCAAAAGCGTTAGACACGGGTATATTTGTAGATTCGTGAAACCGAGGCACGCGGACCACACACCAAACTTTTATTATTTTCTATCTCCGTCTTATATGTATTTAGGCTTAGCATTGTTTTATAAATAGGTGAAATAAAGCATTTTCCTATTCTATTCATCAAAACGCAGTTTTACTCTACCATACTGACTCGGCAAAAATACTCTATGCTACTCTACAATTTTTGAAAATTGTCACAGTTCTTGCCTTTGTCATATTTGCTGTAAAATTTTCAAAGTGAAATCACGCTATATAATTATTAAGTAAATTAAAAAAAAATATGCCAAAGAGGTAAGTGGATATAATGATTTTGGAAATCATTTTATTTTATTTAGGTTGCATCAGAGTAAGAGCGAATTAATATTCTTTTACAATAGCGTTCATTACAAAAGGTTTCACCATCATTCGGTAATTAAAATAAGCTTAGCAAATTAGTTTAAACAATGTCTTACCAAGGAAATATTTTATATGTCAAATTAAGTATGTTCCCAAGCCGTTTACTGCCTGCGCAGCATTGGACGCACAATAGACCAATCAATTTTGGTAAAGATGAGCAACATACGAACTAAAAAAGGTAAAATAAAGTCCAATAATAACCACTTGCAAGAAATCTGACCAACGTACAATTTGTACCAACATAACAAATCCAAGGAAAGCCTATCTGCCAACCATCGTATCTGCCAATCATCCTATTAGAGTAAATAAATAAATAAACAGTATAGATTATTTTTTTATAAATAAATAAATGCTGTGAGCTTATGCGGCGTCTGCTTTATATCTTTTTCTTTAATCAGATATCTCATTAAATATTCAAAAAATTTGACCTTAAATATCAGTTTTCATACTGAAGAATATATGTATTTATCTTATATAAATATGAAATCGAAATTATGTTCACGAGTTAATGGTAGTATCAAATTAATAAAAAAACATTAATACTATTTTTCTTACGTCTAATAGGAAACAAATCCTATTACCATTTTTCATCAGAGTTAAACCTTTTATAAAAAGTCTTAACATAAAGTCAACTTAAAATGTGGGAATTTAATTATTAAATTACAGCAAGAATATTAACCCGGATAAAACCAGATAGTGATAGTTCGTAGCAGTCAGTTTTCCACTTACTCATTCTAACCCAGCCTTGTATTAGTTGGCACCAACAAATTTTGCATAAATTGACGTAGAAAATTCAGAAGGGGACCGAGTACCGCAATCACAAACGTACATTGCACAATTGTGGCGCAATTTAGTAACTTGCATTTTATATAGTTATGTCTAGCGAATAATTTTATACGTTATAATTTAATTTGTGGCATAAGTAATGACCCATCTTTAATGGTTTGTGGGATTCCATTAGTCGCCTTGGAGCTATCGTTAACGTAGAAGCGAATCAAGAAGCTTTTGCTTGCCGTTAGAGATAAAAATGGTACAGGTTTGATTTATAACTATTTTTAATTGTGATTTAATATGTATGTGCGTGTGCGTGTGAGCGATGCGCGTGTGTGTTTGTGTGCGCGCGCGCACAAAATCTCGTTTTTTACAATTCTAAGTTTTAATATTTAAATAATAAGTGCGGAATTAATGTTTTTGCATCTTTTTCAATACATTTCCAAAGATGCTAGCTAAGATAAGAGCAAAAAAAATTTTTGGACCTTTTAACTTAATCTTTTCAAAAGATACGTCAAATTAGAGGTGGAATTCTCAAAATTCCTTCAAACACCCTTCTCAAAATTTCAGTGTAAATTTTTCGGAGTGTTGAGATATGCGCGGTTATTAACTTCTAATACTTTGCCAAATTTCTGCAAAAAACAGCTGTGAGAGATGAAATATTTATTTCAATATTATTTTTGTAAAATGTCATATCGAAGCCAACATGTGAGTAATATTATAAGGATTCCATTTTTCCTTTTTAGGTATGGAATAACGAAAATCACACATTTTAATGATTTTTTATAAAATACTAATTATTTATTTATTACAACTCTGTGAATACGCAAATTAAATAACAAATATATCAAACCTATTAAGTAAGAGTAAAACTCACGTTACGAAATTTCTGTATACAATTAAGTACATATAAAAACTTAAACCCTTTTAGTACTATTTTTTGGCATTTAAATATATATATATATATATATATATATATATATATATATATGTGTGTGTGTGTGTGTGTGTGTGTGTGTGTGTGTGTGTGTGTGTGGGTACAGATAAGTTTAAATCCTTACTGTACTATGTTTCAAGCATTTCTCTAAAATAACATATCCTAGCTATTTCTATAGTTATTGCTGTAGAATATTTGTCTTGTAATTAGCTTAATAAACAACGATCCCACTATATGGACAAATAGAAAAATTTCAGTGCTTAATTTATTCCTTTATATTTCCACACAAAACTCTTATGTTATTAAAAGTGGAAAAATGAATTTGCAAAATTTTAAGTTTCTACAATGATTTTTATTTTATACCGAAGCGATTGGAAATTTAAGAGCGGTACTACTCCAATAAAACATTACCATATTAAATTTTGTGGTATTATTTATGGAAAAATTAATTTGCGGAATTTCAAGTTTCTACATGGATAATTATTTAGAAAAAACGGTTCCTCACACTTAAGTGAGCTTAAAAAGGAGTGCTGCTCCTTTTCCTTTGAGAGAGTATGGGATCCTAAAGGAAACCTCTGTTATCGAATGAATACAAAGATAGAATACAAAGATAGAAAATAAATTAACTCATCGTATTTCCACAATTTTATAACACTAAAAGAATATTAGTAAAACGCTGCATATCTTTTTAAGTTTTAATCTTGGCTCAAATTGGTCTCGAAGAAATAAATTATTTAAATTCATACCTATCAGATTAAATCCAAAATATTTCAAAAGGGTCACTAAATGAAGGGCATAAGATGTATCAAGGTAGGACAGGATTTCAGCGTTAAAACAGATCCTGCTTCAATTAAAAGTAGCTTTATAAAACAAAAATAAATCACTAACAAGACTAGTCTTTGATTTAACTCCTAATCTAAGACTATATTAAAAAGCTTTATTATAGCAATGTTTCCGCCTTATAATTACAGTTACGTCCACGATTTTCAACGATCCTGCTTCAATTGAAAGTAGCATTATTATATATAATAAAAAAAAATAGTTATTACCAAGACTAGAGTTTGAGTTAACTCGTAATCTAAGACTATTTTTAAAAGCTTTATTATAGTGAAATATCTACAGTTACGTTCACGATTTTCCATCCACAAATTTACAAAATAATAATTAAAGCTCACTCAAAAAAACTTTTTATCTGGGCGAATGAAAAAGTTTGTGTTCTTTTGATTGAAACACTCGAAGCGAGGATAAGCTAATTGATGAAATTATTTTCGAGTTTTTAATTACAGGGAGCTTTTGTTAATAATGGGTCGTCTTCGTATCCATTGTCTTCGTAAAATGGAACAACTAAAAGATAATACGTTTCATAGCTACACGTTGTGAAAGTGAAATAAAAATACAAAATGAGGACAAATAACTGTACACTTAATATTGTAATCTACAGGTCGTTTTAAAAAAGAAAACTGCAGAAAAATGGGAAAAATAATTTTAAAAAATTTGTAGGTCACTTTACGGATGCAATTACTTTAATATAGATTTGGTTCTCAAATATTTTAAGAATATTTATATGTTTTGATCACAATTTAAGAACAAATTATTTTTTTAATTTACATTTGATGTACATACATTTATATGTATATACATATTCATGTATATATATATATATATATAT
Source organism: Druceiella hillmani (assembly GCA_039881145.1). NCBI lineage: Eukaryota > Metazoa > Arthropoda > Insecta > Lepidoptera > Hepialidae > Druceiella > Druceiella hillmani. The sequence goes on from JAYKKI010000020.1 coordinate 26,951,297, forward strand.
ATATTTATATATGTATATATATATATATATATATATATATATATATATATATATATATATATATATACATATTATATTGATTATGTTTACGTAAATAGCTCAGAACGTAACTGACCTAAACAAGAGCTGCATAAAAATAATACTACACCATTTTAGGTTTGCAGTGTGTTTAATTTCTAAAGAATTTTAAAATTCAATAGCGTTATCATACTATCATTTATGGAGATTTTCATGTTTTCCATAATTTTCTAGGACAATAAACTTGGGTATACATCTGCTTTTCATTATATGCATCACGACAAGAAAAATATATTTAAGAATTGAGACGGAAACACCTAAATCACCTTTACCAACAGAATAAAAGCAATGTATAAACATGATTGAATTATTCTAACACGCGCGAACTGACAACGCCCTTTAGATGGAACGGGATTGTCTCCAAGAGAATTCGCTTCCCAGCCGGACGTTATTATTTATAGATGACATTAATCTCCTTCTAACTTGAGTAAACTCCTAGTGCGGTATCTCGTCACAGTGTGAAAACGTCCCATCCCTAAGCTTCCATCTATTATTCACATTTCCTTCCGTCGCACGCAGACGACCTTTGATGGGAGCCCCGCGAGGATAATTCTGGAACAAGTTGCGTAATGTGTCTCGCGCGATGGAAGTTTGCAAGTAGTTTTGCGGTGAAAAGTTACAGTTTGTCGAAGTCGATTGATTGTTTACTGTGAGTGTGAATTGCGCTTAAGGTGATTTACGTTTGTCCATATAAATAAAACAGACGTTGACTGATGTAGCTATGCGAGCTTTTTTTATCACATCTTTGATATGTTATTGAATGGAAAATCTAGCGTTAGTAAATTTTTGTTTATATTTCTTATTAATTTTTTTTATTCGTCAATTTTAGATAAAAACCTTCACGTGTAATCAAAACATTTTAGTATCGATTCATATTTTTTAGTGTATTTAATTTGAAACTTGATTATTTTCTTGATTAAAATATTCATTTAATACAAAATTTTGATTTAACTTCTTTTCAGACTTTCTTCAAATATATTTCTTATTCTTAAAATTTGGTTAGTTGAAGTTTATCCAAGAATTACCTCCTGATGCTATGCCCTACCTACGACCCATTCAGTAACTCAATTCCTCCTTCCGCGACAAAGGCAATACAACTTTCGAATGGTAGTAATTAGCCTAAGCTTTGAAATATTGCACACCTATGTGAGTCCGATGATAATGTAATACAGTTTATCTAATATTCTAAATACGTACTTTCCATATTGACGAGTTCGTAATATAGCGGATTCGCTAAGATAGCAGTATGATTTTTCTTCTAAACTCCTTTGGTTTAGTTAATAAATGAAAGTGTTTGACTAGAAAACTGTGTACTATCTGACACCATTTTCGTTAGAATGTAGGTAACAAATTTATGATAAGGTATATGCAGCATCACCTGTGTATCACTCAATGTAACATGTAGGAAGAAATAAACTCAGTCGATTAAGGAAAGCCAACATGTACTAATAAGTTATACAAGAACGTGAATGTTACTGGTTACGAGTACAAGCAAATGGGTCATTATAGAAACTAGTGTCCATTATTCGTAAAAATTAAACAATCCAATGCGTTTAGTGTGGTATTCTTGAACGGGAAATAAAGTAAAAAGGAATGGTACATAGATAGCGGCACAAGTGCACATATGATGCAAACAAGGAATGGATAAAAAATGCAAGTTTTACGCCATGTGTATTAAAGATAACCGGCGCAAACGATATGAAAGTGCCAGTTTTGTGTTCCAGGAATGAACAGATGTCGACGAATTATAACTACAACATCATGGTTATAAATGTGCTACGCGTGCCCAGGTTAACAAAGAACTCGTTGTGACTGAGCTAATAAAAAATGGTGACAATGTTGTTTTTGAAGATAGTCAATGTTATATTCCCAACAAAAAAATTAATTGGTGGCCATAGCAGTGTTAACAAATGGAATATGCAAGCGAAATAACAACTGCTGTAGCAAGTGCTGAGCTTTGGCATAGGCGGTTAGTACACATTAAGAGAAATTATTTGAACAAAAAGAAGCACAGATGAGGTTGCCATTTTCTCATGTCGGACAGAGGAGTATAGAAACACTATAGATAATACATGCTGCTTTATGTGGTGTCATGGCAATGATATGCATTGCCGACTCCTAGTATTTTGTACTGTTTTTTGATGATTACAGTCGCATGACTTTATATACTTTCAGAAACATAAGAGTGAAGTCTTCAATATATTACAAAATTTAAGAGAAATGGTTGAAAACCGGCAGAATAAAAAAATAAAAACACTGCGCACAGATAACGGTGGTGAGTTTTGTAATGGAGAAATGGAAAATGGCTTAGTCAAAGAGAGAATTATCCACCAGAAAAGAAATGCATACACACCAGAACAAAATGGTGTTTGCGAACAAGCTAATAAAAATTTGTAGAGAAAGCGCGAAGCTTACATTTTGACGCAAAGTTAGAAAAGAAGTATTAAGCTGAAGCAGCTAACACAAAAGTTTATTTAAAAAACCGATCTGGAACTTCAAGTTTTAGAAACAAAACACCTTTTGAAGCGTGGCATAAAAAGAAAGTAGACTTAAGTTATACATGCCTTTTGGTAGCCCTGTGATGATTCACATACCGAAGGAAAAGCGATTAAAATAGGAGAGGAAAGCTGAAATGTATATCCTTGTAGATTTTTCGAAACAATGAAATACTACGTTGTATATGATCCCAAAAAAAATCGTAACTGTAAAGAGAGATATTATAGTGATTTAGGAAGAAACAAAAACATCAGAAAGCAATAAAGAATGAACTACAGGTTGGACATAGAACGACGTTGAAACTGAAGTACATGACCTGTCAGCAACAAATGGAGATGGCAGAGATTCAATGGGAGAGGCCTCAGTGAATGATCCACCTAGTGAAACCGATGATGACATTCTAATTACTTCAAATATATAGATAGATATCTCAAGCAGTGAGGTGCAACCAATTGCAGAATTTTTACACGGCTAAAGAACACGAAGAACTCCAGAAGCTTTGGTTTTGGTAACATGTGTGTCTCCAATTCTATTCTAGTAGTCGAACATACAGTTTTCTCAGACGCGCCGAATGGGATTGAATCCTAACACCAGAAACAGGCTATGCGAGAGGAGCTCCAATCATTAGAGGACAATAATGCGTGGAAACTTATGTTGATATAACAAGCGATGGTTCGATTGTCCAGTGCAAGTGAGTGTTAAATAAAAAACTTGATATGAATGATAAAGTGCGGTATCGTGCCAAACTTGTGGCAAAAAGTTTTACACAATCACGTAATATTGAATATGAGGACACCTTTTCTCCAGTCGTAAAACATCCCATTCTGAGAATGTTGTTTACTCTAAGTGTACAGTGGGATATCGACATTACACATCTAGATGTGACAAACGTGACATTCCAAAGAAAATAATTATATGTTAATTCTAAAATGTTTTGATCTCAAAAGAGCTATATATGGATGAAAGCAATCTTTTTTGGTTTGATATGAAAAAGTGAAAGACTCTTTCCTTCATTTAGATTTTAAAATGGGTAGATTTTAACCATGCTTGATTCCAAAGTTTCCTGACGATGTTAAGGTTATTGTGACTATCTATGTTGATAATTTTTTAATATTTTAAATTGTACTAAGCAGACTGAAAAATTTAAAACTGTTCTAAAGTCTGAATTCTTACTTCAAATTGAAAGATTAAATTATGTTTGACGTTACTTAGAGATGAGAATTAATGCGAACAAAGAATGTAATACTATTAGAGTGGATCAACAGGAATACACAGAGCTGTTATAATTCAGGTTTGAAACGTCAAATTTCATTACTGTGGATACCCCTATTGAAAATAAATTGGACATAAAAATGGTTAAATATTGTGCGGTAAACATTCCGTACCACCAACAGATAAGAAGCCTTATGAATTTAACTGTTTTGACTACGCCTGGCTTATAATATTCTCTTAGCTATCTCAGCCCGTTTAATAATTGTTATAATGAAACTCATTTTCATTATAATAAAAGAGTATGAAATATTTTCAAAAAACAAAACATTATTGTTTAACATACATTAATAATATTGTAGAGCTTACAGGTTTTGTTGATGCAAACTGAGCTAGTGATAGTTTGGATCGAAACTACTAACTTACACTGGGTTCTATTTTATTATGGGTGGTTCTGCGATTTCCTGGAAAAGTAGAAAACAAAAGACTATTGTTTTATCTAGCGCTGACGCAGAATATGTTGCTCTTATAGAAGCATCTAGAGAAGCCGTTTATTTAAGAAATCTTATGTATGAAATTACTGGTAGACAATGTGTAACGTAATTGAAGTGTGATAACCAAAGTGCATCAAAGGTAGCAATAAGTCATCAAGCATATACTAGATCAAAACAAATAGGTGTTAGATTTCATTATGTTAGAGATGACATAAAAAAATTTATTAATTGCGATCGAATATATTTCAACTCGGGGAATGCCCACTGACTTATTAACCAGAGGTGTTTTGTCAACTAAGCATTATAAGTTCACGTATATGTTGGGAATTACATCTAGATAAAAAACCTTTTGTCTAGAATCTTAAATTTATTTGATTAAATAGGGATGTTAGAATGTAGGTGGCGCTGCATACACGTTAAATAATTATTATAAGGTGTATGCAGCGTCACCTATGTGTTATTCAATGTAACATGTTTGAAGAAAGAAAGACAGTCGATTAAGGAAAGCCAACGTGCTTTAATAATTATAACCCCAACTTAACGATTTCTCAAAGATGATGGAATAACCATTGTTTTTAAATTCTTTTAATATTTAGTTCAAATCGTAAGAAAATTTAACTCTTTTGTTAGTAGAAGTTCCATCATTTATAAAAGCAGACCGTTTAAAGATAAACTTAATATATAAATAAGATAATATTAGATAAATTAACTTTATTTGAAACTTCAATTATATATTAAATATAAACTAAGTGTTAGTGTATAACCCTACATTTTATCTGATAGAGAATCGATTTCACAAGCAAAGGCTTCAATTAGAAAAGCTTTCAGATAGCTTGAATTTAACCATTTTGCTCAAACAAGCAGAAAGCATTTGAATCGTCCTTGGTGGTTTTTCATAAAAGTATGTGATAATCCTTGCGCAGAAATTCTCACTGATTTGCCAAAATATTATTCACTGTTTGTTGGTTTGTTCAACAATTCTATATTCGGTTGGCCAAAATATAATATATTATGTGTTGACTGGCTTTCAACTTAGAATGTATTTTATTAAGTGTTCCGTAAATTGATACATTAAAAAGAATATTAAGACGAGACCACATAACATAGATCATGATTGTGCACTATTATAACATAACTTTATTTAATACATTACTAGCTCTACGAATTACTATTGTAATTTATAAGCAACTCGTATGTTTAAAAAAAAATCTGAGGATCAATTTAAATAAATATAAACGTGGTGATAGATGAGAAAACTATTGTAACAATGTGAGGAGAGAAAATAACGAATGTTCTTTTAAAAAATGACCGTTTAAATTATTCGGTGAATTGTTTTGTTCATAGACTAAAAATGCGGAATATTTTCTAGGAGTGGCTAAAATTTTATCTGTTAGAGAAGAAGGAAAAGGTAAACAGATTAAGAAGGAAAAGAAACAGAGAAAAAGGTTCAATGAACTTATGGATATTGTATCAAAGTTACGAATCACTAATAATAATTTATTTTTATTATTTGTATAAAATGAAGAATTATTTTCGCGTTATTTATATAAAACATTAATTTCAGCCAATATAATATTGTTTTATTTATAATTTACTTCCACTTCTTAATCGTACCGAACAAAAGGAAATTTATAACTTTCTGAAAATATTACACCTTGGAGTGTATAAAATAAATGTACAATTAATACAATAAAATATGGCGAGGAAGTAAACAACGTTTTTTTATATACTGTTAACTAATTATTGACATCGAGTCACCAAACAATTCTATTATCGTATTTTTAAGTTATCAAGAGGCTGGCAAAGATATATAATAAGAATAAATGTAATGTAGTAATGAGAATAAAAAAATAAATATATAAAAAATTATTCGCAGGTAAATTTTACATTTAAAAAAACTATCTAAAATGTAATAAAAAACTTTCAAGGTAGTCTACATTTTTTATACGAAAACACGTAAATCACTTTAAAATAGTTTACACCCGAGACAAAAATTTTAAAGTAGATAGTTAGATTGATAACAATTTTTTGACATCATCCTTACATATAACAGTCATGTACACGTAACGTTACAGAAACCAACACGGAGCATACTAACATAATTATTAAAAAAAAGTAAGTAGAATGCATGATTAAAGTCGACTCCCGTTGGAATTGAAGGTAATTACATTCGTCCAGTCCAATTAGAAATCGGAATGGTGAAAATAATACGGTTAACTATATATTGTATAATATAAAAATCAATTACACTTTTTAATTCCGGTTTCAAATTGTATGTTAATTTTTATAAACACTAGGTGACTATATTTTTTATAATTAAACTTTGAAAATAAGCAAAGTTATGTTAAGTATGAAAATATTTTGAAATTATGAAAATAAACAAAATATGATGAAAATGTCAATAAAGCTATCGCATCACATATGGTAATTCTCAGGATGTTTTCAGACAAATTTAGATAACACTGAATTAATAAGAAAAAAAGTCTTCCAGACAGGGTTACATCTAGCTCATAAGTAACATATTTCTCTGCCAGAATATTAACAGTGATGGTATAGCTTATAGTCCAGAATCCATTGCTATACTATATGTTGATATCGCATTCGGTTTTAGAATATTGTATTTAATAACTACTAGATTGGTATTTTATCAAAAATAAAAAGAATTTATAACTGTCAACAAATCCAAAGCAGGGATAGAAATAAAAGAGAACGTATATTTTGATACTATTTTATCACATTTTTATACTTAACCAATGTTTTGTACGTTTGTAACGTTACTGAACAAAATAAAATGTCCACTTTTGCATTCAATTTAAAATGAACGCTAACAGTTGGACGCTAGCAGTTTATTGATACTCTCAATATTTGAGATGAATTTTTTGAAAGATTCAGAAGTCTTTCATCAATTACCGCTTTTGATATCCGCAATATCCTCGAACAAGCTATCCTTTATTTAAATTAAAAAAATACAAATTCTGACTATCCACCAACGTAATTAACTATTTCGCAATATTATGAAATACTAGCTGTGACTACGACTTATTTCGAGTGTAGTTGGGAAAAAATATCTACTTTAAAATTTTTGTTCTTAGGTTTTTTTTTTCTTTTATGTTGCTTCTAGGATACTATTATCACATCAAATTTTATTAAAATCCGTCTAGTAGATTTTCTGTGTTACCCGCTCAAACTATAATCAGACAAAAAGACAAAATGTCTACTACAAATAGAGACAAACTAAAATCGGAGAGAGAGAATTATTAAATTATCATTCTCTATGTTAAATCTATCACTTTTTAAAAATATTTTCAATGCACAATTAAATGAAACTACGTGATGCAGTTCTCTTTATAAGACATATCTTTGCTAATAGCCTATCTGAAGATGTAATACAACAAAACCTAGGTGGCGGTAAAGAACTTAAAAAAAGTAGAAATAATACTGCATCACGTAACACTGCATTTAATTGTGAATTATGAATTTTTACAAAATTGACGGCAAATATATTCAATATTTTCAATGCACAAAATTCACTCCGTTACAATTTTATTATATGTATAGATAAAGCAAACGAAATAACTTACGACCGATTGGAAAATCTGCACTAACAAATGAAGAGTAGATATTTGTTTGTTCATTTCTTTCCATCTTCACTCTAATATCAAGGACACGAGTCTCGAGGCATTCGATTTATTATTGTTTGCGATAATATTCTGTCAAAATTTATCGACTAAATAAATTCCCATACGATAAATATTTCTATCAGTTTACATATTCGGTATTCTGACAAGCAATTTAAACTTGTTTTTGCATTCGAAAATTATCTATTAAATAGCTGGTGACATTCATAAAGTTTATTTCTTGTCTATGTTAAGTAACACACTCTCTTTAGCTGTGAATTGCAATACGTTTGTCACATCATCATTACGTTTCTTATAATTTATATTTCGATTTTTTTTATTCTGTAATTCTTTGAAATGGCTAGTCAGAATAAAGGGATTAGACTAAATATCCACCGCTTTGCGCGATTCCTTGTTGCAGTTAATCAAAAATTATTAGCCACACCGATAATTCTGTATTAGTTGAGTTTACACTACGTATTCAATGCTCAGTGCGACTCATTGTTGCAGTCAATCAAACATTATTCGCCATACCGATAATTCTGTATTAGTTGAGTTTACACTACATATTCAATGCTCAATGCGACTCATTGTTGCAGTTAATCAAACATTATTCGCCATACCGATAATTCTGTATTAGTTGAGTTTACACTACATATTCAATGCTCAGTGCGACTCATTGTTGCAGTTAATCAAACATTATTCGCCATACCGATAATTCTGTATTAGTAGGGTTTACATAAGGTTCTGTAATAAGGTGATCAATGTAAATAGTACACTCTGGAGCATTTGCTTCTTTAGAAATCCATATAATAAATAAGGTTTTAATAAAGATAATAATCGATCAGAATATGCAAGTTATTAAAAGTTACCATTCTCTCGGCATAACTCAATTTTCACCGTATAGCAGTCGAGATAGACGTGTGGTCTATCGCTTAATCTGATTATAGTTTATTCTTCTTGGCATTGTTTTCCATTGCTATTAGCATTCAAAGGAGATAAGTATATAAATAGTAAAAACGTACATGTATATATATATATATATATATATATATACATATGTTATCATTCATAAGCATATTTAATATTATGTATACAATATGTATGCGACACAAATATTTATATGTCGAAGAAATTTATCAGTTGAATGTTTATGGAATAATATTCATTGGCTTAGATATTTTCTTTGTATGGTAGAAGTGGGAAGATAAATTGCAATGTGTGTAGCTTCTAAAAATATAATAATATATTCCATAAAGTATCAAATATACACAATTTTTATTAGCCTAATTAAATAAGGGTTATATAGGAGATTAGCTATAAATAGAAATACAAATTAATTCTTGAGAAAATGTAGTTCTTGAACGTTTGATAGAAATTTTACTCAATTATGAAATATAGCTGGCTAGTCCAAAATTCTAAAACTATTTGAGTTATAGCTTTGAGGAACAAAGATTGAGATATTCACGTTATATCCATCAGAGATTTGGAAACTACCTATGGCGATAAAGTTTAAGACTGTGAGGAACTAAAATAATAATTATATGACTTAAACTTGTCGCCCCAGTATACATAGAAGTGAACTTTACTTATACAAACCCAAAAGTGTTATTAGTATACATTCGTTCAAATGCATGTGAACATGCTAATCTTATTTGTTATGTCTAAGCAATTTGTTTCTGAAATATTGAATGTGAATAAGACTATTCGCATAAGTTCACTACCTAAATCCATTGTTAATCTAAAATGTTTTACGAAATCAACATCATCCGAATTGAAGGCATCAAATCTTGAAAAATATTATCTTCTGGTCCTAGATTCTATGCGATCTAACGCATTCACATAAGCTGCCAATTGTAACACGTTTCGTATATCGTCGTCACGGTCCTTATATTTTGTGTTTTGTTTTTTACTTGATTTTTTATATTTTATTTTATAATTCTGTAAAATTACTAGAGAAAATAAAAGATAAGGCTACCTATCGACTACTCAAGGCAGATATTAGTGCGGCTAATAAATTTATTTTTTGCTGAATAATAAATTTACATCCAATTTTATGCTTTATACTACATGGCAGAAATGGTATTATATCGCCGAGCAGTTAAATGTTGTCCCCGGCAATTTTAATATACGTTGAATATCAATTAAATGCTATGAACTTAATAATTGTGTGATGTTTCATTAGCCTTGCTAATTAGATAAATATAATTTTAAAGAAGTTCCTAATGACTAAATTCGGAAATAATCGTAAATTAAACGGATTAGTATTTTTATGAAATTGGGTACATACACAAAACGAGTATGTTTTAAAATACTTCAGTACTAAATATCTCACTAAGAGGGTTACGTACACATTTATGCAATTTTAAACTTTAAGGGGCTTATAGTAATTCTGATAGACTATTCAAAAATTTAATTTTTTTTCAAAACGTAAATATATTGGTCACTTTATTTTTCTTAGGCTTAAAACTTTGTTACATATTGAATATATTTGGCGTTAATTTTGTAGAAATTCATTATTCACAATTAAATGAAACTACGTGGTGTAGTATTATTTCTACTTTCTTTAAGTTCTTTACCGCGACCTAGGTTTCGTTGTATTACAACATCTTCTGTGGTAGTGGTGAGGTGGGCTATTAGCAAAGCCTTTGCTAATAGCCCACCTGAAGATGTTGGAATACAACGAAACCTAGGTCATGGTAAAGAACTTGAAGAAAGTAGAAATAATACTACATCACATAGTTTCATTTAATTGTGACTTTGTTACATATTTAAATATTATTAGTTTACCAAATATTTCAATTGCATGGACATTTACAATTTCATCAAAATTTGCCATGACATAAATAGAGGAAACGGCAGATCGAAATGTCAAAATGATTACAAATGTTGGTTTAACAGATGAACGTGTGCGATGATTTTTTTTCTTCTAAAATAATCATTCGTTCATTTTCGCACAATAATCGATAGATAAATTATTTCATACCATTCGCGAGAATATGGATCGTTCGCAAAATGTCAAAGAGCAATCGATAATTTGTGGATACCGCATGCAATAAATTTTTCGCATAACAAATAATAGCCTCCAGGAATTATATGCCTGATTCCAAAAATAATTTTTGTTTTAGAAAATCTACACCAATATGGAAAAAATATTTGTGGAAAGTCTGTACGATATATAATATAATTTCACCATGGTTTGCACGAATATATTATTAATTCCGAATTAACTGTTCCATGCTACACTATATTTGAACTGATTCTAAAAGTGTGCTTCCATATGTAGAGCGTGGAAGAGTTTTGTGTTGGTTTATTCACGCTGATGTTTAGAGCGACACAGCCAATTTCAATAATTATTTGGGTTTTCAATTAAGATAATTTTACGTGAATGAAACCGGGGGTACAGCTGAAACTAAATAAATTTGGAACCACTAAATACAATAATGTTATTACAGGTCGTATTAAATTCGTCGTAATGAAATATTGTCCGAAATTTAGTGACATCAATTTAATAAAATTAAGAGTAACCATTAGGAGGAAAAAAATAATTTGATAATTGCAGAAACAATGACCGAGAGTAATAAATTCATCCCATTTTGATTGTTATTACTTTATAAAAAATAACAAGATTCGTGAGTTGATTTATATTCATCGGATCTATGACATGTTGAAGCATTTCTTTCTCTTACAGGATTTGTGAATAAGAAATTTTATAATATTTCATTCAGTATAGCAATTTACGTTTTTTTGTAATGTTTCTAAAAATAATATAAATTTTTATGTTTTCGTTATTTCGTTTCTTAATATGTTGTTATGGTGGGAAATATAGAGAAATATGAAACAAAAATATTAAGAAATATATTTGTTTGTGATGGTGAAAATAGCGCACTTTGTTTGTTAGTCAGTCTTTTAATTGCTAGGAATACGTCTCTGCATACAAAAGATCTCTTGGAATATCAAATTCATAACTACAATTAATAACGCCTTTGATATTCAAACACCAAACCTAACATAGCCTTAACGGTTTTTAATTCAGATGTTGACACTAAAACTCCTATTTATCTTGAAGTAAGTCATTGGTGTTCGCGTTTACCATTAACATAAGTTAGCCATTTCATGTCACCAATTATTGTTTCTACAAATGAAATTTCTGCTGTCAGTAATCGTGATCTAGTCGGAACTAATCAAGTAAAACAACTTCCACTTTTTGTTAACTTTTATATAAAGTTTCATTAATTTAAAGCACATAAAAACTTGATCCTAACTGTGACCGACCGGATATACACTTTATAATGAAATAATTCTAGAATTAAAGCAAATTTCCGAACTATGGCTAAAAATTTATAAGCAAACTTAATTATTTATGGATTTTTATTCATATATAAAAAAAAACAAAAAAAGCAAAGTAAATTAGTCAGAAATTTTGACACCTGGACGTCTCTGTCTCTGTCATATGATATATCATTTCTAATAATAATCAATTCTTTACACCGTATATATGTGTATGGAAAGTAGTGCAATGTAAATTACAATTTGCTGCGAAAATATTAATCATTTGGAAAATTATTGTTTATTTTATGCATTCTAAGTCTGGATATACAGTAGTGTACCATGACGTTTACTGATCGTCAATATTTCAGCTAGTTATAGTATTGATATCTCAGCTTCATTGAATACTGGAAGTTTTATTTTCATAGCATCGTAAGATGAACAACTGAATTCATTCCAAATTTGACACTAAAAATAATCAGTTCATCGCTTATTCACTCACTCACTAACTGATCATCAAACCTATAGTTCACTAGCGGAAAAATTTGGTTGTTGAATTTGTTATATATGTAGTGTTTGGGATTCTCCTGAAAGAAAAATAAATGTGGAAATCGTGGACAAGAAATAATGAAAAAGTTTGTCAGGGTGCCCAAAAAGTTTTGTACATGTTTTACTACCCATGTACGAAACTTATTATTTTCTAAAACTACACATTTTTTATGACCACAACTAAGGTTCTAGAAAATATAAAATAATTAAATAAACCAGGTATTCACAATTTCAGACTGACCCCATGATTTTATTTAAAGATACCTGGCGGTAAATCTTTTTGAAACTAGCTATGGTTTTGTTTCTATTACTACATGTACCTCTGAGCGACTAGTTAATATCTTAATTTTTTTTTCAATTTTTCATTGATTTCGTTATACACCTCAGTCTCATAATCATTTATATAATAGTAAACATATAAACCTTTGCTATAAAATTCGTTTAGCAAGTTGTTAAAAAATTTATGATATTATATGGTTCGGATTGATAAATCAAAAAAAGAAAACCATTTTTTTTGCGTTGAATGAATTGTTTTCTTCAAGAAAGAAATTTATTTTCTGCACTGTAAACAAGTGCTTGTTGGAAAAAAATACCTACCTATTATGAAGCTATAGGTTTTATAGGTTTTTGTTGACAGACCTAGTTCCTTAGGGTAATTCTCAAAACTTGTTAAAAGATGAGTTACGATCATCTTAAGTTCCTTTTCACTCTACATATGGAAGCACACTTTTAGAATCAGTTCAAATATAGTGTAGCATGGAACAATTAATTCGGAAGAATTTCAGATTTACACCTGCGACGAATGAATTTAAACTTATAATAATAATGAAGCTTATACTCGCGTATGCCCCAGACATTAACATAGTAGACATACCATACCTACGTATGAAAATTAATATCAGTCGCCACTTTGATTCCATATACATTCAAAGTATGTGACTATCATATTAGAAGGGACCGACATGATGATCTTGGAAATCTTGTGAGACCTCTGCCTCTGATGAACCATTAATTTAATTTGAGGTGTTATTGTCGAATACAAGAAATTAAGAAAGACCAACAGGCAAGATTGATCTTTTATATAATTATTAAAAATTTAAAAAAAAAAGTTAAAAGTTTTGGATTGACTATGAATAGATTCTATGTGAATTATTACTAAAATCCAGAAAAAAGAATGGAAAGTCATAAAGGAAGAAACGTTGTTATCTAAATGAAACATTAACATTATCGAATTTTTATCAGCCATTACACCTAATGAAAATCAACAAATGGGAATGAAATCCTATATGGACATAAATATAAAAAGAATCAAGTCGTTTTTAAACAGTGATCCGTATAAAGTTTGAGATGAAAACAATCAAAAGAGCTTTAATATAGAAGAACAGGAATGGAGAACACATTTCGAATTATAGCTTTAAGTCTAGATTTGTTATATATCTGACACAATATTGAATTAATCTGTATACTTTAAAAAAATATTTACATATATATATATATATATATATATATATATATATATATATATATATTGTTTTTATGATAATTTATACAAAAATACGACTTTAGTGATTTTACAGAGTTTCCTAAAAAAAGCGATGTTAAAATAATAATTTATCTTGGTAAAGTTGACTGTTGGTAAAAATTCAATAAATATAACTCCAAATTTAATTTCTTTAAGAGTTTTGACTCCTTTCAAGGTAATACTTTTAGGATTCATATTACTGAATTTAATTAGATATTTTGTATGAAAGTTATCTCACCTCCATGATTTTTTTATACAAATGAAATTGCCTTAAACATTGACCATATTTAAAGAGCAATATGTACATATTTTTCATCATATTTCTGGTAATGTAAAAACCTATTCTAATTTAAAAATATACTACAAGTAAACTAAATTGACGACTGCGTTTAATTTACAAAAAGACTCTTTCACATCAGACAATAGTATCGGAAAAAATATTTTCCAAAAAACACCGTTGGTGCTATTTAGGGCCCATTCGCGTCACATTCTGATACTGCCTTTTAATTAATTTATAGTCAACATTTCCGCGCGCGCTGGTGAACTCAATACAACGTGGTTTAATTGTTTTCCAATATTATATACAAAGCACACATTTACGCCTCTGATGATTGAACTGATCATCTTCTCCGTAGCCTATTTATTAAGAGCGAATGATAATAATTACTTACTTACGAATCAACTTGATCTGCTAGAAGAAACACACAAAAGGTAAAATAGTAACTATATGTCAAAAGGAGGAAGGTAGAGTTATGTGCCTATTAATATGTAAATTGTACATCTTCAATTTCCAACTTCGTTGTAATTCGCAAGTATATAATATTCCGAAAAGGTGTTCTCAAAAACTACTTATAAGAGCCATCAATGGACCCATTAGTCAATGGACCCGTTGATGACTCTATACAATAAATAGTTACATGTGTTTGTATATTTCTTGCAAAGCCAAAAAGCGTCACGTGCGCAAAAAAATTAAATTATAATTCAGCAAAATGTTTTTGGATGTCAATAAAAAACTTCAATAATCGTTTAATCTTATTATCTTCTTTATTACGCGTGACGCTCTCGATGGTCTGAGCTGTGTGAAAACTGTTTGAAAACGTTCGCTTCTTATCCGTATGAAAAACTATAACAGGATATCATGAAAAAGGAAATACAGTCCCTTATCGATGCATTTAATTAAAAATAGAAATATAAGTCGACGTACGAAAATAAAGCTTTAATTCCATGAACTGCTGAATAATTAATTAACGTAGGTGAACTAATGAACTAGAAGAGCGAACTAGTTCGTCAAGGAGCGGTCAACTAAGTTGAGTGTTCTTAGCGGTGAACTAAAGTACACAAGACTAATTTTAATTAATCACACATAAATAGATAATAATGACGTTATTATAGCAGTTTTTTTTTACACTGGATTTTATGACATTGAAAACAAAAGAGCCGAAAGGAATTACGCAGATTAAATTAAATAAAATACGGAGGCCATATATTGGCTTAAGTAATTGTGTACACACTAAAGATAGGTAATTAAAACAAAACTTCCACTATTAATAGTTCAAAAAAAGTTAGCCATCAACAGACATCAAGAATAATTGTAGAACATTAGTGATCCGAACCGGTTCCGCGCTGATAGGCAAATATTTTTCCTAAATTACAATTTCTTTACATGCAAAGTTAAAAATATTGATTTTTAGCATAGCACGAGAGTTGTTGTTATGTTTATGCAATGATCAATGCGTGTATAATTTTCTTTACTTAAAAATACCGCAATTTAAAAATACCGCTTTGAAACTATTTGTTAAATCACTACGGGCTGAAAATTTCATTTATATAAATTGAGGAATATCACTACAAAAAATAATTCAATAAATATTTACACGTTAACCTCTAGAAAATATAGTGAAATTCATGTTTTATTTACACGCTTTATTTAATTTGACTTGTATGTATATGTTTGAATGTAATGGAATTTTTCAATAATATTTTCATTCACTTTTATTTGTTCAAATTATTTGAAATTTAAACTTTAACTTTAATGTAATATTATATTTAAATTGATAGAATTATATTACAATAACAATGGTAAAGTTTTAATCTCTCTTCAATAATTAAAAGATCGTGTAAAAATCTATATTAGCACCATACTTCTAGATATATATGAAGGTTTTATCAGGTATGTATATATCGAACGTAAGCACTATTTCAATATTATATATTCCTTGCGTTTGATTTTACCTAGAAGCGGGTCCTTGTAAGTAAATAATTCACCACGCTGACAGCAAACAACGTCAACATGTTTACTGTTCAGCTGAAAGTAAAACAGACTGACTATTTCAGTCGTACGAGTGCTTACGATATTACTGGTATGTTACGTACAATATGATAAATAAATAATTACCAGTTGATTTAAAGTCTTGCTAATATTTTATTATAATGAATTCTGAGCACGAATTTCTTAAGCTTTGGTCGTGAGGTTTAATCATTTGCTATACAAAATTAGCTTAGTTCTCTATTACCGTCTCGTAAACGGGATATTTTGTTAAAAGTTTAATTTTATAAGTTTCTTTAGTAAACTTTACAAGATTAAAAATTAAATTAATTTTTAGGTAAAAATTATAAAATATGCAACTAACTTTAAACTCGATACTTAGCTTGTCTTCTGTTCTAATTTCGTAAATATACGAGACAAAAGACAAAGGTTAATTTTGTCGGTTGATCCTTTTGTTTTTCATCTTCTGAAAGTTTTACTAATACGTAATTAATGAGGCATATCTCATTTTTGTCTAGACAGCGGGACTCTATTTCAATTTATTTTGTATATTTGTTTTTGCTTTAAGAATATAAATACAAAAATAGGTATTGTTTCCCATTTTTTACTTCGTGTTGGGATTCTTTTAACTTACCGATTTACCTTAATTTTACTATTAGAACTTTAATTCAAACAATATGGAAAACCTTCCATATGTCTAATGTTCTTTGCATAATTTTTATAAAGACAAGTGGATTTCAAAAACGGTTCATTTCTTCTTTGTATTCTAACTAAATCCGAACAAAATCGATTGATAAATATGTTTATTATACAGCCTTTTTAATATTTGTGCTTTAATATACATATTCATTATTTTTTTGATGTTGAAAAGTCTTTAAAATCTTTTTTGAGTGTGGAGAGCTAATTGTTCTCAAATGAGCGACAGTTTTTTTTTTCGAAGAAAATTCAAATCTTGACAATCTAGCAAACCTTTAAAATAGACATAACTTCTCTGCCTTAGTCTTGTTTTAAAGGTGAATCCCGTCAGAATTTTTGAAAATTTGTTCTATTTGCAGCAGCCGCTGATTACTAACTTCGCACTGGCAGAATGAACCTGTGACTTTATCGTTTAGATAGTAGGGGAGGAATACAAATTATTTCATTCCTTGTATAAGCCATATACATCATACTTCTCATACCACTGTCTTGCCTTAATAAAGGTAAGTTGCAAATGAATATACTATTCAAAATAAAATTTTACATAATTTTGACTTTTGTATAAGATTGTGCATTTCCACGAAAATTACTACAGTTCTGTCCATTTGCCCACCAGCATGTTTTTTGTATATTTGTTTTTTTGTGCAGTTCTGACTATTTTGTAAAAGTAAGCATACAATCGAATGGATATGTTTCATTTTATGATATAAAAGTTATAACATTATACGATATTTTAAATTAAGTTACGATTTTGTTTAACCCTTTATTTTCAACCAGAGAAATTTCTTATTTTTTAAATAAATATTGCTGAAGTTAGTTAGTAATATAATTACTAAGGAAAAAAATTACTAGCAGGGTTCCCATACCAACGGAGGTATTGCCCAGGATGATAATTTCACCGCTCGAATCAAAGCGCTGCGATACGTGGGCTGCAACCATTGTTTACGGCGTGCTAACTCTGTCTTAATTTTGTTATTTGAAATGGTCTTCCGGGCTTTAAAATGTGTGGCCATTATAGTTTGGTAGGTACGGTAAGCGTAGTTACAACTTCAGTATGATTCGGATATAAGACGAAATCTATTTCAACAAACTTATCCGAGCTAGTAGTAGACAAAAATATCCCAATTTCAAGTGGTTAAATAATACCCCATCACAGAATCTGTGGACTGGTCTCCATAAGAATGGTATAATATGGCCGTGGTATGGCATTATAAAGAAAAAACCTTAAAAATTAGTTTTGTTTTCTATTCTAAATTGAATAAAATTAAATTTGAACGTCTCGTTTATGATGCTCTAGAATTGCAACAGTTTAGCGCAATTGAAATTCAACATTTAAGCCACAACTCTGAGACAATTTTTGGGAAAATTTACATGCTGAAGTGGGTGGAAATAAAAGAAAGATTTTTTAAATACTTTCAAAAAATGTAGACATTCGATGTTAACAATTAATTAAAAAGGATGTTGGAATTCCTCTCACTTATTCACTGTTTATCATTACAATAATGTATATGTATTTAGGACCAAATACTATGTAAATATTGTTTAAGAAAATTATTAAAATATTGCATTAATTTTTCACAAAACTAATATAAGGAAATATAGTTATTCTGAACATACATAACTGAGTTATACTATAAAAATTGTGCTAAATTATATTATATTGCTCGAATGGACAGAGTTACGTATATGCATATACATATATATGTATATATATGTAAATATATGTGTATATGTATATATATATATATATATACATATATATGTAAGTGTAGAAAGTAACTTCCCAATCACCCTTCTTCTACTTAACTTTCTACTTAACCTTCAATCACATTTAAAATTTTTCGAGCATATCGAGTGGGTTATCACACTCCGATTTGTAATGCCAGTTGTTGGAAACATATCCTATTAAGATTAATTATAAATAAATGCTTTAAATACGTCTGTTAATTTTTTATATTTTCAAAATTAAATATTTCTTATTTTTATTTATTTTACATCTCCAATTTCATTTAATTTTTATATATTAGTTGCTTTATTTTATACTTATTAATATTTTAACAAAGTACTTTTCTGCTTTTACTTTAAAAATGGATATTATATTTCGTAAGTTCTCTAATGCAGTAGGGTTATGAATATATTTTACAGTCCTGTACATTACGAAATTTGCATATTTAATCACTGTGGTCGAATAGAAGAGTTTCTTTCATATTGCAATGAGTTCGCCAAATAAATTTCGTCCTGTATTTGGGTGCACAGTGAAGTTTGAAATAAATAAATTAATAATATAAGTATTTTATAAAGGAACAATGAGATACCTTTTCTCATTCTACATTTTATATCCATCTCCAAGTTCATTCAACAGGACTTCCTTGGTCTCATTATTCAACAATGGGATAGGTAAATATGTAGGAAATCTTGATTCTATCCCTTAGTTATAACATTAAATGAAATAATGTTCTTACTCGGATTTACGTGAAAATTATTTCATAATTTAATTTAGTTAATTTAATTCAAAATACTGTAGAGATAAAAACAATTTGTGCATATAATATGCACTTGAACTCTATTTTAGAATAACGAACGTAAGTAGCCATATTAATGGTCTTTGTTTTTGAAACTGGATCTCAAAATCGTTGAACATAAAGCTTTAAAATTCGGTTGAAGGTTAAATATATATCCATTACTTATACATTTATATGTACCTAGACGGGATGCCTATAGTTTAATAGGTACAAATAGCTAGGTACTAATGCTTAGGTACTAATGATTTTACGTTGGATCTTTCTAAGTAAATACCTCCCAGCAGCTATAGAATATAGTGTCAACATGTTTACACTTTAGAGCGATTAGACGAGAGAAATCATTGTCCTTATTAAGTAGAACGAGGTAAACCAAATTTTAAATTTAAAATGCTACCCCAGAGAAGTTTATTATGTGAATCTAATAATATAAAATTGTTCATAATGCATTCAAAGGGTCTGGACATAACACCGTATTTTCTTTTATGTTTGCGACGCACAGTTTTCAGAAGTGGAGAAAAGATATGTTAACGCATTTCTGAAAAACTACTTCGAAATAAATTTCAAATTTAAGACGGGTAAAAAGTTTGTAATATTAAACAAAATTTAAAGAGATGGATACATTTTTTGGTCATTATCAACACTGTCGGTGAAAACAAACTCATTCAAGACACTAAATATCAATGACTTGATTTGCGTTTGACATATTAATAATTTGTTTTTAGACTCAGCGGAGTGAAGTTTTACATTTAACTAGTGTGGGGTCGCTCGGCTGGATAAGTGTATGAACTTGACGTTTGTAACACAATATTTCCATAACGCTCAATAGAATTTGCAAAATTTGGACATTTCTAACGCCATCCCTGGATCAAGTGCAATCTTGACAAAAAGCCACTAACTTGAGTCACCATTTTGAAATAAGTATTTTGAAAATTTTCAGTGCGGTAGACAAGAGAAATTAAAAGGCTTTCAAGACATCGTATTATAATTTTCTTTAAAAGAAAAATTATAATACGTTGTCTTGAAGGTTCCAAATTAGTTAAACAAATGAAATATAACGATAATCGAGTTGTTTAATATCAGCTAGGTAACATTATGCATAAGTTTGAGTATATTTTTTCACAGAGCGATTTGCTTTAAAATTACTATTTTCTTAAGAGTTAAAATTACAATGCGTTTCAGTGATTTACTTTGTTTCTTCCGAGACTTCAGTAAATTGACAATAAGTTTTTATTTGGCCGTAAGCTCGACTACTATCGTAATATGTGTGATTTAAATTTTTCTTTAATAATTTACTCAAATTATTTGTAAATAATTTAAAATATCACACATACAATATGTAATAAACCCAGTTATTAAATTCATTCTAGGTAATTATCCTATAAAATCGGAAATGAATTTTTTTAAGTGATGCCGTTTTAATTAAGAACACGCTAATAAGGGCTAATATTTTAAAAAGCAATTACACGAAAATCAGTTTCCAGTATTGGCATCCATTTACCTTCTCACCCTGGATGCGAATTCAAATATTGATTCATTCGGCAACATATAAGTGATAGTAAAAGAATGGTGCCCAAATAAATAAAAATTACAACAATTACGTATTTACATTACACAGCGTAAAACTGCAAAAAGAAATAGCCACAATGTTGATGTATGAAGAATAACAGAACATTAATTAATACATTGAGTAAGCATAGCATAGCACTATACGGATTGTCCATGTCTTAAATATAATTTATTAAATCATCCGAGAAAATAAAATCTAAACCATCCGAATATTGTTTCAAGAGATAAGAAAATATATTCCATGATGTAAAATTATACCGAAAAAAATTAATTTCCTCGGAGACAAAACAGCTATGAGCCTTAGGGCTAATTAAGAAAAGAGACCACTAAATTCAATGCGATTACCGGTATCAATTTCGCTTTATTCTTTTCAGCTTACATTTAATTTTTCCAATGGATATAATTATCGTTTCGATAGTTGTTTAGTGTCTCTATAAACTTTCTGTAAATCGTCGTTATATGCTTTCTATATAAATATATATATATATATATATATATATATATATATATATATATATATATATACATATATATATAAATTATTGTTTATTAACAAATACAACTGACGTGCCATTATTATCATAGTAGATAAAAAACTACTAGCCCCCCGTGAACTGGCCACTAAAGTGGATCATAGTAAGTATGTAGAATATTATTTTCCTTTTATCAAAATAATGAGCTAATGCGAAATACGTCCTTTCAACTATAAAATAAGAAAACAAAATCACTTTTTAAAATTTCTATTTTATTAGTACCCTAGTCAAAAGGAAGTGTAAGATTTTTAGGATCTTAATATCAATGATTAAACATTTTTGTATTTTAATTAGATTACCATTCTTCACTTTTCACCTTAAGCCCATACGCCAACTTTCCATAAGCCAAAATTCCCTGTCCCACCCTGTGGAAATACGTACCACAATAATAATTTAAGTGGTACGTATGTAATATTAATGGTGAGTAAATAAGGTCAAAGAACATTTTGTGGCTAAATACATATATTTATTTGTTAATAGCATGTGCGGATATGATGGTCCATGAATATGAAGTTCAGCAGTAAAACTTTTATTTATCACAAAACGATTATTGTGTATTACTTATTACAGATAGATAAATGTCGCGAACTATTCTCGTAGTTTTGCGAGTGTGTTTAGTCTCGTTCGAGGGCATAATTTTTTTAAGCATTTAATTTTCTATTTTCGTTTCTATAAATGATAGGCCAATTAAATACTGAATACTTTAACCTGAAAGACGAAAAAATAAGACAATGTTGTACTTTTATAATATTAGTTAGTATAACTATATATAATTAATTTTTTATATCGTATGTATAGTATCTACAACCGAAATTTCATTGAAATCTCTCAAGCCATTTGAATGTGAAAGAAAAATAAAAAACATGTCAACGTTTCACATAATAGTCAATCTTTCAATTTCGGATAAATATTATGTACATATGTAAATCCAATATAATATTTTAGCTATTAGAAATAAAAGAAAACAAACAAACGAATAGTTAACGTTTCACTTGTATAACAATGGGATTGATTATAATTTAACTCGATTGTAACAAACGGAACTCCATTTCCTATGCGTAAAATTATTTTTATATCGTTTTGTTACTAAATAGACTTAGAAATAACTTACCCTTCCCTCTGCAATCCATTCGCACGTATGCGATCACGCCAATTTCGGCGCAAAATTAATAATAACACATCTAGTTAAGGTAGATTTTTTTACCACCTATCGATAATATGTCAGTATTAATTTCAAAATAATATATTATTCGTTTCATATGTTTTAATTTTTTTTTCCATTCGTTCCTCGTTTTCATTTTTTAAGCGCTTTATTCGCTCATTTTATCTTGACGGTTATTAGAGAATAACTTGAAAAATGGTGTATTAGGTTTTTGCAAAAAATTACTACGAAAAACTTCACCAGGTAATGAGGTAGTAATATCCTTTTATTTTCAAATACTTAGATGTAATGAAATCAGTTTAAACATTTGATAAATACAATTACTATATTTAGCCATAAAGGGTTAGAGAAAGTTAATAACGTTCTGAAGGATAAAAATTAGCACAAAATAATGGGAATCAGCTTTAAATCCTACCGGAAACTGAACTACGAAAACAAAATTAAATTAGTCACACACTATAGTAATATTTAATACTAAAATTTTAAGCTATTAGAAATGTCTTTAAATCAATATAATACGAAAAGAAATTCAAATAAAAAGCTCCGCCCTTTTCGTATCTTTAGTTTATTAAAAAAATTCAATTTCATCGAGTTGTGAGATATGTTCGCTCGTCATCAAAATACATTTGCAAATTATTTTTTTTACTTCATATTCCTACAGAAGGGTATTTTTTAGTTTTTTTTTAATTAAAAGTTTTTTTTTTTAAATTAATAGTAATGAAATTATTGCATTTTCTTCGGCTCTTTATGCGTATGTCCAAATAATTTGTATGTCTGGATTTGGGTGAAGATTTAATTAAAAAATTCCGTTAGATTCATATTTTCATACAAGTTAAGCTAGTGTAAGGCGTGTTAATAACCTGTAACTAACAATTAAGAAAAATATATATTTATATAATCATGTGTATATAGACATAGGCATAAAATTAAAAGAGAAAATTTAGAAAGAAACTGATGCAAATTACATTTTATTTCAATCCTGTACCAGTTTTTTTAAAGAAAAATTCTGTTAATTTTTATGCATACACAATTTCTTTCTGCTTGCTGTGTGAATAGTTTTATTACTAGTAACATTATTGCAAATAAAATCAATTATAACTATTAAGCAAACGCTTACTTTAGTAACATTTTCCTATTATCACGTAAAGCTCTTATAAAATTTTCAATTTCTAATTTTTCAAAACATGAAATTCTTTTCTAGTCTTTATATGCTGTATTACAAATTTTTTTACAAATCTAATTTTTTCCGTATTCGATGATATAAATTTCCCTTTTTGAATTGCAAGACCTTAGGATGGGAATTGAAAAGTAAAATTTGTGGGAATTGCAAAATCAAGAATTCTTTCTTTTTTTTGAGTGAGTCAAAGAAAAAAGAGGTTTTAATCTCCTCAATTTTTTTTTAAATTAACTATGTCGAATTTTAAATTTATTAAATTTTAAAACTGAGAGATATTGTTTTAATTAAACAAAAATATTATTTTATATATAACGGAAATTCCCACCACGATAGTATAAACAGAGAATAAACGATAGTAAAAAGAGAGAAGAAAGAACAAAATAAAGAGACCTGTTCAAAGAATGCGCTTTTTCTGAAAAGATCAAGTTTTTTGGTTTTTTTATGAAATAATTTTTATGTATACACTCTTATCTATTAAGTGCACGATAGTACTACGTTTCATTTATTGCTCTACTATGATATACCGCATAATTTGTTTGAAGCCATTCAGCGTTATGTTTATTTACCTCGAAGTCACGTATTAAAGAACACTTAATAAGTTATGATATTACATTATGTATTTAAATAAATGAATCAATAAGTTAAAGAGCTATAAATTAGATTTTTATGACTTGTCATTAGAGATTTGACTTGTAAAACAAAATACATGCCGCATACGGGTGGAACTCAAATGAAAAGACATGTAATTTTATATGTTATTTTATATGTTATATTTTAAAGAATAAATTTCTAAACACAATTAAACACAATTAAATGAAACTACGTGATGTAGTATTATTTCTACTTTCTTTAAGTTCTTTACCACGACCTAGGTTTCGTTGTATTACAACATCTTCAGGTGGGCTATTAGCAAAGATTGTAGTTTCATTTAATTGTGAATAATGAATTTCTAATTTAAAAATTAATGCCAAATATATTCAATATTTGATTCCAAACATTCGAAAGCAAAAAATATGGTGGATATCTCAAAAATGTTTAAATTTAAAGTCACTCCTATAGTTTTTTGTTAAATTTTAGGTAAAATTTTGTTCTCCGTGAAATTTAAATTCTCCACAATTTAAGGATATTGCTCAGAACAAACGGCTTACTAGCATTATTCAATATAATGATATATATCACATGTATGTATATCATATACATATTTAACTCAAACATTCAACATTTTCTCTTTAGTCGTTAGTAAATCCAAAAAATTAACAGAAGATTATTCATTTCTCTTGTCGGCAAGACAAATGGTTATTAAAAAAAATTAATGGCAAGTTATCGTTAGATTATACTTTCAATACAAGAATGCTATATAATGGTTAATGAGCATATGTACAAAATTCTTTTAAAGTATTCCAAAACAATGTCCTGTAACATTTTTTTTCATTGCATAATTAAGCGTTATAATTTTTTTCTACATGGTTTACTTATTAGTGCAACACTCGTTTTATTTTACGTTTTCATACTTTTGGATCTTTTCCTGATACTTCATCCTTCAAAAAAAGTCTCACAATCGCCAGGAATTCAAAAGTATATCTCATTATCATATGTGTCGTCTATCACTCACATAGAATATAGTTTATACAGGTGTTAAAATGAATCTATATTACGTTTTGTTTAGGAAGAGGAAATAGTGAGTGTGAAAATGAGTATTGAAAACCAATGAAATAGCGGATAGAGCTTTCAGTTCGAATTCGTTCGTCTTCACCCGTAATAGAAAGGAGTGTAAACAAAGGATGAAAATAATATATTTACGCAACCAGATTAATACTGCTCTTACGAAACAAAAAAGACTTAATGTTAGGTTAGTTTACACTGGCTTTTATTAAATTCAAACGGCGGCAATAGTTGCTACCATATATTTACATATATAGGTATTGTTGCCACGGCGTTCCTGCCTAGGTTTCGTTCTCGAAGCCGAACTCATCCAGCAGTCACTCTTCATTGCTATATCTGGAATACAGAATATATTATTAATATGAACAAATATCTAACTGTATTAGTGCCCTCAATTGGTAATTTTTATTTTAATTGCTCTCGATTCGCAATTTTTACTTTAGTGCTTCAACTATGGAGCTATAATTTTATTATAAAAAACTTCCAACTACTCTTAATTTGTTTTTATAAACTGAACTATGGATAGTGCCTGTATTTATTTTAATACTATGTAGTCTAATTTTAACCCAGCATCAATGCTTGCGGTCCACGCTCACTTACCTTGTCAGTAGCTCATGCCATTTGTTTATTTTTTCTGCGGTTCCCGCTCACTAATCGTATAAGTAGCTGGTGCCCAGGTCCGCCGTAAGGGTGTGTGCAAGGTGTGCACAGTACACGGGCCGTACGTCCAGAGGGACGGCGAATCGAACGATCATGTAATGATTAAAAACTTTATCATAATACCTACGTACCATTAGAAAAGTAACAACATCGAGAGAAAAGAGCGGTCGACGCACGATTACCATTTTTATTTTATATTATATCGATAATAGCGCCATCTATTATCGGCTATTGGACCTATAACACGGTGAAAAATTTACGTCAGTATATTGAATTTTTCGGCGCGGTGTGGCGTGGCGGGCGCCCGAAACCAAAGAAAAGTACACTCTATAACAGAACTGCGAAATTGGGGAATCCAACCACAACAGGGCTTCCTACTGAGTTTATACTTGTGCGCATAAGATTAATACTATCGTACTACATTAACTTGCAATATTTGCAATAGTTTTTTTAATAATAATATAAACATAAATCAGTGCAAGGTGTAAATGCAACAAAATAGCAATTATGGTAAGTACCTAGGATTTATTACTTTCTTATTTCAATACTTTTGTGCTCTGAATTATCAAGTCGATAATTTTTGGGCTAATATTATTACTTAGCTACTATTGTTAAAAAATTAAGCAAATTTACTAGAATTGTAGTTAAAGAAAGTAATTACGATATTATCACCGAACACTGATTATTCAGATTTATTTTCATATTTCGAGACAGAAGGTCTTTTATAAAATATGTTTTGAATCCCTACATCGTAGATGTACAATCTTAATGCCTCAAATAGATTACATATGAGTCAATAAATCGAAAAATCAACGAAAAGTCATCAGCAAGGTTCTAACTAGAATTTAATTTGACTTGAAAAAGTTTTTTATTTACATACTAATAGAAATAAAACTAGTTTTAAGTAGCTGCTACATTTGATGTGAATCACAAGCAAACTAATAAGTACTTGCATTTGAAAAAAAATTGCAGGCACCGCAGAAAATGAAAAAGCTTTCAGGAGCTTAATTTCATCACCAAAAACGAGAAAAGGACAAAAACATGCATGTTCCTTAATTAAATTTTTAAGCAAGCCAGAAAATCAGGAAACGAAATGTCAAGAATCTGATAACGTATCTTCAAAAACACAGCGTTACATCCAGAAGGTGCGGAGGTGTTTGAATAAAAGTATGTATATTGTAGTTCTTCTTTAGAAGGAGACACCAATAATATAAGAGAAGGTACTGCTGAAGAACCTGTAAACAATTCACCATCGTCAATAATATATAGAAGTATAGATTATGTTGATCCTGGTTTGTGGCCTTATTAACGATTTTGTGTATATTTTGATCAGTCGTAGTCCCGTACAGGTGTTTAACTACAATTTTCTCAATAATAATGATGGCAGAAAATTGTCAGTCAATTACTTTTCTAGAAATATTCTCCATCGATAAAAAATTAACAGAGAATGGCTTGTTTACTCTTTTCCTAAAGATTCAGTTTATTGTTTTTGTGAAAGTATTTAGAAAAAGTGTAAGTTGTTTTTCTGATTTGAATGGTTCTACTAATTGGCAGCATTTGTTATGAATATTGAAAAGACATGAAACAATTATTTCCCACAATTAAAATGTAAAATCATGGATACAATTGAATAATATGATAAAAAAATAAAACTACTATAAAGTAAATGCAACTAACACTATCAGAATCAGAAAAAAATAATGGTGTGAATTATTACAAAGGATTATAGCCGGATATATTACAAAGGATATATTTCGGGGTACATGTAAAGTATCATATGAACATGATAATGGTAATTTCCTTAAAGTAATTGAAATGATGGCATCCTTTAATTCAGTCGTGTGAGAATATATTCACAGAATTCAATTCTCGAAATTTGATTCATATTGTATGACTCATTTTTAGGACATGAAATTCAGAATAAAATCATTGATTTACTTGGCACGTCGATAAAAAATTTTATACTGGACAAAGTCAGAGAATCGAAATACTTCTCCTTCATATTAGATTGTACAGAAGATGCGGGTCACACAGAACTAAAAGATGCAAGTCACACAGAACTAAAATAATGATAATAAAAATTTTGCGATACGCAAGAATTTCATTGCTTTCTGTCTGTGGTAGGCGGGAGGTGAAGATCTATTAAATTTTGTTTTGGATTTATTTTCACTATTAAATCTTAATATTCAAAACTTACGCGATCAAGATAATGATAATGATTGTAATATGCGTAGAAAATACAAATAAATGTTTGCAAATAAAAATTATGGAAATTAATAATCGCGCATTTTATGTCAATTTCGCAGTCAATAATACGGCAAATATTATGCACGAAACCATACATTTTTTCAATATAATTTAAGAAAGTTACGTTTTTTTTTCTTCGTCTACAAAAAGGTAGTCAATAGTTTTCAAATATTTACCGGATTTAAAATTAAAAGCATTAAGTGCCTTGCGTCTGGTCTAGCATAATCCATGCAGTCAAATCATTACAATATCACCTATACTAAATATTTGATCCTTTTTTAGAAATATCTGATGATTTGTCGGAATGGGATTGTACTACGACTGACTAAGCTCATTTGCTTGCTTTAAATAACTAAAATTTTAAATTCATTTGCTCAGTTGTAATTTGGTTTAATATTTTGAATGAAATTAATGCTCTGAATAAAAGTAAGCAAAACCGCACAATGAATACATAATTGATAATTTCCCATAATATCGTATAAATGAACACTTTAAAAGGATGTTAGAAGAAGCTAACTACATAGCTCATTCAAATCAGTTTTGATATGAACAGAGTGATGAAGTTTTATTAGACCTTAAAAACATATACAATGTAGTTTTTTTTTTTAAATCCTAGATCAAGCATGAAATTCTTTAAAAAGTAGATTGGAGAAGTTAAAAATATTTACCAAATTTTTTAGCTTTTAATCTAAAACTTCAAGACGAAACAGAAGGCGAAACAGACATTAACGGTATTAATTTGTTTAACGATATTAATGTTTTAAAGTTACATTTTCCAGAAAATCAGTCTAAGGATCCACAGACTCTTTTCAATATCTGTTTACTTATGACTTAATTTCAATAATTATTTCTTATATTACCGGTTTCAGTTGCATCTGGTGGAAGGTCTTTCTAAAAATTGAAAATTATAAAAAAAAACCCGTGAGCCGTCACGGGACGCCTGGCAGATGTGAAACATCGTGATCGTACAAGTAATATGCGTAAAAGACAAGATTATTACAGGAACTAAATATAGCATAATGAAAAAATGAAGTATTACAAATTTCTTACAGAAAATGGTGACTTTATTTAATAAACATTTATATACAATTAATACAAAAATAATAAAGCACAGGTTATGGGTACCATAGTAAACAACAGCGTCGAACTGAGTGAGGACGGGGTCGCATAGTCGGTTGCGCATGGCGACACGTCGCCATACCGTACACTCTATTACATATAGGCTATATATATACCTTAGTATAGCGTGGCGACCCGTCGCCACGCCAACGATCCGGTTTATACTTGTACCTATAGATGTTTCACATCAAAACTATTTAAGATCAACAATGCACCAGCAAAGACTAAGTAACTTAGCAACAGTTTCAATAGAACACGAAATCTTAGACACCTTGAATGCAACAAAATTAATAACAGATTTTGAGAATATAAAAACAAAGAGAGTTCAATCTATGTGAACCAGAATACATATTACACTTAATGAAACAAAAATATGTTAATAAGAAACCGTAATAAATGTTTTTTTTCTATGTAAGGTATGTTTTTTCCACACCATTATGTGACAAAATGAAAGAGCCTTTCTGGCAATCTAAGCCTAGCAGTAAGAGGGGGCGACATAGGCGGTATTGCACACAGACCTTTTAACAGCTAGGGACAGCCCTGCTCGTGCTATTTATTTATTTAATTTTGCGGTCCTAGTACTCTTATTATTAGATAAGATGCTCGCGCCCGCTCAATATTTGTAACGATGCCAGCAGTTTAAAAAGCCGCTTATTCTTTAACTGCGTTATTATACTTACTCTGTCCTTGTAGAACAGCTTGAAATTTATGTAAGTTTAATTACAAAGCACAGGCTGTCACGATTTTTTCCGTAACCTCTCGATTCCACAATTTAATTCTATCTTTCGGTACTATTTGAAATATTTTTCTTTTTGTATTTTTTTACTCGGTATCTGTCTTTGGGCAGACATTTTTCAATTGTATATGATCCATTGTATCGTGAATATAGTTTACTCAAATGCATTCGCTGCATTTAACGAAAACAGCTATCAAATGTTTGTTTGTTTTTAGGGCATTGTTTTTTAAAAGCTCTTCGGAATTAATTCGTAACTATTGTATTTCAATGTTAGGTTCAAAATCGGGAAGTTTATTAAATAATTCTCTTATGCCAGTGAGTAATTCTATTGAGGTAAAACCAATACTTTTCTGTCTGTAGTATTTAAAGTAAGCTGTATTTTGTACAGTACGCTCGCCTATTCTGCTGGTTATTTCGCAAGCTAATAAATTTAACATGGTAGCAATTTATCGTTCAACCTGCCCTTTAGCTCTATTCGGAACGAATGGGACAAAATGTACTTCAATATTCATTGAAATACATTTTGTGTATGGTAAAAAAGGAATTTCAGTATTCATTCGTTTCAAAGATGTTTTGATTGTCTACTTACAAAGTTTGTTTCTTTGTCTGTTATAATTAATTTCGTGGTACCGAACAAACTGAGTTGAGGTTCAAGGGCTTTTAATAGTGCGGGACCAGTTAGATTTTTATTAGGTGCTAATATTGTGAATTTAGTATAAGCATCCACTAATAACAACAGGTATCTATAGTGATCGTTGGCTGTTCCAAACAGTCCCGTACAATGGGCATGTGTGGAATGGTATTGTTAGTTTGTAAATGGGGCGTAATAAGCATTGTTTGGGTCTACTGGATCCTATCGACGATAAACACATGACTCAATGACCAACGTATCTTTTTACAAAAGATGTCACTCCACTAAACCAGTATTTTGTTAGTATTGACTCTATAGATTTTTTAACTCCAACCTGACATTGTTCATCATGAAAAAATTTGGTAAAGCTGAATCGGGTTGCAAAGTACATAATATTTTAATTTTATATCTTGGTTTTCTCCAAATACTCTAGTCAATATACCATTTAACACCGTATACTCTTTTTGGCTATCAGGATTATTTTGAATTTTGCTCCTTATATCAGTTACTACTTTATCTTGTTTTTACGTTGCTTCTAACCATGTACCTTGATCATTTACTAGTACTTCTTCAGTTTTTGTGCCGGGTTTCTGCCAAGTAATGTATTAGGATACTGCCTTTTACATATTCAATTTTGTATTTAAAGTCTTGTATAGATGACCACCATTTAGCAACTCGAGGTAATGTCTCGTTTGGTGGAAGTTGATTTCACAGTGTTGCAGTCGGTAATAATATTTTTCTCTATTCCCAATAAGTACACTCGAAAATATTTTAGTGCCTTTACTATAGCTATTGTCTCTAACTCATAGCTGTGGTATTTGGATTCTTTTGTCGAGGCTTTTTTACTGTATTGGGATACAAAACGAAGATCTTGATTGTGCTTTTGGAATAAAACTGCACCAAATCCAAGATTATCAGTATGTAATTTCATTTCATGACGTGAGTCTAAACAACTAATAGGGGACGAGACGAACGTAAATCAATTATATATTTTGTAGCTTTCTTGCATATTTCTGACAAAACATGTTTTGTGTTTTTTCGGAAAAGATCGGTTATACATGCAGTTTTTGTCCCAACTTCAAATATGTATTTTCAAAAATATCCAGCGGGTCCCATCAGTTGTCTGACTTATTTACAATTTTGCGGTATAGGAGAATTTTTCACTACTTGCATTTTGGTTTCCCAGAGTCGAATTCCTTCTATGGAAATATTTTTCCTAAATATTCAATTTCAGTTCGTTCATATTTACATTTTTTTAAGTTTAATGTGAATCCCACTTCATCTAACGCTTTCAGCACCAAACTAAATCTCTCTGATCCTTTTTCTATGCTGATCGAAAATATAAAGATATCATCCATATAAACTAGGACTATATTATTTCTCAAACTTTGCAATGCTATTTACTACTCTTTGAAAAGTACTAGTATTTGTAACCACTCATAACGCCCAGGTGATACAAAAGCAGCCTTCTTCATAGATGCCTCTCGTTCAATAGGAATTCCATGAAAATTTGACGATATATCGACGTGCTGATGCAACGAGTTTTTCCTAATCTGCCTAATTGATCATCAATTAACGGTAATAGATACCTATCTTTAATTGTTCTTATATTTAAAACTCGGTAATCTGCACATAATAAGTCACTTGAATCTTTTCTCCAACTAAAATAACTGGTAACGCATAAGGTGAAGTTGATTCTCGTTTAATATTATTATTTAAAAGTTCCATTACACTAGTCTTCCTTTTTCTCGCTCTGAGACTGATATTTGATATGAATGATAAACAAGGGTACATTTGTTGTAGTTCGAATAGCCATTGCACCAGTATTGATCTCACGAATATTATGGTTTCAAGCGATAAGACTTGAATATTTATTTAACATTTCTCGTAGCTCCAGTTGAATTAATTTTAGAGTATGACTCAAAGCATTTGTTATTAATTAATGTATGTTATAAACATCCGCATAATTATGGGCTAACGCTCGCCTTTCATTTGTCGCTCGCCTTTCAATTGCAGTGCAGTCCAAAAAAATTATAAACATAATATCATTTGTACTTATTGCGTTTCTGCCAAGAATAGCCCTGTATCTTATTTCGTTATCTTGAACTATATGAAATGTTGTTTCCGAAACTATATTTTTCGATTCAATGATGATAGTTATTTCTTTTCACATGAAGTTAATATCTCGTTAAAAGTCCTCAACGATCAATTACGTAAAGTAGACGATGGGCCCCTATAGATCTAACTGTAGTGACTCTCATCAAAAAACATGTTGCTCCATTGTCGATTAATAAATGTACGAGTTTTCCATTTATAATAACAGCTGTTTTACATACCTTGTCATTGATATCTACGTCTTTCTGCTGTTTCCCTCAGGCGACTCTCTGCTTCGTCCAGCAGTTCTCGGTCAAGTGTCCTTTCTTGTAACGAACCGTACAGCACTTATCTTGCTTGGAAAATTTGTTCGAAGATGGCATCTTATTTTCATCGTGATAACTGTAAACTTCTTTGGTAAATTATTTTGTTTGGCTGGACAATCACGTTGTGTATGTCCCACTCAATAACAGCGATGGCTTCGCTTTAGTTCTATCATCAATCGTTGCCTCTTTAACGCAGATATCAAAACATCCGTATCACCACCCGAATTCTCAGTAAAAGAAGTTGTTATCAGCTTTGGTAAATTTGGCATGTAGCGGCCTAATTTGTCGAATAACCCACTAATTGTTCCAGCGGTGAATTTTCCATGAAGGTCTATAATGCCAGTTATTTATTCTAATATTTTTCATTCAAGAAATTGTAGTTTCAATTGCTCCAGCATTTTAGGTTTCTTCACTACATAAATAGATGCGGTAGCATATTTCTCACTTGTCATATTTGCGGTAATTTTAAAATCTCGCTATAACTTATTCTGAAGATCCCCCCTCAATGCTGGCTAGGTTCTCTGCACAGATGTCCACTTATTGTATAATTCACGTGAAATCCCAGTTAAAATTATACACATCTTGCGATAGTCTCTACATCATCCCTTCCATTCTTTGCGGTTAGAGCGTATACTTCTGCAGTCCATTCACTAGCTTCAATAGCACCAACAGTCAGATCCAATGTAGGTAAAGCTATAAGCCTTGCTAATTCCAGTTTCTTTACAATGTTCAGGTTTACTCATATTCTGTACAGTTTTCTTAATAATCATTGATTGTTCAATTATTCAATCATGGTTCAATCTATTTTTTTATTTTATTTTACATTTATTTTTATTTTTTATTTTTATTTATCATTTTCTTATTATTGCGGTAGACATTTCAATTATTTCAATTTTAGTCTATTTTGATTTATGTTTTTTACGCTTTTATTATTTACTGCGGTGGTAAGTAATTAAATGATTTCAAATCTGCGCAGTTTATATTTATTTTTTCCGCTTGTAATATTTTTTGTGGCCTTAAGTATTTAAACTATTTTAAATCCCACTTCTAATAATATAAATGACTGCAAACAAAAAATAAAAACTAGAAATAAAAACAACGTCTTTGAGCAACGACCTCTGTAATAATACTGCTCTTTTTTACGAAACATAAATGACCTAAACTATGCCTAGTTTACATTGTTTTGATTACAGTAAGTCTAGATTGGAATGCGTCGCGACTCGATAGAGAAAACAACGAAAGGAAGAATTTTATGGGCAAATTTTGCGTAAGTGTTGCCTATTATAGATGTATATAGTCCACATAGTATGTAGTGCCTATATAGTGCCCATATACAGTGCCTATATAGTATTAATCTATTAAAGTTGCCAACA
This sequence comes from Druceiella hillmani, assembly GCA_039881145.1. NCBI lineage: Eukaryota > Metazoa > Arthropoda > Insecta > Lepidoptera > Hepialidae > Druceiella > Druceiella hillmani. The sequence goes on from JAYKKI010000020.1 coordinate 26,986,301, forward strand.
TAGTACTTAGATAATTCGATTAATTACGGAATAAAAGCAACATTATTAAATGCACATATATATAAACTGGATATTAGGAGATGCCCCAAGTCAAGAAAATACAGCCTTAATATCCTTTACTGCAAGCAACTCATTGCATTTCTGAACCTGTGTTTCTTTGCCCTGAGGTTCATATTACGTTAGGTATTTCATTTTACATTTTCTTAGATACGGTGTAAAATTATATTTATTGATGTTAAATGATAATTAAAAACATCATAAACATCGCCTTTAAAGTTAAATTTCAAAAATAATAAATTTTCTTTATTTGGTGACTTAACGCACGAAATATTTTTTGAAGATATTAATAAAAAAAATGTATATTTATAAACTTGCCGTTAAGTATCAGGACTTGAACATTTGATTCCGTAAAATATTGTATTTCTGCCAAGTGGAGTATCAATATAATGATTCGAGTTTTATTTCAGCAATATATCTACATCTTAATAAAATAGCTGCATCATCCACGTAGTTACGTGAATAATTACGTATGAATGTATATAAATAAAAGAATACATTTGATTTTAAAAATGTATTAATCTTAAGACATACGTACAAAAATTTATAACAAACGTAACTTAAAATACTATATTTTAAATGATGATAACATATCTCGCCACTAAATAATCCCATACCAAGACATGATTAGAGTTTAATGTTCGTTTCACAAAGTAATATATTATAGATGTTTCATAAATCAAATATGTAAGTGGTCATGGGTCTATGGTACTTGAAAAATAATACAAAATCCTTATATTAGACCTATTATTGCGGTTAGTCGTATGTATTTTTTTTCAAATGAAATGTTGCAAGATAAGTTAGGTTGGTTAGTAAGTTCTTAGCCGCAAGTTCGGGAACTTTCCAGAAAGATACTCGAAACTTCTAGAAGGGTTTACTGTAGGGTATAAATGGGCCAATATACAATAAATTGACAATATAAATATAAATTAGCTCGGCTGGATTCTACTGACCCAACCACCATATTCGCCGGACATTGCACCATTTTATTACCATTTACTCAGGACTCTAAGTAACCATTCACTTGAAAAAAATCAACGTCCAAGGAGATCTCCAAAACGACCTCGCACAGTTTTTTTAATCAGTCACCAGAATTTTACAAGAAAGGCATATTGTTACTGCCAACTGGATGGCGACAAGTATTAGATAATAATAGTGCATATTTACATTTAGTGTAACATATAATTTTTTTAACAAAAATTGTTGACGACAACTCTGCGTTAAAAACTTATTAGCAGACCCAATGGTTTATGAATTCATATTGTACACCAGCAAACCAACTCATCCAGAAATTTCCAATTACATTATTTCTGCATGTTCAAGAGGTTCTTCTTATTATTCCAAAAGGGATGAAGTTACATTACAGAAAGCAAAAATATAATAATTCATATTCTGAATCTTTGCTAACAGCCTGAAGATGTTGTAATACAACAAAACCTAGGTCGTGGTAAAGAACTTTAAGAAAGTAGAAATAATACTACATCACGTAGTTTCATTTAATTGTGAATAATGAATTTTTACAAAATTAATGCTAAATATATTCAAAATTTGAACGTATCAACTTTGTATGAGACGTGACTAACAATATACAATGACAATGACTAATAATTTACTTATCATCTGCTTCTCATTCTGTTTTTTTATCTTATACCCGATAGGCTCATCTGATGGTATCTAATTTTGTGTGTATTTTTTTGCAATTCTCGTTCACATTTTATGTTTTTTACTAACAATTGATCTTAAATTTAAATTAAGTTTTTAAAAATGAAAAATTCTACATTTTTTATTTTTTTTAATGTTTTTACGATTTCAACCCGTTTCGCGAAAGTGCTCCTCGATTAAAGGAATACACATTACATTATTAGAATAACGCGAGTTATATAAATAATTACTCTCCGACTTTAAATAAGAAAATAAACAACAAGAAGATACAAGTATTCGTACTATCAGTATAGAGTAACTAGTTAATGGATATTCAAACTTTTTTCATGAAAACCCAATATTCCGGTAAATAATAACAGTGAAAAGATACTTTTAAAATCCTATGATGTTAGGATTGGTACGGTCCAATGTGGGTTCATCAGCTAAGAGAATTTCATCAATTTTACCTTTTTAGACTTGGGGTATACCCAAAAAAATCACAATATGAATATTTATATATTACACATTAAATAAACCCTGTTTCACGTATTCTCTCATTATGTTGAATAAATTTTGGGATGTACTAACCCATATTAGGGCCATGTAATATTAGACACATACGCGTAAAGCTAGCATAATTTTCGATATCTGATAACTCAGACACAATTTGGTAAGTATCTTAATAAGGACAGAATATGAATAATTATATTTTGCATAATGACGTTTAACACAATCGTATAGTTTGCATAATGCTCATTCTAATAACTACTCACATTGGTTGAATATATTTGGCTTTAATTTTGTAGAAATTCATTATTGACAATTAAATGAAACTACGTGATGTAGTATTATTTCTACTTTCTTTCAAGAAAATCGAATCACGTAGTTTCATTTAATTATGAACTACTCACATTATCAAATGCTTAACATGATAGAACTTTTCTATGATTAATGACTGTGACATGACTTTTGATATTTATATGATTTATTCAAATATATTTTCGTCGACTGTGTTCCGACTAAGAAAGGAATTATTACAAATCGGCTGCCTCATTATTCGATTTGGTTTAACGCTTAGCTTATCCAAAGCAATCGGACTGAACAGTTTTACCATGAACATAAAAATATCGTTTAATCTACGATCGTAAATGTTCGGCTTTTAAAGCGAGCATTATTAACTTATTTAGTAGTTTGTATTGTATGAAATGTATGTATTGTATGAAATTTAACATTAAATGAATTTACATAGCCTACTTTATATACAGGAATTCAAATATATCGGTTTCTGTGACTATGACTTAAGACGATGTCTCATACTCAGAAAAAATTGCTGCAAATATTTTTTTTGAGCGTATAAAACAAATTTTTTCCAATACTGAATGGATATTAAACTCTACTAGGTCCCAAGTTATGATGGCGCACCTCTGCTTTTGTATCCGTAGGGTAATGAATGGAAGAATTTTTGTGCAAAATAAACTTAAATTGTTACAGGCACTGAAATACTGAAGAATTCTGCATGAAAGTTACGTTCCACGTATAAAATCAATATGTATATTGTCAGTTAAGGTTTGTGGGTTTGAAAGTTATAAGTCTAAGGCAATGATATGTCCATATTGAAAAATATCGGAAACCATTTTTATTACCAAGTTCATTTTAATATACATTTCGAGCAGATGTAATTCCAGCACAGTTTTCGACCTAAGCTTCCGCAGTTCGTGTTTTTATTGTGTAAATTATATACATAAAATTTTGGATAAGAATGTCACTTCCAGGTACTACCTATTTAAATTTAAAAATGGTATTTAACCAACTCAACCTGAATCGAAGTGTTTCAATCATATGATTATTAGAGCCAAAAATGTCTCCTTAGGTAATATTTTTTGTTAGTTGTCTCTTGTTACGAAACCATGTGTCCACTTTAAGGAAATTAACTTCTAGCTTTACTTTATTCAATTTAAATTTTGTCAAAGTAGGAATTCAAGTTAACTTTTGTTATTAAATTTTTTTCAATTGATTATCTTCTGTTGCTATCTTTGCATTAAAAGAATTATTAGAAACTCTTTTTGAGTGTATCTGAACAAACTGATAGTGAGCTCTCCGAAATGATATCGATTCAGTGTCCCAATATCTGAGCAATGGGCCTTTAATAATACATATATTAATACTATTTATGTAGATTTCAGGGGTTTACGCATGATTAAGAAAAAATACCTTATTTTTCAAAGTCCTGTCATCAAAATTTCTCATAAGACATATAACAAATGTCAAGAAAAATGTTCAACATATTTATGACATCGCGTTTTTTGTCACCGTATTCTATTGTCTACCTTGCAAAATTTTCAGTCGAATCAATTGAATTTTTAATTGATCCTTTCTTATGGTTTGTAATTACCATCTTATAATAAAATACAATGTTCACATGCAAACGAGTTTTTGTTCAGTACTAGAAACTTGTTAAAATGTTTTCAATTAATTAGTCAATTCCTTAGCTAAAAATAATTTAATTTTACAATATTTGTACGAAATAAAACAAAATTTTATTATCTTAAAATAATATTCATAACATTACTCGGTGAAATGATTTTTGTAAATTTGTTTCTCATTATTCTTTCAAATTGCTTTACAACTTTCTTTGATATTTATCAACTACTCACAGGGCGGCTCTTTATATCCAGATAATACAAAATACTGCGAAGTAAATACCTAGGGCCTACCTGACATTAATTATATCCCATAAAGTTAAGTGCATAATGAATTTACTTCAAGATAATTTGTCCATTGCGCGTTTAAATTGGTCAAAGCATCATTGCGATATATCAATAGTATTGTTTTTCTTCTTTATATTTATAAGTTTAGAAATCGTAGAGTTGTTTAGTGGGCCATGAATAATTAACTAATAATATTATATAAATTTTAAATACATCATCTGTTTATATGATTTCTTAAGACTCATTTTATCAAATGCTAAAACGGATGTAAAAAAATATTGGTGTCGAGTGTCTTAGTAATCTCTATATAGGCACTGTGACTTTCTTAAAATCGAATACTTTCTGGTACTGTAAATCATTTCAGAATAGAATCCTTAAATACTAAAATCAGTTGTAAAACTCGGAATATTCACTAGAAAATAAGTATAAGCACGTCCAACTTTACAGTCTTAATGATTTCCAATTTTTGAAAAAGTTAAGCATTTAAAAACGATTAAAAACGTACATTGATGTAAATGTGTATATATATACATATATATATATATATATATATATACTTTAAGTATTTGTTCACAAGAAAAAACAATTGTTATTTAAATTGTAGGCCAGAAGCAAAAATATCTCCTCTGGCGATGTCTTTAAACTACCTATTCAAAAGTAGAGAACGTTTCCCATTTTATTATTGAATAACATATTCTGCAAAACATGACTGGAATTAAGCGTCATTTCTATTTCTTACGCAACATCATCTCATAATTTAGTAGATTCATCATCCAAAAAAAAATGTTGATACATTTATAAAGTATATCCGTTACTCTTCAACATCGCTGTCATATAACGCACGGCTTAGCCGAGCATTTGTCATTCTTTTTTATGATTACTGATGACATTTCCTTGTTATCTTAATTCACAGTTAGAGAAAGGTTAACATTTTTTTTTCATAAATAGATGCACTTTTGAAAATAAAAACTTCTATTATTCTACTCAGCATAACGAAGTTTTACTCTACGATATTCATTCGGCATAAAAAATTTATACTATTCCGCTTTTGTTATATTTGGTTACGAAATTTTCAAATTGAAATCACATTACATAATTATTCAGTAAATTTAAAAATGTATGCCAAAGAAACAATTGGGTATAATAATTATGGAAAAAACTTAATTTTATTTAGGTTGGATCAACAGTTAGAGTAATAGCGAATTAATATTTCTTTTCAAAAGCATTCAATACAAAAGATATTACTTTTATACTGTAAATAAAAAAGAAACGCTTATCAAAATAATTGAAAAAGTGTTATTTATGGGAAATCGCTTAATGCTTGCTCAGCCCTGTATACGCAATAAATGGATAAATTACGGGATATCCTAAGAATACTAATAAATTTTGGTAACGATGAGCAATGCACGACCCATATCTGAAATAAAATAAAGATCCACTTACAAGAAAGTTGACCAGCGCAAAATATAAACCAATATAACAAATCAACGCTGAAGAAAAGCCTGACTGCCAACACCCAACTTAGTACTAGCACTTAAGTAAATAAACATATCAGTTTATTTTATATAAATAAATACACATTATGAGATTTAGCGGCATTCACTTTATAACTTTTGCTTTCATTAGACATCTTATTAAATATTCAAAAAATTTGACTTTAAAATATCAGTTGTTCGTATAGAAAAGTGTACGTGGTTTTTAAATTTCAAATTGAAATTATTTTATACCAGCTGATGGTAGAGCTAAACTAATAACAAAATGAATGTAATTATTATTTTTCTAGGTCTCATAGCAAAAAAAATTGTTATTACCTCTTATCACAGTTAAACTATGTATAAAATGTTTAACATCAAGTTAACCATAAATGTGTGAATTAAATTACTATATTGCAACAAAAATAGCAACGCAGATAACAGCAGGTCGTTATACTTCATAGCGTTAGTTAAATAAACAAGCGTCTAACGAAACACTCCAATCAGATTTCCACTTACTCATTCTCCGCAGCCCTCTATTAGATGGCACAAACAAGTTTCACATAATTTTATGCAGGAAATTTAGACGAGCACTGAATGCCGTATTCAGCGGCGTCCATTGCACAATTGTGGCATAAATGAAGCTGCGTGCATTTCATATAGCAATATAAAAGTCTAGCGAGTTATTTAATGCAATATTATTCACTTTGTGTCATAAATAATGACCCACATTTCATGAGCTCTGGGCGTCCATTAGTCGCAGCGGAGCTTTCGTTAGCGCGAAAGCGAATGCGAAAGCTTTTGTTTGTAATTACAGGTGAAAATGGTATAGGTTTGATTTATAACAATTTGTTTATTTCGTAAATAATTATTAATTAATATGTTTATGTTCCGTTACTTCTTCTTGAATTCAAATACGTAGTAATTCTACCTATACGAATGTACAAAGGATTAGTTGTGGATATTTTTTTAGTGTGATGTTCTTTTGCGATATATTATGATAATTATTTGAATAAAATATAATTCAATTAATTTTTATTAGGGTAAAAGTCCATTTTTGAATCAGCAATAAAACTGCAAACATTTTTAAGTTTTCTCATCCCATTTTAAGAAAAACATAGAAGTACGGAGAATCAAGTAGTATAAAATAAATTTCCTCTTCATTAAGAACTAAAAATTCTGTGTAGTATTTTGAGAAACAATTTTAGCCTTATTTGAAAACCGATGTTTATTACATTTTGTGAACATATTCGTATATATATTACTTATATCCTAGTAACAAAATATATGCCTCTCATTCCGCGTAGATGAAAAATAACATTTATTTTTATGTTATAATAATTCGGATTTCTGTCTAATAGAGAAATATAAAAATATAACACGGTTAACGACATTAAATTTCTAGTTAGTGCCATAAAAACAAAGATATTATAAATAATATGAAAAATATGTTTAATATTGGTCATATTTAATTGTCATTACCTTACAATGTGATGAGTAACATTACTTTACAATGTGATGAGTGACATTACCTTACAATGTGAAAAATGATCGAGTACGAGTCTGATTCGCGCATTGGAAGTTTCATATGTCGTTGGAAGTTAAATTATTTTATTTATGGAAATCCATCACCAATATGGATCTCCTCACATAATAAATATTTAAGAATATCTATTATAATTAAGTAGAAGGGAAGACACACACACATACATTTATATGTGTGTGTGTGCGTATTTTTATTCGTGTGCGGGTGCGCGCGCGTTTATGTGTGTGCATGGGCGTGTATATATAAAGGTTTCATACTTTTTAAGTATGTGTTGAATTTGGGTTACGAAATTGTTATACGCAAATAAGTATAAAGTATATCAAAGCTTAAATCTTTGAGATATTTGCGTGTATCATGCATCTTCTAGTTTATGCTGTGAGATATCTGCCTTTTTCTGGTATATCTCTAGATTTACGCAACATAAAATTGGATATAAATTTAAGATTATTGTAACTAGCTTTACAAACAACGATTGTGTAGTGGTACACAAGATAAATAAGAACTATTTCAGTATTTAATTTACACCGTCTGGTTAAATTTTTCCATATAAAGTTTTTTGCTAATAACTATGAAAATATTACTTTAGAAAATTTCAAGTTTCCACGTCAATTATTTTCTAGGAATAACGTTTCCTCACGCTTAAGTGAACTTAAAATGGGTACTACTTCTTTTCTTTTGAGGTATGGAATCCTGAAGAAACCTACTATTATCGAACTGATAACAATAGTAGAAAAAAAACTGGACTCATTGTATTTCAACAATTTTAAAATACTTTAGAAACATTTATTAAACGACGATTTCTTTTTCTCGCATTTTGACCGTGCATTTAATCTTAGTTAGAATGGATCTCGAAGTAACATATTACTTCAAATCTGTAAATCTGTAAAATCTAACTCATACAATTAAAGACTCATTTGTTTACATAACTAAATTATACATTATTATTAACTTTTCACAGTACTTTGTCCTTACCCCATCATGTACTTCAGATAATATTGCACACAACAAAGAAATAGGATATGTCTATTTCTTACGAACATTTAAATACGAACTAGGTATTCGAGTATTTTCATCGTAAACCACAATTTTTGAGATATGACTTTTTTGTAGATGCACATTGTATCCGGGAATTTTAAATGAAATGGACATAACAATGAATAAAAACAAAAACATAGTAAGAAAAAAAAGAGGCCATAATGTACACGGCTTAAAGGTAAGTCAAAAAATGGTCAAACTTATTTATTAACTCTTAAGAAAATGGATAAATTAGTTTGTGATCTAAATCTGAGTTAAATTCCCAATAGGTAAAAAAGGTCACTGCATGAAGAACATGTGATGTATCAAAGTAGCACAGGGTTTTAGTGTTAATACAGACATTGCGTCAGTTAAAAGTAGTTTCATTTTATACAAGAAAAAAAACTTAACTTATTAACAGGGCTAAACTTTTAGGTAAAACTCCTAATCTAGGACTATATTAAAAAGCCTTATTATGGTGAAATATCTACCTCGTATTTACAGTTACGTCCACGATTTTCCATCCATAAATTTACGAAATAATAGTTAAAAGCTCTCAAAGAACTTCTTATCTGAGCGAATGAAAAAGTTCATGTTCTTTTGATTGAAACTTGAAGCGGCGATAAGCTAATTGAAGACATAATTTTCGAGTTTTTAATTGCAGTGAGCTTTTGTTAATTATAAACCCTCTTCATTTTCATTATCTTCGTAAAATAGGAAACCAAAAAGATAATGCGCTTGCGTTAACTACACGTTGCAAAAGTGAAAAAAAGACAAATAACTCTGCACTTAATTCTATTACTTACTGGACCTGTTTAAGGGGAAAATTGTGAAAATACGAGAAAAATAAATAGTTAACTTATTGTAGGTGACCTTGTAGGTGCAAACGCTTTAACATGGATATTACTTTTTCAAGGTATTTTAAGAATGTTTAAATTTTTATCCACAATTTAAAAATATATCATCTTTTAACTTATAGTTAAAAATGTGTGTGATCAGATTAGTTGATTGAGTATAGGTCTGTAAATTATATATATATATATATATATATATATATATATATATATGTATATGTATATGTGTGTGTGTACGTGCGTGTGTGTGTATGTATTTCTGTGTGTGTATTTATATACAATTATTTTTGATTAAAATTTAAAGCATTAATAAATTGCCCAAAATGTAACTGACCAAAGTGCAAAATAATACTATACCGTTTTAGGATTTCTGAGTATTTATTTTTAAATGTACCTTAATACGCACAAATATTGAATTATACAATTTTAAAGAACATTAGAATTGAATATTTGTGTTATTATGTATGGAGATTTTTATGTGTTATATAATTTTCTGAGACTTTAAACGTGAAATTTACGCTCGCTTTTGGTTATATATATCATTATCACAAACATGAGATAGTTTTCATAAAATGCAACAATTTTGCCTTTCAAAATTGAGAAAACCGATTGAATAGTAGCAACGTATGAACACGATTAAATTATTTTAACGCGAGCGCACAGACACCGTCTCTGTAGATGGAAAACGACTGTCTCCAGGAGAATTCGTTCCCAGCTGGACATTATTATTTATAGAGGATATTAGTCTCCTTCTAACTTGAGTAAACTTCTTGCGCGATATCTCGTCCCAGTGTGAAACGGTCCCATCCCTAAGCTTCCATCTATTATTCACATTTTCTTCCGTCGCACGCAGACGATCTTTGATGGGAGCCCGGCGAGGATAATTTTGGAACAAGTTGTGTAATGTGTGTTTTGCGGTTAAAAGTTATAGTTTGTCGAAGTCGATGGATTGTTAACTTTGAGTGAAAATTGCGCTAAAGGTGATTTATGTGTTTCTATATAAATAAAAAAAGAGACGTTGAATGATATTGCTATGACAGCCTTTTTTATCATATTTTCGATGGGTTATTGAATAGAAAATCTAGCGTTGGAAAATTGTTGTTTTGTATTTATCTTTTTTCTTTGTTCCTAAATGTTAGAGAAAAACATCGACGTAAAATTTTGATTATGGCTTGACGCTTTTATGTTATATTTTATTAATTAAGTTTTTTATTCTTAAAAATACGTATAATGTGATTTAAAATATTAATGGTAAAATATATATATATATATATATATATATATATATATATATATATATATATATATATATATATATATAATGGTTTAAACTATTAAGGGTTTTTTCTTCATCAATATTTATAATAAATTTGCTGTTTCAAATTGAAAATGAAATTAAAGTATAAGTTTAAAGGAATACCCTATGTTTCCTGTCTTATTTAAAAGTGAGGTTTACTACTTCTATTGAGTCCATAAACGCGCAATATGTAAAGATATTTGTGCCCGAGTTTGTCATCATCTATTTAAATTACTTGACTAAAAATCTTAAAAGTAAATATACCTTACTCAATGGTTAAATTTCATATATTTTTTTTTCATTGCAAGTATATTTTAGTAAGGTAACAAATGTCAGCATATGTATTCGAATTTTAGATTAAATGGATATTTGGATCCGGAAAATAAACAAGTTTATAATACATTCACAATTTTTTTAAAATGTCTTCAAATATATTATAAACTTTTGAAGCTACTTTACTTTAAGTTTACTCGTGAATCGCCATCTGAAACTGCGCTCTGTTTATGACACTTTTATTAAGTCACTTTCTCGGAAAACAACCAGTTGCAATCAAAATTTTTACTCGTCTTAAATAATCCCGTGTTTTGACATAATGCACACATACATAAATCCGATGATAGCGTAATAAAATTTATCTAAAATCGTTCCAAATATGAACTCGCCATTTTGGTAAGTTTGCAATATAGTAGGCTCCCGAAGAGAGCTGTTTAACTTTTTCTTCTCAACCCCGTTGGTATGACTAATAAATGAAAGTTCGGCGCATGATATGTGGTACACTATGTGTTATCTATATAAACTCAACGTAACGGATTCCCAAGGATAGCGGAAAAATATTTAATATCAAGTTCAAGAACCTGTTATATGTACTTAAGTTCATAGGAAGGTAAAACTCCTTCATGAATACTGATTTAATTATTAACAAAATTAGATAATTAAAGGATAATAGATTTATTGAAATCTAATAAACTCACCCTTCACTTTAACTAACATAATATCAATCTCAAAAGCCAAGGTTTAAATTAGAAAAGCTTTAACACAACTTGGATTTATTATTTTTCGCAAACAAGAATCGAGTGTTTGATTTGTCCTTTATGGCCGTTCGTGATAATATACGATAATCCTCGCGCATAAATTTTCACTGATTTTCGAAAATATATCTCACTGCATGTTAGCTTAGTCAAGAATCCTATTTTTGATTGACCAAAATATGTGTTGTGTGGCTTTGAGCATAGCACATATTTTATTAAGCGTTCTGTAACTTGTTACATCAATATGACTATCAAGACGAGAGCACATAACATAGATTATCATTGTGTACCGTTTTAACATAAATTTACATAACATATTGGTTCATATAACTTGCTCTCCGAAATACTATTGACATTTCTAAACTACACATATGTTTATGGAAAAATCTGAATCGTGTGTAAATGTGCATGTGTGTAGTGCTATAAATTATGACGAATAGATAAAAAGTACGAAGGAATCTCCGTAATAACATGAGAAGTGAAAATTACGAATGTTGTTCTAAAACTGGGTGGCTTAATTTATTCAGTAATTTTAGTTTCACAAATTAAAAATTCGAAACATTTTCTGGCAGTAGCTAAAATTAGTAATGAAATAGTAAATGACATGTGATTAAAAAATATGCACCGAAATAAATTATATATTGTACCAAAAACTTGGAACTTATAATAAAAAATATTCACAATTAAATGAAACTACGTGATGTAGTAGTATTTCTCTTTTCTTTGAGTTCTTTACCAATACCTAGATTTCGTTATATTACAACATCTTCCGGTAGGCTATTAGCAAAGATCTTCTTCCAATCTTTGCTAATAGCCTACCTGAAGATGTTGTAATACAACGAAACCTAGGTCGTTATAAAAAACTTAAAGAAAGTAGAAATAATACTACATCACGTAGTTTCATTTAATTGTGAATAATGAATTTCCACAAAATTAACGCCAAATATATTCAATAAAAATTGTATTTTTGATTTATGTTAATGTTAGTTAAACGACAATTTTCAGAAAATATGATGCTGTTTTAATGGATAATTTATTTTAAATTTATAATTGTATGACACAACTTTTATACACTCAAATATGTAATTTTACGAAAATATTATACAATGGAGTATATAAAATAAAAGGTTAAATTTTGTAACTAACAAAATATGGCAGATTTGTTAAAAAATACGGCAAATTTTTTTAATAACTCGGTGACTAAATAATTATTGAACAAGAAGCACAAAACCACTTGATAATCGCATATCTGAAGCTGTGAATGAATCAAAGTATATAGTCGAATAAAAATACGACTAAATGCAATATATTAATAAGAATAAAAAACACGAAAAAAAATTGAAGCTACATTTTCTGATCAATAAACTATCGAATATATGATAAAATACTATCAAAGTTACGTCTTTTTTTTTAATGATAACCCCTAAATCACTGTGAACTTAATTTCCACTGGAAGTAAAGAATAAATATTTAAACAGTGTAAAATTTTTGGCACATCCAGATTGAAAAAATTAAAATGTTTTCTGTCTTCATCCTTACACTTAACAATCGTGTACACGAAACACTGCAAAGAAAAAAACGGATTTAACTGATAAAAATATTGAAAAATTTTAAGTAGACTATTTGATTAAAGTCTACTTCCGCCAGCTTTGAAGGCAATTACGATCGACCAGGCCAATTAGAAAAACAAATAATATGGGTAATTGTGCAATGAATCATTTAAAAATCAATTAACCTTTTTTTAAATCCAGCACCGAGTTATAGCTTATTTTTATGTACATGAAATAGCTATATTTTTTTTAAATAAATTACGAAAATAAACAAAGTTACAAAAGAATCAAAATGTCAATGAAGTTGCGGAATGTCGCATTATGCATTTTAATTATCAGTATGTTTCCAGAAAGAATTAGATAATATGAGTGAAAATATAAGGCAGTCGGGTCAAGCAATATCAACACCGAAATTATAAGCAAATAGTTCGTTGAAATTGACATACTCGTATGACAGAATATGATAATAATGACGATAGAGCTTATAGTTCAGACTCGATTGCTATACTACATATTGATATCGCATTCAGTTTTAGAATATTGTATCTAATCTTCTCAATTTGTTACCAAATATAGACGAGAAATTCAAATTCTTGGCCACCCCAATGCAATAAAGAAGTAAAAGGGAACGTATATTTTAATATAATTTTATTAAATTTATATAAATATTAAAGTTTTGTACATCGTTAGCTTTACTTAACATTGTAAAATGTCTACTATTGCATTTAATTTAAAAAGTAGATATTTCCAAAATTTCATTTAAAATTAGCAGTTCATTGATACTTTGAATATTTTAGGTGAATAAAAAGATTTAAAGGTTTTTTCAATTATCAACCCTTTTGATTACCGCTATACACTTAAAGAAGCTATCCTAACTTTAAATGAGAACAATAAAAATTCTGACTATCTACCAACGCAATAGACTATTTCGCAATATTATTACATATAAAACGATCGAACTGTTAATTGGAATATCCGCAATAATAAATAAAGCGGAGAATTTGTTTTTTATTAATTTGTCTTCTGACAGGAATTACAAGTCCGATTCCAAAAAAAATATTTTAGTTTTATAAATTTCATACCATATGGAATATAACATAATTATGCTACGCTTCACATCGGCTAATCAGTGATAAAGCAGAAGATTTTTTTCTTTCTTTATTCCCACTATTTTCTAGAGCTACACAGCTAATTTCAATAATTGATCTGGTTTTCAAAAGCCTATATCTTGAAAAATAAATTATTTACATTTACATATCCTATATAGGGAATATCTATTTTTACGCTTGAATTTATAATGATTAAATGTTGCAAGGAAGATAAAGACCGACTTATTGATTGACTGTCCATCCCGAATATTCCCGCCAATACATCACCGACCCCGACGGCCGATTTTGTTCGGTAAACGAAGGGGAGGCATTTAGTGACGGTGGGGGGAGGATAGCATAATTAAGATAATTTTACGCGAGTGAAACCACGGGACACAGCTAGAACTAAATAAATTCAGAATCCACCAAACACTATAATGTTATTAAAGTTCATTTCAAATTCGTCATAATGAAATATTATAGGAGCTTTGGTGATATATTTATTTAATAAAATTAAAAGTGACGATAATATTGGACAAAAAATATAATACGATAATATCAGAAACAATGCCTAAAAGTGATGATACATCATATTTCGATTTTTATTACTCAGAAAAATTAACCAATGAATGCACATGATCTTATGATTAGTAATCGATGGCTGTATGACATGTTGAAGCATTTCTTTCTCTTCTAGAATTGGTGAATGAGGAATTCCTTAATCACTTAATTTTTATTCAGAATTTTTTAATATTCCATTCAATTTACATTTCTTTGTAACTCTGCACAGTATTTTTATTACTTCGTTTCTTAATTAATATTTTATGTTTAGTAATAGAGAAACATGAAGAAAAAAAATTTGTTTGTTTTTGATGGTGCAACTAGCGAGCAGCTTTATTAGTCAGTTGATTTAATTGCTGATCTATGCATTCTACCTAGATATTTCCACAAGATCTATGTGGAATATCTAATATATTTCTTCAATTTTTAAAGCCTTTAATGTTCAGCAACTCAATGAGAAATGGTATCAATTTCAGTTTTGGACGCCAAAACTCCTGTATGCCTAGAAATTACTTATTGATGTTCACCTTTGTGATTAACATAAGTGGGTCACTTCATGATACCAAATATTAATTGCTTCTGCTAGTGGAATTTACGTTATTAATAATCTCGCTCCAGTTAGATCTCATAATGCAAGAGAACCCATACTTGATGTAAATTTAAGTCAATTTTCATTGATGTAAGCCATATAATAACTTAATACTAACTACGATTAAAAATTTACGGAGTTTTATTTGAATAGAAGAAGAAATTAAAAGTTATAGAAAAATCAGAAATTTGGGCATTTAGAGCAAAATACGGTTTATCAATTCTAATAATAATAAATTACAACTTGCAATTAAATTAATAATCGGTTTGAATATTACTGTTTATTACTTTGTAAATAAAATAAGCAAAATTTTCCTGATTTGGGTGTACGATAGTGTACCACGAAGTTTACTGATCATCCATATTTCAGCTTTGTATTTTATTGGTATCACAGCTCCAATGAATGCTGGAAGTTTCGTTTCCTCTGCATAGTGAGATGAATATCTGATTATAAAGTATTCTCCACTTGACGTTATTTTGACACCTAAAATCATCAGTTCATAACCAAAATCAAAACCCAAAAATCATCATTCACTCACTCACTAACTGACTGTCCATCAAACCTATAGTTCACTTACAAAAAATTTTTGACGGTTGCATTTGATATAAATGTAGTGTTTAGATACCCCTGAAAACAGAACAATGAAATATGGAAATAGTCGGCTAGAATTAAAGAGTAAGTCTACATTAGGATGCCTAACAAGTTTCGTAGCTATATGGTAGGTTTCTAAAGCTATAAATTTATTGTAGCAACACGTATTGTTTTATAAAATACGGATTAAATAAATAAACCGGGTATTCAGGATTTCAGATAGATTTGTGCTGTTATTTGAAGATAGGTGGCGCTAATTCTTTTTTAAGTAACTATTTTTTTTATTGCTACCTGTGCTTTCAGGCGCCTGGTTGATGTCTTATACGCCTCTGTCTTATAATTATTTATACAAAACAAATTATATAAAGTTACACACACACATATATATATATATATATATATATATATATATATATATACATATACATACATATATATTTATATATACATATATATTTATGTATGTAATTGTTTCGTTCAATTCAATTTCTTTAAGACAACACGATTAATTTTTTGCTATAAAAATTATTTATATTTATACCACATATGGCCATAGGGTTATTCACGCACTAAACGATTGATCAAGATTATTTTAATCTGGCTAAATATTCTATAACACAGAACAGTTTGGAAGAACTTCAGATTTATATGTCACTAAAGGGTTCAAACTTTATATAACACCGAAGCTTATACTCGTGCATGCCCCAGACATTACAGAAAACATATTACACAATGTATGAGAATTAATGGCAGTTGTGAATTTATTCATGTACACGTTCAAAATTTACGACATTTGTGTATTAAAGGACTGATCTGATGGTATGGTTATCCTGTAGGAAACCTGTATTTCAGACATTATGTACCAGTGCAAGTAAATTTACACGAGACTGTTAATTTACTTGTTAAATAGACTAAAATAAAACCATTAATTTTATCGCGTTTGCGCATATTTATTCGAATCTGTTAATAATAAGATCGAGACTATAGAGCCAAAAACTATAAAACTGAATTACCTATATATATATATATATATAGATATATATATATATATATATATATATATATATATATATATAATATAAGTATAATAATAAGCTAAAAATAAAAATAACAGGGATTAGTCACAGCAATACCCTAATTAACACTAGGTCCGCTGTTTCGTCATAGCGCCAAGTTTAGGTAATATTCTCTGGCGTGAGATCACATGACAAAGCATTAAAATCGTTATGGTTCCAATAGTATAAAGGCGTAGAAATTGGTTATTGTCAAATAAAATAGATTAAAAAGAACCCGCAGGTAAAATTTATTTTATATATTATAATAAAAAGTTAATTTCAATAAAGCTAAAGATCATTGATTAACTACGAACTGATTTTACCTGGCCAAAAACTAAAGAAAAACTCCAGAAAAATAGGGATGGAAAACGGTAAAGAAATGAAAGTGATAATCTGAATGAAATATTAACATTATCAAGATTGTATATCAGCCATTAGACCTTAAAAACTCAGCATGAAGAAATAAAATCATATAAAAACATTATTACAAAATGAGCCAATTTCCTTTTTAAAAAGTGGTCCGTAAAAGTCACAGAAGATGAAGATAAAAACAATTAAGTTCTTGAAGGGCTTTACTAGAGGAACAGGAAAAGAGAAATCACACGCGATAAACAGGCACGAATACGTTCTTCTATAGCCGGAATCTATCTGCCAGAAAAAACTTTTCCTAAGAAACTTTTTGATCAACAACACTATTAGCTCTAACATCGAATTATCATGCTGTGCTTAAATGAATTAATAGCTGGACTTCCGCGCGTATTGGTATAACAGTATTCACTATAAAGTGGTTTAATTATTTCCCAATATTACACGCAAAACACACATCAACTGTTCACTTGAACTGATCGTCTTCCTCGTAGCCTATTTAATAAGGGCCATAAAGCCATTATTTATTTACAGATCAATTAGATGTGCTAAAAGAAACAAATAAAAAGTAAAATGGTAATTGTATGTTAAAAGGAACAGGGGAAAATTGATGCGCCTATTAATGTATAAATTACACAGCATCCTCATTTGCATTTCAATTAAGTGATTAATATTAATTTGATGTTACTTTTAACTGCGCTCATTTAAATCTATTGTACATATTCATAATTCACATATTCATAATTTACATATTCATAATTCGCAAGTAACATATTCCAAAAGAGCGTTTTGGTAAACGGCCGAAGACTTGTTGTTGGCTTCAGATTCAGAATGTATTTTACTAGTTTACTGTATGTACACTAGTCTAAATAACTGCCCCACTCCGGTACCCATATGGGCAGAGGGGGCCATTGATGGCTCTTGTAATAAATACTTCCATGTTTTTTTAAATTTGTTGCAAAGTCGGAATGAAAAGTTACGTGCGTAAAAATTTCAAATTATAATTCATAAAAATGGTATCCTTTTTGTATGTCACTAAAAAACTTCAATAATAATTCATAATTCTGTTGTTTTTTATAATGCTTGACGCTCTCGAGGGTTTGAGCTGCGAAAATTTATTTGAGAACGTTCATTTTTAATCTGTTAGATATTTCAGTAATAGAATATCATGAAAAAGGAAATGCAGTTTCTTATCTATGCAATTTACTAACAAATGAACTAGAGGAGCAAACTAGTTCATCAAGGAGCGAACAACTAAATTGAACGCTCTATGCGGTGAACTAAAATGCCTAAGACTAATTTGCATTAATCACGACTAAATAAATAGTAATGATATTATTATCATATTTATTATTATTGATTACGATGAATTATATAACATTGGAAACAAAACATCGGAAAGGAATTACACCGATCAAATAGGTAAAATACAGAAACCATATATTGGCTTAAGTAATTGTGTACTAATATAAATGTAAGCAAAATTTATTAAAAGAAAAGTTTGCAACCTCCACACGAAGGATGGATAATAAAAAAACTTTACTTCTAATAGTACATTGTGAAACGCGGTAGTTCATTGTAAAGTGCACGTGATATCTCCATAAATAAATTAGAATAAATTATCCATTAAAAACCCATAAAGAATAATTGTTCTTGTAAAAGCTGGTCGGATGACCAGGTTTCGCACTGGTAGGCAGAGATTTTTTTTTATAATTTATTATTTCTTCACATACAAAATAAAAAAATATTGATGAGAGTTGTTGTCATGCTTATATAATGGTCAATGCGTGTGTAATTTTCTTTAGTTTAAAAATACGGTTGTAACTTTGAAACTGTTCATTATTTCATTAGTTTCTGAAAAAAATGATCTGTATATATATATATATATATATATATATATATATATATTTACATATTGACTACGAACACTGTAAAATGTAATTTAAAAAAGAAAAATTTATAAAACTATATCACAGTTTTAAAAAACCTCAAAAAATGTTTTGGTAGCAATATGAACAAAAAAAAAAATTAAAATAATCTTTAAATACAAATATTTTGGTCAAGAGCTAAAGAACGTGTCATAATTTGGTATAATTTTTTTTTTTTTGATTCAGCAAAAAAAGATTACAAAGAGAATGACAAAAAATTAACTGAGATATAAAAAAGAGTGGGATGCTCTCGACTTACATTTTCATAACAAGCACCCGGTCCTTCTCTTAATACTTTTGTTGTTTCTTGTTTATTCAAACAAGAAAAGAAAAATAAATTATGCCGAGTTATGAAACATCATTTCGCTCTTGACCAAAATCTTGATAGTTATAGATTATTGAATATATTAGGAGTTAATTTTGCAGAAATTCATCATTCACAATTAAATGATACTACGTGATGTAGTATTATTTCTACTTTCTTCAAGTTCTTTACCACGACCTAAGTTTCGTTTTATTACAAGATCTTCAGGTGAAAGATCTTTGCTAATAGCCCACCTGAAGATGATGGTAGGTCATGGCAAAGTACTTGAAGAAAGTAGAGATAATACCACATCACGTAGTTTCATTTAATTGTGGGTTATAGATTACTCCAAATTTTATAGTTCTTATTGCTAATAAAGCGTATTTTTTGTTTTTATGTACTTCAATTCTATTTTTTTTAAACAGTGAAATATCTATTATGAATTTTATGTATTACATACATGTATGCGGATTTTACTAAAGAACATTTTTTATATTGTCTTATGCTATTTTCGTATATATTTAACAAATTAAGCAGCGTACGCCAAAAAAGGATTTTTACCTATTTTATCGATATTCATTGCCACAGTTAGAGTAATTATTACAACGTATTTCTTAATTATATCTAAATCTTTCTCGGTAAACAATTTATCCGCTAATAAAAGACGTAGCAGTAGTTACGGAGAAATTTGGATACATATTATACAAATAAACAGTTGTGGTTATGTCAGATCGTTTTCTAAATGCTTTGACACAAGAAACATTTCTTTTCATTTTGGTGGCAACTTTTTGTGTATATTTTAATAAAATAATTTAACAATGACACAAAATTGATTCATTCACCAGCACTAGGTATATTAAGCTATTTCATATAACGGCGTTCCATATTAATATATTTTAGATGAAAGCATTCTCTTTTACGATGGCCAATATAGCAGATCCACAATGCTCCTAGCGAGTCCACCAACGCCCACTAACGGTTTCATTGCGACAAAGTTGCTCCCTTGAGCAAAGCGTACAATAAGAAAATATTTACTACGTGCGAACTGATGGGAGACAGCGATATACTGGCAAGACCCTTGCTACACATCTCGCATATGTGATTCACTTGCGTAGTGGCATAGTGATGAACACCGTAAGCCACGGTTTACTAATTATTACTCGTTTTATTTTACTATACCGGTTGCATTAAAGCAAAACTATAACGGATCGGCAGACCTAAGCACATACGTCAAAAAAGTAAACTTTACGAGAATAACAAAAAACTAAATAAAAATGTTGGATACGAGTATTAAATCTACTTTTATTTCAAATAATTACATTAAAAAAAAGTTGAAGCCTAAGAAAGTTCAATTTGTCAAAGACTTTTAGATGACTTATGTAATATGTACAATGTGGCTTACCTGACTAATGTAAAAATTACTTTTCATACAAAGCACTAAAGCTGATTATTATTTAACTATAAAAAAAGAAAAAATTAAATAAAAAACTTAAAAATCTGCGCTGTTATCATCTTCTACATTGTCTGGATCCATGTTTCGAATATTAGCTCGGGTAGGTATATATATAAAAAGCATGAAAACCCTCCGGTATTATTGGAAGTAATGATAATAAGTCGTCTTTTTTCTTTTGGTATGGGTAATGTCTTGTTTAAAGTAATCGATACGTGAGCGGGAACAACACAGGAATGGACATCTCTATCCCATATATCTTTATATAAAATCATGCCAAAATCATTTTCACAACTTGACCATCTTTTATCAAGCTACTTTGACTGCACTCTCTCTATATATTTATTCTTTAAAACTAGTGGCCCATTTAAAAAGAAAGAAAAGCCCAAAAAGCCATTACTGGATTTTATGAGCTGAATCCAGTTGTGCGGGTAGTAAATTTATAATTTGATTTTCTTCTTATTTTCTATTAAGCTTTGATCAGTATCCACTTCTAAATGCCTGGCAACCATAAATTTGTGGTATTTTTTATTCAATTTAATTTTTTTCAGTTACGTAAACATTGAATTGACATGTGCCGGAATAGAATACATGTCTCTTGTTACTGGATACATACATTTGCAAATGTTTGTAAATGCAGAATGTTATCTGATATACACACTATGCAGCGATGATTTCGTACCATGCATAACACAAAGCTTTAACTGTCTTGTTATCATGTACAGTTAGATTGAAAGTACACAACTGGAATTTATAAAATGTGAATGCGAGTAATTAGCACTGGCGTCGGTAGACATTTTTCAAATCCAACGTTGTATACGTTGGATTTGAAAAATGTCTACCGATTGTCTTGCATTTTTTCATCAGTTTTGCATAAGCTTGTATCTAAAGCATTCACAGAATAGCCCTGATCCCCTAATATCTTAACTGTTCATGTTCACTTGCAATAATAATCTTGGTTTTCTCATTTTCTGTACGCTGCATTTTTATTTTGAATTTATCGCATGTGAAACATGTATCTGTTCGGAGCTGTTTAAAAGATAGATTTAATTGGTGGAATTCTTGGCTGTAAATTTTTAGTTTCATTTCTGTAGGTTTTTATGACCCTCACGGTATAAGTTGTATATGTATTGTAATGTTAGAATGCAGAAGGATTAAAATGAAGAGCAATAGAAAAATATTTGTTTATGCAATAAATAAATTTTTAAGTACCCACATTTTACAAAAACATTCACCCTCGTTAGACATCGATTCCTAAAATCTTTAAAGAAGCTATATTTTGCAAATTTATTCATATACGGTGACGATACTGTACAGCAAAAATTCCAACAAAACATTCAGATTTTTATTGTTCAGTGTTTATTAGAAACCTATTCAGTTTTATTTGTCAAAAAATTTTATTTAATTTCAGTGCAAAAGTAATTTAAGTATAAGCTAATATAATGAAAGTGCATTCAAATTTTGTATACATTTTTAAAGGAATTTATCGAGTGTGCGATCGAAAACAGATTGTTAAAACCCATTACTCAAATATTTATAAGAGCAATAAAAAAAAAATTGAGGGGTTTGATGTGGCGATATTTCAAAACCCCGCATGATCCTTTCTATATACTACACATCGCAATAACATTCTCTTTTACAAAACACTGACTTCAATTCACTTTATCTTTATTAATATTACAAAATGACTATTTAGTCGCATTCGTGGATGAATTTCTTACGGCGACGTCATGAAAATTTGCAAAGTAATGTGATATAAATAGTCGAGTGCTGAATAAATAAATCGAAAATGAAACCCTTATGAATGACTTGCCTTTACTAACGGCAAAATAATTCAGTTATTGTTTGAAAACCAATAACTTGTTTTCGAATGGTTAGTCCATGATCTTGACTTGCTTTTAATAAGTTTAAATTATAAAATGCTACTTGAATTTTGTTAGCCGTATACTATCTACTTTGATATATCCAAACCCATATAACAATTATATAGGCGAACTTTTCTCTATTTTATTTATTGCTCTTTAGCATCAATCGTTTGTAATGCTTCACAATTTCCCTCTCTTTTCATTATGTTTAACGAGTCATTTTGCCATAAGAATAAAAATATAAAATATTTTCAAATGATAGAAATATGTTATATTCTCAATGTTTTAACTTACTTTCAAATAATTAGAAGATTGTATAACCAATATGAAAGATATGTCCTAGCACTATTTTCCCAGATATAAAATATATTTTTTTAGGTATATATATATTGAGCATAAGCACTATCTGAATATTATATATTCCTCGCATTTGATTTCATCTAGAAGCGGGTTCTTGTAAGTAAATCATTCACTGCGCTGGCAGCAAACAACGTCAACATGTTTACGAGTTCAACCGAAAGCGAGACAGACTGACTATTCGACGAATACGTGCGAGTACTTACGGTGTTAGTGGTATCTGTACAACATTTGCAATTTACTACTGTGTTGCATTAATAAATATTGTTGTGTACAATGTAATAATGAAATAATCAGCAGTTGATTTAGCGTCTTGCTAATATTTCGCTGTAAAGAATTGTGAGGGAACAATTTCTTAAGCTTCGGTCGTCAGGTTTAATAATTTGCCATAAAAAAGGAAGGGGAAGGGAAGGGGAAGGGGAAGGGGAAGGGGAAGGGGAAGGGGAAGGGGAAGGGGAAGGGGAAGGGGAAGGGGAAGGGGAAGGGGAAGGGGAAGGGGAAGGGGAAGGGGAAGGGGAAGGGGAAGGGGAAGGGGAAGGGGAAGGGGAAGGGGAAGGGGAAGGGGAAGGGGAAGGGGAAGGGGAAGGGGAAGGGAAGGGGAAGGGGAAGGGGAAGGGGAAGGGGAAGGGGAAGGGGAAGGGGAAGGGGAAGGGGAAGGGGAAGGGGAAGGGGAAGGGGAAGGGGAAGGGGAAGGGGAAGGGGAAGGGGAAGGGGAAGGGGAAGGGGAAGGGGAAGGGGAAGGGGAAGGGGAAGGGGAAGGGGAAGGGGAAGGGGAAGGGGAAGGGGAAGGGGAAGGGGAAGGGGAAGGGGAAGGGGAAGGGGAAGGGGAAGGGGGAAGGGGAAGGGGAAGGGGAAGGGGAAGGGAAGGGGAAGGGGAAGGGGAAGGGGAAGGGGAAGGGGAAGGGGAAGGGGAAGGGGAAGGGGAAGGGGAAGGGGAAGGGGAAGGGGAAGGGGAAGGGGAAGGGGAAGGGGAAGGGGAGGATGGGAAGGGGAAGGGGAAGGGGAAGGGGAAGGGGAAGGGGGGAATGGGAATTACCACTCGCTCGGTCACCTGGTCATATACACACCACACACACACACACACACACATACATATATATATATATATATATATATATATATATATATATATATATATATATACATATTCATATAAAACATTAGGTCGACAACTAATAATGAAATACTAATTATAAAATTATTAAGAGTTTTTAATTTTAAAAAATCTTTATAATATTATAGTACTTTTAATATTACAATCAGTTTGAAATTTCAAAATACAGTTTTATGTTTTCACTTCTGTAAACAGTCCTCATGACTGCTTCCGATTTTTTTGTTTTTTTGTGAAATCACAATGGAAGTTGCAATTTCAACACAAAAAAATTAGACTTTGTTAAACAAATATTCTTCAAAAATACTTATATATTGAATGAACCAGGTCTCATAATTTAAAAAAAAACAATAAGACGTTATTAATTTTATAAAACCTTTTAAACGTCACGCAATAATATAATTACCAAATCGTGTAACGCCTAAGGGTTAAGTGTGACGCCGCGAACAACTACAGTCGCTGTTCGGCGGCGTATCCGCCATTCGGCGGCTTTCCTTTGAGTTCATTTAAGGGACTCTAGTAGTAGCTACAGCGTCTGTTAAACCAAGGACGCGTGAACACACATGTTTCTTTCCGTATATTATGATGTGATGTGATTAACTTACGTGACACTTATATTTTAAAAATTATGTCTTTTATTTTTTATTCATTCATGGAAGTGATTTTATTAATGTCTTTAGCAGCTTTCGTCTAAGTTGTTAACGTTTTCCTAATCCGCATCAGTAAATTAGTTGCAGTTCAATCTTTAAAGGACAATGGTATTTTCAGACAACATAGTGTCAACCCTGATATTACACATGTATCTGTTCGTGTATAGGAAAAGGTTCTAAATTATGTAACTGCAAAACCCAACTGCTAGCATTCGACAAAGAAAACATTGATCTTGTTTTCGTCTAAGTGTTTAAACCTTTATTTCTTTTATCATTTGTTTTCTTCAGAGCAGTTAATTGGTCTGCATGTTTATTTCTCAATAAATTTTTCCATAAATATGATGCCAAAATAAACGTGCCTGCGTAAAATAAACATAAACTAAATAATAATGATAATAAACGCGTCGCGCATATTTTGAATCCTTTCAGGTGCGTGTTGTAAATGAAACACTTTAATTAAATGTTGATATTTTGGACAAGATTAAAAATTGTCATATGGTTCCTCAAAGTTGATATAGAGTATTGACTATGTATATAACAGGAACGTTCTTTGTTACGCCTTATATATTTAAATATATATATATATACATATTTTTTCCGCTCTGTTAATAGCTGTTTAGATATTTATTTTGGATTGACTTGATTTGTGTGCCTTTATTTTAAATATTTTATTTTTATATTTAAAACCAATAGCATTGTGGTTCCTTGAACATTTTCAAGCTTTAGTTACGTGATATTTGAAAGAAATCTACTGGACGAATTTTGATGAAATTGTATATTGTAATAGTTTAAAACTAAGAGCAACACATGAGAGGAAAAAAAATATTCCGAATTTCACGTGAATTAACTAATTGTATTTTAGTAGTAATACAAAAATAATAGCTTAAGGTTTGTGGTATGCCCTTTTTAGGCTTACACTTCCCTTCGCGCAAATTACTAATGTTTAAATTTAACAAATATGTGGAGATAAAATAAACTTAATTTTATAAGATTTTTGGTTAGAAGTAAGATACAACTCTTATATCAATAAATTCGCCATGTCTATCATTTGTGTATATCAAGATTTTTAAGTAAATAAATCAATAATAACGGACTACATGTGAAGTTAAATACTTGTAGATCCTAGTATTAATAACAAAATGAAGGTTTTTTTGTAAAGAGATATGGTCTAGTTATTTAAACACTACTTTCTGTGATTTCATTACATTTTATTATGATAATAATCTACTCAATTTCTTAGTAAAATCTTTTACAACTTTTTTATTATCTCACTTTATGTATCCGTGACCAATGTGGCAATCAATATTTCATTGGGGCCTAACTAGGCTAGAGCTTAGAAATTTTGCATGGCTTTGTAAGTTTGGAGGCATTACTATATAGTCTGCCTAATATCGTCTTAAATCCAATATGGCAGACGCCCTAGACCTGACCGGTTCATTTTTTCGTTACCATTATGTATATATATATATATATATATATATATATATATATATATATATATATATATACATATATAAATATATATATACAATATATATATATATATATATAAATATATATATGAATTTTTTTTAAATGTTTTAATTATTCGTGATTTTGATTTGTTTTAAAATGCATAAAAGCATAAAGAAATGTATAGTATTGAGCACGACAAATTGTAAATTTTTATGCATATTTTTTTATTTATTAAATATTGTCTTTTATGGCCTGTTTTTTGTTGCTAAATGTGACTACTAAAATATTTTTTAGTTAAGAAAATTATCATTATACATCAAAATCATTGAAAAAAAAATAACCAACAGAGAAAACTACAAAAATATTTCATTGTATACATGATCACTATGGTTTGATCTGTGGGTCGCATACATTTTTATCCGATTAGTTTGATTTAAATACCACTGTGTTAACTGAATTACAAAATAAATAAAGAAAGTATTGAAAATAAAATTAATAAATTATCCTTGAAATAGTTTCAACGTAAAAAGGTATTGAAAAAAAATTGGGTCTTGACATAAATTATTGATTGAATATATTTTGCGTTATTTTGTAGAAATTCATTATTCACAATTAAATGAAACTACGTGATGTAGTATTATTTCTTATTTCTTTAATTTCTTTACCACGACCTAGGTTTCGTTGTATTAAAACATCTTCAGGTGGAAGTATATATCTAAAGGTATAGATCTTTGCTAATATCCCACCTGAAAATGTTGTGATACAACAAAACCTAGGTCGTGGTAAAGAAATTAAAGAAAGTAGAAATAATACTACATCACGTAGTTTAATTTAATTGTGAATAAATTATTGAAACAAAAAACTAAAATGCAAAACCCTGTCTGACAATTAAATATAGAAAAATTTAAGGAATACAAAAATGTAGTAATTTAACGTTATATTGCTATTAATTTACACATAGTAATGTTGGAAGCTCCATTCTCCTGATTAAATTTACAATCATTCCACACAGGCGTCATCACAGTATTGATTCAAGGGTCCTTTCCAATTCTACACTGTAATTGAGTACAATCAATCCAATTAAATTGAGGTGAAAGCATAACCGCTTAATGACTTCCATTCTGCTCACAGCATTCGGTAACGAGTACTTGATGGATTGAATGTGGCAAATTTAACTCTCATTGTATCTTACATTCTGCTAATTAATTTTCTTTCATTATAAAACGCTGCAGGTGGTAATCAGTTGTAAAAATATTTGTATCACCAAAGTGTTTTTTTATCGTGTTTTTATGATAAAAAAAAGAAGAGAATCTTATAAAACTCCTATAAGACTAATTAATATTTTTGACACGAAAGCGTTTTTAAAATCAATACCAAGTGTGGGGAGGCAATCACCCCCAAATAAATGATAGTTTGGTGTTGAAATAAGTCAAACTAAAATAAATTGGCTGAAATAAAGAAATCACTGCTATTTTTATCCCGTTTCAAAGAGTTAGAATAAAAATGTGAACACCACGTTCATATTTGTGAGATACATAAATGTCGTGAACTCCGCCCACGCAAAGTGAACTCACGATTTTCTTACAAAAGATTTGGCATTTCCAAGAGGTGTTTAAATAATTTAAAGACAAGATTCAATCAAATCAAAAGATCCAAAATCAATAATTTTTTTGATTTATAGAATCGTCAATCGTAAATAGTAAATACAGGATATACGTTTTCAACGAAAATTATTTCAACTTAGTCCGGCACAACATTCCTATTTTTAGGTAGACGGAGAAATGAAGTGCATCAGCTATGATTGTAAGAAATAATAATTCCAGTCACGTATCAATCTGAATTAGTCAGAAAAATTAATAAAATGTCTAAATTGCACTAGACAACCACTTTATTTCTCTTACTCATAATGGATGACTTTTTGATATTTTCATTTTCTCATAAACTCATATATACTTACTTTTACACACACACACATATATATATATATATATATATATATATATATATATATATATATATATACATACATATACATTTATATGTCACATAAATTTAAAAGTATTAAACAAAATTTTTCCATCATTAAAATTCATAAAAAATTAATATTACCGATAACATTCAAAAAGAAAACAAAACCCTAATCATAATAAAACTTGTTGAATATGAGCAAAACCCCTATTACTGGGGTTCCGTGTACACTTTGGAAAATGATAAACGGTCAAAGTTACATAGCATTTCTTTTACCCCTGTATTATTGGTAAATATTAATGCTACTTACAAATGCTAAAATACATTGCTTAATTTTTCTTTCGCAGACTTATAAAAACTGGAAATTTCTATAAAAGAGTTAAAGTCAACACTGGAGCTTTGGTACACTTTAGGTAATCTCTCATTAATACCGCTTTTATCGTAATTTTGACTTTAGCCGTTTTGCAGACGGGTAATATTTTTTTAGCTAGCATTTTCGGCAATATCTTTGGAACTATCTTAAAAAGAAGTTCTGAAAAAAATAACAGTTTTGGAATATCATAACTCATTCTTTCAATTGATACCTAAATGTGACTCGTTCTTTCGAATGATGTTATTTAGGACATAATAGAATAGAAATATCGTTCGAAAAATCATTAAACTTTTTTATTATTTTTTTTTATAATTAATATGTAGTAAAATAATTATGTTTTTATTGCTGCAATATGCAAATTAGTATTAGTTACATAGGTACAATTAATATTTTACCTTTCCAGAATAAAACTTACCCATAATATTTTTACATATATATATATATATATATATATATATATATATATATATATATATATGCGTGTGTGTGTGTGTGTGTGTTTTTTCATTTTAAATTTTATATTAATCTTCAAGTGAATGCCACATGATCTTCCCCGTCTCATTTTTCAACAAGGGGATTCGTATATTAAATATATTTGGCGTTAATTTTGCAGAAACTCATTCTTCACAATTAAATGAAAATATGCGATGTTGTATTATTTCTACTTTCTTTAAGTTCTTTACCACAACCTAGGTTTCTTTGTATTACAACATCTTCAGGTGGGCTATTAGCAAAGATCTTTGCTAATAGCCCACCTGAAGATGTTGTAATACAACGAAACTTAGGTCATGGTAAAGAGCTTAAAGAAAGTAGAAATAATACTACAGTACGTAGTTTCATTTAATTGTGAAGGGGATTCGTAATTTTAGAAACATTTTTGATTTTATATTGTTGATAGGGCTTGACCGTCCTTAATTAGAACTTTAAATGAAAATTATTTCGGTAAATTCGCATCAAAAATTGTAGAAGATACAAGCAATCCATTTCACAAAACCTAAAAAAAACAAGTTGGAAGTTAAGGATATACCTGCTAAGTTTATACCTTCTTAAGTACATATCTACTAATAGTTTAGTAAATCTCTAATACATTTAACCAATAGTCTTCCATAAAGAGGATAATTATCTACAGCCATTGACAAATTGTTATCTCAACAATGAAGTACAAAATCCCACCACCCATGAATCTCATTTTATTTGTAGATTTCTTCTATTTGTAAGGTTTTTTTACGAAGGCGGCAGAAATTATAATTATACCTAAAGAGATTTGCTAGAAGTTGATAGTGGTATGTCCTGTGTAAAATAATCATATATTATAATAACGAAATAAAGTGTGAAACAAAATTCAGAGTTACTTAAAACAGGTCGGCCACGTTTAATTTCATCTGGTTGCCAAGGGTATATCCAATTAATTTATATGTCGAAATCATGTCAAAATGTTTTCTCGTTACAAAAAATAATATTTTACAGCAATAGTCAGCAAGTTTTTGGGTAACATCCAAACTAATGAAAAAGGTAATTAAGAATCTTTTTGAAAATAAATTTAACAACAAAAGCTTTTAATAGTTTAAAAACGTTCCTCGTAAGATTATGCAAATATTGCAAGCTGACACGTGAAATGTCCTAGTGCATTTGTGAAAATTTTAGGGGAATTGGTTTTCCCATCCACAAGAAAAATGACGTGTATATGATCGAATTCTGCAAAAAATGTTTAATGGTTATATAGTATAACCTACCTCTTCTGCTGGAACTAATAATTAGAGACGAATTCAAAATTATTTGGAACTTATAATAAGACACGAATTCGAAATTATTTCTTTATAATCACGTCGCCATCTACCGGCAAAATTAAACTGATTTCGTCATTAAAGACATAACTTTCAAAAAAAGTATACTTCGCTATAATGGAAGCATATGCGGCATTAATTATCTTATCAAAATATGACATTTAACAGAAAATTGTAAAGATTCGGCTTAAAAGGAAAACTTCGTGGTTAGAACCTTAGTAAATTTAGAACGAATTGCTTCCCGTAGGTTAATTAGAGACATATTTGTTAGCCAAATATTTATTTGCAATATTGACGCATATGCATATATATAAATTTTCCTTAAGGTGCAATGAATATTACAAAATTTTCAGGCACTTATAAATTTTTCAAAGCCTAATGCAATTTCATGTAAGTAGATTTGAGTCTTGATTTATATAAGTCTTGCCAAAAATAATTGTTACTTTATGAATATTTGTAATCGCTGTCCATTTAGTTTAAACTCACTAAAATATTAATGTGGAAAGAGTCAAGTTAATTAATTAAAAATGTGATATGACATAGAAATATATAAATTCTTGCAGAGCTTTGCTGGAGAAGTTTAGATGAGTGACTTTTGCATTAAAATTTATTAAATATTATATTTATTATTATTCGAAATATTATAACTAAAAATGTTAGATGTAATGACGTCGTGTAATAATATATAATCATTTGGAAAAAGAATTATTTCTAAATACAATAAAAATATTTGAAAATCGCTGATATCACCTTATAACTCTTATGTCACTTAACCTCAAAATATATTGTAATTTTGATAATAAAATATTTTTTTGCATTATTACTTTATTTATACCTTTTTTATTATAAGTGACAAACCTACTAACCAGTTAATTTTTGTATTGTTAGTTTCTAAATTTCTTCATTATTTTTATTTTCTTTATCTACACTAATATATGTGAAACTCTGCTGTCTTTTTCTAGATATACGTATCCACATTTATTTTTTTTATGAAGCCTAATTGCATAAATACTAAGGAGCACATTTTCATGAAAAACATTGTCTATATTTTAAGATTTAAATCAAAATATAAAAATAAAAACATTATTTCAAATGAATCTAAGTCAATAAAAACATTTTAAATAAATCCAATAATTTATGGCTTCGACAACTACGTTACGTAAATTATATTTTTGATTACGCATTGGTTTCTCAATCAATGTTGCCTTTTTTCATTCCTGTCAGATTTAATAATATTTTAATTAAAGGTAAAGAATCAAATATCCATTAGCATAAAGTGCAAAATTTACAATACCCAATATTATTTTAAAGTGAGCATAAATATCTAAAAATATGTGTTATATACTCGCATACGTGCCTAAAGATGTTAACATCATTTAAATTTGAGTTTACGACTAACTTGTTCACAATACAATTCGTATTTATGCAAAAAACAATTTTGTTTTCATTTTGAATTCTCATGTTTTCAAATATGAACTGACTATTGTTATCCATATGCTCTTATTTTAATTATGGGTAGAGAATCAAACGTTTATATAAAATGTATAGTACAAATTTTATGTGTATGCGTATATAAGTATATAGATATTCACAATACTTTATTTCAATGTTTTTTTTAAATTAAATGGGGAACAAAACAATCCATATTCACGCAAAAATATTTAAGACTTTTTTTCATTAACATTCTAAATCCATTATAATTTCAAATTTGTGATCACCTTTGATTGCCATTAAATGTCCTTTTGTTTTAATTATGGGTAGGAAAACAAATTCATATGAGATAATGTCTAGTACAACCGTGTTTTCATCGATAATTTGAATATTTAAGTATCAAAATGCATATGCATATCTACAAATTTGGTATTATATACTCAAATAAGTGCGTAATATACATGTTACCATTACTTATGTCTGATAGAAATTTTGGGATCAATCTAATTTCAGGACTTTTCCGGACTCATCCAATGCAACAAGTATTTACGGAAAACTGTAATACTTCCGGAATTCTTTCTAAACTTATGCTTTTTCCAATATTCTCGGAAAAACAGGATTCGGTGTGAAAAGCTAAAATTTCATTACGACAGATATGAATCTTCCATGAAAACACAGTTGTTATCTCAATAAAACTTTATATATGTATATTTGATATTAATTCCATGTTTAGATATAAGCATAAGACCTAAGCCGTTAACATAACCTACGACATGAAATTTCCCGATACACTCAAAGCAATTAAAAAGGGATAACCGTTAATTTACGAGTACAAAAAACCTTCTGATTATTAGCCTAGATCACCTCGATAAAAAATTGCGTAATGGCAAACGGTGATGCAGATACACAATGAAATCCACCCTTCCTTATCCATTACATCATTTTCAAATAAATATCGGCTAATTAAATCTTTCACGTTTGACTTTATATTGGATCTTTCTATATAAATAACTCGCAGCTCTGACAGCACATAGCGTCAACATGTTTACGCTTTAGAGCTATTGCATGAATTAAATCATCGTCGTTATTAAGTTGAACGAAGTTGACTTAATTTATTCCATCTGATAG
This sequence comes from Druceiella hillmani, assembly GCA_039881145.1. NCBI lineage: Eukaryota > Metazoa > Arthropoda > Insecta > Lepidoptera > Hepialidae > Druceiella > Druceiella hillmani. The sequence continues at coordinate 27,019,522 of JAYKKI010000020.1, forward strand.
TTTCTCGCTGTTGTTTATTTATGATGGCATATTTTTTATTTTGTCCGCTGAAATCTAAAATGCTACTACAAAAAATTTATGTAGATTTTTATGCAACAGAATTATTCATATAAGCTGTATATAAAAGAAAATATTGCAGATGGTTGGGAACCTCAAGTTTGCTTTATTCTACGAAAATATTCACAATAAATTTATCAGGTGTGGACATCATACCGTAATAGCCATATTGTTGGCAACGTACAGTTATCAGAAGTGGAAGGAAATTAAATCAACGAATTATTTCAGGAAAAAACTTTCAGATAAATTTTGAAAGATAAGACTAGTGACAAGTTTATAATTTCGCAGCCCTAAAATTTAACATACCAAATTTAAATTGCTAGATATACTTTCTTGGTCATTATCAATTCTGTCGATGAAGATTAAGTCATCCAAATCCGTCAATACCACTGACTCGATTTGCATCTTATATATTAGTAATTAGTTTTTAGACAGTGAAATTTTACATTTTACCAAGATGCGATCGATTAGCCGGACGAGTGTATATGTGTTTGTAGCACAACACTTCCATTATACTCAATAGATTGTAATCAAATTTGGACATACCCTAACGTCAACCTTTGATTCGGGTTCAGTTTTGAGAGGATATCGCTGCTTGATGACGGGTGAGTATGTGTGATTGTAATACAACACTTCCATTATACTCAAAAGAATGTAATCAAATTTGGACATATCCTAACGCCAACCTTTGCTTCGCGTTCAGTTTTAAGAGGATATCGCTGTTACAGCCCACCTGAAGATGTTGTAATACAACGAAACCTAGGTCGTGGTAAAGAACTTAAAGAAAGTAGAAATAATACTACATCACGTAGTTTCACTTCCATTATACTCAATAGAATGTAATAAAATTTGGATATACCCTAACAACGGCAACCTTTCATTCGGGTTCAGTTTTGAGAGGATATCGCTGTCATGAGCAACTTTCATGAAAATTAAAAAAACGTTTTAATAATTTTGAGTCGGGTATCAAATGTTACAGAGAATATATTTCAATATTTTTGAAAATTTTAGCTTTTGGCCGCCAAAATTGACAAAACATTTCGAAATCCATCCTTCACTCATTCTTCAGTTATTTCTCGATAAAGTTGTAATTTTTATGTTTTTCTGAAAAATTAGCCTTAAATTCAAGCCTTTACTGACTTTCCATTAATACAGTTTAATTTCTATTTAAAAACGCGAGCGAATTCCAAACCCACTGGTTTAAATTATTAACTTAATATTCTAAACAAAACAAAATAAGGGATTTATATTTGCCCATTACAATTTCATTTTTGTTTACACCAGCCAAAAGAATGTGCTATGTTAAAATATAATGTTAAATATTTCATAATATTAATAAATTTTCAGTTTATTAACAATTCATTTTCATTATCTCATAACTCTTAATGAGGACCAATTACATGTCATTAGTCATAGTATTGCTAATTTACTATTGTTTTAGACTTAGTGAAGTTAAAAGAATGAAATACGTGGTGAATTGAATAGTTTAACGTCGGCTGGGTAACATTGGATATAATTTTGATTATATTTTCCAAATAGCGATTGGTTTTAAAATCACTTCTTTTCCTAACAGTTATAATTATTATGCGTTTCGGTGTTTTTATTTGGTTTTTTTTTTCGTAATTACGAAATTTACGACACTTTTTTGTCATTTGGCACTAAGCTCGACAACTATCTTAATTTTTGTGACTTAAATTTTTCTTTAATAATTCAAGAAAAAAAGTGTAATTAATATACCTCATCAGACGCAAGAATGTAATGAACTCCGTTATTAAAATTGTTCTGGTAAATACTTTCATGAAATCATAATGAAACTGTTTAAATGATCATATTTTAAGTAATAACACTGTAAAAATGGCTGACATTAAATAGCAATTATATTAAAATTAATTTCCGCTCTCGGCACCCATTTATTTCCCCACACTGGATAATAAATTAAAAATTGATTTGTTAGGCAACATATATGCGACAGGAAAGAACGACGCCCAACGAAAAAAAATTGCACCAATTACGTATTTATAATGAATAGTGTATTATTGAAAAAATGATGATGCATGAGGAATACAAAACATAACTTAATGCGTTAAGCAACCAAAGCATAATATACTGAATTTTTGTGTCTACAATTTTATTTATGAAACCATCTGAGAAAATAACAACTAAACCAGATGAACATTATTTCCAAGAGAAAAGAATATATTTTTAATGACATAAAATTATAACTAAAAAATTCATTTGACTTCAACCTAGATAAGACAGCTACACGCATCACTGCCTTGCTGGTTAAGAAAAAAGACCACTAAATTGAATGCGATTATCAATATAGATTTTTTTTAAATTACATTTTAATTTTCTAATAAATGTAACTGCCATTTTGGCAGATATTTTGTCTGTTTACAAAGTTTCCATAAATCATTATTATATGCTTTCTATACTCATAGTGGAGTAACACACACACACACACACACACACACACATATATATATATATATATATATATATATATATATATATATATATATACATATACGTATATATATATATATATACGTATATATATATATATATACGTGTATATATATTTATATATATATATATATATATATCTACATATAAATACATATCATGCCTCATACTTTTGGCTATTTTCACCGTCTTATAATTATTCTTTAAACAAGACACACAGCTGACCTGCAACTAATATGGCAGTGGGTGATCGTGGTATGCACGGTGAACATAAATTTCTTTCTATCTATTCTAAGGAGCTAGTGTAAAACACACTCTCTGAACTATATAATACAAATGCAAAATAACTTTTCTCCAATTTGGTTTTAATACGGTTGTGGCTAATGGAAAAAGTGCAGTTTTTGTATTCTAATATCAATAATTTAAATCTTTCGTTTTTATTATATGCTAGCTTAACTAGTGGTATCAATCACATGATATTAAATTAGATTCCTATGTTTCTCGTTTGACCTCATGCACATACCCCAACTCTCCATTCGCCACAAATTCCCAGCCCCACACTTTCGAAATACGTACAACTTAAATATATACGAGGATAAAATAATATATTTATAAATACTAAACAATTAAGAATAAATATATAATCCAAAGACAATTTTGTAGCTAAATTTCATGTAATGGTCCATGAATATACAGATCAGTAATAAAACATTTAGTTATCACAAAACAATAATTAAACATTGATTATTAAATATAGTTTAACGAGAGCATTTAGTTTTTCATGCGATGGTATAATTTTATTAAGTATTTAATTTTATTACTTTTTTTATTAACTAAATTTTTTATTAACTATTGGCATATATGTCAGTGTTAGTTCCAAAATAATAAATTATTCCCTCCAAGATCATAATTTTCATTTTATTTCTGTTTATTTTCATTTTTATTATTTAAGTGTTTTCTTCGCTCATTTTATTCCGACAGTTAGTAGGGAGTAATTTGAAAATTGGTATATTAGGTTTTGACAAACAATTATCGTCGAAAACTTTATCAACTTATAAGGTCGTAGTATCCTTTTATTTTTAAATAATTAGATATAAATACACTTACCTAATTTAGCCTTGAAGGGTTAGAAAAGCTAATAAAGGACAGAATGATAAAATGTATTCTTACTGGAAACTGAAGTGCAAAAACAAAGTTAAAATCGTCACTACTAGTACAGTCACATACTAAGACTTTTTGCTACTAGAACAATTTTGAAAGCTTCATAAGGAGATTTGAGATTTAGAAAAGAAATTTAAATTAAAAGCTTAACCCTTTTTGTATTCTAAGTTAAATTAAAAAAAACGGACTTAGTTTTATTCGGTTTTGAGACATATTTTCGCTCTTGAAAAAAATTTTTAAAGATTATTTTATTAACTAACAAATGAGAAAAATATATTTTTAATCCTCCATATATAAATGAAGGCGTAAAATTAAACGAGAAAATTTACAAAGAAACCCAGATGCCAATTACACTCTTCCAATATTCAATCATTTTTTTAACGAGAAAATGTCCTAATTATTATGCATATGCAATTTTCTTCCGTATGTGTAACGTTTTTTTTAATGTTGTGTGATTTGTTGTATTACTAATAATATTATGTAAAATGATAACAGGGATAGCTACGTAATAAATAATAATAGTCAACGCTTACTTTCGTCAAATTTTCCTTTTATCTTGTGAAATTATCAGGAAAAATATTAATTTCCAACTTTTTAAGAACATGACATTTTTTCTCGTCTTGATATTCCGCATTATGTATTGAAATAATTGAATTATAAATTTAAGTTTTTTTCCTTATTCATTGTTATAAATTTCCCTTTCCAATTGCAGCACCTTAAGATGGAAATTGAAAAGTAAAATTTGTAGGAACTGAAAAATTGAGAACTATTTTCTTTTTCATTGACTGCGTCATCCAGGGAAAAAAAGAGATTTTAAATTCTCAATTTTTTTCAAAAAAGTAACTCCGTCATATTTTATGTTTTACTAATTACTTTTGAAATTTAAGGATTAAAAAATATTACGATCGACAAAGGAAACTATATATTAATTAACGAGTTTATTTTCCACAATATCTTTTATATTGCTTTAATTAAAATAACAAAATCACACAATTAACAATTCAACATTTGAGTAGAATAAATAGAGGTTTTATCGAATGCACTTTACTCATAATTTACAAAACAAAAACGTTTTGTATATGTTCTAGAAAATGGATTTTTAATTGTCCCAATCTCGGTAGATTCTTTTATGAGAATAATTTGTTGATATATATATATATATATACTTTTATCTATTAAATACACCATAGTACTCTGTTATTCTTTTCTCCACTGATATATACGCATAATATATTTGAAACCACTCAGCGTTACTTTCATTTACATCGTAGTCACGTGTTTAAGAACACCTAATAAGATAGCATAATACGTTAAGCGTTTAAATGAATGAATTAACGAGTTAAAGAGGTAAATATTAGACAATATTGCTACTAGAAATTGAGATCTGTATAATTTTTATATATTATATATTAATATTTATATATTTTCGAGGAGTAAAATATATGGCAAAAAACATTGAAATTTAAAATATCCCGGCAATTTCTCGATAAAGTTTTAATAAATTTCTGGTAACGCTGTTTCCTTATTTTTTTTCAAATTCTCTTTTAAATAAAAATTTCCCTAAAGTTAAGGATATTGCTCAGAACAAACGACTAATCGATCTAATACTGTTCAATACATTATTATTTCGAAATATGTGTAGCATATATAAATCGCTTTGTTAGTAGTTGATAAAATAAAAAAAATTAACATACAATATAATTCATTTCCCTTGTTGGTTAGACAAATGGTTATTGGAAACAATTAATAAAAGATTATTTTCGAAATATAAGTTGACCACGTAGTCGTAAAAGAAATTGAAGGAAAATGGTATATTTCTGCTGTGAATTAATATTTCAACGATTTAGATAAGTTTATGTATAACATTTTCTACATGGTTTCCAAAATATTATGTACTACTGTATTTTCTCTTGTACTTAATATTTATTTATTAGTTTTATTTATTAATGCAACATTCGTTTCATTTGACGTTTTTTGTAAATTCTCCGAACGTACATCTCTATCGTATTCATCGTCTATCACTTCACGTTGAATACAGTTTACAAAATGGATCAATAAAAAATATTAAATGACAGAAAGAGTCTTCAGTTTGAATTCGTTGGTCTTCACGCGTGAATGCCTCTTTCCTCATTTGACTACAGTAAGAAGAGATCGGAATGCATCGCGATTCGATATAGAAAAACGAAGAAAGGGGGAAGTTGCCTTGAAGGTAAAATTGGAGGATAAAAATAAACCTATTACAGTTGCCAACATGGTACTTAATAATTGAATAATTATGGAGTACTCGCTTCATTTTAAGTGTATTTAATAATTAATTGGGTATGGGGAGAAGTCCCACCAAGTCCAGAAAATTCAGCCTTAAAAACCTTTACCGCAAGAAACTCAACGCATTTTTGAACCTCTGTAAGTTTGCACTGGATTCGAGTATCAGTCTTAAAATAATAATAATGCTTATTGTATTTTATTTTATGTTCTATTAGGCATTGTGGAAAATACATTCATTATTGTTAAGTGATCCTTAAAAAACATTGAATATTATATTTCAAAAAATAATAAATTTGCTGATATCGGATATGAAATACTTTTTTCAAGGGTCAAAATAATTGATATTTACAAATTTGCTACTAAATATAAGCACTTAAACACTTGAGTTCTATGGAATACGCTTAAATAATTGAATATATGTGGTGTTAAAAATGTATTTATCTTAGGATATGAGTACAAAGAAACTAAAATATTATGTTTCAAATGGTAGTGAAATATCCCTTCGAGAAGTAGTACCTATGCCTAGAGATGATTAAGATTTAATGATGATTTCAGGAAAAGTCAAACTATATATATATATATATATATATATATACAAAAAAAAAAAAAAAGTATATATATATATTATAACTGTGATACGCGTTAACGGTGAGGGCCATTTTCTTGACTCTGTGGTGCGGTGCGCGGATCTTTCTGGGTATGCGCCATCTCGCTCAGCGATCGACCATCTCTGTCGCAACGCCCTGTCTCAGCTTTCATATTTTGCTCTCTTTCTCTTGATGTTGTTTAAGTGGTGTACAAAAGTGCATATTGCAGAATCGAATTCATTCAATATTCGCTGCCTGAACTTCTTTTGTATTTGATTGCTTCCGTCATCTGACAAGTACTGCCAGTACTCACTTGAAATTCGTATTAATTTATCTTAAATATACGTAATTTTTAACTGCCTTATTTCCGCGTTTTCAACATGTTTTTCAAATGTCTTCAACATGTTTCCGCGTTTTCAACATGTTTTTCAAAATTCTTTGTTTTTTTAATAAAAATATTTCACATCAGTTATTAATATTCATATAAATAAATCTCATTTATTGCAAAATTTGTAACATTTTTCTTGGTAAAAAATTTTAATAATTATTTAAAACTCACCACAAGTTTGTTCTTATTTCTTAATTCTAAGGTGGATTTAATGGCAATAAGTTTGCAATTTGTGGGATAAGTTTAATTTTGAATAAAGTTTTTAGAAGTTAATAAATATATACTCAAATATACAACTACGATTTAAAGTGTTTAAAAACGATAAATAATGGTGATCTGAACACATGTAACCGATCTCTGGTTTCTAGATCATAGGACTATGTAATTACCTGACTTCGTCAATACATTTTACTATTCCCGAAAAGATTACGCGGTAATTAAACTTATGTTCATTTAATCTTTATTTATCTTATTAAGCATTACCAATAAGATCATATAGTAGTATCTAATTTTTGATAGCTTACTTTTTTACAGTGTTTGTTAACATTTTATATTTTTCACTAACAGTTTAACTTAAATTCAATTAAGTTCTTTTGAAAGAAATAATTACATTTTTTAAATTTTTTAAAAATTTTTTGTAAATATTAAGAGTGAAAAATATTTTTAAAATCCTATGGTGTTAGGACAAATAATGAATTAAAGAATGTTTTCCATTACAGTTTTACATTTTATGTACTGGGTTTTTCATTTTATATGTTGCAACACTGGCATATTTAAAAAATATTTTACGTATAAAATATAAGCACATGAACTTGATACAATCCAATGTGGGTTCGTCAACTGAGAAAAGTTATATCACTTTTGTCTTTTTTAGACTCATGGCAAAATTCACAATTCAAGAAAAATGCACATATGAGAATATTATATATTACACGTTTATATAAATATAGTTTCATTTATTCTCTTATTATGTCAAATAAGATTCCGGATGCAATAATCCACATTAGGATCATATATTAGGTACACATGCGTAAAGCAAGCATAATTTTCCATTACTTGTAACGAAGATATAACCTTATGAATATCTTAATGTTAACAGATTATCATAATTTATACATTATTTTTTAATACAATTATATAGTTTCCATTAGGCTGATTCTAATAACTACTTATGTTATCAAATGCTAAAAATATTTGGCGTTATTTTTGCAGAAATTCCTTACTCAAAATTAAATGCGTGATGAAAAAACTACGTGATGTAGTATTATTTCTATTTTATTTAAATTGTTTACCATGACCTAGGTTTCGTTATATTACAACATTTTCAGATGGCCAATTAGCAATAATTGCCCACCAAAAGATGTTGTAATGCAACGAATCCTAGGTCGCGGTAAACAATTTAAATAAAGTAGAAAAAATACTACATCACGAAGTTCATCTCATTTTGGATTATCCAATGCTTAACATGGTAGAATTTTTCTATGATTAATGGCTCTAGAAAGCCTTTAATATTTATACGATTTATTCAAATATACTTTGAACGACTGTGTTCCAACTAAAAAATAAATTATTACAAATCGTCGGTCTCATTATTTGATTTGGTTTACGCTCAGCTTATCCACAACAATCTGACAGAACAGTTTTACCATAAACAAATATATCGTTTAATCTATGATCGTAAATGTTTGGCAGTTGGAGCAAACAGTTTATTTTTTAGTTTGGTTTGTATAAAATATATTTAATTTAGCATTAAATGTGTTTAGATAGCCCACTTTAGATACGGGCTTTTAAATATATAGGTTTTTGTGACATCGAATTAAAGCGAGGTCTCGAATTAAGATAAGATTGCTGCAAATATTTTTTTGAGGGTATGAAATAATTTTTTCTCCAATACTGAATGGATATTAAACTCTGCTTGGTTACAAGTTGTGATGGCGCAACTCTGCTTTTATATCGGTAGGGTAGATTGTTGTATTGAAATTGATTTTAATTGAGAGAATATATATGAGAATGAAAATAAAATTACTTCAACACAATAAAATAAATTGCTTTAACAACGGAAATTCTGAAAAATTCTGCAATAAATTTAGGTTCAATCTATATAGTCAATCATTTAGATTGGTAATTAACCTTTTTAGTTTTGGAAATTTTATGCCTCGGACAGTAATATATCCTTATTGCAAAATGTCTAAACCCATTCTGTATTGGTACAACTATTTGCAAATCCAATCTTAACTGATGAAATTCCAGCACAGTTTTCTACTTATGTTTCTCACCGTTCATGTTTACATTAATTTTGTAAATTATGTAAAAATTATTTTCGGATACAGTGTGACTTACAAATACAATATATTAAAATTTTAAAAAGGTTTTTGACACATTTAACACGGACCGAAATATTTTACTCATATAATTATTAGATCCAAGCATGTCTCTTTTTTAGGTAATTTTTTTTTTATTCCTTCCATATAACGAAACCATTCGTTCACTTTAAGTTTTATCCTTAACTTATTTAATGCAAATTCTGGCAAAGTAATTATCAAAGTTTCATTACTCATATATTTTAAATTGATCGTCTTTTGTTTTTATCATTGCATTTATGATTATAAATTCTCCTAAGTGTATTATAATTTTATGAAACTTATAGCGAGTTATTACGAAATATAAATTCGATATCAACTCAATATCCCAATGGAATCTGAATAATAAGAGACCATTTTACATGGCTTGAAGGAGTTCTCGCTTGATTACAAAAGATCATCTCATTTTTCACAGTCCAGTCATAGAAATTTCTCAGATGGCATATAAACAAATAAATCGTGATAATTTTCCACATTTTTTATGACATCACGTTAATTGTCACCTTTTTTAACTCTAGTCCGTAGTATGTTCAATAAAATCAATTGTTGTTTTCTTGTGGTTTACCGTTATAATTTTAAAATACATCGTAATATTCACACGCATATGAGTTTTTGCTCAACATTCGAGTAGAGAATATAATTTTGCAACTTTTGTGTATAAAACAAAATTATATTACCCTAACGTAATGAATTAATTAATTTTTTTGCTTATATACTTTAAGGTACACACTTAAAATATATGGCGGAATTATTGCTACGAGCACAATCTATACAGCCACCTGAACACCAGTCCAGCCCCACTCGACGAGCGGCCCGGAATCGAACCTGGATCCCCACGGTGTCAAAAACCGTGTACCTTGTGATCAATGCAACTAACCGCGAAAGTTAATACTCTTAACACTGCTTGGAAAAATTGTTTTTATAAATATGATTTTCATTATTTGTTCCTTAATTTTCCATGCAGCTACTTTTCAATCTACTTCACGATTCGTGTAAGTAAAGAAGCTGCTTAAAATTGTTATCCCTCAATTTGTTATTAAGCGTAATTATTTAATTAATCTTTCATGTGATAACATATGTGTAAAAGGAAAGTATAAAGTTGTGTTTAAGATAAAAAACAATTTTACCTTTCATATAGAAAAAAATTATGAAAGTTAAACTACATGCACTAATCCCTACAACACAGCTGAAAACTGTCATTCACACAATTTTTACGAGAGATATATAGATTTTTTTCCTACGACATTGCAAAGGAGGTCGAATGATAGCGCTTGGAGGAAATTTACACCGCAGGTCTAGACAGTTTGAAAAAACTGGATGACTTACGGCATCAACAAGTGTCTAGGAACGCACTCTCGAAACCCTAAGCGCTGAGTTTTTGGGTTTCCGTAGTGATGTCCAAGAAATATTGGGGTCATTGGTTTCGAAGCACGCAGACTTAGAGTACTGGGTGTAGAAGATGGAAGCTAAGGGACGTCGTAATATTATATATATTGATACAAGATATGAAGGAGGACAACATATTGTCGCCAACAGCAGTTGACCTTTATGTTATAGTCATGAAGCCCGGCTTCTCCGCGACAACTAAATCTAGCCTGTGTGTGTATTCTCGTCTGAGTGCGGTTAATGTGCAGCCTAAGACTTCGAGGTAAATACTTGTGAGGTTTGATGCCGAGATGACCTTTATAAAGTTTGGTCTCTTAAAAAATCATTAAAAGGAACCCACATACTAATGATGGAATCGGTAATACGCCACGGCAGGAATTGTTCACTTTAGCACGATTCATTTTCAAAGTCAACCGATGGACGCGCGACGGGAAGATTGTTTGAATATTTCTGGACAGATGTATCAAAATTATGTGACGTCCTCAGTAAGAAGAGAAGGTCAAATTAAGTTATTGATTTTCCAAACCACTAATAGCAACAAACGTTGCACTCGCTCACGTAATTTAAAATAAAATAAAGGTAACAATTTTATTGTTAGATTGTTGCAAAATTTGAACTCCAACTATGATCTACGTAATACCTTAAGCTTAAACTCGAATTAAAGTCTTCTATTCACCACTTTATTTTATTTTCAAGTTCTTATGTATTTACTCCCACGTTTAACTCAGACAATTTATTGAAGTATATAATTAAGTTTAACTGCACCCCGGGTACGATTATACTGTTTACGCAAGGTATGCGCAGACACTAAGTCTACTGCCGTGTCGTTTGTAATTTATGGCCTGTGCGCATGGATCACAAACCTTTGAATTTTATCAATACCATTTTTTTTAAATATGATATGTTTTTCTTTTTATTGGTTACATAAAATATAATCTCAACTTGTTACGTTATGTTGGCTATGTTATTATATATATGTATATATATATATATATATATATATATATATACATATACACACACACACACACACACATATATATATATATATATATATATATATGCATAAATTTTTTGTTTGAAATTTTTTTCTGTTTCTCTCATTTTTTGTCACTGGTTAATATTAAATTAATATAAATTTATTATATATTGACCCGTCATCCACATCTTCCTAAAATTCCTTTCATTCCTTTTCCTATAACGCTTCACTACATGCTTTATCTGAAGATACATTTTTCAACACTTCTCATAATCTACACGGAAAATACTTCAATCTACTTTTTTCTCTTCACAATTAGTTTTTCACTGCAGCTACATCAACGCCCATATTATTTCGTGCCATTATTTAAAATTCTCGTTGTCTCGTTACTGAAACCTGGCTCATAACTCACTTTCATTAAATGTGTATGCACTCTCGCGTTATGTTTTAATACATAACAATCGTACTTTAAGACGTGGGGGTAGTGTCCTAAAACTGCATATTTCTACGGTCAACTTTCAGCACCTTGTCTCTCCTATCATGGTTTCATTCATATTTCCTATAAATCATATAGCTCTAAAGCATTTTCCAAACACATATTCTTCCGTCACTTCAATTGTGTTGACCCAACATCTTTTTTTGTGGTTGCCATATCCATTACCTGAGACAAAATTGCGTTCAATCACTTTTTGATGATAAACTCACTGTTTTCAAAATTTGTATTACTAAACTGCTCTATAAATATGCTTCCTTAAAACTTATCTAAATTTAGCGCAGAACTGCTACTTGGCTAAATAATCTCATTGGAAAAACGATGGCCAAACATGAAACAGTGCAAATAGCTAGGAGAATTTTAGAGTGCTTAGAAATAACCGTTCGCAAAGCTGCAAAAATGCCAAAAAAGACTATATTTCTACATAATTACTCCTAATAATAATTGAAATTTTCTTTGTTATTTAGGCATTGGAAGATTTTCTACTACTTCTGAGAGCTGGCAATGGGATATCGGCCAAATAAATTCATATTTTACTACGTCACCCGTATATTTAACCCAGCTGTTAAGTCTGCAACTATGAACAATATCCCTTCTTCATTTGTTTTTTGTGAATATTAATTTACGCTAATAGATACCTGTGAGTTCGAAATTAAAGTTAATCTTCTTGCAATAAAATATTAATCCATGGGAATTAATGACTTAAGTATTAATGCTTTTAAACCAATGGTATATATTATGGCTCCGGTCATATTTGGCAACTGCTCTTTTCAGGAAAATTTTATTACCTACGCAACCCAAAGATTTTTGGCCAATCTTTATTCTATCGCTTCTGTGCTAAGTCTTTAAAAACATTTTTCATGATCAACTCGTTACTTTCTTCTATGCTCATAAGTCTTTAAATCCACTTCGATCTGGCTTTAAAGCTGGTCAGAGACCTCACCTGCTCTTGTTAAGGTTACTCATTATATAAGCTTGGCTATGATAATACATAATTTATTATCCTCGTGCTTTCTTCAACACCACTTTTATTTGACAACATTTTGTTGACTTCTATATCTTTCAAGCTCTTTAATATAATCCAAATTTTATGTTTGTTGTTTGAGTGGCTTAGCTCATATCTACATGAATGCAGGCAATGTGCAAAGTCGTCAGATACGTATTTTAGGTTTACTGATATTATAGCTGATGTACCTCAACTTGGAGCTCTATCTCCTCTCTTTTTACCAATATTTATTGACGATATTTTTAAAAATGTGTGTAGTAATTTTCATCTCCATAATGATGACCTACAAATCTACGCACATCTATACACTCCACTCCTTATCAAAATCCGTAGACATCTATATCAAGATCTTGCTTCAAATTGTCAGTGGCCTCATGAAATGGGTCTTTTGGTTAACATAAGCAATACTCAATTTAACATCATTGATAGTCAAAACTAATTTCAAAAGTAAACCTATCTAGTTTACCAAAATTAGTAACAAATAGTAAATTAATGTCAAACACGTCAATCGTTAAAAAGCTGGGGCTTAATAATCCACCAAATTATTTGACGCCCTTAAGTAAATGATGTTAGCCATGATATGATGATATAAAACATGACGTTTTCAATAGGATATCCCCTTTTTGAAACGTCTTCAAACTTTTCAACCGAATAAAACGAAAATCGGTCTTTGTCAAACACTCCTGTAACCACTAATTGATTATGGAGATATTCGCTATCCTGATCTTAAGGAAGAATATTTATACATGTTGAAACGTCTTTAAAATTTATGCATCCGGTATATCTTCGGCCTCAGAAAATATGATCGTGATCGATGATGAATACAGGTCACTACTCAAATAGCTCATCGTGATCGATGCTAATTTCACATACTTACTATTCTTTTTATTATGTTAAAAAATCCTCAGAGCTAAAATTAACTTACTTGAAACATTAAAGATTTATCAGCTCATGGCTTTGGGCTACGATCTGAAAGTTCACTCGTCCTATTTATTCCTAAATTTACCTTTATATTATATGAAAAATTTGACTTTGCAATCACTTTGGTCCTGATACCAGGAAAATTACGACCCTAAATAATTTCAAAGATTGAGAGAAAAAGTTCTAACTCTCCTGAAGCTTTATCCGTTGGACCATTGTCTTTTCCTTTCTTTCCCATCCCGAATTATGTCGATAGATTGCATTAATAATACCTTTCCTTTTAGTTTTCTTTTTCTCTCAAATGTACTTTATATAATTTTTAGTGTAAATTCTCTTACAGTTTACCAACTAAATTGTAATACCAATTTCTATGGTTCACCGGAAGAGAACTGATAAAAACTGATAAATAATATAAATCGCCTTATAATATTTTTTAAAGTCAACAATTCTTCACGTGGTGGCGCTTCAGGTGGAAGTATTACAAAAGACGAAGAAGTCAATACCTAGAGCTTACTGGCATTGCGCCTTTACATTGGTCAAAGAATTATTGCGATATTCCAACAAGCTCATTATTGTCCTATAGCTCTATAGCTTTATAAATTATAACTAATTATTAATTAATATTTAATCACAATTTTCTGTAATTATCTAGAATTTATTTCATCAAATGTTTAAACGACCAAACATAAACAATTATGGTTGTTAAGTCAAATACCAGTTGAGTGTCTCAGTTATTCGTTTACAGGTTTGTGACTCTTAAAATCGAATATTTCTTAGGTCTATTAAAAATTTCAGATTACAAACCTTAATTACCGAAATGAGAATATATATATATATATATATATATATATATATATATATATATATATATACACATAAGTGAAAATAAAGCTTTCCCACAGAAGCTTTTACACCGAGGTAACTTTGGTTGATGGATAGAATGAGGTAGTCTGAAAGTAAATATCAGGTCACTATTTAATTTTTCAATTCGCATTTGTCTTAAAAACATAATAATAATGTTATAACATATTTATATATATATATATATATATATATATATATATATATATATATATATATATATTATGAAGAATGGCAGTAATATTTGTAGTTTTGGAGAAATACTAAATGTGTCCATTCTTAAATTAATTTGCGTAGTTTATATCGATAAAAATATTATCGATATAAACCAATAAATAAGTAGGTATACCATACGATCAATCTAATAATGGAACTATGAAGATAATTATTCTGAACGTAGCCCTATAGTTACTCGTCAATATGCTCTTTGTGTCGTCTGTCTCCGAACTGAAGACGCAAATCGACCTGTCGAATCGACACGCTAGCTTTTTCTAACCCATATAGGTCAATAAACAGCAATAGGATAGTTGTCGAAAGTGTATAGGTCAATACACAGCAATAGGATAGTAGTCGAAGTCGTTAAGAGCACAGGCACGGAGTGAGTTGACGTCTGCTTAGCATGGCGATCGGCAGCGAAAAGGGCGAACGCGCTCGACTCGGTTATATTTATAGATACGCGAGGCCGGGACGCGCGAATCACATATCGACGTTTAATTATTTTCACAAATATTA
This sequence comes from Druceiella hillmani, assembly GCA_039881145.1. Classification (NCBI taxonomy): domain Eukaryota; kingdom Metazoa; phylum Arthropoda; class Insecta; order Lepidoptera; family Hepialidae; genus Druceiella; species Druceiella hillmani. Next base: position 27,035,184 of record JAYKKI010000020.1, read on the forward strand.
CATACTACTATAATCATTTTGTAGATTTTCAATATTTGTTAATGGACTGGCCTTTGTAATATTTGCTTATGAAATTTTCGAATTGATTTAATGTTAGATAATTATTGGGAAAATTAAAAAAGGCAATGTGGCAAAGAGTTTTCATATTTTATTACTGACTTTATTTTTATTTTGGGTTATCCATTATAATAATAACCCTTGGCTATTAGGATATTAATATTAGTTTACAATAGCGCTCGTTACGAAGGTGTTACCGTTATATAGTAATTAAAACACGATTGGCGAAATATTGAAAAAAAAATGTATATCAAAAAATATCAGGGAAACAATAGAAAAGGTTTTACAGCCGAGTTAAGTATGCTCACAAACCGCCAGTTAGCAAGAACTCGTAAGTTTACTAATCAATATTAGTAATGTTGAGCAACACGTAAGCCATATATAAAATAAAATAATGATTCACTTGCAGGGAAACTGACCAATGTACAATGTGAACCAACATACGAAATCCACGCTAAAGATAAATCTGTTTGCCAACCACCGCCATCTTCTTAGCACTTAAGAAAGTAAGCAGTGTAGTTTAGTTTGTATAAATAAATGTATGCTGTGAGCTTTTGCGGCATCTACTTTATATCTTTCGCGTTCACTAAACATCTTATTAAATATATAGAAACATTTGAAGTTAAATGTCAGTTTTTCATAGCAAAGAGCCTTTACATTTTTTAAAAATATTAAACTTAATTAATTTTAGTAAATAGTGGTATTAAAGTAATAAAAAGATAAAGTTAATTATTATTTTGGCAACATATTTTTGGAATCAAAATTTATTACTATATTTTATCAGAAGTAAACACTGTACAAACGGTTTAATATAAAGTTAACTCTAGATGTTTAATTGTTACATTGCAACAAGATTAATACCAGGTCGTAATACTTCACGGATATAACCAGGTCGTAATACTTCATAACTAATGTTATGAAGTATTACGACCTCGTCGACCTGGTCGTAATACTTCATAACATTAGTTATGAAGTATTACGATATAGTAGATGATGAAGTATTACGGTCGCGGATATAACCAGGTCGTAATACTTCATAGCATTAGTTAAATAAACAAACGTCTGACGAAATATTGACGTCACTTTCCACTTACTCATTCTAATCGCAGCTTAAGTAACACCAACAAGCGCATAATTTCATGTAGGAAATTCAGACGGGGCAAAGTAACATACTCGTCGACGTTCATTGCATAATTTTCGCGCAATTTTGAGCTGCTTGCATTTTGTATAACATATTGTAGCTAAGGGTTGCATTATAATTCACTTTGTGGCAAAAATAATGATCCATATTTCATGAACTCTGGGATTTAATTAGCCCCCGCGGAGATTTCATTAGCCTGGAAGCGAATTGGCAAGCTATTGATTGTTTAACACGTGAAAATGGTTTAGGTTTGATTTCTAAGTTACTTTTTATTGCGTAAATAGTTATAGTATTATTTACATATCTATGGTGTGGTATTACTTCCCTAATTAAAATAAATAGCGAAGCTACATATACGAGTCTACAAAAGACTAGCAGTACATATTTTATTAGTGAGCTGCTCTCTTGCGATATACTACGATAGGTTGTTTTTTCAGTTTTTCAGTTTAGGTCAGTTTTTGGTCAGTGATAATATTGCAAAATGGAATAAGAATTCTCAGCCCATTTTAAAAAGGAAATGAAACTACAGACAATCAAATAAGAATAAATATGTTGCGTCTTCATTACGATTATATCGAGAACTGAACATTCCATATTATTGTTTGGAAAAAAGCTTTAGCCTCATTTGGAAATTAACGTTTACTGTTGAAATTAAAATACCTATATATGAACATATTAGCATATATATATATATACACATATATATATATATATGTGTATATATATATATATATATATATATATATATATATACATATGTATACATATAATAAAATCGTAAAGGAGCCGTGTCTGTAACTTAAATATTAAAAAAAAAACAATTTATACACCTGTAATTATGTTATCAAGGCCATAATATAATTTTTAGAATTTTTGTCTCTTTGTCTGTTCGTCTGTGCGTTTGTGCGCGCTAATCTCAGAAACGGCTTAATCGATTTGAATGCGGTTTTGTGCACTAATGTATTGTGGCAAGCTTCCCTTTATTCTAGAAACGCGCTTCGGTCGATTCTGCTGAAACTTTTTTAACTGTAGTTTGAGAAACCATCATTGAAAGTTTATATGAACACAAAGTTAAAAAATAATGCCTGGTTTTGGAATTATAGATATATCCAATTTAAGTTGAACTCTGGTCGACTTTATTAAAAAGGATCAGCTTACTGCTTCTTCGTCCATTAGTCGGGCGCGGCTAGTCTATATAAAGTACACCGCGAGCCGCGGCACTCCTTATACTCTTGGAACAATTTTACATATTACTTTCGTTGCTTTTATTGTGTTCGAATAAAATACTGTGTTTATTAATTCATTCTTACAAAAGAATATCTATGGTAAATAGGGCGTTATTATATTATATTATATGCGTAAATATATTATGTATTTAAAATTTATATTTTATTATAATTTATTTACAAACACATGATAACCTATACAGGTTATCATGTGTTTGTAAATAAATTATATCTTTCTATTTTGTTACAATTTGAGTAGATTTGTCCACGTGATCAATTTTTAACTACAAAAATATCTGATAAAACCAAAACTTAAGTCCAAGCGAACAAAGTCGCGGACACCAGCCAGTATACATATATATATATATATATATATATATATATATATATATATATGTATATATGTGTGTGTGTGTGATATGTGTAAAAGCAACAGAGTTCATTTTATGCATTAAAAATATAAAAAAAGTGATTCATTTACCCAGGAGCAACATATAAGAGAAAAAAAAAACCCAAAAAAATTTGTTATCACAAATACAAGCGAACGAAGTCGTAGTCACAGATAGTAATTAATAATATTCTGAAATAGTCTGAATTGCATTAGCAGATTATCAAAATTTGCAACGTTTTCATCTAAAGATAGCTTGTTTGCGTATTATAAAAGAACTTCTGAATTTTTATTCATATAAAAAAATATATATATATATATGTATATATATATATATATATATATATATATATATAAATTAAATTCAAAAGTGAATATTTTATGTTTAGTAACGCAGTCGACGTACAAATTAAGATTAATTATATAAATGTGATAAAATAGTATCAAAATATACGTTCTTTTTTGTTATTTCTATCCCTGCTTTGTATTTTCTCACAGTTTCAAATTCTTTTTATTATTGATAACACACCTAGTAGGTATTAAATACAATATTCTAAAATTTAATACGATATCAAGCAATGGAGTCTGAACCATAAGCTCTGTCGTCACTGTTAACGTATTCTAATATAGGAGTATGTTAATTATAATCTACGAGTAACGTCTGAAAACCTTTTTTCTCTTATTAATTTAGTGTTGATATCATTGTCCTGACTGCTTTATATTTTACAGCAATATTATCTAAGTTTGTTTGAAAACATGCTGACAATTAATAAATGTGATGCGACGTTCCGCGTCTTCACCGAATTTTTTATCATATTTTGTTTTTTTTCATAATTTTAAAATATTTTCTTAATTAATATAACTTTATTTTTACAGTTTAATTTGAAAAAAATATAGTCACTTAGTGTTTACATAAATTAACATATAACTTGACCCTGGCAATAAAAATTTGTCTGATATTAACTTCACATTATGTATAATTACCTACATTATTTGTATCGTTCTGATTCCTAATCGGCCTGGTCGAACGTAATTACCTTCAGTTCCGATGGGAGCCGATTTTAATCATAAATTCTACTTAATATTTTTCATTAATTGTCATAGAAACGTATACATAACTGTTATATCGTACATATAACCATTACTGTTATATCGTATAATATATAACATCGTATACATAACCGTTCCGTATACATAACTGTTATACATAAGGATGAAGACAAAATATTTTTAATAATTCAGGGGTGCAAAAATATTTTGTAACTTTTAAGTATATATCCTTTATTTTGGGTGTACATTAACTTTAAAGTGATTGATCTATTTTCATTTAAAAAGCCCAAAGTAGCTTTGATTGCTTTTTATCATATTTTATGATAGTTTATTGAATAGAAAATTTAGCTGCAAATCATTATTTATATATCTATTTTTTCTTTTTTACTATATTACATTTAGCCTTAACATATATCTTCCTCTGACGACTTCTGAAATACGATTCTGTATTTGTTTGGCGATTCCATTCCTGTCATATTGTATTGCATAGCTGTACAGTATATCCTTTTATTTTATGCACTTCAACGTTTTCAGAAAAATGAATTCCCAGTTGTACAATACGATTAGAAAATGGAAATTAATTATGCACGAAACGCTTTTATATTGGCTGAAAATTGTTCTTCTATGTAAATAATAAGAATATAATTCTTTACGTTAATTTTTCTAAATATTAAGATAAATAATATAAATAACTTCTTACCGATTCACAGTTTTTGGTATAATTTATAAGTGAGTTTATTGAGTCTTTCTCGTCAGTATCTTGCATACTATTTCATTAAATATTTTAGCTAATACTAGAAAATTTTCCGTACTTTTAAACTATGAAAAAAGTCGCGGTTAAATTGAAGCACCTATTTGGGATAGTTTTGTTACGGATTAATTCTTCTCATCTACCGTCACGTTTATATGTATTCAAACTCACATCCCAATTTTTATTTAAACATAGTACTATGTAAATTGTAATATTAGTTCGTAGGGTTAGTTATATGTGCGAACATATTATGTTAATTTATATTAAAAAGGTACATAATGACGATCTATGTCAGGTGCGCTTGTCTTAACAGTCTTACTGATATACCAATTTATAGAACACATAATAAAACACGTTCTAAGCTGAAAACCAGTCAGCACATATTGTATTTTGGAAAAACGAATATAGGATTGTAGATCAAGCTAACATATAGTGAACAATATTTTGACAAATCAGTCAGAATTTCTGGGCGAGGATTATTGTATATTATTAGGAAAAACCACCAAGGACAATTCAAATCCTTGCTGCTTCTTTACACAAAATGACTAAATTCGAACTATCTGAAAGCTTTTCTAATTTAAGATTTTGCTTGTGCAATCGATATTGTGTTAGTTAAAGTGAAGGGCAGGGTTATTGTAGTTATTGTATAGAAACTAAGTTTCAAGAAAAATTATTATCTTTAAACGATCTACTTTTGTAAATGATTGAACTAGTACTGATAAGAGAGTTTAATTTTCCTACGAATTTAACTCAATATTAAAAAATTTAAAAACAACGGTCTTTCCACCATCTTTGGGAATCCGTTATGGTGGACTGATAATGGTATTAGATACTACACCGCATTATACTAGTCGAACCCTTTAATTTATTAACCATACGAATGGCGTTGAGAATAAAAATTATACTGCCATCTTAGCGAATCTGCTATATTGCGTACTCACCAAGATGGCAAGTCCGTATTTAGAACGATATTAGGTACACTCTATTACATTATAATTGGACTCATATACGATGTGCAATATTTCAAAGCTTAGGCTTGATTCTTACCGTTCGAAATGTTTATTACAATTTTGTCGTGGACTGAGAAATAATTTTAAATATAGTATGACAAACTCGAACATGTGACGTACTGTCATTTGTACATATTGTACATTTATAAGAGAACTTGAGTGAGTAAATCCGAGTTTTTAATAAGAAGGAAAAAATAGGAGATTCCCTTATACTTAAACTTTAATTTCATTTTAGATTAAAAGGAGCAAATTCATCACTAAAATGGAGGCAAAAAAGTATTCGATATACAATTAACAGTTTAAAATACATTTCACGTATTTTTAAGAATAAAAAACTAAACTATCAAAAATATGAATTTACCTAAAAGCGTTTTGTTTACACGTTGACAATTTAGTACAAAATTTAAGAATAAAGAAAAAAAAGAAACGTAATGAAACATTTTTATATCCTAGATTTGCCATTCAATTACATATTGAACTTATTTTAAAAAACGCTCTCATAGCTATATTATACAACGTCTGTTTTTTCTTTATATGGAAACACGTAAGTCACCTTATGCGCAATTCCCACTCAAAGTAAACAATAAATCGACTTCCACAAACTATAACTTTTGACCGCAAAACTACTTCCAAGCTTCCATTGCGTGAGACACGTTACGCAACTTTTGCCAAAATTATCCTCGCCGGGCTCCCGTCAAAGATCGGCTACATGCGACGGGAGGAAATATGAATAACAGATAGAAGCTTAGACATAGGAGGGTTTCACACTGTGACGAGATACCGCGCTAGGAGTTTACTCAAGTTAGAAGAAGACTAATGTGCACTATAAATAATAATGTCCGACTGGGAAGCGAATTCTCTTGGAGACAATCGTTTTCCATCTACGGGCGATGCCTGTGGCCGCGTGTTGGATTAATTCAATCGTGTTCACACATTGCTTTTATTCAGTTGATTTTTCTGAATTTTCCATTGTATAATTTTCTGGATTTTACAAAAATAATCTTTTGTCATTTTTATCTTTACGATATATATATATATATATATATATATATATATATATATATATATATATACATATATATATACATATATATATACATATACATGTATATATATACATATATACACACATATATATATATATATATGTATGTATCTCTTATAATTGAAACATTTTTATATTATAAACATTTTTATATCTTTGCTAATAGCCCATCTGAAGATGTTGTAATACAACGAAACCTAGGTCGTGGTAAAGAACTTAAAGAAAGTAGAAATAGTACTACATCACGTAGTTTCATTTAATTACGAACTCACTTATGAAGTGACAGTAATTTTTTCTATTTTTATCTTTAATACAATTTATATTCATTTCGATTTCTGAGGACATATTACTCTTGTATAACGAACAATAATTAACATCATTAAGAGAATTATTTATTCGTTTCCTTATCAATAAAACAACATTTTATTTGTTGGGAAATACACCCCGAAATGTAACACGATATGAAAAATTTTAACTTTGTTTATAATTTAATTGAAGTTTAATGGAATTCGAAAATACTTAATCTTATTAGGGTAAAATGAAGCTCTCAGTAAAACTAAAATGGTACAGTATTCTTTCTTACTTCTCTTCTTTAAGAGTTCACATTCTGAGTAATTTATTCATGCTATAAATTGGGACTAAAAATCAAGTGGTGAGTATATGTATGTCTGTGTGTACGTGTGTGCGTATGTGCGCATGTGTTCGTGTGTGTGTGTGTGTGTGTGTGTGTGTGTGTGTGCATGTGCGTGCCTGTGTGTCCATGTGTGTGTGTGTGTGCGTGCGTAAGTATTCGCATGTGTTTGTATGCGCGTGTGTTCGTATGCGCTTGTGCGCGTGTGCGCGCGCGTATGTATGCGTGTGTAGATACATGCATATAAATATATATATATATATATATATATATATAAATATATATATATATGTACATATATATATATATATATATATATATATATATATATACACGTATATATATATATATATATATATATGTATAAAAAAAATTATATATATATTTAAATCCTTTATTATTTTAACATTTTTGTATTATTTAGAGGAAAGTAATATCCATGTTAAAGTTTTGCAAGTTGACTTACAATGAGATTCATTTATTTTTCTCATATTTCCACAATTTTCTCTTTAAAAACGACCTGTGTATAATGGGATTAAGTATAGGGTTATTTATCCTTATTTTGTGTATTTTTTTCCTTTCGCAACGATTAGTTCTGAAGCGTATTATCTTTCAGGTTTCCTATTTTACGAAGATAATGAACACGAAAAGGACTATTAACAAAAGCTCCTTGTAATTAAAAATCAAAAATAATTTTATCAGTAAGCTTATCGCCGCTTCGAGTGTTTCAATGAAAAGAACATGAACTTAGATATAAAGATCTTTTAGATATAAAGATCTTTTAGACAACTTTTAGTTATTATTTTGCAAATTTATGGATGGAAAATCGTGAACATAACTGTCAGTATATGGTGAATATTTTGCTACAACAAAACTGTTTTAAAATAGTAGCAGATTAGGAGTTATCTCTAGACTTTTATTACTGTACTACTAGACTTTTATTGACTTAAGTTTTCTTTTATTGTACATTAATCCATACGTAAATCACAAAATAACCTGTCCATTTTTCTATGAGTCAATAAATAAACTTCTATCATTTTTTTAACTCTTGCTCTAAACCATGTGCGTTTATGGTCTCTTCTTTTCTTGCTATGTCCTGGTTTTATTATTCATTTATGAATTTTATTTAAGATTACCGAATGGTCTGTATATCAACAAAAATCTTACCTTCTAATTCTATGGTATGCAATGAAATTATTCAAAAACCAGTTTCGTATCTGAATAGTGGGAATTAGTAGACATATCCTATTGCTTTATTGTGGGCAATATTATATAAACAACAACATGGTGGGTGTAGAGACATATTGCTCTGAAGTGTTACTAATAACTTAAAATATATTTACATAAGCTAATGTGTGTTGAATTGTGATAGTTATTATCATCGCAGAGTAAGCAAAATTTATTGGTATTCTTGGTTTTATATTATCTTCTGTCCGATAGCTTAGGCCCGATAGGATATAAGATTAATAGGTACGGTCGAAATGCGAGCGAACCGAAAACAAAGTTTTACGAAAATATTTTTAGTGTTTTAAAATTGCCGTAATACGATGAGTTTAATATATTTTTAACAAACAATGTATTTTTTTAGGATTCCATACCTTCAGAGAGAAGAGTTTCACTTACTTTATTAGAAACGTTTTTGTTAGGTATTTATCAATATATAAATTTGAAATTTCGCAAAGTAAATATAAGAGGCATGTATTATACCTACAAATATTTCCGGAGAAATTATCTGAATCATAGTGAAATCCGCATCAAAATCTGTTGCATTACTTATAATGTGTTTTTCTTTCTTTTCTAGTTATTAGCGGTAGTTTTAGTTTTTGATTACTTTTAATTATTACGGAATTTTGTTTTATCCTACATAATTCAACATCAAATCTTTTGTTCACTTTACACGGGCGGAGTTCGCGGCAACCATACCATGAATATCTATTTGGTAAAGTCTATTTTATTCTTTTCCTTTAAAACGGGTTAAAAATGGCAGCACTATATTTACATTCAGCCAACTTATAAAAGTTTGAAATTACTTCGGTGCCAAACTGTCACTCATTTGGCGGTGATTGCCTCTCCATGCTCGGCATCGATTTTAAAGACGTTTTACATCAAGAATTAGAATTACATTTTAGGAATTTTACTAACCCTCTTAACATCACTATGGAATACAAGCACAATGAGAAAATGCTTTGACGATACAGATATTTCTCTAAATTATTACCTACTCCGGTAATTCAGAATAAAATAAAATTAATTAGCAAAATAGAAGATACACAGAGAATTGAATTTGCCACGTTCAATTTGCCAAGTTCGTATTATTGAATGCGGTAAGCTGACTGGTATAATCATTAATTAGTTAAATCTCAAGGATACCAGTATATAATTGGAAAGGACTCTTGAAACCACTCTGTAGTGAGGAGTATATAGATTAGATTTAATATTTACGATATAATAACAAGATAATACCAAGGAATCATATTTTTATATTTTTTAAAATGCTCATAATTTTGAGTTTTACATCTATTTTTTTATCAATTATTTATATCGGGATTAAAATTTGTTTTCAATAGATTTTTTACGCCAAAAATAATTCAAACTAAAATTTATCAATCATATTTTCAACCTTACGTTATTTATTTTGTAATATAGTTTACACAGTGTTGTTCCAACCAAAGTTGACACATAAAAATAGTTGTGACAAACAATACGGACATATTGAACTTTATTTGCAGATTTCATTATGGAAATTATTTTTCAAATATTTTTATGCGGCCAGAATATTTACCTTATAAATATTTCAGTGGTCATATTTTTCAACACAAAACAGGCCATAAAAGACAATATGTAATAAATAAAATATACACATCCTTGGACTTTTTTAAAAATTTAGACCACGTATTTAATATCAGGATACATCTTTAATACAGATGTAATTACTTGTTTAAAACTTTATTTAAAAATCTTGCACATATACAATATACACTATCATCACAAAAAATATTTCAATCATATACTCATTTGAACACTGTAACCAGTACGGTTTTGATTGTTTCATGCCTATCGGTAACGCTGTTTCTGTACTGAACCCTAAAAGACAAACAAACAACTGTCTTTTAATTAAATTGTTTTAATACGATATTAATTAACAACATGCGATTGATTGGAGATTTAGGGTTTTGTTCATGGAAAATAAGTTGGGAAAAAACTATTCCTAGTGAATTTGAGTAAAGAACTTGTTTAAAAGTTAGGGAACTTTATTTTATCTATGGATGACCTTATTTACGGGTCACTTTCTTAATAAAACTTGCACGAAACTAATTTCAAACTGAATAACTACGTTTCACAAAAATAAAATTCAATTAAAATGGAATCTAATAATTGTATATCTAGATTAGCCAGTATATTCAGTTATTCTCGCAAATTCTACCTGTTCTCATTAGAAGTTAAATATACTTATTGGAACGTATAAAATTAAATTAATTTTTTTTATTTATTGACAACGAAATTTAAAGTAATTTACGTGAAGGGAAATGTATACCTAAAAAGTGCACAGTACAAAGTATAAATTATTCTTAAATGAAAAAGTGAAAACACTCTTGCAATTTGTCTGTAGCACGCTTATTTATAGTTACACCGAGCACCACGAGCGAAGATTTAAAATACATGTTTTATATTGTTTTGATTTCTAAAGTTTTCATAAAAACATTTGTATCAAAATATTTCTTTCAAATTCTACCTGTTCTCATTGAAAGTAATTAATGTCCGCTGCTAGAGCTACGAGCAAGAAATATATAGAGCAGTAATATTCGATACAAAACTGGCCCCGCTAAAATTATGCTGCCTTGCAAAATTATGCCGCGCTTCAATCAGTCTTGCTAGATGCCTGACGACAGCCAACGCAGCGTAAATTTTATTTTCTAAATCCACGAACGCGTTAAAATGCCATCCTGTATTATACAAAATTGTTTAAGTGCATCTTATAAACATAATAGGTCAAATGGCATTACATTTCACACGTTAGAAAATTATTTTGTTTAAGTTTAAATCAATTTGAAATTAAAGATAAATGGACATCGCACGCCATAACTAAATATAAAGGTAAAGCACGTACTAAAGCATATATGCCTTAAAGAATTATTACTAACTTTTTGGGTATTTTATAAATTGTTTATGTGTATGTTTTTGTTTTATGTATGAAATGTAATTTTTTCAATAATTATTTGCAGAATTCCTCAAAATCACAAAACAGATATTAAATGAAAAAAACATAATTTCACACAAAACAAATAATAATTCGTTTCTTCAAAATTTTTGGTTTTGTGGTCTTTACATTTTAAGGATGACGATTTTTACACAACACCAAAATGATATCGCAAAATTAACAAGACAGCAGTCACATCCTTATTCACCGTGAGTAACATTTTCTTAAAATGACTCCCGCTGTACTTTATTAATGTCTGAAGATCAAAGTAATTGTCTAAACAGTTACTTTGATCTTCAGACATTAAAAAAGTATGAACTGTTTTCAGGACATACCACTTCAGGACACACTACCGCTTACTAATTTAACCACATATGGGGACTCCTCAAACCATTTCAGTATACACGACCGCCACTCATTTAGCCACACTGTAAATAGATTAACCACCTCAATTACCAACGTGCCATCATCAAATTTAGAATCTGCATTATATAGACCTAGAAAAGAAATATTTAAAACAAGTTAAAAAGGACTGCCCAAATAAGCGCAAACAGATTAACAAAAATAAAGAAAATGCGAAAGGTCAATAAAAAAATTATGAAAAAATACATATCACTAAATGAATTACCTAAAACTTTAAAAAGAAATAGAATTGTAAATAGTGATATTTTCCCAGCTCTTAAGAAAAATGTTGTTGCCACTGAAATTATAAATAAAATGTGTTTAAATAAAAATATAAATGGAACCACTGTTAAATTTTCACTGGCTTCAAGGAAATTTGCGCTATCATTAAATTACTATTCTCCGACAGGGCTATAATTACGTAAGGTCAGTTCTTGATAAATGATTACCCCAGCCATCCACTTTAACTAAATGGTACCAAAGTATTGACGCTAATCCGGGATTTACTAGTCATTCTCTGCTCTTCAAAAAAAATGTCAAAACAGTAAATTAAAAAATGTTTGCTCTCTTGTTGTAGATAAAATAGGTCTAAGATACCAAAAATTATTTAACGGTAAAATTTTTGAAGGCTTGGTGACGTATGGTGAAGCTATCAACGAGGTAGCTAAACAGGCGTTTGTTTTAATGTTAGTACCTATTAATGATAATTGGAAATTGCCATTGGGATATTTTTTGATAAACGGTTTATCAGGTGAGAGAAAAGCTAATTTAATTAAAATATGTTTAGAAAAATTTAATGTGCCAACTTGTCACGGAAGTCATATCCGTAACACTTGACGGATGTAGTTCTAACTTAGCAGCGGCGAAAGAATTAGGTTGCTAATTGGAAGACGCAAACAATCTAAAAACTTCTTTTAAACACCTTTCAAACGGTAAAAATTTTATGATACTTTTAGACCCGTGTTACATGGTTAAACTTATTAGAAAGACTTGTGTCTCTAAAAAAATATAATTGATTGTGATGGTAATACAATACAATTGCGGTTTCTTCGACAATTATATAATTTGAATTTTGGTATTACATTTCTCTAATAAACTAACTAAACAGCATCTAGGATTCCGAAATCAAATAATGAAAGTTAAGTTAGCCGCTCAATTACTAAGTAATAGCGTAGCAAAAGCTCTAGAATTATGTGAAAACGATATAAAATTGTCTAAATTCTACGGAAATTCAGCCACGGCCACATTTATAAAAAAGGGTCGATTAAGGATTAAATAAAAAATGCGTCTAAGTAAAAAGTAACAAAAATTTAATTATGACAAAATAATTTCAGTACGTGCTTACGTGCACGGTAATTTCCCATCTAGGTATACTGAAATAAAGATCAAATTGGCATGGCGTGCTTCGCAGATTTGTTTAATATACACATAGATATGAATGTGGCAGTATATATATATATATATATATATATATATATATATATATATATATATATATACACATATAATATGTGTATTTGTTATGTGGAAATGTGATTATGTAGTTCCTTTGCGGTTTACAACTAAAATTGGTTTGGAAATAGTTCAATATTACTTGATGCATGTACTTTTGTTTCATCCTTTTTATCGTTATAATTTAAAACCAATTGTATTGTGGTTGCTTGCATATTTTAACTTTTTAGCTACATGACTTTCGAAAGAAGTATTTCGATGTAAATTTTTGAATGACAATTTTAAGATTTAAACAATTTTAAAATATGTATTTTAAATCTGCGCGTCTGGGTGCTCGATGAAACTATAAATAAGTATGCTGCAGACAAATTGCCAGAGTGTTTTCACTTTCTCACTTACGAATAATTTATATTTTGCAGTGTGTATATTTTAGGTAAATATTTCCCTTCTCGTAAATTAATTTGAATTTCGTTTTAAATATGTAAAAATAAAATAAGTATAATTTTGTAATAATTATTGGTGAGCAGTAGATTTTGTACAACAAATCAGATGTAATATATAAAATTAATGGTATGGAATGGACTCTAGCAGCGAACATTAATTACTTTCAATGAGGACAAGTAAAATTTGAAAGAAATATTTTGATATAAATTTTTTTATGAAAACTTTAGAAATCAAAATAATATAAAACATGTATTTTAAATCTGCGCGTCTGTGTCCTCGATCTGACTATAAATAAGTGTGGTACAGCCAAATTGTAAGCGTGATTTCACTTTCTCACTTAAGAATAATTTATACTTTGTAGTGTGCACTTTTTAGATATATATTTCCTTTCTCATAAATTATTTTGAATTTCCTTTTAAATAAGTGAAAATAAAATAAGTATAATTTTGAAATAATTATTGGTCAGCAGTAAGATTTTGCAGTAAAAATCAGATATAATATTATAAACATTAATCGTATGGATTGCACTCTAGCTCTACGAATAAAGAAATTTATAGAGACGTAATGTATATGAATCTATCAAGTCGAAAAACGTACCCACGTATACAGCGCCACCTATCTGAAGTTGTTACACTAAAGGTGCCGTCTTACTCTGGCCGCAATACATACGTATTTTGTTATCTTGCTCGCACCCCTACCCCATTATATATATATATATATATATATATATATATATATATATATATATATATATATATATATATATATATACACACACACACACATATATATATATATACACACACATATATGTGTATATATATATATATATATATATATATATTGCGAGGACCAGAGAGGTTTTTAAATACACAAGCAAAAATCCAAAATAATTTTAAAAAAATATACTGCAAGAGTGCTAAATTGTATTTATCAATTACGAGTGTTAGTTACCATAAAATACGTTGACTTAAGTAAAAGAAGAATTTAGGTTATAACTAAAAACATATTAGAGAAATTTTTAGTCAGTACGAGTTCATTCTGAATGATTAGTGTCTAGGAATAAGAATGGATCTATATAATTAACATTTATTTTATTATTATGGTTGGTATTCAAATAAGATAATTATTTTTTGATGGTAACCCTAAGCGTGTTACATAAGTTTGATAAAAAAAACCATTACCATAAGTAGTGTTTCTTTTTATCAAACTTTTTTTATTGAATATATTATAATTTAGTAGTTTAACAAAATTACTTTGGTTAAATACATATACAATAAAATCAGGAGTTCACTTTGCGATCACATTGTTATTAATGTCTGGCTGCTAAAAATAGCACAAATTTTTCAATAGTACTACAATGGTCATCTTTATAAAGAGACTGAGAAGGAAAATTTATGTCTATTTTTGACCAATTGGTTAAAGTTTGAATTTACTACAAAAAAACTGTCGCCCATTTGGGAGAAATAATCTCTCCATAGTCTGCAACAACTTTCCAACGCCTCCGCAGCAAAACTGAATTATGCCTTATTAATTATAATGGATTAGTAAAACGTTTAAAACTTAAAAAATTACTGACAAGGTAAGACTTTACTAGACGCTAACAATTTTGAAGTAAGAAGTTCATCCGACGTAAGTGCCGAAACCAGAGTTACTCGTATAAATTAATAATTTTTACCTGAAACGGATTTGATTTTTGAATTTGTGAAGGAACAAAATATAAAAAAAATATATTAACACGATATCCTGTTTAGATCCGATAATAAAGGAACAAGACACTTTTTCAGGCAAATTATTAAACCTCATGACTAAAGCTTGGGAAATTCCCGCTCAGAATGAATTAAAGCAAAATATTAGCAAGACGCTAAATCAACTGCTGATTACTTTACTATTATATTGTGCATAAAAATATTTATTAACGCAATAGAGAATTTCAAATGTCGTATATATATCAGTAACACCGTAAGTACTCGTACGACTGAAATAGTCAGTCTGTCTTCCTTTCAGCTGAACAGTAAACATGTTGACGTTGTTTGCTGACGGCGTAGTGAATTATTTGCTTACTAGGACCCGCTTCTAGGTGAAATCAAATTCAAGGAATATATAATATCGAGATAGTGTTTAGGTTCAATATATACATACCTGAATTATTTGATGCCTTTTAATTATTTGAACAGAGGTTACAACTTTAACATTGAGATGATAATATATTTCTATCATTTAATGATGGTACATTTCTATTCTAATGGAAAAATAACGTGAATTCGTATAATTGTGAAGTATAATGAATGATTGATGCTGATATAGGTTTTAAATTTAGAAGCATATTAATCGGGAAAATTTAAATAAGAAATGGTATATAACTGTAAAAATCCCCTGATACCACGATAGCAAAATTTTGTACTCACAAAAATTTTAAGTTATAAACAATATTGCTTTTCGTAAGATTACCACTAAACTGAGGATACTGCAACAAGATATCCATCTTGTCTGGGTCAGTTGTTGCTGTTCTCAAAGAAATACTTAATTTAGTTATACGAACTTAATTCTGTTTTGATCCTCACAATATTTTTTTTCATGTAAATTGGCAAATTTTAAAATTTCATGTAATTTTGGCTGTATCGCATCTCGCGCATAATATACATATTGTGTGCTTGTGTGTGTATATATAAGCGCGTGTGCGTAACCATACGTAAATATCTGTTCCTGCGTGTATGGACATGTGCATTTAGGTGTGTACGTGCTGGTGTAGGTTTTTATGAAATTGTATGAAAAAAGTACGCCAACGGGCGCGCATTTTTAAGTATTTTTTATAAATATTGCCCTTTAAATGAATACAAATAAAGCCTCAAAATATCCTGCCCTTATTAAAAATGGAAGATTATGTTGGGAGCATGTTCTGGAAATGTTAATGCGTAAGTATGAAATTAAGTGACGCCCAACTAATTTTTGTGGGCATATCGTAGCTAAATATAAAATTAGACTCTAGTGTAAAGACAACAGTTTGTATGTGTGTGTGTATATAAGCTTGCGTGCTTCCGCATACAACCTGCCTCCCTCGTGCATGCATGGAAAAACTGTGCGCGTTTATTGGTGTATGCGTTCTTATGTATATTTTTAAGATATGTTCACCAGTGCGCCTTTTGTATACTTCTCTTAGTTATTATCTATACATGAATAGAAATATTGCGTTAACTTGATCGGATACTGTAAAAATGTGGATATGGTCTGAAAATCTCAATAACTTTTATAGAAAATTATAATAGCTAATCTCTATCTACTGTTGCATATTGCACGTATACGCATGTAGCGTACCGTGTATAAACAAAACGTTAGTCTCCAAGGTTGAGTTAAAATAATCCAGCGTTTCATAAATTATATTGCAACAAATATTAAAAAAAAAGCAAATATTTCATAAATATAATTTTTTGGTTGGGTCGTTTGAACATTTAGACAGTAAGAAATATATTTTCCAACTTCGAGGACATATATAATTTTGCTATGGGTACAAGCAAAATAAAAGTTTTGATTCAATACAACTGGCCAAGTAAAATATAAATTCAGTCATGGTCAGTAAACCGTGTCTTGCAGTGCTCATCACCATTCTACTATACAAGTGAATCACGGATTGTAGCAAGGATTGTTGCAATACATAGCTGTCTCACGTAGCAAATATTTTCTTATTGTACGCTTTGCTCAAGGGAGCGCCTCTGTCGCAATGAAACAGTTAGTGGGCGTTGGTGGGTCTTGCACAATTGGTCATCGTAAAACAGAACGTTTCATCTAAAATTTATTTATATGAAAGACTGTCATAGTCGCTTTAATACCCCTAGTGCTGATAGACAGATAAGATTTGTTTCATTATTAAATTATTTCGTTAGAATATAAAATTCGCTACAAAAATATTTGAAACTGCCGATTATTATATAAATACATACATCAAAGTGCTCACCGCATCTGTCTGTCTGTATGTACCAATTTTTTGCAGTTACTACTGCTACGGCTTTGACGACGAAAATCAACGAAATCTGGAAAACATTCTGCGGAGAGGTATCTTGTTGTACGCTGCTTAAATTTTTAGGTATACGCGAAAATAACATAAGACTTGTATATGTTCATAATAATATCGGACTATATGCATAAAATACATATAATTTATAAAAATCTGTTCATTGTGTAAAAGAAATAAAATCATACTTAAATAAAAATAAAAAAACTGGCTTTTTTGACAATATAAACTAAAAAATATAAAATAATCTTTAACTATCTGGATTATGGTAAAAAGCAAAAGGTTGTTCCACAACTCGCTACCACTTACTTTTTTATTTGGAATAAGCAAGAAATGAGGACAGAAATAAAGCAGTATAAAAAATTAATTTTAATGCAAAAAAGTTCGAGGTGTTGTCGAGAGCACCCTAAGTTTTTTTTACAAAAAATTTAATTTCTTTTATCAATATAATCAATAATAATTAATGTAATAATAATAATATTATACCTTAATTCATTTGCACGTAATACAAATTAGTCTTAAGCTTTTTAGTTTACCGCTAAAAGTGCTCACCTTAGTTGTACGCTCGTTGAGTGCGCTCTTTTAGTTTGTTAGTTCACCTGCGATTATTATTATTCAGATGCTCATGAATTCAAAGTGAGTTTTATTTTCCACGTCAGATTAAGTTTCTATTTAATTTTCCCGCTGAAATGGTAATCTAACTAATTAATGTAATATCTTATTAAATATTTATCATCAGTAAAATGCATCTACAAAAATATGTATTTGTTATGATATCCTGCCATGGAAATTGAAAAACAATATAGAATTTCTAACAGTCTAAAATTGAATGTTCTCACACAAATTTTTGAACAGCTCGTACCCACAAGAGCGTCAAGCTTGATAAAGCATATGACAGGTTTAAAGTAATATTGATATTTTTTATTGACATCCCAATGCAGCTTGCATTTTCTAAATTAGAATCAAAAACGTTTGCGCACGTAACGTTTTCTTTTGACTTTGCAAGAAATTTAATAAAACATGTTATTATATATTATAAGATTCATCAATTGATACATTGAGCAAAGAGTGACAGAGACATCAATTGACCTGTTGAACATACAGTAAACTAAAAAATAAATTCAGGATAGGAGATCAACAAGATCTTTTAGTTCGATTGCCACAAGGCTCTACAGGAATAGGTAATTTGAGAATTAAACGAGAATTAATATTTATATGAACTCGGTTGGAAGTTACTTCGGAGTAAAAGTGACAACTTAATTGAAATTCAAATGGAAGATGTGTAATTTTATTATATTAATGGGTAACGTAACTCCATCTTGCTCCTTTTGACATAAACATACCGTTTTACTGTTTGTGTGTTTTTCCAACAGATCTAGTTGAACTGTAAATTAATAATAATTATCAATATCGCTCTTATTAAATAGGCAACAGATTTGCGACATTAGCTATCAGTTCAACAGAGCGGTCAATGTGCGCTTTGCATATCATTTTGAAAAACAATTGAACCGCGATAGAGTGAGTACACTAGCACGCGAGGAAGTCTCGGCTATAAGTTAATCAAAGGGAAGCATCAGAATGCGACGCGAGTCGGCATCGTATAGAACCAATAGTGTTGGTTGCCAAAACATTCCTTTCAAAAAGATTTTTACCGATAAGTAGTTTACGGGTAAAATGGCAAAATATATTACTAGTGAAATCACCGGGATGGACTTTATGCATAAATCTCGCTCTTAAAATAATACGCATTTGAAAGTATTTACCGGGACTAAGGGTGATATTTTGATAAACATAATATGTAATAAATCTAGACTCAAAGCCGTAACTTATAGTGCGTTCTCCTTTCCCATTCTTTTCCAGAAGCTTTTCAATAACTTAATTGTCTTCATTTCACAACTTTTGCGGATAACTTTTTAATAGAGAACTTGGCTCATTTTATAATAATGTTTTCATAGGATTGCACTTTTTCTTGCGAAGTCTTTTAAGATACAATGACTGATACAAATTTGT
Source organism: Druceiella hillmani (assembly GCA_039881145.1). Lineage (NCBI taxonomy): Eukaryota > Metazoa > Arthropoda > Insecta > Lepidoptera > Hepialidae > Druceiella > Druceiella hillmani. Next base: position 27,054,998 of record JAYKKI010000020.1, read on the forward strand.
AACGTTAATATTTCATTCAGGTTGGAACGCTTCCTTTCTGTACTCTTTTCCATCCTTTTTTTCTAGTTTTTATTAATTCGTTAGATAAACCCATTCGTAGTCAGTTTAACTTTTTTCATATTAATTATATTCTATAGAAGACAAAGTTTGCCTGTATGTCTTTCTTAATCTATTATAATCGACAATAACCAAATTCTGAGTCTTAATATTAAAGGGATCGAAATTAATAAAATAGTTTGTCTTATGATTCACCCTAAAGAATGCCACCTGTACTTGACCCCATAAGCTACCGATTTAGTGTTAATTAGGGTATGGTTGTGACTAATTCATGTTTTTTTATTTATAGCTATAACGTACATTATATATTAGACACTATGCTTTTAGTTAAAAGCTCCGTAATCTCGATTTTATTAACAGTTTCGAATTAATACAGGTAGACGCAGTTGAATTTAATGCGTTTTAGCCTATTTTTACCACCAAATTATTTAACATTCTCTTACAAGTTGACTTGCGTCGATATAAAATGCTAGAGAGGCAGACGGATGATAGAATCACCAGTATCATAAGTTCAACCCCTTCTAACGTGATAGTCATACACTTCGAATGTATATGGAAATAAAGTTATGACTGCCATTAATTCACATACATAGATGTAGTATGTTAACTGTGTTAATATCTGAGACATGCGTGAGTGCAAGCTTAATTGTTATCATAATTTTAAATACATTCATGGGCGGTGTAAATCTGAAACTCTTCTGAATGAACAGTTCCATGCCACGCAATATTTGACCTGACTCTAGATATGTACTTCCATACGCAGAGTAAAAAGTATCATAAGATAGTCCTAACACATCGTTTAATACGTAAATTACCCTATGGAACTAGGACTGACATCAAAAACCTAAGTGTCTTCCTCGATGCAACGCTTCATAGCAGGTAGGTATTATTTTTAACACAAGCACATTTTTTATAGAACAGAAAAAAAATTCTCTCCTAGAAAAAAAAATTCGTTCAACGGAATAAAGTAGTTTTTTTTTATTTCTCAATCCAAACCATATAACATCATAAACATTACAATTATTGGCTAATCAAAATTTATATATTTAAAACTTTATACAATTTAACTTCTACAAATTATGAGTGATTAAGAGACTTATACGTATATTTAAATCAGCATAACATCAAAAAACATTGAAAAATTAAGAAATCAACCGAACACCTAGAGGCATGTGTAGTAATAAAAACCACAGCGAGTTTAAAAAAGAGTTAGCTCCACCTATCTTTAAATCAAATCACGGAGTCAATCTGAATTTTGAATACTTGGTTTGTTTAATTATTTTATATTTTGTAGAACCGTAGCTGTTGTCATAATAAATGTGCAGCTTTAGAAAACAAGTTTCATACATGCGTATTAATACATGGATGAAAATTACTGTACGCCCTAACATAAACTTTTTCATTATTTCTGGCGACGATTTCCAATTTATTTTTCTTTCAATGCTTCATATGTAAAAAATTCAATCACCAATTTTTTCTACCAACGAACTATAGTTTTGATGAACGTTTAGTGAGTGAGTGAGTGAAAAGTGTTATGAAGTAATTATTTTGAGTGTCAAATAAGTTCAAATATAAAATACTTTTATAATCAGATATTCATCTCACTTCGCGATGAAAATAAAACTTCAAGTATTCAATGAAGCTAAGATATTAATATTATACGGAGCTGAGATGTCAACGATACAATAGTAAACGTCATGGTGCACTAACGTACACTTAAACCTGCAAAGTTCTTTTTGTTTTATTTACATAGAATAAACAGTAATTTTCCAACTGCTTAATAATTTAATAGCAAATTGTAACATACAATGCATTAACATACATCAACATTATAGGATATATATATACGGTCGATTATAGTTAGTACCAAGTTTACATGTTCTTTTCATCAAAAAAAAAATTATTTAAGTTTAATTAAGGCAGTTAATTGTTTCTGCAAATTTCATCGGTACAAACAATTAACATCTGGTAACATGATATGGCTTACCTACGTCGACGACAAACGCGAACACTACACAATAATCAAGAGTTTTAGTGTCCAAATCAAAACTCAAAATCACTACGGAAATATTTATTTACTGACGGAATAGCAAGGTAGTTACTATTTAAAATTATGCAGAGGAATATACTTAGCAATTAAATAAACTGACTAACAAACAAATTACGGTACTTTCACCATCACAAACAAACAAATTTCCTAACATTTTTACACCTTTGTCTATATTTCGAAGTATAAAATGTTAATTAAGAAATTAAATAATAAAAACAAGAATAGGTATATTATTTCTAGCAATGTTAAGAAGACTCTTAAATTGAGAGACTAAAAGAAATATAAAAAAAAATTATTGACCAAACCTGCAAGAAAAAAAATGCGTCGACACATAAATCCGACAATGAAACTCCAAAAAAATAAGATCAACTGGAAAAATTCGTTTATTTAGCTAAAGTAATAACAATCAAAATGGGATGACTTAACTTGCGTAAATTATTTTAATTATGCTGTCCTCCCGCCCCCGTCATTAAATGCCTCAGCTCCGTTCACCGGACAAAAACGGTCGTCGGAGTCGGTGATATATTGGTGTGAATATTAGGGATGAACAGTCAATAAATAAGTCGGTCTCATTCGACCTTGCACCGTTTAATCACTAAACCCTAGCCTAATAATGAATAGTCCGTATGAAGTGCTATATAACCATAAATAGCTTATAGTCTTTTTCAAGATATGGGCTTTCGAAAACCAGAATCATTATTAAAATTAGCTGTGTAGGTCTAGAGAATAGCGCGAAAAAAGAAAGAAAAAAATGTATTATGTATTATATATAATTTATACATAAAAATAATATTATATATAAAAAGTTATATATATATATATATATATATATATATATATATACATATATATATATATATATATATATATATATATATATATATGCATGTATGTATATACATATAATAAAATCGTAAAGGAGCCATGTCTGTAAATTAAATATTTAAAAAAAAAAACAATTTATATGCGGTGTAATTATGTTACGAAGGAATTTTTGTCTGTTTATCTGTTCGTCTGTGCGTTCATGCGCGTTAATCTCAGAAACAGTTTAACCGATTTGAATGCGGTTTTGTGCACTGATGTGTTGTGGCAAGCTTCCCGTAACATTTACTGTAACAGAGTCTATCTGGCCACTCTCTTAAATTATCTAGTCTGGTAACCATGTCTGAAAACCTTTTTTTCTCTTATTAATTTAGTGTTGATATCATTGTCCTGACTGCCTTAAATTTTACAGTAATGTTATCTAAGTTTGTTTGTAAACATGCTGACAATTAACATTTGCGATGCGATGTTCCGCGGCTTCAATGACATTTTTATCATATTTTGTTTATTTCCATAATTTAAAAATATTTTCGAAATTAATATAATTTTGTTTATTTCTATAATTTAATTAGAAAACGTATAGTCACCTAGTGTTTATATAAATTAACATATAACATAAGTAGACCCTGAAAGTAAAAATTTATTCGATAATTATATTACATAACGTATGATTACTCACATTATTTGTATCGTTCTGATTTTTAATGGGTCTGGTCGAACGTAATTATCTTCAGTTCCCGTGGGAGTCGATATTAATCATAAATTCTACTTAATTTTTTTTATTGTCGTGGAATTCTGTACATAACTGTCATATCGTATATATAACCATTACGTTTCGTAGACGTAACTGTTATACGTAACAATGAAGACAAAATAGTTTTATCAATCTAGGGGTGCAAAAATGTTTTGTAACTTTTAAATATTTACCTTTGTTTTGGGTGTACATTAACTTTAAAGTGATTTATCTGTTTTCATATAAAAAGGCAAACGTAGTTTTGGTAGCTTTTTTATTATACTTTTGATAGTTTATTGAATAGAAAATTAAGCTGTAAATAATTATTTACATATTTATTTTTCTTTTCTTATTACTAAATTATGTTTAGTCTTAACATATATCTTTCTCTGCTTAATTGATAACTTTAGAAATACGAATCTATATTTGTTTGGCGATTCATGAGTAATAATAATTAAATAGTATATTAATAAAAATGTTATTTACTTTCCTGTCATATTGTATTGCATAGTTGTACAGTATATCCTTTTAATTTATACACTCCAACGTGTAACATTTTCATAAAAATGAAATTCCCATTTGCACAGTACTATTTGAAAATGGATATAAATTAAAAATGAAACGCTTTTGAATGGGCTGAAAATTGTTCGTCTTTGTAAATATATTAGGAATATAATTATTTATGTTAATTTTTCTAAATATTCAGATAAAACACATAAATAATTTCTTCTTAATGATTCATAATTTTTGGTATAATTTATGAATAAGTTCATTGAATCTTCCTTCTCAGAATCTTCCTTACTATTTCATTAAAAATTTTAATTTATACTAGAAAATGTTCCGTATTTTTAAACTATGAAGAAAAAATCACGGAGTAAATTAAAGCACCAATTTGGAATAGTTTTGTAACGGAATATTTTTTCTCGTTTTTCGTTATGTTTATATTTATTCAAATTCACATCCCGATTTTTCTTTAAACATACATTTAGTATATAAATTGTAATAATAATTAGTTAGTTATGTGCCAATATATTATGTAAATATATATTAAAACGGTACATAATGACGATCTATTTTACGTGCACTCGTCCTTATAGTCTTATTGACGTACCAATTTACAGAATACATAATAAAACACGTTCTAAGCTGAAAACTAGTCAGCACATATTATATTTTGCCAAACGAATATGGGATTGTTGATCAAGCCAACACGCAGTGAATAATATTTTGGCAAATCAGTGAGAATTTCTGCGCAACCACCAAGGACGATTTAAATACTTGCTGCTTCTTTACACAAAATAACTAAATTCGAACTATCTGAAAGCTTTTCTAATTTAAGATTTTGCTTATGCAATCGATATTGTGTTAGTTAAAGTGAAGGTCTGGGTTATTATAGTTATTGTATAGAAATTAAAGTTTCAAGTAAAGTCATTATCTTTAAACGATCCACTTTTGTAAATGATTGAACTAGTACTGATCCTACGAATTTAACTCAATATTAAAATAATTTAAAAACAACGGTCTTTCTACCATCTTTAGGAATCCGTTATGTTGGGTTGATAATGGTGTCAAATAGTACACCGCATTATACTGGTCGAACCTTTTCGTTTATTAACCATACGAATGGCGTTGAGAAGAAAAATTATACTGCCATCTTAGCGAATCTGCTATATTGCGTACTCACCAAAATGGCAAGTCCGTGACTCATATACGACGTTAGAAATTTATGGACGTTAGATTTGCCATTCAATTACCTATTGAAGTTATTATAAAAAACGCTCTCATAGCTACATTATACAACGTCTGTTTTTTCATTATATGGAAACACGTAAATCATTTTAAGCGTAATTCCCAAAGTAAACAATCAATCGACTTCCACAAACTATAACTTTTCACAGCACAACTACTCGCAAACTTCCATCGCGTGAGACACTTTACGCAACTTGTGCCAGAATTATCATCGCCGGGCTCCCATCAAAGATCGCGTGCGGTCATACATGCGACGGGAGGAAATATGAATAATAGTTGGAAGCTTAGGCATAGGATGGTTTCACACTGGGAAGAGATACCGCACTAGCAGTTTACTCAAGTTAGAAGAAGACTAATGTACTCTATTAATAATAATGTCCGGCTGGGAAGCGAATTCTCTTGGAGACAATCGTTTTCCATCTACAGGCGGTGCCTGTGCGCGCATGTTGGACTAATTCAATCGTGTTTATACATATCTTTTATTCAGTTGATTTTCTGATTTTTCAATGAAGCGATTTTTCACACAGCTCATCGAAAGGGACTATTAAATATGTGTTTTAAAACGATATTTAGGTTCCATTTTTCATTTTTAAGCTCAGTTTTTGGAATAGTGTCTTTCAAAATATTATATCTCACTAAATGTTTGAGAAATCTTAAACACATGTAAAATTTTGTCATAATATTTTATTAACACTGGATAAAAACAAATTTATCAGCATTTCAAAAATATCCAGAAAAATATGGAATCTTCTTCGGTATGTGTTCCGATAACCACTTGACAAATTCTCCTGTTCTAATAATCAATTAAACTTTAACAAACAAATTATTATATTATAAGCAAATTTACACAAGTATATTAACTAAAATTATAACTTCGCGGGACTTAATATCTGCCAACAATTGTAAATTTCAAAATTTTTTCTTATGACAGTTAAGTTTTTTAATTGACTTTTAATAACATAAACATAACAAACTCGAAACATATTTGCGTGTCAGTAAATGTCATTTTTAATTGAATATATGAGAATATTCTCTACTACAAAGGCTGAGTTAAATGTATTAAAGTAATGATACGTAAGGGTCTGATTTTTATGCGTGGGTGTATAAAAGTGATTTTAATCTACTAAGAGTTAAAACTTAAATTCAATACTAGTACCAGCACTTAAAGTTAAAATAGGCAGAATCAAATTTGGTCATTTAAAATATATGAAATTTATCTTAAAAATGTATTTTATTATATTGTAGATTTGAGTTACAAGGTTTTTCGTCTAAAATTCAATCGCTCTAATACCATACATTTTTTAAAAATTATTTTCGCTGAGTCAACCAACAGTAAAGTAGGCCATGCCAATTTTCAAATCATAACAGTAGGTAAATACGACAGGTATACCATTTGATCCTACATATGTTACTCACGATGACAAAAAATCTTAAAACAAAGGCTTTGAAAATGATACTATGAATGAATGATGAACTCCCAATTTAATAATGGTTATAAAAAGCTATAGATTTATACTTAAGATGAAATGAAGGACTCGGTAAAATTAAAATGGTATAGTATAATTTCGTACTTATCTTCTTTAAGAGTTCACATTTTGAGTAATTAATTCATGCTATAAATTGGAACCAAAAATCAAGTGGTGAGTTTGTGTGCGTGTGCGTGTGTGTATGTGTGTGTGCGCGCATGTGTACGAGAGTACGTGTACGTGCATGTGTGTCCCTGCGTGTGTAAGTGTGTGTGTATGAGTATGCGCTTGTATTTGTATGCGCGTGTGTGCGTGTGTCTGTATATATGCATACAATTATACATTTATATACATATGTATTCATTGATATATATATATATATATATATATATATAAATATATATATATATATATATATATATACATATACACATACATATATATATATATATACATATACACATATACATATATATATATATATATATATATATATATACTTTTTACAATTTAAACCTTTACCTTTTAACAATTTAAAAACATTTTTATTTTATTTGAAAGAAAGTAAGTTTTGCAAGTACAAGTTGACCTATTTGTTTTTCTATTTATTTTTTTCATATTTCCACAGTTTTCTCTTTCAAAACGACCTGTGTATAATAGCATTAAGTATAGGGTTATTTGTTCTTATTTTGTATGTTTTTTTTCCTCTAGCAACGTTTAGTTATGAAGCGTATTATCTTTCAGGTTTCCTATTTTACGAAGATAATGAACTCGAAAGAGACCCATTATTAACAACAGGTCCTTGTAATTAAAAAGTCAAACATAATTTTGTCAATTAGCTTATCGCTGCTTCGAGTGGAGTGGCTTACGAAAAGAACATGAACTTTTTCATTCGCTCAGATAAAAATGTTCTTTGAGAGAGGTTTTAATCATTATTTTGCAAATTTTTGAATGGAAAATCGTGAACATAACTGTAAGTACATGGTGAATATTTCGCTACAATAAAGCTTTTTAAATAGTCTTACATTAGGAGTTAACTCAAAAACTAGTCTTTTATTGACTTAATTTTTATATTATTATATACTATAAGAGTGGTTTCAATTGAAGCAGGGTCTATAACAACACTAAATCCCTGTCATTATGTCCTTCATTGAGTGATTCTATTTACACATTATGAATTCAATCCAGATGTAAATCACAAAATAATCTGTCTATTTTCTTAAGAGTCAATAAATAAATTTCTACTATTTTTCAACTCTTGCTCTAAGCCGTGTACGTTTACGATCTCTTCTTTTCTTGCTATATTCTTATTTTTTTAGTTACTTAAGAATTTTGTTTTAGACTACCGAATGGTTTGTAAGTCAACAAAAATCTTATCCCCTAATTCTATGGTATGCAATGAAATTACTCGAAAACCAGTTTCGCATTTGAATAGTGGGAATTAATATACATATCCTATTTTGTGTTCAATATTATCTAAACAACAACATGGTGGGTGTAGAGGCACACTGCTCTGAAGCGTTACTAATAACTTAAAATATAGTTACGTAAGCTAATGGTGTTGAATTGTGATAGTTATTATTATAGCAGAGTAAGCAAAATTTATTGGTATTCTTGGTTTGATATTACCTTCTCCCCGATAGGTATGAATTTATATAACTTATTGCTTCGCGGTTAATTCCAACTAAGACTAATACGTACGGTCAAAATGCGAGCGAAACAAAAACAACATTTTACAAAAATATTTTTAGTTTTTTAAAATTGCTGTAATACGATGAGTTTAATATATTTTTAACAAACAATATTTTTTTTTAGGATTCTATACCTCCAGAGAGAAGAGGTACACTTCTCTATTAGAAACTTTTTCTTACAAATTTAGAAATATAGAAACTTGAGATTTTGCAAAGTAAATATAACTTGCATGTATTATACCCACAAATCTTTCGGGAGAATTTATCTGAATGATAGTGAAATCCGAATAAAAATCTGTTGCATTACTTATAATTTTTTCTTTCTTTTCCAATTATTAGCGGTAGTTTTAGTTTTTGATTAATTTTAATTATTACGGAATTTTCTTTTATCCTGCACGATTGGCGTTAGGTCTTGCGAACATAAAATCTTTTGGTCGAAAATCGTGGGTTCACTTTGCACGGGCGGAGTTCGCTGCAACCCTTCCTCCCATGAATATCTATTTGATAAAGTCTCTTTTATCCTTTTTCTTTAAAACGGGATAATTTTCATTCAGCCGATGTATAAAATATTGAAATTACTTCTGTGCCAAACTGTCACTCATTTGGGGGCGATTGCCTCTCCATGTCCGGCATCGATTTTAAAGACGTTTTACATCAAGAATTAGCATTAACATTTTAGGAATTTTATTAATCCTCTTAACATCTTTATGTCTATGTGTGTGTGTATTTTATCTTAACATTTTTTTACTGTGCTTATATTTTATAGGAATATAAGCACAGTAAAAAAATATTTTGACGATACAGATATTTCTCTAATTTATTACCTACTCCGGAATTTCAGAATAAAGTAAAATTAATTAGCAAAATAAATGATACACTGAGATTTCAATTTGCCACCTTCAATTCCCCAAGTTTTCATCATTGAATGCGATAAGCTAACTGGTATAATCATTAATTAGTTAAACCTCAAGAATACCAGTGTACAATTGGAAGGGTCTTTTGAAACCACTCTGTAGTGAGGCGTATGTAGATTAATTGTAAAATTCATCAGGAGAATGGAGTTTCTTACGTTATTATTTACGAAATATTGGCCAGATAATATCAGGGAACCATATTTTTATATTCTTTAAAATGCTCATAACTTTGAGTTTTACATCTATTTTTTTATTCAATAATTTATATCGGGATTAAATTTTTTTTTCAATGGATTTTTTACGCCAAAAATAATTCATACTACAATTTATCGATCATATTCTGAAGCTTACGACATTTATTAATAACATAGTTAACACAGCATTTTTTCAACCAAACTTGACAGATAAAAATACTTGTGACAAACAATACGGACATATTGAATTTTATTTGCAGATTGCATTATTGGAAATTTTGTTTTTAAATATTTCTATGCGGCCAGAATATTTACCTTAAAAATATTTCAGTGGTCACATTTTGCAACACAAAAGAGGCCATAAAAGCATACAATATTTTAATACCAATGAAAATACTTGTTTAAAACTTTATTTCTAAATCTTTCATAAATACTATATATAATATCATCATAAAAAATATTACAATCGTATACTCATTGGAACACTGTAACCAGTACGGCTTTGATTGTTTCATGCCCATCGGTAAAGTGTTTCTGTACTGAATCCTAAAAGACGAACAAAAAACTGTCCCTTAATTAAATTGTTTTGATACGATATTAATTAACAACATGCGATTTATTTGACATTTAGTATTTTGTTCATGGAAAAGAAGTTGGGCTAAAAACATTCCAAGTGGATTTGGGTAAAAAACTTGTTTAAAAGTCAGAGAAGTTAATTTTATCTATGGACGACCCTATTTATGGGTCACTTTCCGTATAAAACTAATACGAAACTAATTTCAAACAAAATAACTACGTTTCACAAAAAAAATAACATTCGTTTTAAATAGTGACCTAGACATACCAGTCTATTCAGTTATTCTCACAAATTCTACCTGTTCTGATTGGAAGTTATACATACTTACTGGAAGGTATAATACTTATTTTATTTTCACTCATTGACAACGAATTTAAAATAATTTACACGAAGGGAAATGTGTACCTAAAAAGTGCACACTACAAAGCATAAATTATTCTTAAATGAGAAAGTGAAAACACTCTTGCAATTTGTCTATGGCACTCTTATTTATAGTTCCATCGAGCACCCAGACGCGTAGATTAAAAATTGATGTTTTATATTGTTTTGATTCTAAAAATTTTCATAAAAAAATTTACATCCAACTGTTTCTTTCAAATTCTACCTGTTCTCACTGAAAGTAATCAATGACCGCTGTTAGAGTACAATCCATATCTAGGACGATCTGACGACTTTTCGACTAGTCGTTAAATCACAACGTCGTTGTGATTCAACGAATAGTTTCAAAGTAATGCCGGTATTCCCAGGCTATGCTGGGGCTCAATATTTGTTTAATTTACGTGGCAATACATAGTAATTTAGAAAAAACTAGTGCAAAACGAGGCAAGTCGCTAATTTAATACAATTACTCTTGACGTCAGTTGATGGCTAATTTATTCTAATTTGTTTACGGGGATATCACGTGCATATTTGTTTTTTGAACTATTCATATTGAGAGTTTTTTATTATCTATCCTTCGTGTATACATTTCTGACTTGCTTTAATAAAATTTGTCTACATTGCAAGTATTTAAGGCGGTATTATATTTATTTTTATCTAATTTGATCGATGAAATTCCTTTCGGGTCTTTTATTTTCAATGTTACAATATCTTTCATCGTATCCAATAATAATGAATGTAATAATAATGTCATTATATGTTAATTCATTTGCACTTAATACAAACTAGTCTTCGGCTTTTACGCTAAGTGCGTTCACCTTAGTGGCGCTCGTTGATGAACTAGTGCGCTCTTCTAGTTCGTTAGTTCACCTGCGATTATTATCATTCAGATAGTTCATGAAATTAAAATATGTTTTATTTTCGACATCGAGTGGAGTTTCCGTTTCAATTTCCCGCCGAAATGGAAATGTAACTAATTACTGTAATATCTTATTAAAGATGTATCGTCAGTAAAATGTATACATGAGAACCTGAATTTTTGTATGATATCCTATTATAGAAATTGGAAAATAATATAACATTTCTAACAGTCTAAAAATGAACGTTCTCAAAAAAGGTCTTACACAAATCGGACCCACGAGAGCGTCAAGTTTGATAACGCATAGGACGGAATGATGAATATATGTTTTTTATTGACATCCCAATGCAACCTTTTTTCTAAATTAGAATTAAAAAAATTTGCGCAAATGACATTTTCTTTTAACTTTGCATGAAATTTAATAAAAATTTCATTACATATTATAAGAGCCATTAATTGATCTACTGAAAAAAGGAGTGACTGAGTAGGGCAGTTATTGGATGCACTAGTACACAGAGTGAACTAAGAAAATAAATTCAGGATCGCAAGTCAACAAGATGTTTTAGGTCGCTTGCACATGGCTCTTCAGGAATAGGTAATTAATATTAGAATTAATATTTATATAAACTCGGTTGTAAGTTACTACAAAGTAAACGTGATCACTTAATTAAAATTGAAATGGAAGATGTCGTGTAATTTTTATATATTAATAGATACGTAACTCCGTCTTGCTCCTTTTGACCTAAACGTACCGTTCTAACGTATACATGTTTCTTTCGACAGATCTAGTTGATAAGTAGGTTAATAATGGTTTTCATTATTGTTCTTATTAAATAAGTGACAGAGTTGGCGACCAGTTTAACAGTAAGGTTAATGTGCGCTTTGCATATAATATTGAAAACAATTCAACCGCGATATAGTGAGTACACTAGAACGCGAGCAAGTCTAGGCTATAAGTTAATCAAAGGGAAGCATCGGAATGTGATGCGAGTACGGGTCGGTGAGAAAAAATGTTTTTCGATAGGTATATATATATATATATATATATATATAAGTTCAACTCCTTCTAACATGATAGTCATACACTTTGAATGTATTTGGAAATAAAGTCATGACTGCCATTAATTCACATACATAGGTGTAGTATGTTAACTATGTTATTATCTGGCGCATGCGTTAGTACAATCTTAATTGTTATCATAATTTTAAACACATTCGTCACAAGTGTAAATCTGAAGTTCTTCCGAATGAACTGTTCTATGCGATGCAATGTTTGATCTGCCTTTAGAAATGTACCTCTATATGCAGAGTGAAAAGTATCATAAGGTAGTCCTAACCCATCCAACGCTTCATAGCAGGTAGGTAGTTTTTTAAAACAGCATATTTTATATAGTACAGCAAATAAATTTCTCTCTTAGAGAAAAATTTTAATTCAACGAAATAAAAGTAGTTTTTTTTGTTTCTCAATCCAAACCACATAATACCATAAATTTTTCAATCTCTTACTTTACTTCTTATGAGACTGGTTATGAGACTGTGGCATGAAGAAACCAGTATAAAATCAAGAAATATTAAAAAATTAAGAAATCAATAAATTGTCTAGAGGCAAATAAATACAATTACTATAGGCAGGCAAATATTAAAAACAAAACCACAGCTAGTTTAAAAAATAATTATAGCTACCTGTCTAAATAAGACCATTGAGTCAGTTTGAAATTTCGAATAGCTGGTTTATTTAGGTATTTGATATTTTCTAGAACCGTAGTTGTCGTCATAATAATTGTGTAGCTTTAGAAAACAACAAGTTTCACTCATGTATGAGACTTGTTGGATGCCCTAACATAAACATTTTCATTATTTGTAAACTATGATTTCCATATTTATTTTTGTTTCAACTCTACATATATAGCAAATTCAATCACCAATTTTTTCTACAAGTAAACTGTAGTTTTGATGAATGTTTATTGAATGTGTTTGGGAATAAGTTACGAAATGATTATTTTTAATGTCAAATAAGTTTAAATTTAAAATACTCACCACGCGATAAAAACAAAATTTTCAGTATTCAATGAAACTAAAATATCAATAATATCCGGAGCTGAAATATCGACGATCAGTATAATTTATGATGCACTACCTTAAACATAAACCGAGAAAATTCTGTTTATTTTATTTACATAAAATAAACAACAATTTCTCAACTGATTACGAATTTTGGTGGCAAATTGTAATTTACAACGCACTACTATCCATTAACATACATACGGTGTGTAAAATTGATATTATTGAAATGGATAAATCGTAAAAATTTGTGATTAATTTGCTTTACATTTGTTCATATTTTTTACTATTTGATTAAAACTTCATAAGTTATTAATTTGGCTTATTAATTATAAGCGATTATTTTGGAAAGTTCTTGGAATTTTAGATTCTTTTTATTATAAGATATGGATGTCAGTTAGCATCAAGTTTACGTGTGCTTTTCATCAATGAAAATTGATTTAAGTTTACACCAATTAAAGATTGTTTTACTTTTTTAGTACCAAATAGATCACGATTATTGACAGTGCAAATTTCATGGGGAGAAACAATTAATATCTCGTGACATGAAGGGGCTTATTTGTGTTAATGACAAACGGGAACACCTTAAGATAATCAAGAGTCTTAGTGTCAGAACCAAAACTGAAAATTACTACGGTAATATTTAGTTGCTGATGGAATAGCAAGTTCGTTACTATTTGTAATTATGCATTTCATATTCCAGTTGATCTTGTGGCTGTTGAGGTGTATTCTTAGAAATTAAGTAGATTGACCAACAAAAAGTTCAATACTTTCACAATCACAAACAAACAAATTTCTTAATATTTTTTATACCTTTCTCTATATTCCAAAGTATAAAATGTTTATTAAGAAATGAAATGTTAAAAATATGGAAATGTATATTATTTTTCGAAACGTTAAGAAGAAACTTAAATTGAGAGACTGATTGACATATAAAAAAAAATTATTGCCCAATCCTGCAAGAGAAAAAAATGCGTCAACATATCTTAAACCGGCCAATAAAAAAGCTTAAGATCAACTGGAAACCTTTGTTTATTTTGCTAAAGTAATAATAATCAAAATGGGTGACTTACTCGCGTTAACTTGCGTAAAATTATCTTAATTATGCTGTCCTCCCGTCTCCGTCACTAAATGCCTCAGCTCGGTTCACCGGACAAAATCGGTAATCGGGGTTGGTGATATATTGGAAGGAATATTAGGATCTCATTGGACCTTGCACCTTTTAATCACTAAACCCTAGTCTAATAATGAATAGTCCTTATAAAGTGCTATGTGACAATATATAGGTTATAGTCTTTTTCAAGATACAGGCTTTTGATAACCAGAACAATTATTGAAATTAGCTGTGTAACTCTAGAGAATAGCGCAAACAAAGAAAGGAAAAAATCTGCTGCTTTATCTATACATACATATATATATATATATATATATATATACATATATATATATATATATATATATATATATATATTTATATACATATATGTATATATATATATATATATATATACATATATATATATATATATATATATATATATGTATTTATATGATAATATACATACATATATATATATATATATATATATATATGTATATATATATATATATATATATATATATATGTGTGGTATGTGTATATTGCAGCAGAGTTCATTTTGTGCATTAAAAATATTAAAAAAAGTGATTTATTTACCCAGGAACAACATAAAAGGAAAACAAATAAACACAAAAAAAGTTTTGTTATCATAACTACAAGGGAATGAAGTCGTAGTTACATTTAGTATTTAATTATATTCTGAAATAGTTAATTGCGTTAGTATATAATCAGAAATTGTAATTTTTTCATCTAAAGATAGCTTGTTTGAGTATATTTCGGGTATTGAAAGGGTGATTTAAGAAAAAACCTTTGAATTTTTCATTCACTTAAAAGATTCAGAGTATGAATGAACTGCTGGCTTAAAACTAAATTTATGAAATGCCTAATTTTTAAATAAAATGCGAAAGTAAATATTTTGTAATGTTTAGTAACGCTATCGACGTACAAATCATTGATTAATTATATAAATGTGATAAAATGGCATCAAAATAAGGGTTCTTTTTAATTTATTTCTTTCCCTGCTTCGGATTTTCCAACAATATCAAATTCGTTTTATTATTGATAACACACCTAGTAGGTATTAAATACAATATTCTAAAATTTAATACGATATCAAGCAATGGAGTCTGAACCATAAGCTATGTCGTCACTGTTAACATATTCTAGCATAGGAGTATGTTAATTAAAAGCTAAGTGTAACCATGTATGAAAACCTTTTTTTTCTTAATAATTTAGTGTTGACATCATTGTCCTGACTGCCGTATATTTTACAGCAATATTATACAAATTTGTTTGAATTAATACATGTGATGCGATGTTCCGCGGCTTCACCGACATTTTTATCATATTTTGTTTATTTTCATAACTTAAACATATTTTCTTAATTAATATTTCTTTATTTTCATAATTTAATTGGAAAATATACAGCCACCTGATGTTTACATACATTAACATATAACTTGACGCTGGCAATAAAAATTTGTCTGATATTTATTTCACATTACGTATAATTACCCACATTATTTGTATCGTTCTGATTTCTAATCGGCCTGGTCGAACGTAATTACCTTCGCTCCGATGGGAGCCGATTTTAATCATGAATTCTACTAATTTTTTTTGATGAATTGTCATAGAATCGTATACTTAATTGTTATATTGTACATATAACCATTACTGTTATATCGTATATATATCGTATATATATATATAACATGTCAATAGTATTTAATTATAAAGTATTTTCGTACCTAACCCTTTCGTACCTAACTGTTATTCATAAGGATGAAGACAAAATACTTTTATTGATTCAGGGGTGCCAAAATATTTTGTAACTTTTAAATAAATATTCATTATTTTGGGTGTACATTAATTTTAAAGTGATTTATCTGTTTTCATTTAAATATGCGGACTTAGGTTTGATTTCTTTTTTATCATATTTTATGATATTTTATTGAATAGAAAATTTAGCTGCAAATAATTATTTATATATATATTTTTTTATTACTATAGGTATTATATTTAGCCATAACTATATGTTAAGATATATCTTTCTCTGCTTCACTGACGACTTCTGAAATACGATTCTGTATTTGTTTGGCGATTGCTTTCCTGACATTGTATTGCATAGTTGTACAGTATATCCTTTTAGTTTATACACTCCAACGTATAACGTTTTCAGAAAAATGAATCCTCATTTGTACAATACGATTAGAAAATGGAAACAAATTATGAATGGAACGCTTTTATATTGGCTGAAAATTTTTCTTCTATGTAAATAATAGGAATATAATTCTTTATGTTCATTTTTCTAAATATTAAGATAAATAATATAAATAACTTCTTCTTATTGATTCATAGTTTTTGGTATAATTTATCATTAAGTTTATTGAATCTTTCTTCTCAGTATCTTGCTTATTATTTTATTAAAAATTTTAGCTAATTCTAGAAAATATTCCAGTACTTTTATACTATGAAAAAAAATTACGGTTAAATTGAAGCACCTATTTATAATAGTTTTGTTACGGAATAGTTCTTCTCATCAACCGTCACGTTTATATATATTCAAACTTACATCCCAATTTTTCTTTAAACATACATGGATTATATAAATTGTAATATTAATTCGTAGGGTTAGTTATATGTGCCAACATATTAAGTAAATTTATCTTGAAGCGATACATAATGACGATCTATATTACGTGCGCTTGTCTTGACAGTTTTATTAGTGTACCAATTTATAGAACACATAATAAAATACGTTTTAAGCTGAAAACAAGTCAGCACGTATTATTTTGGCCAAACTAATATAGGATTGTTTACCCAGCCAATATACAGGGAATAATATTTTGGCAAATCAAGATTTTCAATTTAAGACTTAGCTTTTGCAATCAATATTGTGCTAGTTAAAATGAAAGGTAGGGTTCTTGTAGTTATTGTATATAAAGGAAAGTTTCAAGTGAAGTTATTATCTTTAAACGATCTACTTTTTTAAACGATTGAACCAGTATTGATTAAAGAGTTTAATTTTCCTACGAAGTTAACTCGGCATTCAAATAATTTAAAAACAATTGTCTTGTCACCATCTTTGGGAATCCGCTATGTAGAGTTTACGGTGGTGTCAGATAGTACATCACATTTCACTAGTAGAACCTTTTCACTTATTAGCCATGATAATGGGGTAAAGAAGAAATAAAAAGAAGAAAAGAAAATTATACCGCTATCTTAACGTGTCTGCCATATTGCGTTTTCACCAAGATGGCAAGTCCGTATTTAGAACGATATTAGATAAACTTTATGACAAAATCATCGAACTCATATTCAAGATCTCATATTCACATATAATATAACGCAATATTTCAAACCATACGAGTAATTATTACCGCTCGAAATTTTTATTGTAATTTTTTGTGGACAGAGAAAGAATTTTAAATAGACTGTGGCAAACACGAACATGTGGCGTATTGTCATCTGCAGATATTTCACATTTACGAGAACAATAGAATAAGTTAATCCGACTTTTTAAAAAAATGGGAAAAATAGCGGATTCCATTAAACTTAAATTTTGATTGCATTTTAGATTAAAAGTAGCAAATTAATTACAAAAATTGAGGCAAAAAGTCCCCCAAATACCATTAACAGTTTGTATAACATTTCAGGTATTTCTAAAACCAAAAAACTGAACTAAAAAAATGAGAAATAACCAAAATCATTGTGATTACACATTTTAGTCTAAAATGGAAGAATAAAAAAAATAAAAAAAAATAAACAAAAATTTACCGACGCTACATTTTCTATTCAATTGCCTATTGAAGATATTATAAAGAAAGCTCTCATAGCATTATTAAACGTCTATTTTTTTATTTTTTTTATCATACGTTATTCAACAATTGTTTTTTTTATATGGAAACACGTATTTCACCTTAAGCGCATTCCCATTAAAAGTAAACAATCAATCGGCTTCGACAAAGTATAACCTTTCACCGCAAAACTACTTACAAACTTCCTTCGCGCGAGACACGTTAGGCAACTTGTTCCAGAAATATCCTCGCCGGGCTCCCATCAAAGATACTGTACTAGCGACGGCAGGAAATAGGAATAAAAGACGGAAGCTCAAGCACAGGACGGTTTCACACTGTGAGGAGATACCGCCCTAAGAACTTACTCAAGTTAGAAGAAGACTAATGTCCTTTATAAATAATAATGTCAGACTGGGAAGCGAATTCTCCTGGATATAATCGTTTTCCACGTATTAAACTAATTTAATCATGTTTACACATTACTTTTAGTTTCTTAATTTTCAAGGATACGATTTTTTGGATTTTTCAAAAATAATCTTTTATTTTCGTCGTTATGAAATATATGTATATATATATATATATATATATGTATGTGTATATATATATATAAATATAAATATATATATATATATATATATATATATATATATATATATATATATATATATAAAGAAAAGCAGCGGAAACTCGAGTTTTAGGGTCTCAGAATTTTATAAAAACATAAAAGTATCCATCTACAACAACACTGACGTATATGTTCATTGGCAGAGCATCAGCATTTTTGGAATTAAAAAAAATTTAATTTAAAACAACCTGTTGTTGTTACCTCACTTTTTTTGTCAATTTATTTAGAATTCATTCGATATATGGATAAAAAAGAACTCTTATAGTTTAGTCATATATTTCAGTCTGTTTGTCCGTCTCTAACTATGATAACCTTGTTGTGGTTTCCATTGTTTTAAACCTATGTGTGTGACAGACAAGGAGATGTTTTATGAGGAGATTTCAATTAATTTACAGGACCAATTTTATTCAAGTATGTGTAAAAGAGGAGCAATTTTTTTCACACAACTCATCGAGAGGGACCATTAAATATGTGTTTTAAAACGATATTTAGGTTCTATTTCCCATTTTTAATTTTTAAGCTCAGTTTGTGGAATATTATCTTTCAAAATATTGTACAATAGGATTTAATGTGTGTTCGAAGAAACAAAACATGTAACATTTTTTCCTAATATTTCATTGAAACTGAGAAAAAAACTTATTTCATTTAACTTGCCTCAGCATTTATAAAATATCCAGAAAATATGGAATCCTGTTTGGTTTATGTTCCGACACCCACTTGTCAGATTCTAATTATTAACTACACTTTATTAAATAAATTGTTATAGCAATAAGAATTTTATATAAAACATATTAAATAAAATTATAACTTCGCATGGCTTTAGAATCATTTATTAAGAAAATTTTGTGTAAAGCAAGTAAACATTTGCTAAAAATTTTAATACTCCAAATTTTTTCTCACGACAATCAAATTTTTTTAGTTAACTTTTATTAACTTAAGCACAACAAACTCGTAACATATTTGTCTCTGCAAATGTTATTTTTAGCTGAATGCACAGGTATGTCCTCTAACACAAAAGGCTGAGTTAAATTAATTCAAATAACGACAACGTAAAGACCTGATTTTTCACGCATGTGTTTATAAATATGATTTTCACCTGCATAGGGTTACAACGTAAATCCATCGCTAGTACCAACACTTTAAGTAAAATGGGTGAAATCATTTGAAATATATGAAATTTGTCATTGAAAAAATATATTTCTCTGTCATTGAAAAAATTTATATGGAAAATCGTGGATGTAACTGTAAGTACACGGTAGATATTTCGTTATAATAAAGCTTTTTAATATAGTCTTAGATTAGGAGTTAACTCAAAGACTAGTCTTTTAATAACTTACTTTTTGTTTTATTGTATATTATAAGGTTACTTTCAACTGAAGCAGCAGCAGTAGTTTGCATTAACAGTGAAACCCTAACGTACCTTTATACATCTTATATATTTCATACAGTGGTCTATTCACGTATTATGAATTTAACTCAGATGTAAATCACAAAATAAACTGTCCATTTTCTTAAGAGTCAACAAGTAAACTTCTACAATTTTTTAAATCTTGTTTTAAATCGTGTACCCTCTTTTTTACTTATTATATTCCTGTTTTTTTATTTACTTTAATTGAGATTACCGGTTGGTTTGTACATCAACAAAAATCTTACCCTCTAATTCTATGGTATGCAATGAAATTACTCGAAAACCAGTTTCGTATTGGGAATTAATAGACATATCCTATTTCTTTATTGTGGGCAATATTATCTGAACAACATCATGGTGGTTGTAGGGGCATGCTGCTCTGATGTGTTACTTACAACTTAAAATTTAGTTTCATAATCTAATGAGTGTTTAATTGTAATAGTTATTATTGTCGCAGAGTTAACAAAATTTATTGAAATTCTTGATTTTTGATATTACTTTCTGTCCAATAGGTATCAATTTAAATAACATATAGCTTCGAGATCAATTCCAACTTAGATTAATATGTACGGTCAAAATGCGAGCGAAAAAAAAGTAACGATTTACGAATATATTTTTACTTTTTAAAATTGCTGTAATACGATGAATTTAATATATTTTTAATAAGCAAGGTTTTTTTTGGGATTTCATACTTCAAAAGAGAACAAATTCACTTAGAATTTTCCTTAGAAATTCATCAATATAGAAACTTGAAATTTCGCAAAGTAATTTTTGTTTAAAGTTGTACTCAAATATTGAATATGGAAATATTTCATTAAAGCAAATAAATTAGGTCCCGCAATTTTTGTATTTGTGTTATGTAATGGGACTGTGGTTGGTAAACCTATTTAGAAAAATTGTAAAAATTTTTATTTTCCAATTTCAAGTTGCATATATAAATAGATATGCCGGGAAAAAACATGTATTCCCCGGCATTAACTATAGCAAACAGGTTAGGTTATGAAGATTTCAAGAATTTCTGTATACGCATGTGGAAAAAATGATGTACAATATATTGAGATATTGAATAATAATAATAAATTTAGTACTGTCCTCTTATCCGATAAGAAATATTCTTCAGTCTTACATGAATTTAAGCTTTTATATAAGTATTGAAATAGTGAATAACAATACTAGAAATAATATTTTATTTTTATTTTGCGCCAGTTAAATAAGTGTATAAGTTTTTATTTACACTACAGTGGTGAATAATAATACTGAAACTAAAATTTTCCTCTTATTTCTCAGTAGTTTAATAATGATCTAAGATTTTAGATCTACTTAATAATACATAAAAATTCCGTAATGCGAGTTTTATCCATACTCAACAGGTTTAATTTATTTATGATTTGATTTGCATATTCACAGTGTGGTAATGAATAAGTAATTAGTAGTTTTATAACAAATCATTAAAATATGCGATTTTTCCACCTCAAAAGGAAAAACCGAATCCTTATAATATTACTATAATATTACTTATAAGGATTCGGTTTTTCCTTTTGATGTGTATTTGTATTAGCCTTGATTTCATATGTCAAAGAAATAATGCTGAAATAAATATTTCATCCCTCACAGCCGTTTTCCTCAGAAATTCTGCAAAGTAATAGAGGCTATTAATCAACACTTCACACTATTTATATTGAAATTCGGGGAAGGTTAACCCTTCCCAAAATTTCAAAATAAAAATTGAAATTTGGAACGTAATTATCTACGTTGGGTTGTTTTTATTTGGAAAGACTAAACATTAAGGCGCCCAAAATTTTATTCTAATTTTTGGGAAAGTTTTCTTAAACATACTGCGAAACTTGAATAAAAATATATTCATTGCTTAGTATCGAGCGTAAAATTATAAAAAAGTGGTCTTTTAAAAGTCTACGCAAAGGAAGTGCGAAAGTTATAACAATGATTCTAGATGTCATGTTGAGACATTATAAAAATATACATACACACACACATATATATATATATACATATATATATATATATATACTAGTGAATTATATTAGGTTTTCCATATTTGTGACCATTTACGATACTTAAAGTAATTTCATTTCAAAACAAGGAATGGAAATCCAATGCCCAAGTGAAACTCGTACTCGATCTGTTTTTTCTAATAACTGATTAATTCATAATTAGCCATTCTGGTGAAGTCAAATATACATTTCTAAACATGATCAACTAATGACAATTAAATAAGGACAAAAGATTAATTATTTTTAAAATATTATATATAAAATCTTTCTTTTTATCGCTTTAACTGGATATTATAACTCGGTGGTGAACATTACTTGAAATTATAATTCAGTGGTGGTTTTACATATTTTTTTTAATTTCTGTTTTGAACGGAAATCAGAATTGATTTTAATAGAAAAATAAATACTATTTTTCGTCTAAACTTCAATTGCAAGGCATGCCTTTTGTTATTAGAATGTAACTATTATACATATATATGTACGAATACCTACACAGACAGTAATTTTAATTTCAGGATTAAACGTCGGTTTTGAAATGAAGCTAAAATATTAACACCTGTTTTGTTCACAATACTAATACGTAATTTGTATTGTCAATATAATGATAATGAAAACGAAATATATTTAATCTTATTTGGTTATCCTTACTTCTCTTTTCGTTTTAAAACTGAATTGAAAATTTTTTAAAAATATATTATCATACCAAGAAAATTGAAATGAAAAACTTTTTATCCAAATTATTATTGTAATATATCGCAAGATAGTACAGCACTAACGATATCTGCACAGCTAGTTCTGCGTAGACTCATATAAGTAGCATCACTACTTATTTTACTCAGAGAATAAGCACCCAAATATAAATATATTAATAAACAACTACTTTCACAATAAAAGAAGAGTAACAAATCAAACCTATACCATTTTCACCTGTAACGGCAAACAAAAGCTCCGCGCTAACGAAAGCTCCCCGGCGACTAACGAAAGCTCATGAAATATGGGTCATTATTTATACCACAAAGTGAATTACAATGCATTAAACTCTTCGCTAGGCTTAGCGATATAAAATGGAAGCGGCTTAAATTGCACTAGAATTGTGAAATGAACGTCGACGAGTGCAGCACTCAGTCCTCGTTTAAATTTCCTACATCAAGTTATGCGCAGCTTGTTGGTGCCACCTAACAGAGGGCTGCGGTTAGAATAGTCAAATGTAAAACTGACTTAAATATTTCTTCAAACGTTTGTTTATTTAACTAATGCTATGAAGTATAACGATCTAGTTTTATCCGTGTCACTATATATATATTGAATATAATAATTAAATTCCCACATTTAGAGTTAACTTGATGATAAACTTTTTATCCAGTGTTTAATTCTGGTAAAAAATGATAATAAATTTTATTTCGAATGAAACGTAAGAAAAGTAATAATTGTTATTAGTTTAGTACTACCATTATCTAGTAAAAATAACTTCAATTTGATATTTTACAAATACGTACACTTTTCACATTTTACGTAGGTCAGCTTTCTTGTAAGTGGATCTTTACTTATTTTAGATATGGTTCGTATGTTGCTCATCTTTAACAAAATTGATTACTAATCTTAGGATTTCTCGCTAATCGTTCATCTATTGCGCGTTCAGTGCTACGTAAGCAGTAATCAGCTTAGGAGCATATTTAATTCCGCCTATAAAATGTTTCCCTGATATTACATTTCTTTAATTATTTTGCTAAGCGTATTTTAATTACAGAACAAAGGTATTATGAGGAAATATTAATTAGCTATTAACCTAATTGATGATCCAACTATAAAATAAATTTATTTCCATAAGTATTATTAGCAAATACCCCTTTTACACATTACCTTTTTAAATATATCCATTAATTAGGTAACTTGACTTAAATTTGAAAATTTCACAAGCAAATATAACAAAGGTAAGAACGGTTAAATATTAATGATCTATTAAAATCGTAGAGTAGTATAGAATATTTTTACCGAGCTAGTATCGTAAAATAAAATTTCCTTTTTAAGAGTAGAATCGGAAAATATTTTATTTTCAAAATACCCCTATTTATAAAAAAAGTTGCTTAACTTAAATAAACATAAGATGGAGATAAAACACATTAAAACATCGGTGTGTTGTTCGCGCCACATGATTTCGCGAATCCATAAACTGTCGAACGCGTTCGTTGTTTCCACCGCTAATCGTCCTGGTAACTGGACGTCAACGCACTCCACGCCTGCGTATTTCACAACTTCGTGACTACCGCGTTACTATGTCTTCATGTATACGGGCTAGCCAGAACTGAAAATATAGGGAAGCGTGTCGATTGGAAGGATTCTAGTAGTTATACGAAACGTGTTAAAAACTTAGTTTTTGTATATGTAAGATAATTATAAATATACAAAGATAAATATAATAAACAAGATTAACGACCTGAAATTTACTTTCTCACCAAAACAATATTTTATTTACTCACCAAAAAAATATCTCAGTACACATTATTCTGCGTGCAAACTTTACTTTTACATATGAAAGCCATTTATTTTTATATTCCAAATGTGAATTAAGATTATTGGTAGTGCCTTGCTGGAAGAAGAACTATCGTAAGTAAACATAAAAAAGGACGAGATATGCTTCTCTAAGACGTGCGTGGTTAATATAACTGCGAAGGCGGCTGGATATCTTTTATGAATAAGTAAACTCTAGTAAAAACAAAACTATCGATTTATCGCAATATTGCTTTAAAAATGTAAGTGCGCAATGAACAAATTAACTGTTATATTCATGCTCATGAAATACATAACGAGGGATCTCTGAGGGAAATAATTAATGCCAGGTAGATTCTGGACATAAACTTCATCGTCATTTATATTACCTGCACATAAAGCGCCAACGTTGTAAGGCATTTGAAGGAAAAATAGAAAAAATATTTATAAGAAGTCATTTTTCCAAGTAATATTAAGAATAATAATTTCAAATAATATTATATTATTTAGTGAAAAAACCTCAAAATTAGGTTATTATTGCCTAGAGGCTTAAATAATTAACAAGTAATTATTTAGAAAACCCTAGTCTTGAGCAAAAATTCATATGCAAGTGAACATATTGAATTTTAAGATTATAATGGCAAGCGATGGGAAAGGATCAGTTGAAAATACAATTTATTCAATCGAAGATACTGTGAACGGGAAAGTAAAATAAGGTGATAGAAAAGGCGATGTCTTAAAATTATTTAAATTTTGTCGTGACATATATCTTGCTTTGCATATCTGTCTCTGAGAGATTTTGAAGACAGGACTATGAAAAATGAGAGGCTTTTTCCTAATAAAGCGAAGACTCTCTCAATCTATGCAAAAAATGTATTATTAAATTCCTATTTTTCATTTATAATTGGGATACTGTGTTGATATCAATTTGGAATAACTATCAGTTTGGTTAGATACTCTCAAAAAGAGTTTCGAATAATTAATATATAGACAACAACGGAAGGTAATCAATTTGAAATAATTTAGTAATAAAAGTTGACTTAAATTCTTGCCTTGACCGAATTTAAATTTGGTGAAGAAAAGCTAGAAGTTCTTATGAACGAATGATTTCGTAACAAGAAACAACTAACAAAAAAAAATAGCTAAGAAGAAGACATGCTTGACTATAATAATTATATGAGTGACTTCATATAATTATTATATTGTTATAATACTTCGATCCAGGTTAAGTTGGTAACAAGTCTTTTTAAAATTTAAATTGATTATATTTCTAAGTCACACTTTATACCAAAATTCCCCGTGTATAATTTACAAAATTAATCAATGAAGGGCGGAAAGCTTAGGGCGAGAACTGTGCTGAAAATCCATTAGCTCGCATTAGATATGCAAACCAATACAACAAACTACCTTACGGATACAAAAGCAGAGATACGCCATCATAATTTGGGATCTAGCAGAGTTTAATGTCGATTCAGAAATGGGAAATATTGTTTTATACACTCGGAAAAACAATATTTCCAGCAATCTTATCTAAGTATGAAACCTCGTCTCAAGTTATGGTCACAGAAACCTATATATTTGAATGCCTGTATATAATGTTGGCTATTTAAATTCATTTAATGCTAAGTAAATGTATGTAACATTTCATACAAAATAAACCGCTAAATGAACTGCTTGTATCAAAAGCCAAACATTACGATTATAGATTAAACGATTTTTAATGTTTATGGTAAAAGTGCTCAGTCCAATTGCTGTGGATAATTTGAGCGTTAATCCAAATCGAATAATGAGGCCGCCGATTTGTAATAAGTCCTTTTTTAGTTGGAACACAGTTGATGAAAGTATATTTGAATTAATCATACAAATACTTAAAGGCTTTATCGGAGTCGTTAATAATAGAAAAAATATACCATGTTAAGCATTTGATAATTTGAGTTGTAGTTAGAATAAGCCTTTTGAAAACTATTTGTTTGTGATAAACATTATTATATAAATTATAATAATTTGTATTGTCACCATTAAGATACTTATCAGGTTGTATCTACGCAAGTGATCCAAAATTATGCGTGTATCTAATATTTATGCGCGTATCTAATATTATATGGCCCTGATATGGATCGTCATATCCGGAAATTTATTCAAAATAATGAGAGAATAAATGAGACAGTATATATATAATTTTTTAATACATAATTTTCTCATTTTCTGAATTTTTCTTGAGCATACTGCGAGCCTAAAAAAGAAAAAGTGATAGTTCTCTCAGCTAATGAACCCATATTGGACTGCACGAATTTTATTTGTTTATATATAAAATATTATTTAAATATGCCAGTGGTACAAAATGCAAATAAAAAATTGTATTAGAAAAACATATTTAGTTTGTTGATTGTCTAAAAATATTTTGTGATAAAAATATTTTAGTTTATTGATTGTCTTAACATTATAGGATTTTACAAGTATATTTTAAATTTTATTATGTACTGGCTTATTGAGTTATCCTGCACAATATTTTGAGTATATATGAATTAACTACTCTACACTAATAGAAACAATAATTATATATTCTTAACGACTATTCTGTCATATACAAGCTGAGGGGAAATATATCGGAATTCTCAACACT
This sequence comes from Druceiella hillmani, assembly GCA_039881145.1. Classification (NCBI taxonomy): domain Eukaryota; kingdom Metazoa; phylum Arthropoda; class Insecta; order Lepidoptera; family Hepialidae; genus Druceiella; species Druceiella hillmani. The sequence continues at coordinate 27,082,600 of JAYKKI010000020.1, forward strand.
TGGCTTTAACATTTATAAAAATTCAAAACATTAATATAATTTATATATTTCATTAATAATAAAAATATAAACCAGCATTAAAATAATATTTTTTTGCTAAAAATTGGATACAGTCACATAATCCTTTCAGTGACGCTTACTAAGATAAATAGGTTTACACAAGTAGGTGATAAGTAATTTAATTATAATGTGCATCTCTGCTGACAAGCTGTTAGTTATGTGTCGTATAAAGTTCACATTTTCAATTTTAAACGAAATTTAATTTTACGACTAAATAAAAAATATTTTTTTTTATTAATAGAGCGTAACTTCCATTAGCGCGTTACTATTTCAAATATAGTAATAGTTACTGGGGAAGTCAGATAGTCACACAGCCATCGAATCAAACAACAAGCGATCGGCTATATGCGAAAATATGACACCATAATTTTATTTTCATATTTTTTCGTTTTTTAGCATCTGAAAATTTAATTGAAAACTAAACTAATTCCATAAATTATGTACTTATTGCCATAAAATTTCTGTTATCGATACTAAAAAAAAATTTATCGTAAATTATATGGAATTAATGAAATTTTAACCAACAAAAAATCAAAATAATTTTATAACTGCTTATTTTTCATTAAACAAGATTCATTTATGAAAATATCATAGTTTTTCTGATATATTATTAATGAAACATGCAAATAAATTGCAACAAACTTGCTTTGTAGCAAAATAAGTCCCCGGATTTGGGTTCATTGTGGAGTTCAGTATTGAAAACACGAAGCTTATAATTTTATACCAGAACGTCTGTCACATCCATTTAGTTTTTAAACTTTTGCATAATTTCATGTATTATATGAGCATGCTGATTAAGACTACATAAATATATGGGAAAAACTTTGAAAATAGGTTTTCACAAGTAGTTCCAAATGAAATTAATTTTCTGTACTACAAATTCATTACTTTTTTAATTATAAGAAAGACCTCTTGAATGAATAGAAATGTTGAAATTGGAAATTACTGGACGATTAAGTTTTACTAATATATCACATATATTCATAAAATATAACTTGCAACATTTCATTAGAAAAAGAAATATGATTGAAACAGGTTTTATTGTTTAATCCAATTAAATAAAAAGTATGAAAGAAACTCAAATACGAAAAATATTTTATTTCACATATTATTAAATACATTGTGCTATATATATTTCAGAGACTTAAAACATTATGGAAAACTAAAAATTGTAAAACTTAGTCATTACTATTGTTTTTTGTTAAACTTTAGGTAAACTTCTGGTAAGACTGTTTGAAGTAAAATTCTTAAAATTGTGCATTGGACATAAATTTTTCTAATTTAAGAAGCATCTTCTTCTAAGTAATTTCTTCTAATTTCAAGAATTTGTTTAGAGAAAACAACTGTCTAGCACTGTCCACCATATTGTTGTTTTGAAATTTGTGTAGTATATACATGTTTAATTAAAACGTTCTAAATTTTCTCGTTAGACGTTATGAATTTAAAAAAATGCACAGACAATATTAATTTCCCTTTTTGCAAGAAAAATGGTTATTGGAAGAATCAAGGAAAAATGGTTTATAGAATATAAGTGGACATGTTGCCGTACAAGAAATGAAAGGACAAAGGTACATTTTTGCAGTAAATTTATATTTCAATAATTGTAGCAAGTTTATTTTCGGTACGAAAATTATATAAAGTGCAAAAAATTATTTAAAAGTATTCTAAAACAATTAGTCATAATAATTATTTAGTCTCATAACTAAGCGTTGTCATTTATCTATATAGTTTCTGAAATATCTATAAAATTGTAGTGTGTCTGCGTTATACTAATTCTATTTGTTTTTTTTGTAAAACCCTATAATATTTTTCTGACAATCCATCGTTTAAAAAAATCCCGCAATCGCACAAATCCATAAGTATACCCTCTTGTCAGATGCATAATCATATCGAATAGAATGTATACAGGTGTTACAATGACTATGTTGCGTTTTCCTTGAAAACAGGAAACAGCGAGTGTTGAAATAAGTATTGGAAAACAATTAAAGGAGATAGGGCTTTCAGTTCAAATTCATTCGTCTTCACGCGTAAACGCCTCTTTCTTCAATTGATCACAGTAAAAGGAAATCGGAATTCGTCGCAACTCGATATAGGAAAACGACGAAAGGAGGAATTTTAGTGGCTACTTTTGTATAAGTGTTGCCATGTAGGTAAAATTGAGGGATAAATCTATAATGTTGCTAAAACAGTACTTAGATAATTACATTAACTATGAAACATATAATTCATTTTTAAATGTATGTATAAAACTGAACTGGGTATGGGTAGTTGCCACTAAGTCAAGAAAATACAGCTATATATCTATATCCTTTGATGCAAGCAACTCAATATATTTTTGAATCGCTTTTTTGCACTGGAGTTCAGCAGAAGTCTTAAAATAACAATAATACCTATCCAATTTTGTTTTATGTTTTATTAAGCATTGTACAGAATTGTATTTATTTATATTAATTTATTCTTAAAAACAACTGACAAATTTTTTTTAGTATTACATTTAAAAAAAACAATGAATTTTCCTTATTTGATGATATCACACGAAATATTTTTTGAAGAATTAAATAAAAATTTACATTTATGAACTGCTAAATTTCAGGACCTGAACATGTGATTCCGTGTTAGATTGTATTTCTGCAAAGTGCAGTACCTACGTAATGATTTGAATTTTATTTCAGCAAAATATCAAATCCCAATAAGATAGTTGTCAGATGCATATGGGTACGTATTTGTTACGTACAAGTACGCCTAATTGAAATAATATATTTGGTTTTAAAAATATATTTATTACAAAATATACTTACAAAAATTTATAACAAACAGAATCAAAATGTTATAATTGCTTGAAGATGAGCTATCCCATCACCAAGTAGTGCCCATACCTAAAGATTACTAAAGTTCTTTGGTCGTTTTACAATTTACCAAACTATAGACATTTCATAAATCATATGGGTAAGAAAAATCATCGTGCTTATGGGTCTGCGGCGACTGAAAAATTATTCAAGACCCAAAAATACATGTGACAAATAGTGATAATAAGTCCAATATTCTGTAGAAACTAAAATAATGTGACAGACGGTCTGGCATAAAAAGGATATGGAATGATAAGTTTCTGAATTATAAGTTTTTCAATACTGAACCCAAAAATGAACCCAAATCTAATGACTTTTGCTTTGCTACAAAGCAAGTTTGTTGCGATCTATTTGCATTTTTTGATAAAAATATATCAAACTAATTGTGGTATTTAGACAAATTACACTTGCTTAATTATTTGTATTTTTTTTGTTGGTAGCAAATTTCATTAATTATGTACAATCTACCACAGATTTATTTTGTAACGTTAAAAGAAATTTGGTTGCAAAAAGTTCATAATGCATGGAATTAATTTGGTTCTCAGTAAAGTTTTCAGATGCTAAAAAACAAAAATATATGAAAATAAAATTATGGGTTCTTATTTTCGCACATAGCTGATCGATTGTCGTTTGATTCAATGGTTGTGTGACTTTGCCAGTAACTTTTACTGTGTTTGAAATAATAATGTGCAAATGGAAGTTACGTTCTGTTAATAAAAAATAAATTTTTGATTGAGTCGTTAAATTTACTTTCATTTAAAAGTGAACATGTGAACTTTATACAAAACATAACTAACAGCTAGTCGGCCGAGAGGCATGTGATAATTATTTACCATCTGCTTCTCCAAACCTATTTGTCTTATTTATCATCATGAGTAAATTATGTGACTGTATCGAATTTTTAGCTGCATATTTATCATTGCGATGCTAGTTCACATCTTATGTTATTAATGAAATATTTAATTTATATTCCATAAAATTTTGGATTTGAATTTTTATAAATGTTAAAGACAAGTGTTTAGGATTCCGACCTATTTCCCCTCAGCAGTATATGATAGAATAAATAATAAGATTATGCCATCATTGCAATATACATACTAAAAATGTTGTTCGGGAAAACCCAATATTCCAGTAAATAATAACAGTAAAAATATACTTGTAAAATCCTACGATGTCAGGATAATCAATAAATTAAAGAATATTTTTCTATTAACATTTTTCATTTTATATTTTTCAGCACTGGGATATTTAAATAATGTTTTATGTGTAAACACATAAGCACATAAAATTCGTAGAGTCCAATGTAGGTTCGTCAGTTGAGAGATCATATACCAGTTTTAACTTTTTTAGACACATAGAATATATGACTTTCTCACATTTCACAATATGAGAAAGTCATATATTACACATTTATATTAAAACTACTTCATTTATTTTCTTATTATTTTGAATAAACTTCCGGATGTAACAATTCATATTGGGGCTCTATAATATTAGACACCCACGTAAAACTCACATAATGTTCAATCACTTTTAGTGTGGATATAACCTGATAAGCATCTTAAGGATGACAGAATATAAGTTATTATAACTTATATAATAACATTTAAAATAAACAAAGTTTTCAAAAGAGCTCATTCTAATTACTACTCATATTATGAAATGCTTAACATGGTAGAACTTTTCTTGAAAATTACAAACGTAGCCTTTGATATTTATATTATTACCTCAAATATACTTTAATCGACTGTGTTCCAACTAAAAATGGAATTCTTACAAATCTGTGGCATTATTTATTCAATTTGATTTATCGCTCAGTTTCGTCATTTATATCGATTGAAGTGCTGGGTAATATCGTTTGATGGGACTTCCACAATTAGCCCTGGAGCTATCACTACAATTTGAATGTCGCTAATCACGTCTCCTCCACCGATGGCCATCCACGGCTGCCTTTCCTTTGCCAACTCTCTACTATATTTGGCATTTATATTAAGCCACAATGTCGACTGTAATCATGTATATTAAGCCACAATGCTTAATATAAAAGCCAACAAGGTGCTGACTGTATATCACGAGAAAGTTCACTTCTATAAAGTTTATATCAAGATTTCTTAACAAGGTGAACTAAAAAAATGATTTACTATAATTTTTAAAATAAAACTATTTTCAAAATTACAGTTATTACATAAGTGTAGAGTTCTTAATATGTGTCAGAAGTCCTTTTATATTGCTAACTGTCCAGCGACTTATTCGCGTAGAATTCGACATAAAAAAAGTTGTTAGAATAATGAAAATTATCATTTCTTTGTTTATAGTTCTTTTTTGTCTGTTTTAAATTTTTTGCAGAAAATTAAATATTTTTTTGTACTTAGCTCAGGTAGCTTTAAATATAAAGTTTTGTAAATATTTCATGTATATTACATGAAAAAACTGCTTTATAAACAATATTCAGTATAATATTGTATTGACTATAAATAAATAAATTTTCTGCATTGATTACACAAGAAAATATTATTTTGTAGCTTTTTTCATATTTTTTATTTATTTTACTAAACACGCTAATATATCCCGTTAACAGTACCGATATGGTAATACTCACCAGGTCAAGATTTTTTTAAAATCTTTTGTGTCCATATAAAAAATCTATATGTTGTTCGAGGGTATAAACTATTATCACACCAAATTTCATCAAAATCAGTCTAGTTAAGAGATAGATGACAGAAAAATTGTAAAACCAGGTTTTCTGGGTTATATAAATATCATTTGATATGCGAAGTCAATCACCATTTTAAAATACGATGCATGTGCGGAATTTAGTACATAATATTTTATTATATGTATAGATGTTAAAAAATAAACCTAAATTAAAAAGTATTTAAATATGTTTCCTTATTTGGTATACCTTTAAGGAAACACAGCACGAGTTTCCTGCATTAGGAATATTTCCCCATACCTAACCGCATCGTCAATCTTTGTGGTTTCGATTTAATTAATTTATAGAAGAGATGCTCGCACCTAGGGTCTGAAGAATTCACCGAAGTATATACCAATTCAGATATTTAATCGCTTTTTGATATTAACCATAGTTTACGTATATTATATCACCACATGTGGGTAAAAGTCACATTTTTCATCAAGTAATCGTGTCCATAAATAGCGCCTTTAATTATTCGTATGTATATATAACAAAACTTAATTTTGCTTGTCTGCCTATTGGGAATGTTTGGGAAGAATTATTGGAGTTGATGAAGGATAAGTGAAATTTGTTTTTAATTCAGCACAATCACTTTCCTCAATCAAAAGATGCGCGATATAAATATTTTGAAGAATTCATTAAGATTGTTTATGTGCATCAATAGATGGTACTATATGTATTTTAAATTACCACTCCACTCGGGCGTAGATCCGGCGTAGAGAGTGGTGAAGTGTGTTGTGGTGCGAGAGGGTAGGGGAAGCGTCGTTTTATTCTAACTGACTACTGAAAGTAAACAATTTTTATTTTTATTTCTTGTCTTTACTTTTTAGCATTCTTTCGTGTATGATTAACGAAACATAACATCGGTAAGTTGTGGGCAAATCTAGTTACAAATAAAATTAATATAAGTCTATGTCACTTTGTATTTGCAATAACAAAAAAAACGTTCTATGTAAATCAGTGCATATATTCAGAATGTTCCAATATTTCTCAACAGGTATGATGCGTGTGACTCTCATTTATTTTTAATAATCTAACACAAGTTGTAATAAATTTGTTATAAGGTTATAGTGATGGATTTTTATACTCGAATTATTGCATTTCTACAAGTATATGTGTAAATGACGTAACAATGACCTTCTTTTTAAATACTGATGTAGTTATTTAGTATATACCTCTATTTAATAACTATATCCAGTATAAACATAAAGTATTTCATATCCTCTATTCGAATTAAACCAAACTTATTTAAGCAACTAAGTTGTCATGTATGACATAAGGGATCCATAAAGTCTCTCAACTGTATTATATACAAAGTTTACTTAATCACATTATTTATTGGCAATTACCATAAACTTAACTAACCTGCCTCACATTAATGTAAATTATGAAGTATAATAGCCATGTTCGAGCAATTAACCTAATTGTGACAAAATAACACGTGAAACTGTGTATAGTGTAGTGTATAATCTAAGCAAACAACTAAAACTAATTTCTGACCCTCACTGCGATGATATATAAATTGATATAAATAAATCTAAGCACATTTATTTCTTAAACATATAAATGTTAACAACTCAATCAGCGCATTATCAATAGATATATTGAACGAAAAGAAAACTACAAATAATTATATTTGAATTTTTTTTTCCTTCATTTGTAATTTTTAATACTCAACAATAAACAAACATTTTTTTCACTATTTTAGACACCTGATTTATGATATACAATACATATTAATCTATTTCGTACGTTCGATTTTTAAAAAAAAAATTAACAAATATTATAAACTGAACAAAGTGTGTGATCACTTCTCGTTTTGATCCTAAGTGGATCGAGTTTAACATATGTTATTTATTTCCTTGATTTCAAACCAAAAAAAATTCAACACTTTTTATATTTGTTTAATGATGCGATCGACAAATCTAAATTGAAAAGGAAATATTTTCTTCCAAGTCACACCACCGAAAAAGTTTTTTAGCTTAAATACATGTTTTTATAAGTCGTTTTCGTTTATTGAAATATTATCGATCAAAGCGTAATATTTTGGTGCCAGAGTTGTCTTGACAACCCTTATGCTTAAACGCTCGAATACCTCGCCTATATTACAAATATTATTTCTAAAAAAGTTACATTAAAATAACGTTTAACTATAATCGTTTGTATGTTATTAATATTAGAAATATATTTTTTTCGTTATTACTATCTTCTGTGTTATGAATTAAATGAACATAAACAAATAAATGTTGTCCTACTGACATCTAGTTGAAAGAAATATATGTGACTTTAAATATAGCTGGTAAATAAATATAAGAGCGAAAGTCTAGATAGTATTAACAGTTTTTTTACTATTAAAATATTTTAAAATTAAGTAAATTAAGTGATATAAATTATCATCACCGTCACACCCCTAACATTCCATAATAACCCTATTACATACGTACTCGCCCATCCATATCCGTTTGTGTGTGTGCGTAAATTAATGAAGGGTAAAGAAAATTACTATAACTACATATTGGTTTCAATCATTGCGGGCCATCGAGCCGATCGGACTAATTGACGCTATAAGTCAGCAATATTACTGTTTCTCTTTCTAACCAATATCGTCGATCGAATGACTGTCTCGGTAACACGTTGGCGCAGTAACTTTGTACTGGTGTGCGCGTCTTTATTATTACCTAATTGTAATAATGTAATTATATAAATAAAAATTTTTTATTATACATTTAATTGTGTGAAAGTGATTTGATAATAATAATATTAAGATAGAATTTGAAAAAAGTACTTAGTGTGGATCCTAAAAATGAAATAAAATCTTAAATAAAAATGAATTTTGTTTATTTATATGTGTGTTACACTGAAATATTATGGTCTTCGTTGTACTTTTGACTTGATAAGATTGGCTTGATACGAAAGATCTCTTAACAAAGAATATAATAAGCCTACCGTCGATGCTACAAGGATACGTTTTCCAACCACATAGCGTTCAAACAAAACAACGACTTTTGAGAACAGTTTAAAATTTAAAACGGCTCAGTAACATGTTTGTGGACAAAATGATAGGTAGTAACCAAATAAGTTGGTGACACAATATAAAATTATTTACTTATATCCTTAGTAATTTTATTGCTTTCTAAGAATTTGCACACAGCGCAATAACGGACCGTTAAATTTTTATAATTAGTCAACAATTAAGACTGCAGTAAGCGAGCAACCTAGGAATGCGTATTCTTTATCGTGCTCGTTAACTACGGGTGATGTTAAACTGGCGGGGGGAAGTGAGTGTCGCATCTTTACGCAGTAATAGTTCATATTCTTTGTCGCCGTGGTATGTTGGGTTGATCAATAGTCATAACCAAAAAGAAACCAGCCAAAATTCCATTCTATTTTCAAAAATACTAACTGTGATTAAGTTCTAATTTAAAAAAAAAACAGAAAGCACCAGATTGAAATACCTTAATAACCTTAAGTCTAGTTAACTAACCCAAAATCTGTTTACTGGCGTGACCATCTCTAGAAAAAACTATGCAAATGAAAAACCATTCGAATTAACATTGCAGCAAAATGTGACACAACAAATACATTCTAAGACACATTAATTACTTAGCCACAATTGAAGTTGACTTAGATGTTCAGATGTAGGATAAAATCATCATTAAGTCAATTCTAATTATACAGGGTAATAAAATCATATGTATATTTAGTTGATTTCTGTGACGTGTTATGTAATTCTGTTATTCATTACACAAATTTATATGGAAGTTAATGACTTTAGAGACACAATTTTTTTCTTATATGATCAAAAAGAATATTTTTAAATTAATTCTTCATTTACATAATTCCTAATTCACATGAAATATTAAAATCACAAATCCAAATCTATCTAAACACTCAATTACATTTCTTGTCGGCGCTTAAAACTATAGGTCTTGTTAGATAGTAATCGATTGTATTTAAAACTACCATTGCTCAAAAGTGTCTAGTGGAAACATTTTACTTTTAAACTATTACTAATGTTGTATTTGTAGGAGAAAGGGCACCAAAGATGTATTATTTGATGCGTGATCATTGAGGATTGGTTAGTAGTCATAAACCATTGGCGCACAGAACTTTTGAGGTCGAATCATTTCTAAAACGTGACGAATCGTTGATTGGAGTGCGTCAAGTTTTCCGTATTCTCTTCAAAGAATGAGAACTTCATCAAAAGAGAGAAGAGGAACAAATGGTCATTTAATTTTGAAACCAGTAATTTCTGTCTATTATTGTCGCATGATTGATGAGTTTTGTGCACCAGAATGGCAAGTATTTCCTGGATACAACAACGAAATTTCCACAAGATGGACTGACTTCATGTATTGCTAGTGTTTTGATGAAAAACTGTGGGAAAAGTTTTCCAGAAATTTTATCAACAAGTACGCGGATATATCCTGGTCACCTCGATTGCCAGAATTAACGCCTTGCAATTATTTCTTGTCAGTATACCTCAAAATTAAAGTTTAATCTAAATGGTTTAATAACTTATAAATGGAAAGGAAATAGTTTTAAAACTCAAATTTAGATACAGTTTTAGACTATACGATAATCTTAGTAAAAACGCACTATGAATTAAAATTTCAGAATTTATATTCTTGAATTTTCTCAATAAAATATAATATTAAATTGATAGCAACAGAGGAAAGTAACTAATCGCAAGTTCATAGTACGCATCGCTTTAAAGATATTTGTATCATAACATGGACTTCATTTCAGTCTTTTTTCTTTTGATATTTTTAGCTGAAGACCAGCGGAGGAAGGGAGTTACTTAACTAATACTTTGCTCTGGGTGCCGCGTGGTTTTGAGCTTCATTAACGATCTTCGTCCACAATTGGAGATCTTTGACGACAGTTTAATTTTCTTCGAGAGTCAAACTTTTGTCCTGAAGATATTCACTATATGAATAGTCAATATCTTCTTAAATACTATGCCTTTTACTTTCTGAGCAGCCTATTTTTCCGGCAGAGAGTCTTGGGTGGTAAACGATCCGGCTTATATACCACAAATGCGACTAAACTATTACAGTGGAAGTTTTTGGATTAGCTAAATGATTGATTCTCACAATCCAGTAAAATCTTGTTTCGATGTGATCACGTCACAATACTTTGAGGATTTTTTGTTGATAATGCATTTGAAAATACCAAATTTTTCAAAATCTGACTAAAGAAAAACAGATATTATATTGGTCCGAATTGGCGAAACTTGGTCACACCACCTTTGATATCAATTATATATAGGATTGGATATTGGAGTTTCGCACATCCACCCGGAGCTCATTGAACTTATTATTTTTCTTAATAAATTTTCTTCAGAAATAATTGAAAAAGAAACATTATCTAGTTGAACTTGGAACATCTTTATGGAACAATAGAACTCCTTGGATTCTAAATATCTACTTTAATATAAGAAATCAATAATGATATTTGTCTGCTCATACTTTCGTTGTAACTTAAATAATCAATTTGTCTATATATATATATATATATATATATATATATATTTATATAAACATATACATATATATATATATATATATATATATATATATATATACATATACACATAATATATATAATATATATATATATATATATATATATATATATGAATCAGATAACTAGATGATCAAATAAACCATCATTGAAACCTATTTATGAGAAACCCTAAAGCAACCAGTTAAGCACATGTTAATAGTTTTTGTCATCGTAAAGTAAATTTTTGTCTATAATACACAGAAAATATTAGGAAAACCTAATATCCAAACGCACGAAGAGGGTAATCACTGTTTTCTTAAGGTTTCACTGCAATTGTTGTCATAAATATATATATATATATATATATATATATATATATATATATATACACACAATTAAATGAAACTACGTGATGTAGTATTATTTCTATTATCTTTAATGTCTTTACCACGACCTAGGTTTCGTTGTATCACAACATCTTCAGGTGGGATATTAGCAAAGATCAAGAGAATCTTTGCTAATATCCCTCCTGAAGATGTAATACAACGAAACCTAGGTCGTGGTAAAGAAATTAAAGATAGTAGAAATAATACTACATCACGTAGTTTCATTTAATTGTGAATAATGAATTTCTACAAAATGAACGCCAAATATATTCATATATATATATATATATATATATATATATATATATATATATATATATATATATTTATATATTTATATATATATATATATATATATATATATATCAACTGTGCCAGATAATTCGAAACTCTTAATTTTAGGCAATATTAAGGTCATTGTGAACATTTTCGAATTGATACGACTAAATGTTTTCGTAAATTTCCTTGAAAAAATTTTTCTCGCTAAACAAATTATGTACTTTTGGTAGACATTTTAACAAAATTTCATTTTATTGATTACTCAACAAAATGATCTGGAAATTAAATTTATTCACCGATCCTTCACATTTTCCAAATGTCTCTCGGAACAGGAATGTAACTTTTTATAAGTTATGTTTGTATATGAACCTAAAATTGACGGAAATTTCGACTTTCGACGTAAAATAGTATCCACATTTTACAATGAAACAAATAGTAATCTTCTTTTTTGTTGACTAGAAAAATTACTTTTAAACAGGAAATGTTCGAAATATAATGTACGTTATATATATATATATATATATATATATATATATATATATATATATATATATATATATAGATATGAATCAGATAACTAGATAATCAAATAAACCATCATTGAAATCTATTTATGAGAAACCCGGAAGCAACCGGTTAAGTACATGTTAATAGTTTTTGTCATCGTAAAGTAAATTTTTGTCTATAATACACAGAAAATATTAGGAAAACCTAATATCCAAACGCATGAAGAGGGTAATCACTGTCTTCTTAAGGTTTCACTGCAATTGTTGTCATAAATAATAAAGGCACGGTATAAAATGTCACAGAAATTTTCGAGTAAACAACTAATAAATCAAGTAAGTATATTTATTTTTTTGCTGTGAATGGAAATTCGTAGAGTACTTAGAACATAATAAATTACTTCCAGCTATCTTTGTCAATTTAAATTACACAACATTTTAGTTATAGCCACATCTAAATGAAATTTAAAAATCACTTTTATTATCATTACAATCATATATACTTTTATGATCAATTTGCCTATATTAAATCGTATATCCTAACTTTTATTTCTAATATGGTTAACTATATTAAATAGTTCATACGAACAGTATTATTACGAAATTACTCAACATTTAAAAATACGAATTCTTGTGTTTTAAACGAAATAAATACTTGAGAAAAATTCTTTCAAAAAATTGCAAGAACTTTAAAAAAATTTCTTATATTTCATTATGCTTTTTTCCATTATGTGATTCTTAAATCACTATTAAAATATTTTTTTCTTTGTGAGCAAATATGAGGTTTGTAATCTGATTAAACAAAAACTGAAAGTTAAAGAAAAATCTATATCATACTTCAAGAAATTTAGCGGTAAAATCAATGAGTATGTACCAATGAGGCCTAATACCATCAATAATGCTTAATTCAATGCTTAACTTACAGTCCTGATTGGTTTCTGTAACAATCACATTTGACTAAAAACTTAATAAATTTGGACAAACATTTATATATATTATCAGGGTTCCCGCGAAATAAAATTTCAATGTTTGTTTAATTGTCTTTCTTATATCAAGTATCTGGCTGCAAATTGATATTTCGTTATACTTAAAACGTTTCAGCAATTATATTTTCTTATTCTAACATAATTTTGAACGTGATAGACCAAACTTGATTTAAATTATTGGTATATTTAGATCTCTACAAATTAAAATGCAATATTTATTTATTTTACAAAATATTGGCTAATTATTTGATGTACGCTTATACGCATCAGATAATGAAGTTATAATAACATGGAAACCATTTCTTTTTTTAACCCCAATTTTTTCTTCAAAAGCCTCTTAATCAGTGATACTGTAATTAATATCGGAAATCAAATGAACTGTATATAGAGACGAATTAATTCAGCTCCATACGAACGATTTCTATGTAAATAAATTACAGTCAAATGATTTTGGAATGCTTACAGCGTTATGAACTGAACTCGATCAGTATATGGAGCATAACTAGCATGATTAAAAAATACGAGCATGTATGGTTGTAAATTAATATTTTTGTATTTAGCAAATAGGAGAATATAAATGGTTTAAAATTTTCCAAATGTTACATAACTTTTACATAACTTCCTCAATCTATTTTAATTGAATATAAACTTAAAATCATAAGTACACCTAATTACTAAAATGCAGTTCATTATTTTTCGAAATGTTGCGGATGCTTCATTTCTGAAAGAAGTTTTAACATGCGGATGCTTCATTTCTGAAAGAAGTTTTAACATGCGGATGCTTCATTTCTGAAAGAAGTTTTATGAAGAACTAGCTATTGCCTGCCACTATACTCTCTTGGTTTACGTACTTTACCCAATGTTAGTGAAAGTGTAATATTCAATCAATAGTTAGCCATGGGCCGATCGTCCTAAGGATGACATTTTTTATTAATTAAATTTTTTTTATTTTTCAAACGCCAGATCAAAGCACATATTTTCTTTTGTATCTCGTAAAAACGCGGTGGACACTCCATTTAAATATGATTATTCATTTTTAGGTGATAAATGCAATGAGATAAAACATACCAGTTCCATATAAACAATAATTTAAAGCATGAAATTTTAAGACGTGTTACTAATACTCCCAATTGGTACACATAATCTTAGATTCCCAATTGGTATGAATAATTTAATATTTCCTGTCATTAAATAAAATCGCCGGCCATAAGACTAATAGTATATTTTATCATAATATATGGAAATTATATTTATTCGATGTATTTATAAACAAGTTGCTTAGTAATTTATTAAATTAAATCTCAAATTTCGTCCTGTATTGCAAAGGTTTTACGAAGGATTTTCGTGTATATAAATACAAAAAGTGACTTATTTTTAAACGTTGAACTATAATGTTTTGTGACACGTTGTGTTAATATCTCGCCATAATCTGGTTTATTGGTACATAATTTATAATAATCCTAATAGTAGATGTACTAAAAAATAGTGTATAAAGACCAAGTACATTTCACGACGTAGAACGCAAGCCGATAATATCTTGTTATGATCAATTTATATAAGATGTTCTTGTGCGTGTGGCTGAAAAATATTTTCCGCAAGTTCTCTTCTCTGTTTAATAGTTTTGTATCATAAATCGTACTAAGGCCATTATGACGAAAGTTTCCACAAATAGTTACCTTGCTTACTCTTTATACAGTTATATAATTCTGTTGTAATAATTCATGTTAAATTTGTATTAAACGCCTCACTCTGAAAGTATTTGTAATTAAACAACTCGTTTAGTTTAAAAAAAATATTTAGGACAAAAAAATTTTATAATTTAATCTTGCCCATAAAAACTAATTAAAATATTCCCATGTTTAATGAAATTACACCAAAACTAAGTCACTCCCTGGTTGTTGGATGTAGGTATTTTAACTCTGCTAAGAATTATATAAAATTGGTCTAATAGAAGATCATGTAGATATTTACGCCAAGGTTAAAACTTCCATTTGCAAGTATATTACAAATTAATAGTCAAACACCAGTAAAAATAAAACTTCGAGGTTTCCAATTCTTTCGCAGATAGAATTAACAAACAGGAAGTATAATAAAACATTGAAAATAACAAAAGACACGTATTCTTGATAATCTGTTGTGACTGTCATACTTTTAAAAATCATATATACGTCTTTTGTGACTACCATACTTGTAAAAATCAGAAAATACTCATGGTTAAGAAAATATTCTTTCTTGTTTGTGACATGAAAAAAGTTGTATAAATCACACGTTTTGCTCTGATTAAATTATTCATCAGCAATAAATTCAATTAATATCGATGTTCAGAATTAAGTCATTTATATTACTGTGAAATAGAAGAAAACTTATCGGAAAATAATGCATCAATTTTTTTATCGGAAAATAATGAATAATATTTCCTTTTTACACAGGTCATTATTGTCAAAGTCGAATTTACATAAAGGCTTATAGGCAATGCATTATGTGCACATATTTAAGTGCGTAAAAAATCTTCCTGCTTATATATTTATTTGTTTATTTTTCTAAAAACGTATAAAACTAAGTATGCAGTGGCAGATTTATTGCTATAAGAGCAATCTCCTACAGTCAATCACATCTAACTGATGAAAAAATTAAATTCTGTGGCAAACTGAAAGTGATTTTTAGACATTAATTAATTCTACTTATAAGATAAAATATACAACAATGGGTGATAATAAAATAATATTATTTAAAATAAAGCAAAACAATACTTTAGGAGTAGGGAGGAATGTGGATGGGTTATAATAGAATGGAATTAGGGTCTACCGATTATGATAGATGATGTATTTTTAGACCGCTTTTGAACGCAGACAACGAGGGTGACCTTTGTATATTTGTAGTCAGTTCCACAATTGAATAGAAGGTGATGGATTCAACATAAAATTCATCCATATGTTGAGGGATCTTGTTTTTCGATCGTAGTTCAAGGTCGTGGGATGATAGGTCAAGGTATGAAGGTGGAAAGAGATTATTGAGGATATTAGATAAAAAACAGAAGATTGAGGTTGCATGTTTCACGAATCTTTAACCATTTAGGATGTGAACCACACTCGGATATATTGTTAATTTTTTTAAGACCAAAAATGTATCGAATACACAGGCTTTGAATTCGTTATAATTTATTGATTAAATGTTCACTTGAATTAGATTAACACATATCTCCATAATTATGAATAGGCAGAAGTAAAGTTTGACTGTTCTTTTTGCAATGGAAGACAATTTTGAAGCAGTTTGAGAGAACATATTTTGAAGAAAATCTTACAATTTTCATCATTTATCCGAGAATTCCATGTAAGATGTTGATCAATCAGTAGGCCAAGTTCTTTTACAGTTGAAGTAAAGGGAATAACATAAATGCTAATGAATAGCTATGGTACATTAGATATGGATATTTATGACAGAAGTTTCTGACTACCAATAATAATAGTCTACCAGCCCACTAACGGAGCAAATGTAGGTCTGCATTTAATACATCAATGCATGAAGAAATTTTATCGCCATTGCAGTGAGAGTATACTTAAAGGCCATTAGCATTTAAATGATAGTTGAAAGACAGATGTTTAACAACGAGATCAATGAAAATAGATAAAAAAGTGAAGATAGAACGACACCTTGAGGTACATATATTATTTATTGGCAATGAGACTGGTCCATTTTGAGTAATTTCCAGAAATTTTCATTGCCTGTTTACTGCGACGAAGATTAAACCAATCAACACAAGATTAAGCATTTAATTAACTATTTAAGCCGATGTATCAAAATGTCAACGGACATAAAATAGAAAGCATTATTGCAGCTCAATATTATAAGAACAGATACTTCGATATTATTCATGGCTAGGCGCACATCATCAGTTACTTTCAGCAGTTGAAATGCTATGAATCCTGTCAAGTAAAATTTTGAGTATTTAAAATAACTAACGAGTTGAGAATGTATAATCTGCTCAAAGACTTTATAGTGTAGTGGTAATATAGACATAGGTCGCATACCCTTGGGATTGGTTGGGGTAGATCTTTTGGGTAAAGGGATAATATGCACCTTTTTTCATTCACAAGGGAACGTAAAGGTTAATCCAGAAGTATTAAATATTTGCGACACTATTTCTCAATAATCTATATGTTTCCCAATGAAGGGGTGTGGGATCCCCTTATGTATAGATGTGGCCCTATCTCGTTCCTGCATGAATCGCTTTATGAAATAATTAAAGGAGCGGTCTTTCTTTTGTCTGATTCGCTTTAGTGGTACATGTTTATCCATCAAGTTAATAATCTCAGAGGTGGAATTCTGCACTATGTTATCCACATTATTTAAATATGAGATCACACCCCAATCAGCGTACCGTGAATCTTCAAGCAAAGACGACCTAATTATTTGGCTAAAATTACAACGATATATTATTTTAGATGAAGGCTTTGGACTATTAATAGAAAGAAATGTATATATAATATTATGATAACTGACCGTAGGCAAACAAAGTTAAGGATTCGACATGATTGAAGAGAGAAGACAATATTCAAATTTATTAGCTCTTCAGTCTCTATACAAACAAATATTAAAATCTTGTAATAATAAATAATTTGGATAAGACGGCATTAAGCTTTCAATAATTTCTTTAAATTTATGGAAAAAATGTGCTCCAGGTGGACAATACAGAACTCCTATTTTTAGTTTAAATGAGAAAAGGGATGGGGGAGACTTCAATGAAGAAATTCTCTGAGACAGACGACCGATAGGCAGGTGATTGTGTAATTACTTTGTGCGGCGAACATAGATGGCTACACTTCTGCCGCGCCTGCATACGCGATCTCTACGTAATAAAATGAAATCGGGTAGTTAGAAAATATTAGAAGTCAATATACATATAGACTAAAACCATAGAAAAAATTCCTTAGAATGATATGTATAATACAAAAATAGGATCCATAAATTTTTGCCATAATGCGGGACACGAAGCCTCAAAAGATAAAAACATGTGAACAAGGAGGATAAAATACAAGTAATTTTCATATTTAAACCATTCGGGATGTTATACTTTATATACATATGTTTATTAGGTTGCTATTATGTTTTTATTACCACACTTGTGAAAAGGCAGGGGGAAGAGTGGATTTCGTGTTTAACGAAAACCACACCCTTCTAACTTGGTGTGATGTTATAGCTGCATTAACTCATTGTACAGTATTCCATCACCTCTGTTTATTATATATCAGTGAGGAAACATATAACATAAAGCAATATTTATAATTGCACATATCGGCAAACCATTGCAGTCAGCATAGCGAAGATAAAAAAACCTGTCAAGGATGAGCAGAACTCGCACTACGAAGGTTTCTGATACATTTATAGACATTTAATGACACATAATTGTTCTATTAAACTCTTTAGAAAAGTGTAATTTATAGAACCAAAAATATTACTTACTATACCTTTCACAGGTGCATTTTTAATAATAAATGTTTTCTTGTGTGATATAATCACAAATTAATGATTTTTGCATAATTTTCTTTACTTGCACTGGAAGAGCAACGAGAAAAACTCTATCGGTTTGGATTCGTTTACGAGCATCAAAATTTGAGGTGCGATTGGTTATAGTTTTCATTGTGTTGACTGAGAAGCTTGGTTTTACAGCTTCGAGGGATCATAGAAGAAAATATTTTATATTATTATCAATTTGATTCCGACACGCTTTCCGGAGGAAAAGTTTTCTAACAGAAAGACAGACAGATAGGCGAAATTGTTTGTTTTTCTTTTGACGGAACTCTAAAAACAATTGTCACTAACAGAGTGGAAAAATGTCCCACAATAAATTTGTTTATTAATATTTAAAATTATCATTTGTCCTTACGCTATATTTTCGCAGTGTAGGTTCTTTACATCGTTCTGAATGTAAAATTGTTTTGGCGAATATGAAAGTCCCAAACGTTCCCGAAATAATTGCCTTAATGTTTTGAAATTTAAAAAAAATGGTCCCAAAACCATTCCTTTACATTTATTTATAATGAATCATGATAATACCAAGAAGATAAAATTGCAATGGCTATAAGATAAAAAGTTTGGATATTAA
The DNA here is from genome assembly GCA_039881145.1 of Druceiella hillmani. Taxonomy (NCBI): domain Eukaryota; kingdom Metazoa; phylum Arthropoda; class Insecta; order Lepidoptera; family Hepialidae; genus Druceiella; species Druceiella hillmani. The sequence goes on from JAYKKI010000020.1 coordinate 27,101,966, forward strand.
ATATTCGTACTATATATATATATATATATATATATATATATACATATATATATATATGTATATATATATATATATATATATATATATATACATATATATATATATGTATATATATATATATATATATATATATATATATATATATAGTTAGACTTTAAAGTAACATTTGTACATATGGCGGACTTATTGCTCGTGCAGTCAAATATAACCAATGAACATAAATTATTAAACAAATGGATTGCAAAATTTTTTTAAATAAAGGGAAGAAAGAGGTAGAAAAGCATAAAAAAGAAATGAAAAAAGACGCTGATACGTAGGTGGGAAAAAAGAACGACGCTTGGAAATGAAGTGAACGTTATGGAAATTGTATGGGATAAGTCAAGACGGGTACAATTTTTGAAAGACAGTACAAAATCTAAGCTCAAAAATCTTTTTACATTTTTGAGGCTAAAAATTAAATAGACACATACAGCTTAAATTTCTCTGGTTTTAAATAATAGTATAGCAATATTCGGATAGCATAGATCTCCATAGTCAAGTAAACATATTAAAAATGTTTAACATAATAGAAATTGAATTTTTAAGGAAATAAACCTTTCGAACCCTTTTAAAGAGTTATTCTACAGAATACTCCATGACTGGAGATACCAACTAAGAGTAAGAGTAAGGTATTACAGATTTATTTAATAAAAACTGTGATGTATAGTATGAATTGACTTGATGCTGATAATAATGGCCTGAGACTTTATTGGATTTACTAACATATTCATCTTTAAGATCTTTATCAGACTTACCAGTCTGAGATCTTCATTTAGCAAGTTAATTTTAGCAAAGATATAATTCAAATCTATATATGTGATATTATCTGCATATATGTAATAATTAATTTGGAGACCTGAAACTACGCTGTCAGCACACATTGAAAAAAAAGGAGTGGAGAAAACACACCGCCTTGCGTACGCTTTATACAAAATCAATCCACTTAGGACATATATTCGGTGCCTTGAAATTTACTTGCGGCTTTGTTATTAAAATGTGAACCACTTTAAAGAAAGTTGTAATATATTAAAAGATATCAAGCAAGCAAATAAAATATTAAAATCCACAAAAATAAATGCACTAATGAAGTTGAGGAGAATGAGGACAATGAGTTGAGTGTCATTCATGCTATGGATATGTCATCAGTAACATTAATTAAAGCTCTAGATGTTATGTTAATTGATTGGAAATCAGATTGAAAGGCATTAAAAAAAGGCACAAATTATATATTACATGAATATGTTTAGGCTTTATAGGCATAGCATACACTTTGGTCGGTGGAATAATATGAGCCTTTTTCTTAGAAGAAAGGAAGGAAGTAGTTGTAACTGATGTTTTGAATGTATTTATAGTAGTGGGGACTAAAATATCTAATAGGGGTCTGAGTATCAGTGTTTGAAACATCACTTTGATAGTGATGGTACAAACTTGGATATTAAATTTTGGATTTTATCCTTAATTTTTATCTTTAAACCTTAATTTTACATTCACAAATTTTGTAAATTAAAAGTATTATAACTGAAAGACCATATTACTCGCAACGGTTAATTTTGCATTTTGTTCAAGGGCGGTTGGTTGTGTGGAAAAGTAAGAATTTAACAAGTTTATATCGAAGTGTCTCTTTCATCAATTTTCCTTATCTAGAGCGTTTAGAAATTTCGAAATGTTAGTAAATTAACGGAACTGGAAATTGGTTTTTACCCCTTTGATTGAATTTATTCTTTATCACTGATAGTGTCCAAACGCTCGGGACTGGAATCGAATTTGCACTTGAATTCCAATGTATGTAAAATTTCTATGAATGTATAAACTATGAATTTCCAAATGTCATTATTGAGCCATGGAGCTAATTTGCACATGATTGTGATTCGTCTAAGAGGGTATGTTTATCTAAGAGCAAGTCAACTTATCAAAATTCCCGTAAATTCCCAAAATTAATCGTCGATAGTTTATCTAGTATAGTATAGTAGTAGTATAATACTTTTAAATATAATGTTGTTTAATATTGCGTGAATCCGCAATTAAAAGGGTCATGTCCATATGTTTACAATTAGGCGTTAAAAGCATTTTAGGATTGGGTTAAGGTCTAGTCAGCCCATATGACATTTCTTGTAATGAGGACGTATTCCACTAAAAAAAGTTAGCTGGAAGAGCATAGTTTCAAAAAAATTTTGGTTAGGTTAGCCCAAACGCAGGTGACGATTCACCATCACGTCTATCAATGCTATCATTTCATAACAAAATATAACCAGGTAGTTGATATATATTTGAAGAAATAGGCAGTTTCAATTGAGTTCCGCTGATCCTATTGGGCAACGAACACAAGTAAGTGTGAAAACATTATTAAAATAAGCTACAAAATTTTAGTAGTGGGCGGGAATGATTTGTGCAATTAGATAGAAGAAATTTAAGTTTCTGTACTTCTATTGCGCTATACGACTGAATAGGAACATTTAAACAAAAGAGGGATAAAAAAATAAAAGAATTCATGTAAACAGAGGAACACAGGCTACTATTTCCATAAAATCTTTGTTTATAAAAAGCCACTAGACTAAAAAAAAAGCCACCAATCAACGCACTGCTTTAGATGAAAAAATATATTTAGCACCGTCAAAGAAAAGAAGCAGAATTTTAAGAATATTTATATGTACTTAGAGTATTAGAATAAAAAACAGAGAAAGAAACAAAATCTAAAGTGGAAAATGAAAGTATATACTCCTAATGCCTCCGAACACGGACCTCTACAATTCCAGACGAAGTGTGTGTATATATTTATATATATATATGCATATATATATATATATATATATATATATATATATATATATATATATATGTACATATATATATATATATATATATATATGTACATATATATATATATATATACATATATATATATATATATACATATAAATATATATATATATATATATATATATATATATATATATATATATATATATATATACATACAGGTGTCCGTGACCCCTATCCAAAAAAACCTTTAGTTTTGTTCCACCCGGAAGGACCCGCCACGTCAGTCTCGACGCTCGATGGCGGTTTTTAGAACAAGATCAAAGGAGTGGCGAAGCGAACGCCTAAATTGTATATTATGTATGTATGAGTTTTGAAAATTATGTATGGTTGTGTGTATTATGTATGAGTTACGCTTGCGACTATTATTTCGTAATTAAGGGTGTCTTGTGATATTAAATACCGCATTATGCATCACATTATATTTAATAGTATTATTTTATAATATAACAGTATTAATCTATTACACCTAGAGGTATGTACAAATTTTTTACCAAAGAATAAAATCAGTAAATACTCAACTATGATTGCCACGGGCGTGCACAGATGACAGATCAAAATATGATTGCACTGATTTTTCAATCTATTGAACTAAAAATAAGTTTCAAAATTTCCTCCCCGTTTTCTACATATTTTTGCACACGTTTCTTTGTTTGTTCGTGTACTATATTAAATAAAGAAATATCTTTGTTAACGGTACTTTTAAGTTTGTCAAAAGCAGCGATAATATGGGCACGCAACTCTATTTCACTGTGACAATCTTTCTCAAACACTAAGCTTTTAATCAATCCCCATACGAAGAAGTCCAATGGCTTGATATCTGGTAAATATGGAGGCAAATTTATAGATCCAAATCGACCTATCCATTGGATGCCAAACGTTTGGTTTAGCTTGTCACAAAATTTGACAACGGAGTGCGGCGACGCATCACCACTGAACACAAAGAGATTTTTTTCCAACTAAATTATTAATTGACTTTGATAACGAATGCGCTCTCGCATACGAGAAGAGAGTGCAATATAGCATCTCTCTTTTCTCACTTGTCAACGCATTTTCACCTTTATTAATTACGTGTAAGATATAATTTATTTGCGACGTTCAAATGGCTAGACTTATTATTTAACTAACATGCCAGGTAAAGATACTTTACTTGGTGGTAAGGCGTACGTAGTGAAATATGTAAGGATTCGAGCAGACAGTTTTTCTTAAATTTTTTATGGTGCTATAATTTCTAAGCCACTTGAGATAATACATTCTGGTTTTCACCAATGATCCACATACAACCAGGAAATTTATTGATATTAATTTTCATATAGGGATCACGGACATCCTTTATACATGTGCTGTTGGCATATATGTAAATAACATTATACGAAAAAAATTGTTTTTGTATAAATTGATAAAATCCGAATCGCTCCTCACATGGCCCACTAATTGTTTCGTTTCGGCCCAAGAGACTAATAAGGACACATTCACAGAGTATAACTAAACAAGAAACAATGGTATAGAATCTCGTCGTGAACGCAAATTGCATCGCTGCACTGGACTTGGTATACTTGTCGCTGTACGTATTTCTGTGTCGGTACACTGAACGGGCAAATATTTCCGTAAGCACCTCTATATTAATACATAAAGCAGGAAAGTTTGTTTGTATATTCCTTTCTTCGTGCTAATTTCTGGAACGCCAAGTTTTTTGAGTGGAAAACCCAACATCTTAGGAGACTATAGGACAAGTTAAGATTATAGAGGCAAAACACTGATGAAAATGTGACAGAAGTCGAAGAGTACTACGATACTGGCTTATTTATAAATTAGTCATGTTAAAAATACAATACTCCGACCCCGACGACTGACATAGTTTAGCGAACGACGCGGAGGCTTTACTGATTGTGGAGTAGTGAAGAACAGTATAATTATTATACTTATACGCTGGTTGAACCGCAGACCACAAGTAGTGTCTATTTTAAATATACTGAACTAATTAAATTTTAAGTTCACCTGTGCTTGTTATTTGATCACATGCAGTTGAATTTCATTTCTATTGTATGATATATCGTATTTCATATAACGATATTTGGATAGTAATGTAAAACTTTCGAAAATGACATTATTTTAGTGAAAAAGCAGAATTGGAAATTCTCATAGATTTTAAAATACATGCTTCAAAAAAAATTCAGAATGATCTTCTTTCCTAAAGGAAAACGCTGAAGTGCGTCACTTAACGACTTTATTTATTTTACTTAGATAGGTTGTTGGTCATCAAGGACATAAGTCATTATAGGACCTCATGGCTTGAAATCGAGCGGGGATGGAGTGATAGAGGTATAAAAAAAGGCTATTATCCTACCAAAATACGGTAAGAAATACTTGTACACAGGAAAACTCAGGTTGGATATAATATATAACTCACGTTTAAAAGTAAGAAGTTTTACAAACATTTCAGCGGGAATTTTGGGAACTGATCATGACTAGTCTAATAGACGTACGTCAGTTTGAATAACATTTAACTCCGACTATCGATGATTTCTGATATTGCTTAGGTGATTTTTTTTTCTTACTATTAATATTGCAAAATAAAATTATTAATTGTAAATTATTTGGAGAAGACAGTTATGTTTTGTCATCGAATTTTATTTAATTCTATTAATTATGTACGTTCATAAATTAATGTGTTAACTAGTGGTAGGCAAGTGGTCGAAATTGGACCATAAATTATTTAATTTTAAATAAAATTTTTTTTTTATCCATTTTAACTTTCTGTACTCCTCCATATAATCTTTACCTATGCCAAATCTCACACTTCTCCGTACGCACAATATATAGATATAATCTGAGTTTAATAAGTACCTTGTAAAGTGTTTGTACAGATGATGAATTATTATTAACAACACTAAACAAAATTGAAATGTTTAAAGGTGATGTATTTTATCGCTAACCACAATACATTTTTTGTTGATTATCTCTTCATCTCGACCCTTGTGATAATTTAAATTTTACTGACTCTGTATCATTTTATCATAATTCTTTATCGTTTTTTCTCCTGAAATCTACTGAAGCAATTTTCAAAAGATTAAAAATTTAGATATCGTCATTATAAATGCAGGTATTTTACTGATTGCCTTTACTCAACCCAAATCAAATTCATTTAACATTTTTTTCGACTTTGAAAGAAATAATATGCCATTTTGTATGAGGAAAATGAAGTGCATAGTTTTGACAAACATCTCAAATGCATTAACACATTACTCGGTTTATGCGAAATACCCGAAAAGTCAGTCATTTTGAGCGCAGACAGCATCACTTGAAATGGCACAGTTATTTGCGACCGAAGTGTATTTTGTAGTTATCTGAGTGTACACTAACTGGAAGTGCCTAGCACTTCAATTAGTTAGTATACACTAACTGGAAGTGCGAAGCACTTTCAGTCAGTGTACATTCAGAATATATCGCGGATCAACAACGAAACTTTGTTACCGTGATAGTGACCCAAGTAGGGTTTTTTCATAAAATGGATTTTTCATATTAACATGATGAACTGAAACTTCAAAATACTAAATACAGTAGATAATTTAAGAGACAGCTAGACTCTGCGTTATCAATGTACTCTGTGCGCCTTCGAATACGCTGTGAATCATCCATGGACTAACTCTTGAAGAACCAGTAAACTGATCCTTATTTAATATGGTCGACCATATTGATGAGGATTCAATTTAAAATGAACATGCCTATATCTCCCAACCCGTGCATTCATTTTTAAGTTTAGGTTGAAATAAACTTCCAATCATTGTGTTAAAACTACTGTCAAAAAATTTTCAGTTAAATCGACCAAAGCCCGTTTCTAGAATAGCGCGCATTATTTCAATTAACATAACTTTTTTGTTTGTGAACTGATTGGAATGAAACAAACACTAAATGTTAAGGAAAGTTGGCCACCATACAAAAGTGGAAACCGCATTCAAATCAGTTTGGCCGTTTCTGAGATTAGCGTCGACAAACACACAAACAGACATACAAACAGACAAAAATTGTAAAATCTATTTTTTTGGCTTTTGTAACATAAGTACAAAGTGTATAAATGTTTTTTTTTAAATATATTTATTGTAGAGACACGGCTCGTCTCTAATTTTATTATATGTATAGATAAGACGAAAATATATTTTAGGTCAGCTCAGAATGATAAAGATACTTATTTTCTTCATTATTACAAGCATTTTAGGACGTGGCTAGGTCAAAAATTCCAGTAATTCTATTGACATTAAGCAATTTCTTTTTGTGTTACGTTTTTCTTTAAGAAGTGTCACAATAAGCATTAAAGAACATCGCGAGTGACGTGGCAACATTTATTATTCTTAAATAAGTTGAATTAATAATATTAATTCCTACCCTCTAATATATAACCTAATAAATATTCACAGGTAAATAACATGGATTTTTGCTCATTTCTCCGTAATTTATCTTAATTAAATTTAATTGAAAAACAAAAAAAACAAAACTTATTAAAATTAATTGAAAACTTAATTGAAAAACTTATTAAATTTTGTTGTTTTGATTTATTTTTTAGAATATTATACCTTATTAAAAATTGACGGGACGGGGAGGAAGCCATTAGTACTAAGTATTTTCATGTCAAACGACCTGATGTTCAAATGTTATCCTTTTTTTCATGTACAGTAATACATTTTTTGTGGAATTTCATAGTATTCACTATTGATATATATATATATATATATATATATATATATATATATATATATATATGTATATATATATATATATATCCCATTAAAAGGTGATTTCGGTTAGAATGTGATTTTGAAATTATATTTTTTTATATTTTAATCATAAGAGTATGAAAGAGTATATGGAAGCATTACTATTAATGAGTGAAGCGAAGGAGAAAGTTATGAGGAGAAGAGTATGATATGTATCACATGGGCTTTAAAGTAGTGAAAATGAAAACACCAGAACCAGAAAAATTGTAAAATAGTGTTAAAATTATTATTCCATATAGGCTATACATATTCCTACTACTGCGGCATAATCATTTTCTTTATTCAGGAGAGGTTCCAGATGTTCCAGGCGTATTCGCCCTGAGCAACCCTTGTGGTAAACATCTAGAACCTAGTAGTAAACATTTGAATGATGGTTAGTCATGTTAATATCCAATTAGACTGTCGGAATTTCAAAGGTCTCCAACTGGGCTTTATGAGCTTAACAATAGCTAGGGTTTTACGAGGTTCCAAAAGTAAAATAGCACTCATACCGAGGGCTTAAAATTATTATAATAGCTTAAAATATTAACACATTAGGCGAATTTAGACAACTGACTATTTGTGGACCTTTTCTTTTTTTCGACAATCATTAACAACGATTGTGAACCTTTGTCCACTGGACTAGGTACAATCATTGATTCGATTAAATGTTTAGCCTTTTTTACATTTATGGCTCAATTTCCTCAAATGTAGGTCCCCAACCAATAATTGTGTCCCCACATAAGGTATGTGTAATAATACTGTAGACTTAAGAATTCTTTTTAAATCTAAATTTTAAACCTAATTAGTTTTTTTTTAAATAATATGGCATTTTATTATAAAAAACTCACTCAAAAGTATGCATTATATTACACGTATTTTATTTTACGACTTAATTTGTATAGATTACGAATATGGTAAAAATATTACCGTTAAAAAATTACATTATTTATTATTACAAAATAAATGCACAAGTTAATTATTTAACAAAAATTATCTTTAATTATTAAATGTCTTACACAAGGAATCCCAGTAGTATATTATTTAATGACGACAATAAAAAAGAGCTATATCGTACTCAAATTTCTAAAAGGAAGACTAACAAATTAAGAATATAAAGTTATTTTTATATTTAACTTCGAAAATTACCATAAATAAACAACGAAAAATTCAAATTTAACAATAAGTTTTATCACTACCGACTCTCCTTAAACTTTATGGCTTTTATGTACTATACGAGATTAATGAATATTTTACGAAGTATATTTTGGTTGACCGGAATTGCCATGAAAGTAAAATCTTAACGGATGATACCGAGTTGTAATATATCAAGGTATAGTTACGACTTTATTGAAGTGTTTTCATCAAAATATATTATAGTCGTTTTTATTCTCTCGAAAAAGAAGTACCGTGGTTTATATGTATACCATTTTGTAAGAATCTATTATTATATATATTTTAATTGTTAAGAGGTTCGCGTTTTAAGCTATAATCATGTACACAAATATACAAATTACAAAATTGTATACGTATGTATACAATTGGCTTCTCAGTTTATAGATTTCATCAGGCAAAAATCTCAACGAATATTTTGGGTATCTCGGTGTCAATACATATACATACAAAATTATTCAATCAACCAAAAAATGCATTCTCAGTTTTTCACTATAAAATAATAGGGTGAACAATGCTTTTACAACTCTATTAGGGACAAGGCTGAAAAGTAATTAAGGAGCTAAACAATAAAAATTAGGAAGAAAATCATTTTACATCATAATAAAATGAAAACTGAGCAAAATTTTACAAATAATAAATACACATCGCAATAAAATTTTTTGACCAGCAAAAAACTTATTTATGTGAATACAGTTGTAAGCAAATTTTAAAAAATGACAGTGGAAATAGGTGAAATTAAAAACATCGAAAGATATATTATAAGTTCTTCTACTTTACTCAAATAGAAACAGAAGTGAACTAAGAAGAAACAAAAATGAATATTAATTCGTTATTACAGTTTGTAAATCAATGACAGAAGAAATCTGTTGAAGAAATCGGCAGTATGTTCACATTTAATTACTTTAGGTTCGTCGAGTTGGCGTAGTGTGTTTTAACGGGCACTTGTCATTTGCTAACGTTATTTTAGACTAATCCAACGAAAAATTGAAGGTCACTTTAAGATTACTATTTTGTTTCCATTTGATGTTATCGCATATATTTTCCTAACATTATTTTAGACTAATCCAACGAAGAACTGAAGGTCACTCTAAGATTACTTTCTTGCTTCCACTTGGTGTTATCGCGTATATTTTTGCCGGAGTCCTCTCTCCAATCCAACGGATTTGGTTGCCATTTAACTTTCGTAACTTATAGAGGAAATCGAACCCTTACTTAGCTAGATTTCTTTCAATAGCTGTTATCTAGGGGACAGAAACCGAGATTTACGGCTCAATGTGTCTCTTGAAGTACGGAGGAGCTCATAAGTATATTATTGAAATATGTGATTAAAGTTCACACATCCAAAGACTGACCGATACTTCTTTTTGCTTAACTTCATTGATCGAATTAAATTTTATTCGAGTAACCACCCTAATTAAATCGAAAGCGAGCCACAGTAAACGAGTCACTCTAATTTAAAAAAAATAAAATTATTTGAATTACAAAAATGTTGACTAAGATGCTTACTAATACTTGACTTTTTGGTTTAAATTTCTATTAAATACCGCATTAGAAATATTAGACGTCTGCTAAAACTTCCAATTTTTCTTCACATTATTTGCAACAATTTGCAATTTTTTTTTGAAATTGGATTAAAATAATAAAATTAAAATTGGTGGCAGGTTTTCATTTTGTAGAATTAACGTTAAAACTTTTGAAATTCGACTCAGTATTGAGCAAATATATACGAGTTCCATCCGTGAAAGACTTAATAAAACTCGATATTTGCGTTAGAAGTATTTGCCAATTACACGTTTCGTTCTAGCAAAACGTACGCGTGCACAGTACGCACAAGGTCATATATAACGATAAGGTCGTCTTTCGATATTACTGTCTGCTATCGTCATTAGTCAAAATTTATTCTTATGGAGCCTTTCGAAGAATTGCGAAGCGGTTAGAAGGTTTTACGTACGAGTGCGGCTCTCCGATTATAAATCAGGAGAAAAAAACCTTTTTTAAACAACTTGTACATAAATAAGATTATTATATAACATAATTATATACAATCATTATATAAATTACTTTAATTTTTAAAGAATATTTTATACCTTTAGTATTAATATATTTTGACATAACTTATGATACCGATAAAATATACTATTTAATAAAATACATTATAGTGAATTTTCTGTCAGAGCGTAAAAAGTCAAATCACAAAGAAATTGATATTGCATACATAAATATGTTTGCAAGCAATATTTTAACAAACTACACTATTTATTAGTGCTTTCATATTAACCAGCTCTTTAAAACATTTTCCAGACGAACATTATATATATATATATATATATATATATATATATATATATATATATATATATATATATACATATATATATATTAATTACTTTTCCATTAATTTTCGTCTGGAATATGTATTAAAGAGCTGGTTAATATGAAAGCACTAATAAATAGTGTAGTTTGTTTAAATATTGCTTATAAGCATATTTATGTATGCAATATCAATTTCATTGTGATTTGACTCTACGCTCTGACAGAAAACTCACCCAATTTTATTATTTCATAAGTTATATCAAAATATTTTATATAAAATATTCTTTAAAAATTAAAGTAATTTATATAATGATTGTATATAATTATGTCATATAATAATCTTTTTTATGTACAAGTTGTTTAAAAATGGTTTTTTTCTCTTGATTTATAATCGGAGAGCCCCACTCGTACGTAAAACCTTCTAACGGCTTCACAATTCTTCGAAAGCATTTTTCGAAACGCTCCATAAGAAGAAATGTTGACGAATATTGACGATAGCAGACAGTAATATCGAAAGACGCCCTTATCCGTTACATCTGACCTTGTGCCTACTGTGCACGTGTACATATTGGTAGAACGAAGCGCGTAATTGGCAAATACTTCCAACGCAAACATCGAGTTTTAATTAAGTCTTTCACTGATGGTACATATTTGCTCAATACTGAGTCGAATTTAAAAAGTTTTAACGTCAATTTTACAAAATGAAAAGCTGTCACTAATTTTAATTTTATTATTTTAGTCCAATTTAAAAAAATATTGCAAATAATGTGACGAAAAATCTGAAGTTTTAACAGACGTCTAATATTTCTAATGCGGTATTTGATAGAGTTTTAAACTGAAATATCAAGTATTAGCAAGAATCTTAGATATTATGCATTTTTGTAATTGAATTAATTTTATTTTTTTAAAATTAGAGTATCTCGTTTAGTGTGGCTTGCTTTCGATTTAACTAGGGTGGGTACTCGAATTAAATTTAATTCGATCAATGAAGTTAAGCAAAGCAAGCATCGGTCAGTTTAGGATGGTGAACTTCAATCACATATTTCAATAATATCCTTATGAGCTCCTGTGTACTTCAGGAAGCACATTAAGCCGTTAATCCCGGCTATTGTCACTAGATAACAGCTATTGACTTTATTAATTAAACCTCGATACTTAATTAAAACTCGATATTTGCGTCGGACATATTTGCCAATTACGAGCTTCGTTCTACCAATATGTACGCGTGTTCACCACAAGGGTAATCTTAGAGTGACCTTCAGTTCTTCGTTGGATTAGTCTAAAATAACGTTAGCAAACGACAAGTGCCCGTTAAACACACAACGCCAACTCGACGAACCGAAAGTAAGTAAATTTGAACATACTGCCGATTTCTTCAACATATTTCTTCTGTTATTCATTTACAAATTCTAATACCGAATTAATATTCATTTCTGTTTCTTTTGAGTTCAAGCTCTGTTTCTATTTGAGTAAAGTAAAAGAACTTTTAAATATATATTTCGATGTTTTTAATTTTAGCTATTTCCGCTGTCACTTTTTTTCAAATTTATTGACAACTGTGTTCACATAAATAAGTTTTTTGCTGGTCATAAAATTTTACTGTGATGTGTATTTACATAGAATAATAGCATTTGATTTATTATTTGTGAAATTTTGCTCAGTTTTCATTTTATTATGATAATAAAATATTTTCTCCCTAGTTTTTCTTCTTTAGCTCCTTAATTACTTTTCAGCCTTGTCCCTAATAGAGTTGTAAAAACATTGTTCACCCTATTATTTTATAGTGGAAAACCGATCAAAATGTTATCTTATAGAGGGATATAATTTTCCTCGATGGCCCGATAAATTAAATTGCTTTTTGAGGTTGATTGAATAATTTTGTATGTATATGTATTGACACCGAGATACCCATGGATAAGTTAACCATGGAGTGAAGTGGTTAACTTATCCATGGAGATACCCGAAATATTCGTTGATATTTTTGCCTGAAGAAATCTATAAACTGAGAAGCAAATTGTATACATACGTGTACAATTTTGTAATTTGTATATTTGCATACATGATTATAGCTTAAAAAGCGAACCTCTTAACATTTAAAATATATATAATAATAGGTTCTTACAAAATTTTATACATATGCACCACGGTACTTCTTTTATGAGAGAATAAAAACGACTATAATATATTTTGATGAAAACACTTCAATAAAATTGTAACTATACTTTAATACATTAAAACTCGGTATCACTCGTTAATATTTTGCTTTCATGGCAATTCCGGTCAACCAAACTATACTTCGTAAAATATTCATTAATTTCGTATAGTAAATAAAAGCCATAAAGTTTAATGGGAGTCGGTAGTGATAAAATTTATTGTTTAATTTGAATTTTTGTTTTTTTATTTATGGTAATTTTTAATGTTAAATATATAAATAACTTTTAATTCTTAATTTGTTAGTCTTCATTTTAGAACTTTGGATAAGATATAGCTCTTTTTTTTTGTCGTCATTAAATAATATACTAGTGGAATTCCTTGTTTAAGACTTTTAATAATTACAGATAATTTTTTCTAAATAATGAACGTTTACATTTATTTTGTAATAGTAAATAATTTAGGCCATAATTTTTTACCGCTAATATTTTTAACATATTGAAAATCTATGCAAATTAAGTCGAAAATAAAATGTATTTAGTCTAATATAGAGTGAGTTTTTATAATAAAATACCATACTGTGGAGAGCATAGATTTAAAAAGGAAACTAATTAGGGAAAAATTCTTAAGTCTACAGTATTATTACACATACCTTAAGTGAGGACACAATTATTGATCGGGGACCTATGTTTGCGCAAATTAGGTCATAAATGTGAAAAAAGATTAAACGTCTAATCGAATCAATGACTGTTCTTAATCCAGTGGACAATGGTTTACAATCGTTAATGATTGTCCAGCTGAAAAGGTCCACAAATAGTCAGTCGTGTAGATTCGCTTAACATGTTCATAATTTAAGCTATTATAACAATTTTAAGCCGTCAGGCTGAGTGCTATTTTAGTTTGTAAACAAAGCGAGCATCGGTCTACGGTTAGTAAAACTTAAGCTATCAGTAAGCTCATAAAGCCCAGTTGGAGACCTCTAAAACTCCGACAATCTAATTGGTTATTAACGTGATTACCCCCCAATACTCCCTGAGCAAACCTTGTAGTAAACATCTGGAACTTCTCCTGATTAAAGGAAATTCTTATGCCCCAGTAGTGGGAATGTGTATAGCCTATATCGAATAATAAATAATAATTTTAGCACAAATTAAAATTTTTTCGGAATCGGGTATCTTCATCTTCACTACTTTAAAGTTTATATTGTATATATCATACCCTTCTTCTCAGAACTTTCTCCTTCACTTCACTCATTACCAGTAATGCTTCTATATATTCTTTCATACTCTTATCATTAGAATATTATAATGCAACCAAAAATATAATTTCAAAATCACGTTCTAGCTGAAATCATCTTCTGATGGGATATATATATATATATATATATATATATATATATATATATATATATATATATATATATATATATATATATTAATATGTATACATAAATATTTTACTAATATACATTTCAAATTAAATGTAATTACCTTAATTAGTTTAATGAATATTCAACATTAAATTTAACATAAATACGTATATTTATAAAAGATAGGCAGATACTTCGCTTACAATGGAAAACCAGCAGAAACGTAACGTGGTGGACGACACATCTGTGAAATTTTTATTAGAAATATATTTTTATTAGATTATAATTATTATATTTTATTAAGTCAATCTAAACTATTTTTAAAATAATTTTGAATTGAAAATCAATTTTTAAACTATATTTATTTATTTGAAAAATTTAAATGAATACAATTACGTGTTAAATTTACTAGCACCATCTAAATTAAATTTAATTTATAAATAAAAGAAATTATTTTGGTGACAATTTATTGTAATTTATCCATTTTAGATCTGTAATAAATAATAAAATATTAATTTATAATACGAATAATTATATACCGAATTGAAAACGGTTTGACAGATGATTGGCTTACAATAGCAAACCAGCAAAAAAATAGTTTGACATACGCTTATAAACACAAACACGCTTATAGTGTAGAAGAATGTTGGTATTAACTTTATATGCATATATATATATATATATATATATATATATATATATATATATATATATAAATTATGCCATCTTACTATAGTAAAAGTAACGTTCGAAATCTTACAGTTTTTTCGGGTTAGCTCTCATTCACCAAGCGTGTAATGTGCCATAAGGAACTTCGTACCAATAACTAAATGTTGCCTTCGTCAATATCTATGTTACAAAGTGCTTAAGAGTTTAAATATTGCTGGTAAAGAACCCCCGTGGTTAAATGCATGAATTCGGCTAGTTCCTTCCTCGTCAAAATATTAAAACATAATGTATATGCATATAGTCATCACTAAAAAAATTGTCGATATTTCAATTTGGTTGACCAATATACTTAAATGTGAATTGTGACCTCACGACCGTAAGTTGTTTTCCTCTCAAAATACAAATAATATTTTTCAATTATGTAATTATTCATTCAAATGAAATATTAGAATAAATTTTACTTAAATAAAGTAACATATCACGTAAAGTAACATAAAGAGATGACAAGATTTTCCACAAGATGTGAGAAGAAATACAAGAATATATTTATAAAGACTTAAGGCAATAGTAGCAAGTTCATAGTAAAAAAAACTACTTTTGCGAAGTTCGTATTACTTAATATTTAGACCTGTTTTTTTTGCTAAGTAATGTACAAGTAGTTAATAAAGACAAGAAAACTATCTGTGAGAATCTATTGTAATTTAAAAATTCCCTGCGGAAAAAGTGTAACATCAGTGCATTTGAGATCAAAAATAAGAATATTATTAATATTCTAAAATTTAAATTACAAAAACTCAGTCTTTTCTGCTTTATGTCGTTTGGTTTATTAATAAAATACCTTACGATAAAATAAACCTTTCCTTGGCGAAATTTAATTGACATATTTAGTATGTGCTTATTTCAAAGGCATATCACATCATTAACGATTATTTAGACCAGGGCTGTCCAAACAACGGCTTGTTTTTATGCGGCCCGCAACGCATATTTTAAAATTTAAATCTACAGTGTAAAATAATCAGAAAATAGTTTTGGATACCTATAAATAGTTTGGATAATAGAAATCTTTCTCAAAATAATATATATAATTTATTTATTTTTAATCTAGTAACATTCCATTCGCATGACATCATTTAAAAGTGAAGTTATCTTTATATTATTGGGGGAATTCCCGGAAAGTATTTTGTTTACAAAGGAAGTCTTTAAGTAAGATGTTTATGTTAGTATTTGTTTGTGTCCGTATTAGTTAAACTTGTGCTTTCATTAAGTTCGTATCACTGCCGCTTTGAATTGCACACGTTAGTTAACAAGTAATTGTGAATTTCACAAATATTTAACCAACCGGTTTGAGAAAAATACTTAAAAAACTTCATTATGTCTACAAAGAAGCGAAAAATAAGTGATGGACATCGTGCATTTAATGAGAAGTGGGAACTCGACTATTTTATTTGCAATAACAATAACAAAATTCAGTGTATGATTTGTATTCAAGTTATGTCTGTGAGTAAAGAATATAATGTTAAACGTCATTATACTACTTTACATAAAGAAAAATATAAAAAACATGTCAGTGAAGCCAGAAAAATTGTTGTGGCTGAGTATAATAAGAAACTAACGCAGCAGACAAGTTTTTTTTTCAAAAATAAATACAGACAATGAACAACGTTTAGCTGCTTCTTCTGAAGTTTGCTTGCAATTAGCCAAAGCTAAAAAACCATTCAGCGGCGGAGTTTTTATAAAAAAATGCGCAGTTGCCATGGCTTATCGCTTTATGCAGCCGAAATTGGCGGAAAAATTTGAATCTGTAACATTATCTAACCAAACAGTTGCGCGACGAATAGATATGGGAGAATTTGTTTTGAAAAAATAGGTGATTACATTGTAAACTGTGAATATTACTCATTATGTTTGGACGAAAATACCGACCAAACAGATATCAGTCAATTAATAATTTTTATTCGCTGCATTTCAAAAGATTTTTCGATCACGGAGGAAATATTAAATTTAGTGCCGCTACATGGATCAACTAAAGGCAGCGATATCTTTCAAGTTGTTGAACAAAACTGTCGTAGAATAAGGTGGGTTTCAAAAATGTTCTTGTATTGTGACCGATGGAGCTATGCCAGGAAACGTTACAGGATTTACGGGACATCTAAAACTAAATGGCATGGATTGCCCATTAATCCATTGTATCATACACCAAGAAGCCTTATGCGGAAAATCTTTGCGCCAAATGAATGTCTGAATGAGTCATCGTAAATTTCGCAATTTATTAACTGAAATTAACGCAACCTATGGGGATCTGCTGTTACACTCATAAATCCGATGGTTGAGTGCTGGTCAGTGCTTGCAGCGTTTTTTCGATTTACGGAAAGAAATTCCCATATTTCTTAAAAATGAAATAAAATCTGACACTACTGATATGGAAACTAAAATGCAAGATCCTAAATTTCTTGCTGATCTCGCATTTTTGACTGATATAACGCAATATTTGAACGAATTAAATTTAAAATTACAAGGCAAACAACACAATATAGCCAATTTGTATGGATATGTGAATGGATTCAAAAATAAATTGATATTGTTCAAAACGTCACTGAAAAAAAATGATTTTTCTTTTTTTCCAAGTTGCGAAGAACATTATACCGAAATGAGAAATTTTGAAAGATGCAACTTTTCTGACCACCTGAAGTACATCGACGAGGTAATTTTTGAATTTGAGCAGCATTTCGCAGATTTCAAAAAATTACAGAGCGATTTGTCTCTTTTTACGCATCCATTAACGATTCAAATCGAAACCGTAAAGACTGATTATCAGTTGGAATTATGTGACATACAGACAGACCCCTTTTGCAAGTGTAGAACAGAAACTGGAATGGATTTTTTTAAGATCCTTGGCGATCGTTTCCCCAAATTAACAAATTTTGGCTTGAAAATGGGATCGATGATGGGCAGCACTTATTTATGTGAAAGCGCGTATTCAACCATGAACTTTATTAAATCTAAGTACAGATCTTCACTGTCAAATAAGTCACTTCTTCATGCAATGCGTCTCGCAACAACGAATGTTGATGTTGATATCGATGTGATTGTTAAAGATAAATTAACGAAGAACCAATAAAAGTCTAAAGAAATGATTACCCTATATTTTATTTTACTTCAAATTAAAAGTATTTTTTTCTGCGGCCCTCAAGCTGTTGTAGTAAATTTAATTGGCCCGCGAAGGTATGTAGTTTGGACAGCCCTGATTTAGACGACAAATATTTGTCAAGGCCAAGTTAATTGCATACAAATTGTCCATGGTTAACGTATAAATGTATATAGATAGTAAAGTTGATTATTTATACTAATTATAAAAAATAAGACCCTGCTCTATTTCTTGCCGATTATTTTCATTGAGAGATATTTAGGGACGAATAGTAGATCTTAACTTTACAAAAAATATTTTGATAGTCTTAATTGATAAAATGTTAATTTAAAATTTCGTAAAGAAGAAAATTTTCTTTGAACACAATAACAAAACAATTTAAAAATATGTAATGTTTTAATAATAGAGGGAAACCGTTACTAAAATTTCATTTTCAATGCAGTTGTCCACCGAGACATAAAAAGCACGGGCATAAAAAAATATGTAAAATACAATTAAAAAAATATTACAAAGGAAATATATAATAAAAATAGCCAAGTCCAAGGCGAACCTGCGAAACTATTGTTTAAAACAATGTGTCGACATTTCCAGGCACCGAATTATAAATGAAGTTGGGGCATAGTTGATGCATTTGGGTCTATGACCTTTATGTAAATTATGTTATCTAAGGCTTAACAAAATAAACAATGAAAAAATTGAGAATATTTCTTATGTTTTAATATAAGCAAGCACATACCTAGAGATGGTAGAGGAAATTGGAATTAAAAGGTTTTCCAAGATCCAGGAGCTCACAGAACGTGTTATTTTTTAATGATATTTCTTGAGAAGTATTTAATTGCTTTTTTAGAAAAAAAAACTAATTTAAGTTAGAAAAGCTTCATGTGAGAAATTTGCAATAACAATTCTTTTTCATCCCATTTGTATTTTGACAAAAATTAAATTAATTGGAAAAAATAATTGATCCAGATAATCTGATGCCGATATTTTTGGGAATTTTCCTCATCGCCAATATTTCACATTTATATATTTGATGATTTTTGGAATGGTTTCTTAAGATAATGACATTAAAAGCAAATTAAATAAAATTATTCTAGAACTCACACTTATCCAAGCTTTTATTTAATAATCGAAACGATGAGTTTGTAATTAAACATTTTTTTCCCGAAATAGACATATCCAACAAAACAGAAAAAGTGGTCTTCCGAAAGGAAAAATATCTCCTGAAACAGAATATTTAACTTTCATAAAAAAATCTGTATTTATACCACGACTCCCTAACACTTTGTCCAATTGAAACTAAATATTAAATGTTTTTCGGAGAAAAACAAATTTCATAAACATAAACAGACGTGATTTCATAAGTCTTTCATGTCTTTATATCTTGATATAATACCCAATATGGCAAGACTATTTATTTTTGTTGGTAAAAACCTTTCACTCGTTTAAATGCTTGCAATTTTTTTAAAAAATATCACCCTTTTTATATACAAAAATAGAGTATCATGAATAAATTTCACATAAGTTTTCTTCAATTTCACCGTCGAATAAACTACTGCACACTAAGCACCAATAAAATATGCCGATAACCGCTCGCGCCCACAAACCCGGTGTCTGCTCGCATCGCATTCGGATGTCGTCTCGATGTAATTAATTAATACAGGAAGCGCCTTCGCGTGGAGCGGTATACATGTACTATGGCTTCTTCCGTTGTTTAATCGATTTCCGATAATTACCACAGTCTTTACAATAGCACTACAAAGCGTAGAGGATTACGTTACACAATGTGCAATTATCGCAAAATTTTAATACGAAAGCAAATTTTTATAAGAATTTAGTTAAAAAAACAGACCCCTTATAAATACTTTATGTCTACCTGTCCATCTGGGGAGACAAAAAATTATAAGGGTTTTATTGTTGAATTATAAAGTGTCTTTACCTGCAAAATAGGAAATATGATGATGTAAAACTTCCAAACAAAATCGATTTGTATTAAAAACCGCCTCTTTTTCCATAATAAACATAAAATAAACTAGGAATTTTACTTATTAATAGTAAGTAATATGTGCTTAGATTTATATCTGAGAATTTCCTTAATCTAATGCACACACGCCGATCGCAAAGAAATTGCAACATTTAAAGAGCTCGGAAATTATGGAGGAAACTGAAATTATGTATATATAAATATATATATATATATATATATATATATATATATACATATATATGTAAGGACACGTGAAACAACTGGTTCAAAATGTGTTTAAATTATGGTAATCTTGATTTTTTTTCGAGATACAGAATAAGAAGATAGAGAATAAGTAATAAAACAATATTTCAATTTGGTGACAGCTCACTCAAATCACTGTCACGATCACAACAGGCACGGGTTAAAAACTAAAGAAATTTTCATACAAAATAGTAATTAATATTTTTTCTTTCGATATTATTATTGCCACAAATTTCCATCTAGGATAACTTCTGCTAAATATACTTTACATTACTTATACTTTACGTAGGTTTCGTTGTATTACGCAAGCGCATGAGTTAGTTAAACAGTGAAAAATTACACCAAAATTTGTAGTAAAATAAAACGGAACAAGAAATCGTTCAGATTTTCTTATTATATTTTTCTGCATTAAGAAAAGTAATATTTAATAAAAGTGTTTCCTTATTAGAGGAAATTTCAAATGGTTTAAAGTTAATTTGTTTTAACTGCTTTATCGATTGTACTTGGCTCTATGAATGCAAAGAAAAAGAAATTAGAATTAGTTCAAAGTCGATCGTATCGATAACTCTCACGTAGGGCCTGAGACTTGGTTCGCTTGCGTTGCCAACAACGAATAAAACTTAGTTGCAACTTATATGTTCATCCTTAAGCACAAGGGTGCGTATGAAAATATGGTTAAAAAATATTGGATTAAATTCTCCGTTAAGAAATGAAACTTGGTCTCTATGTATAGATAGTCAGTAGATTTCGTATTGTAATTACGATAATATTTTCTTATGTATAAATTATGCATCCATCCATTTGAAATATTAACATTAAACGAATTAACTACTCATTTAGAAACAAAAATAATTTTCCAAAAAAGTATTACAAAATTTTCAAATTTTACCCATTAATTTCACTAATAAATAAATCATCTTTGATTTGTTACTATGAATGCAAACCCATAGAGTCCATTGAACATAAAACATTACTTGCAGCTACTTTTATTAACTTAAATAATATCAAATTTAAATGGAAGCCGCGTCGGAATCAAATTTAATAATCGCATTTTAAATTACTTCGTACATTTGTTTTACGATCAATTTACATTAAATCGTAACTTGTAACCTATGTTTCTAGTAAGGTTAAAGTTTAAATAGTTAGTGCTAGCCTCTTTACAAAAAAATTGTGGAAATCATAAAGTACTTGTTTTTCCTTTTTCATTTTATAATTCGTTATGTTTTTTTTCATATTAAGTGTTCCTTGAATAACTTTGGAAATACGTTCTTCTCTATGGACAATTATTAGGTTTGTAATTTAATAAAAATGAAATAAATTAAAAATAAATAACTAAAGGAAACTACGCGATGTAGTATTATTTCTACTTTCTTTAAGTTTTTTTACCGCGACCTAGGTTTCATTGTATTACAACATCTTCAGGTGGGCTATTAGCAAAAGATCTTTGCTAATAGCCTACCTGAAGATGTTGTAATACTACGAAATCTAGATCGTGGTAAAGAAATGAAAGAAAGTAGAAATAATACTACATCACGTAATTTCCTTTAATTATCAATAATGAATTTCTACAAAATTAACGCCAAATATATTAAAATAAAAATATATTGGAACAATTAAGCACTAAAACACCTGTAAGAAAATTGGGTACGCCAATCAAGAATATAATTATGAGTAGCTTTTTATGCAATAAATGGCATGTAGGACTGATGAGTTTGTGTAATAATCATATATGAACCAATCACCTAATCAAGTTGGATAATAATTTCCGCATTTCACCGAACTTCAATCCAAATAAATTTAAATGCACTTTGATTAAAATGATCAAGACAAGTAATTTTTACTTAGGTTATTCACTTCAATCAAATAAAACTATTTGTTTAGTGATTTTTAGGCGATGTAATTACAACATTCTGACAGCCAAACAAACAATAATTTAGAGCATACAATTTTATCATGGATTTCAAATATTCCCAATTTGTATAATCTTGGATATAAATAGTGCAATATTCGTAATAAACTAATAAAAGCCTTCGCTATTGAAATTGCTGTGCGTTTCATGAAATAATATTATTAATCGAGATTACACGCAATATGATAAAAAAGTGTTTATTAATAAATAATTATTTCAAATAGTTTTGAAATTTCTTTCTATGTGCTGAAAAGATTTTATGAAGAGGTATCATATTTATAAATCCAAAAAATAACTTATGCTTAAACGACGAATCTTATTATTTTTCCTGACATGTTGTGTTAACATCGAGTCAGAATAGCGGTTCATTCGTATGAAGAATACCGTTATATTGACAGAAATTGTAGTGATAAATATTGTAAAAAGGTCAAGTTCATTCTACGACGCAGAACGTAAACCGACATTATCTTGTTTTAATAAATTTACCAGAGATGCCCTTTCGCGTGTGGCTGGATGGATTTTTTCTGCTTAATGATTTTCTAATATAAACTATAATAAACGATGTATATTTAAAGCTTACACGAATACATAATTTACCAGGAGAATTTAAACGTTGCTCTTTACATATTTACATCGTTTTTTTTTAATAATTGTAGATAAATTCATTTTAAACAGATCGCTATGAAAGCATTTTTAGTGAAACCATTACTAATTTAAAGCTACTTTTATTATTTTATTATGCAATTACTAATATAAAGTTACCGCTAATTTAAAGAATTTTTAATTCTTAGAAATTATCTTGAATATATAAAATACAATAATTAAGACGTTCACGTGTTTTATGAGATCATACGAACACTAGAGCAGTTCTTTATATAAGTGTTAACTAAGAATCTCCTCAGAGTACAAAATTTACATAAGAGGAGATTATGCAAGCATTTGCGCCAAAATTTGAACGTCAATAAGTTCGAGCATTCATCTGGATATTTTATCGACGTCAATATGAAGATGTTTTTATTACTGTAAAATTGAAGAAAACTTGTAAGAAATTAATGTATCACATGTTTTCACACAGGTAATTAATATAAAAAGAATATACGTAAAGGCTTAAAAGCCACTAATTATTTATGCATTTAATAAAGTACGTAACAAAATCTTCCCACTAATATCGATTATATATAATTATATAATATATAATTTTCTTTCATGTAGTATCTTGGAGACAAAAACATACCATTTTATTATTTGCCGTAACCTCGTATATAAAGCCTAAAAATATGTATACAATGATTATTAAATACTATAAATGTTTCTTTTCAAATCTTCATATATTTTCTTAAATTACTTTTTATTATAGGGAATAATAGACTGAATTACAACTTTGATAATATCTCGAATTAATGAAGTAGCCTATGAGTATATGTATTAATATATAATGTATAGTTACTAGTTATTAATTTGTACGTATTACGGAGTTATTGATATTGCAATCAAACATAACGAAGGAATTCAATTGATTAGGTCAGGAGAATTTTGAAATTTTATATTACTATAATTTTAATAAAAAAGTAACTCTTTTAAATAATAAGAAGGAAAAAGAAGAAAGGAAAATAGACTCTGATATGTAGATCGGAAAAATAGGACAACGCTTGAAAAAGAAGTGAACATATAGGGAATAGTATGGGATAAGATAAGACGATTACAAGTTTTTCAGACGATTTTTGAAAGAAAATACAGACGGTGAATTTGTGAATTTAGTATTAGACGTAAATATTAAAGGAAAGTTTATAAAAGGAACGATGCTTAAGAATGAGAAGCAGCCATAAATCTTCGAAACGTAAATGTAGACTACTGACAGACAGTTTCATGAATATGATCGCGAGGTTATCAGGTACAATTAATGTGGATAGTTTAAAATAATACGCTGGTTACATTTGAGCAGGAATTAAAGCTGAGAAATGTGATCATATTTTTAGGCCAATAACGAAATGGACTTATATTTTTGAAGTTTTTCTAATTTGTTAAATAATATGTTAGTAATATTTGGATTAAAACTATTCAAATTTAATAAAAATGTTTGAAATAAGACAATTTAGGTGTTGAAGGAAATGAACTTATGGAGAAGTTTCAAAGAATGATTCAACAAAAGAATCGACGATTGGCATCGTTTAAATGGGGACGCCAACTAAGATATTGAAAATTATTTTGAAGAATTGTTTAATGTAAGCTGTGGTAAATAATTTGGAAATAAATTTCTTACTACCAACAATAATACCTTGAGACTTTATTGAATTTACTGAGTTACTCATCTTTTATTTGACTGATCTGCTGACTGATCAGTTTGAGGCCACTATTTAGGGTGTTAATCGAGGCATAAATACTATTCAAATCTACATGTGTGCAAATTTTCAAATCATATGCTTATAAGTGATAATTACTATGGAGATCTTAGACTGTGCTAAAGTCAATAAAAAATTAAAGAACGGTGGAGAAAGAGGTCGCTTTACGGTACGCCTGTTATCAAATCAATCCAATAAGAACATAGATTTGACACATTGACAAACCAAATTCACAAATTCGATATTACACTAATGTCATTAGGCTGTATATTGGCAAACGAAATTTTGGTTAATGAAATAATATAAGTTTTTTCTACTTAGAAGGGAAAGAAGCACTTGCAACTAATGTTTAATATATATTTGTAATGATGGCGACTAAAATATCTGGGAATATCCATTTTTGCACCATCAATATCAGTTACTCCCGATTTTATCGAAAGGATACTTGCTTTGGTTTCATATTCAAAAATTTTAGAAATTCAAAATTGATCGCTGAAAGGACCATTTTATAAATAATGGCTTATATTTTAGTGTGATCAAGGACTATTGATAGTACGGTAGTATGGAAATTTGACAAGTTTATATCGAACTGGTAATACGTTTCTTCTATCGATTTTCTTATACGGAAATTTCGAAATTTCAAAATGAACAGAACTAGAAATAAGAAATATTTAGCATTTCTACATTTAAAGTGTCTTTATTCCTTAACCCTTTGATGGTTTCTTAATACTGAGTACAAGAATTGAATTTGCATTTGGCTTTCATTTTATCTCGATAAACTATGTACTTCCGAATATTATCATGGAATCAAGTAGCAGTTTTGCTGTTGATTGTCATTCGTCTGAAGGCGGTATGTTTATCGAAGAATGTGTCCATTTTGTCTATAAATTCCAAAACTGTGCATCCTCAAAAAGAGGTGTCATATCGATATGTTAAGAATTACCCATTATAAACATTTTAGGATTTAGTTTTTTGATAGAAGGATAAATTTTTAGAGAGAAAATCCGGACGCGGTGATTTGACTATAATAAAAGGAAACGTCTGTTTTGGGGAACAAATTAAAATAACATCTAAAACTGTATTTATAAATTAAATGTCGTGACAGACAGAACCAACGTAAGGTTTTTCTTATTCATTTCCTAAAATTTTCTCATTCTCATATCATTCTTATTAAGGTTTTTATTAAAGTAAATCATAATCAACTTGTGAGGAAAAGAATATAAATATGTTTAGATAAAATTTTCAAAGCTTTTAAATTGTAATATAGCAAGAGGGGAATGAAAAACGTCGAGTGGTATTTTTTCCATGAAAGGAAATTTCTTTCAACAAAGAATAATTGGCTGGCTGAAGATTTCAAAAAAATTTTGGATAAGTCAGCCAGAAGGCAGGTGGCAATCCCATCACCAGGTCTTTGCGATCTATTTATAAAAAAATTATCCAGGTAATTGATACATGTTTCAAAAAATAGACGGTTTCAATCAAGTTCCGCTGATAAGAACATTGAAAAAAGCATGTATGGAAATGTTATCAAAACAAACTACGAAATTAGAGTAGTAGACGGAAATGCTCTGTCCAATGAAATACGAGAAATTTGTTTCTGTAATTTCACTGTACCTCTGAGTACGCCGATTTAAATATAGGATCAAACTATAACAAAATAAGAGTTCGTGTAAAAGAAGAAGACAGGACAATATTTCAGTTTAATTTTTTTTACCAAAAAGCCACTAGATTAAAAAAGCCACAAATTAATAGCAACAGCTATAGAAGAAGAAAAATATATTTAGTACCGCCAATAAATAGAAGCAGAATTTTAAGGATATTTACCTTATGTAATGTATTAGAATAAAGAATGAAAAAGAAAAAACACATAAAGTGGAAATAAATATATACATTCCTAATGTCCCCGAAAATGGAACTACATTTCAATACGGACTTAATAAAATTTGAAAACTTATGACAAACACACATCACACTTTACACATACTGACATACGTACATAAACACACACACACGCACACGCACACGTGGCCGCGCACTCGCACGCGCACGCGCCCCCACACACGCATGCGCACACCGCCTTATTTACGGATTCGGGGACTAGCTTATTTACAGATTCTTCATGCCGAACGTGCCCACTACTATATCCCCGACCCAACAGTAGATGTCGTTTGGCGAACGGAGCGGAGGCTTTAGTGACTAAGGGGGAATGTAAAGCAGCGTAATTGATATACTTCTACGTGGCTTATTATAAATTATTTAATATATACTTCAAAAAACAATTCGGAATGATCTTGAGTGATAACAAAAATACATAATACTTATAAACTTTGATAAAATGTTCCTTCGAATAAAACAAACGAAATATTTCTATTTCCCCAAAACACGGCAAGAAAAACATACATACAGACAGACAGAAATAAAATTTAAGTCAGGTTTAGAAATAAGTATAACTATATCTGCAATGGTTTCATATTTCTCCATACTGTCTTAGCTAAAAAAACACTGAATATTACTAAAAAAAATTTAAATTTAAAATGATTTGCAGAAACACAAGATGTGAAAAATATTTCAATAACCATTAATTTGATGATATACTCGAACACATCTACACACTTTACAAAAGAATACGGAATGGAAACAAATCTAATTGCGAGCTTAATAAAATTATTGACTGCCGATGAAATTCTCTTAATTACACGGAATACCTATTTTTCCGAAAAAATATAACATATGTCTGAAACCGGAAAACACACTAAAAAGATAAATTGAGTACTCTTAGATAGTTCAACAAAATTAAGACTCGTTCTAATTGATATTTCATCTGTGACATCTCGTCTCATAAATGACCAAAAATATGTTTTCAGCAGAAGCTTTGAAAAACGATGTTCTGATAATAACTTAAAACATATAAAAGTCACTTTACAATATTATACATGTAGTAACTACTGCATGTATAAGATATGTGCATCATTATTTCTGTTTATACACAAATGTATATTTGTATATATATATATATATATATATATATATATATATATATATATATATATATATATATATATATATATATTAGGGTGTCCCAAAAAAATTTAAGTGACATTTTTTTCACGCAAACTTACTTTGTTTGAACTCTTATTTTGTTTGAATGGTCTCAAAACATTTAAAAATGAAGTTTCGCGTACTTAGGATCACCACAACCCGTACAGACTTGCATCGAAACTTGTCTGTTCTTGCACGGTATGGCGAGACGGAAATCTAGCACTGATTGCTTGTTATTACTTGTTTGTTTTATTATTGAACGCATTACTTTTGGGCCGTCAACATGTCTCTGGATTTACGAAGTTCCAAAAAGGATATATTCTTATTAGGGGACGTAAAACATCAAATAACCGGTTCGAAACTTCCCTCTAATGGACAAGTACTGGCAGTTCAGTTCTGTAATATTCGTGAAGTGAATTTAAGTGTCAATGAAAGTGTAAATCTTACTATTCGTGTGTGCATTATTTACTGGGAAAAGGCACGTATACCGACTAAATCAATACCTAACTCTTTTAAGAAATTAGTTGCATTATATCAACTTTGGAGGGATTTGCAAAATGCGAAAAAAACACAAGAAGTGTTTGAACAACGTCGACAAGAGTTTCTTTCCAACTTAAACAATTTGTTTAACATTGCTCATGCCGATGCGCTTCAGCTAATTAAAATAAATGAAGATAGGATCTTCTTGCAGCGCCAAAGAGAACCAGGTCGCCCTGGTTACTTAGCCGGAGTGGACAAAAATCTAACAGCTCCATCGACAACAGCTTATGAACCACCTCTAGAAAACACATCTACTGTTTCTGAAATAATAGATTTACAATAAAATAAGCCCAATTCAAGTGGTGCTTCCTCTCGGCCCGATAAAACTTGTATGCGGAATAATTTTATAACTCCAAAGTTAGTTGCCGCATTAGATAGGTGTCAGTTAAGTGTGAGATATTCTATATTTATAATTGAAGCTACTATTAAGGCACTAGGGCATAACACGGATGCATTTCCTATAAGCAAGTCCTCAATCCATAGAATTCGTACAGAAATGCGAAGAGAGCGGGCTGAAGCTATAAAAGTTAATTTCCAAAACAAGGTCCCGGATACTGTAACTGTCCACTGGGATGGAAAATTGCTGCCGGCTCTAGATTCACGTAAATTCAAAGAAGAACGTCTACCAATAGTTATTTCATATGATAATAACGAACAACTTATCGCTGTGCCAAAATTTGACGGCTCATCCTGAAGCGAACAGGCACAGGCAGTTTGGAATGCCATTATCAACTGGAATCTTGAGGACAGAGTGCAGATTCTCTGTTGTGATACTACTGCTTCAAACACAGGCCGTATTAATGGTACATGTGTGCTTCTCGAACAAAAACTAGATAGAGAAATGTTCATTTTTGCTTGCCATCATCACGTCTACGAATTGGTATTGAAAAGTGTGTTCGGAGCAAAAGGCAGCCAAGTAACTACAAGCCCAGATATTCCATTGTTCAAAAAATTCCGAGAAAACTGGAAAAATGTCGATGCTGAGAAAATTCAAATCTGTATAGAAAAGCTATCTTGTTTAAATGTTTCAGAAATTGATAAACTGCTACAATTCTACCGATGTGAATTGACTAAAGAGATAGCTAGAGATGACTATCACGAGTTAATTGAGATTTCAATAATATTTCTTGGTGGAGATACAGAGAAGACATTTAAGATTCGGCCTCCAGGTGCCATGCACCAAGCTCGGTGGATTGCGAGAGCTATTTATTCATTAAAAATATCATTACCAATTCAGACTTTCAAACAAGGATAAGGCAGCACTGTTAGATGTCTGTCTGTTTATTGTGACATCCTACGTCAAACCATGGCTTCAATGCATTTTAGCAGTAAAAGCACCTTATCAGGATTTGTGCTTTTTGAAGACCATAAAAGCTTACGAAACAATAGACAAAACCATTTCCAAAGCAGCTTTACAGAAGTTTTGCCAGTATTTATGGTATTTGACAGATGAAGTGTCAGTTTTGTCTTTAGTTGACGATAATGTCGATCAAGAAACTAAAGAAAAAATGGTTGCTAACTTAGCTAAAGAAAACCCATCAGCCCACGATGAACGTTACATTGCATCCAAAGAAGAACTTTGTGGCCCACTTTTTGGTATGCATTACATGTAAATTACACTTTGATTTTCTTTTTTAGTTTACTATACGATTGATAACCGTTCCCTATATTTTAATTTCAGAGAAAAACATCGATGACTTCGTCTCTGTCAAAAGCAAGTTCTTATTTAATCGACTTAAATTTGATGACAGTTTTCTGAACAAGATCCCTTCTTTATGGTCAAATGATGATTCTTTCCAACAAGCTAAAATGAAGCTGCTGACACTGAGAGCAGTTAATGATACGGCAGAAAGAGCGGTTAAATTAATGCAAGACTTTCATGGCTTAATCACTGTTGAAGAGGAGCAAAAGCAATTTTTATTACGTTGCGTCCAAGAACACAGAAAAGTATATCCTGACTATAAAAAGCTAACTTTAAAAAGAAAATTTAATGATTAATTTGTCTTTTACGAAAAATCAATTGTCCTACATCTTCTATACTAACTTTTATAAAATTCAACTTTAACGTCAAGTCGGCACGGGTTATTGTTATCCGATGGCAATAATATGTAATATTTACGTTTTTGGAGTCAAATGTAAAAAAAGGAGAGGGTATGCTCTTCGAAATTCGAAAAAAAAAATTTCAATCTCTGTAGCCAGGGATATATATATATATATATATATATATATATATATATATATATATATGTATATATATATATATATATATATATGTATATATATATATATATATATATATATATATATATATATATATATACATTTATAACTCGTCTTTCGAATTAGACAGACTTTTTGAACATTCAATAAAACACGCGATTTACATTGTTTCCAAAAAAGTTTTTACTGATAATTGAAGTATCAGTTATACCATTTATATATGAAAAATAATATCTGACAAATGACCACCTCTTACTGCTCCACAGGTCACCACTCTTTTGTTAAAATTTTGGATGACATTTTGACATAATTGTGGCTCTATTACACTGATGACAAGAATAATTTCATCGTTTGATTCTGGAATCGATTGTGTATTGTTTTTATAAACCTGACTTTTTACATAACGCCTCAGAAAATAGTTCAACGGTGTTAGATTTCACGATCTTGGTTACGATTTTTTGAAATAATTCTTCCAGGAAATGTGTATCTCAATAACGCAATCGTTTTATTAGCAAAAAGAGGTGTTGCACCGTCTTATTGAAACCGTACTTCCTCTAGATGAATATCATTCAGTTCAAGTCAAAAAAATCCGGTAAACATCTCACGATATCGAAAACCATTCACTGTTACAGCATTACCACCAGCATTTTGAAAAAATATGGTCCAATTATACCACCAGACCATAACGCACACCACACGGTGACTCGTTGAGAATGTAAAGGCTTTTCATGAACTACTCTTGGATTTTCCTCATCCCAAATATAACAATTTTGTTTATTAACATGACCACCAATTTCGAAATATTTTTCTTTTGATATGACTTTTTGAGAAAAATCATCTATTTGCTATGTAATCCAATTGACAAATGACCTTTTCAATGATCCAACGGCTTTAGTTTTTATCTTATTTAAACCTTATATGCCTCCATAGCTAAATTATATCCTAAAATACGCCATGTTTTTGGTTTACTGAATCCATATTGTTGTGAACTACCAAACCAATATGTTCTTGTGAACGACCACTGCGACTATATTTTTTTACTCTTTTATTTTCTACTAAACCAGTTTGTTGAAAATTTGCAACAATGCATTCAATGGTGCTTTCAGATGGACGCTTACATCGACCATAAATATCACGCAATTTTCTATAAACATTTTTCACTGAACGCTGATTTTCATAAAATGAGTCAACAATTTAAACACGGGGTTTTATTGTGTGCAAAGCCATATTTATAAATGGCAACTACAACTAGCAACAAAAAACTTCTACTATATGTCAACACCTAAACGAATTCAAAACGCCATCTATCTTTTAGAAAATTAAAAAATACAGCTGAATTTTAGACTATATATATATATATACACATATATATAAATATATATATATATATATATATATATATATTATATATATACATATATATAAATATATATATATATATATATATATATATATATATATATATATATATATATTAGCGCAGGTACGCACGCACGCTTCGATTATACATACATATACATACACACACACACACACACACATATATATATATATATATATACGTGTGTATGTATATGTATGTATAATCATAGCGTGCGTGCGTACGTGCGCGCACGTGAGTGTGTGTCTAGATCAGATATCACGAGAAAAAATGTTTTCAATAACGACTTCTTTATGAAAATGTGATGAAATACAATTTTATTAATATGTACTTTATTTACATGTTATGCAGGACTAACTTTTCCAATAATTTTTTTGGAATATGTTTTACAAAGGTGGCTAATATGAAAGCTCTAGTAAATCGTGTAGATTGTTAAAATATTGACTTCAAACATATTTATTTATTCAACATTAATAACAATTTGATTTGATTTTTTGATTGATCCTTTCGTTCCAAAAGAAATTTAATCCATTTTCATTATATATCGTAAGTTATATCAAAATATTTTTTATCCCAAATGAATAAATATATCTATGCTAATAGCCCACTTGAGGATTTTGTAATACAACGAAACCTAGGTCCTTTTTAAATAAATTAAGGTAAGTAGAAATAATACTACATCACTTAGTTTCACTTAATATTTTTATTTTTAAAATAGATTTTAAAAATAAAAATAATTTAGATAATAATTTTAAAAAATTGTTTTATTATACCCAATTTTTTTTACTTACAACTGGTTTAAAAAACCTCTTTTTCTCCTAATTTATAGCCAAAGTGTCCCACTCGTAAGTAAAATGTTCTAACAGCTTCATAGGACTAACTACTTTTGCAAGTTAAATGAAGACAGTAGTACCGAAGCGCGATAACTTATCATCACATCTGGCCTTGTGCGTACTGTACATGCCTACATGTTGGCACAGGGAGACGCGTAATTGGCAAATATTTCCAATGCAAACATCCAGTTTTAATTAAGTCTTTCGTCGTTATACCCATAGTATAAATTCGCTCAGTCGTATTTGTGCAATACTGTGTCGAATTTAAAAAGGAGATTTTGAAAATGTGGAGAGAAGATCAAGAATAATACCTCTTTGTAAAACTCGTAAAGTCAAAATTATAATAAAATATTTATTCTAGAAATTTACTTAAACTTTATCGAATCGAAGAACCTTTATTAAATTTTTGAGATGTCATTTTCAAATATCTTACATATAATTGTGAAAAAAGCCGTTTTAGAATCCTTATAATTTTCTCTTTTAAATAATATAAGATACAGAAAATGAAAAAAAGCTAAGCCTCTCAAACATTTTGTGACGAATATTTGGAGCATTACTCTTAAATTTTAGGTTTTTTTCCAAATTTTAGGTTTCTTCATAAAATTATTTGTGAGAAATTTTTTATGGAATTTTCCAACTACATCTTTTGATAAATTTAACATAAAATTCCAAACTAAATATTTTTTGTAATCCAAATAAGTCGATCATTCAATTAATATTTCGTTCGATAAATATTTTTTCTCTCTACCTCCGAAACGTATTTAATCTGAATTACGAAAAAACGACTTTATTAATTTACTTTTTTGTTTGGAGTTTCGTTTGGAAACTATAATATGTTTAAATGGTGAAAAATAAAATGATAATTTTTAAACAGTTAATATAAGAAATAGCATGCAAACTTAAGAATTTCAAAGTGCTGATTTATATATTTTTTTAAAATCTCTTGAGTGCCGATAAAACTCGCACTACGAGGATTTAATGCATATTTAATTATATACAAACATAAATATTTATATATGACAAAGTATTCCCTTGTAGCGCGAAAATTTCAAAGATTTATTTTGCCCATGAGTCATCCCACTCAATTTCGTAAGTAAGCAAATGTATAGACATAATTCTAACAAATGATTGCTCCTATCTGTTAACACCATAAACGCCGAAAGTTACGATTTCCCTTGAATCACGGTGGCCCTGACAAATTTGTCCCATTATATTTATGGCAACTTTAATTAGGATAAGGTATGGAAATTATGAATAATTAAATTGTTTATTTATTCATTTAAAACCAATCCTTTAAACCTTTAAAAACAAAAACGTGACAATTTCTGAATTAAAAGGGTAACTAATTCCGTTTCTTATTATTATATTATAGTAATTCTAACGGTACTAAATTACAAAAAATTTATAAATTGTTATCATTACTAGAATAACAAATATTGCACAAATAATATTTTTTACCGACGCATTTATTGCAGATAGTTTTTAAGCACAGATGGCATTTCGTAAATGACTTAATACTTACGCACTTTAACTTGACCTGACACCTTGTACGCTTTTCTTGCCTTTCTGATATATTTTCTGGAATTTCTACAGGTAAGGTTGTTTTTTGATTATTCATACACTGTATTCAAAAACACAAAATTTTGTGCAATACCCATGAGTTTAAAGTCGCCAAATCTAACAGATTATAAAATTTGTGAACCGGCCAACGTCTGTAAGGCGCCTTTGCTGTATATTTGGGGCTCATAGAATCTACTATATCTACTCCATATTTCATGCTGTTGTTGGATAACTATGTCAGGTTTTTTCTTTGAACTAGAGTTTATTGTTACATCGGGATGCACAGTGCTGAGTATTAGAACTATTCTATAAATTTTAGCCGGATAAACAGTCAAAGTTGTATTACCTATTTTTAGAATAGAGGTATTGTATAATTCCTCTTCTGCGTTCTTCATGGAAACAGGTATTTCTCTGCAAGGTTTATTGACTGCGTTGACAATAATACTGTTTTTAGACTTCAAATACTCCGCTAGTGAAAATGAAGTAAAAAAGGTGTCACAAGTAACATTTCTGCCTTTATTGATGTCAGGTTTCATCAATTGTTTTCACCACCCAGTCGCCTAAACACTCGTTTTTAGATTTAATATCATCTTTTGCAAGGCAAGGGAATGCATTTATTACAAAATTTTCATCTTTGATTACAGACATCCAACATTTTTGCTTACATATATAGAGCTTGAAAAACAATGCCGATAACATTTTAATTAATCTTAGTAGGCTTTTACAAAAATTTACACGTATATTCTATAGTATATCCTTTTTTGAGAGAATAAAAACTGCATTAATACATTTTGTTGAAAACGCTTCAAGAAAATTGTAACGACATTTTGATACACTATAACCAGGTACTAACCGTTAACATTGTGGTTGGCTGTAAGAGATTGCTCTTGTAGCAATAAGTCCTTAAAGTAGACAAATAAATAAAAATACAATAAAACATTCTAGTTTTAATGTAATTCCACCATTAACCAAAATATACTTCGTAAAATATTCACTAATTTCGTATAGTACATAAAAGCTTTCAAGTTTAATAAGAGTCGGTAGTGATAAAGTTTATAGCTAAATTTGAAAAGTTCGTTCTTTATAAAATAAGTATAAACAAAAAAATTATCTTAATAATATATATAAATAAAATAAGTGTCCTAATCACTCTGAGCTGATCAAACATGTATTTTCGTCATATGTTCCCATAAAGTTAGTATCCCATTTGTTCCTTAGATTCGTTTCAAAAGCATGGTGCAACATAATTAAAAGATGCAAACATTATGAATAATTCACGTTAATAAAAAAGGGTATGATACAAATATAGAGTAATATTTCTTTTTTAATCCTACCCAACGGAGGAGCCACAATTGACACAATTATTTGTCGGTACTAAGTTTTGAACATTAAATAGTCTCGGCATATGATACTTCACTTTGGTTTTAGTAATTTCTCCTAATGATTTCATAAAAGCAAAGCGCTAATGTGTGGACCCTATATTACGCTGAAAGTATGCCCGATACCACGTTTTGCTGTCAGTTAGATTCACTTTAAGTTGTTTTTTAGCACTTAAGATGTTTTTAATACGCTTTTGTTAGGTCGATTTTAACTAACTAACTACGTAATGAAATCGACGAAATTTCATCCGTTATTATTATTATGCCATCAAAAATGTTACCATCGGATTGATTCAGTAAAATGGAACCGGAGGTCAGTCCCAAAAAATTGGATTATTTCTACCCACTTTACCGGAAAGACGCTTCGCAATACTTATACATTGGCAAAGGTAGAAAAAAGGCGCTCAGTGGTCTACAGACAAAGAATCACGAAGAGACACCTCAGCTTAATCAACTGTTCTGCTCTGCTATTTGAATAATGCGAAGTTTTTTTAATAAGATGTTAATATTAATAAAAGTAGTACTAAATATAACATAACATATCATAAAGCAAGTTAAAAAAGATTTAAAAAATTAAAAATAACTGAATGATTAAAGAAATACCCTCTTATGAAAAAAACACTAAAATGCGAAAAATAATTATCGAACTTGTTTCTCTGTAAAGAGATGTTCTCTTGAGTAGGTTTTCTTTCCGGGTGAGACCAATACCCTTTTTATTAAGATATATGGTAAATATCAATATAGCGTATAACAAAACCGTAAACTTAAGTGTAAATATAAAAAATTTCCTCGTTTTAAGTCACATTCACCTTATAAATGAGTTTGTTTCCTTCAAGTTTTTCAGCTAAAGGTTGGTCATTCTTTATTTTCAATCCTTCAAGTTTCATTTCCTTTCTTCCTTTAATTTTTTTACGATTTCCAGTCTACTATGAAATAGTTATTATGTTGTTTTAGGTTGCTTAGTATGAAGTTACATGTGTCATTGTTTTGTATTTAATTTATTGAGAAATATTTTTTTTTTCATATTTGTATACATAAGCAGATTTTTGATCTATAATATTAACATACTATAACCTCTCGGATTCATTAATTCTGAATATATGCTACTCCTTAACTGTCAAAGTTCACATACAATTTGCTACACATTCTTTTCGCAATCCGATAAATTCCTCGTTGCCTAAAAGATGTGGCCAAAAACTGGTCCCAATGTGGACAAGAATAAGTGTGATGTCAAATAGTAATTTATTTATCAAAAATTTAAAACGAAAATTCGTTGCGGTCAGGAATTTCCCCGTAATTTAAATAAAGTAAAAAGTTTTGAACCTATTAATCTATTCCTTTACAAATTTCCTTTTATTTAAAACGAAATGTTTTATTTGCACAAGGAGGATGCTCTTAATATTAATTATTTATACATTCATTAATCAACTAAAATAATTTACGGGGAAAGGCATATTTCAATGATAATTTTAAATTAATTTGCCATAATCGTTATTATGCGAATACATAGTCCTTAAAACACCATTTTAAGTTATTATTTTCTATGCTATTTTTAAGTATATAGTATTTTTTAACGTTTTAATTAGCAAAGAACCGGTCTAATTCAAGCCGGGCTTTGACAATGAGGGTTTTTTTTCAGCAATATTTAAAGTCATATGCACTTTTTAACACCAGATATTGGCGACGACAACATTTAGTTATTGGAACGAATTTTCTCGTGGCACGTTATATATTCCTTTGGGCTTCCTAAACCGTATTTTCTCATAATTTTAGGATCAGCAATTTTGGTAACAGGCGGTGCAAGACCAACATTTATTGCATATATCTCTTAGAAGATGCCCTATTTGAAATAACCAAACAAATATTTTTGAGTAACCATACTTGAAAACCATTTTTTGTATTACTTGATTCCCCTATTATATAAATATCTTTAAGTTTTACCTATTGAGATATACGGGGTATAATATTTTGTATTAGTATGCCATATTATTTATATTTCAATGTCAAGCGCTTCAAGACAAAAATAGCTATGACCTGTCTGACAAACAGGCAGCCGACTTGAATTAACAGAGAACACAATTGAGTTAAAACGGAACCCTAGAAGGGTACCATTTTTCCTTTTGAAATCGTACAAAAAATTATATCTGAACACATACTAATTTATATAAATGCTAATCTTCGAACAGGGTGAAGAAAAAACCTAATGGTAATTAGCATATTTATAACACATTTTTGATATTCTGTACGTTCATAAAACATAGTTTTTAAAATTTTGGAAATACCACTTATCTTCAATTAATTTATAATATTATAAATATATATATATATATATATATATATATATATATATATATATACGTATATATATATATATATATATATATATATATATATATATATATATATGTAGTACACACACAACAAATGTCTTTACTAACTGCCCTCTTATCTTGAATCCTTGGTAAAAAACTATAAAAATGTAGTTTACCGTTTGTTGAATGAAACTTCATCGCATCATTAAAATATGTAATTAATTGGCCTAATTATCTTGGCCTAATGTTAAGCAGATAGACAATAAGTAACTCGTGGTTAGGAATAAGTTAATGTACAATATTAAAAATCGGCATTATGCTCATTAGGAACCTAATAAATCTCGATAGAATCATTTGCAAAGGGCAAACACCGTCTTGCCCTTATTAGGATTAGTTGTAAAAGACTTCGTATATGATCGTATAATGGATAGAGGATAGTCGATGCATATGATGATCAAATTTAAATAAGAAAGGTCATTTTAAATAGGAGCTTTGGTCCCACAGCGGACACAAACCAAATGGTATAAAATAATGGAAGATGATGTCCTAATATCAGAATCTAGCAAAATGTTTCATCAATAACTGCATCAAATTTATTCATAATCAATTAATTCTGGTGAATTATTAACCTTTTAGCTTAACTGTCAAAAACTTTAACCAATATGTAACTACTAGGGACTAACTCAAATAACTATTTTAAACAAACACAGAACACAAAAGCAAAACTCATAAACATTAATTTTATGCTGAAGTTTTTATATATTATATTATTTCATATACAATAATAATAACTTAATACTTTCATGTCAATTTATTATTAAATACAGCTTTCCACCACTCTGCAAAATCCAATAAATACTATATTGCAATATTCGTTATCAGACCCCTCAAAAGCGAAATGGAGCGGGAATATGCATTATATATAATAAAATGGGGTATAGGCTATATATCAAAATAAGAATGGAAGCTTTTGAAGAAGACTTCTTTGGGCGATGGCAGTCTTTACGATAACACTAATCTTGGAACATAAAATAATGTTCAACTAACATATGTACATTAAAGTAAGTACCCATATGAAACATAAAAAAATATGCATGTAAATAAAGCTAGAAGAAATAAATAAAGTTAATAATTATTATGCCGATTTTTAAGAAAAATTATGTTTAAGAACCAAGTATTCGCATAACATCGATTATATGCAAATTAATTTAAAGTTATCATTGAAATATGCCTTTCCCCCTAAATTATTTTAGTTTATTGATGAACGTATAAGTAATTAATATTAAGAGCATCATTATTGAGCAAATAAAACATCTTGTTTTAAATAAAAGTACATTTTCGGTACGAAATGAGAAATCGATTCAAAAATTTTTACGTTATTTAAATTACGGGGAAATTCCTCACGGCAACGAATTGTTTTGAAGTGTTTGATAAATATATTACTATTTGACATCATACTTATTCTTGTCCACAGTGACACCAGTTTTTGACCATATCTTTAAGGCATATATTGGATAGAAATTATGAACTAGACAAACCTTTACCTGAAAAACTTAAAGTAAACAAAATGATTTATCAAGAGAGAACAAGGTTCTGAATGTATATATATATATATATATATATATATATATATATATATATATATACACACACTTATGTTTACGATTATTTTATACACTATATTGATATTTACCCTATACCTTAATAAAAAAGGCCTGCATCACACCCAGAAAGAGTACACGGTTAAATATATAAATCAATAACAAACATGATTCATCCTAAAGTCTTAACAAAGAAACAGGTTTGATAATTATTTTTCATTTTTTAGTGAGTTTTTTTATCAGAGAGTATTTTTATTAATAAGTCATTTATTTTTACATTTTTAGACTTATATTACAAGAGAGAACATGGTTCTTGTAGAACTACTTTTACTAATATTAACACTTCATTAAAAGATAGTTCCCAGAATTCAAATTGACAGAGCAGAACAGTTGATTAAACCGAGGTGCCTCTTCGTGGTTCTTTGTCTGTGGACGACTGAGCGCACAATTTCTCTATCTTTGCCAATGTATCAGTATTGCAAAACGTCTTTTCGGCAAGGTGGGTGCAAGGTGGTTCAATTTCATTGAATCAGTCCGATGGTACCATTTTATCATGTTCTCGTCAGAACTATATAGATCTGTCAAGGCAAAATAAAAAGTAACGCATTAAATTTAGTTTAGTCAACTTCGTTACGTAGTTAGTTAGTTACAGGTTGACCTAATAAAAACGTATTAAAAAAACATCATAAGTGCTAAAAAACATCTTAAAGTGAATCTTACTGATAGCAAAACGTGATATCGGGTATACTTTCAGCGTAATGTAGGGTCCACATATTAGCGCTCTGCTTTTATAAAATCATTAGGAGAACTTACTAAAATCAAAATGAAGTATAATTTTCAGAGAAAATTAAATCTTCAAAACTTGGCGAAAAATAATTGTGTTAATTGTGGCTCCTACCTTCGGGTGGGTATAAATAAGAAATATTACTCTATATTTGTATCATACCCTTTTTTTAGTAACATGAATCATTGACAATGTTTGCATACTTTTACTTATTTTACGCCATGCTTTTAAAATTAATCTAAGGAACAAATGGGATAATAACTTTATGGAAACATATGACGAAAATACATTTTTGGTCAGCTCATAGTAATTAGGACACTTATTTTAAATATACTTATTTTAATTAGATATATTAATAACTTAATTGTTTTATTTATACTTATTTTATAAACAACGAAATTTTAAAATTTATCTATAAGCTTTATCACCATCTACTCACATTAAACTTTAAGTCTTTTATGTACTATGCGAAATTAGTGAATATTTTACGAAATATATTTTGGTTGACTGGAATTGCTATCAAACTAGAATGTTAACGGTTAGTACCTAGTTATAATGTATCAACATATAGTTACAATTTTATTGCGGTGTTTTCATCAAAATACATTAATGTCGTTTTTATTTGCTCGAAAAAATACGCTGTAGAGTATATATGCAAATTTTTGTAGAAGCCTACTAAAATATTACTTATTTAAAATAAATAGTGTGAAAAGTACCATGGAATACGTGGACTCATCGCAGGAGGGGTCCTATAAATAGGTACCAATTGTTGCCAATTCCTCATATTTAAGAGGAATTTGCAAAAATTCTTTTTTATCTCATTTATATTTAGAAACAACTAAATTAATTAGAACAAAATACATTTTTAAAGATAATTCAAAGCTGATATTTTTATAAACATTAACGTCATAATCCATATATATCATTAAGAGCAAAGCATACATTTTAGAACATACAATTAAATAAGCTTTTTCTTAATACTCGACACGATGATTTTACAATCAAATAATTTTCTGCCGAAATAGAAATAGCCCCAAAGCAGAAAACCATTTCTTCCAAAACGGAAATTATCTCGCAAAACAGACATTTAAATTTTGTATAAAAACATCGTTATTTATACTAGGAGTTCTTAAAAGTCGGCCAAATTTAAATTATTTATTAAGTGGTTTTCACAGAAAATTTTTT
Organism: Druceiella hillmani; assembly: GCA_039881145.1. Classification (NCBI taxonomy): domain Eukaryota; kingdom Metazoa; phylum Arthropoda; class Insecta; order Lepidoptera; family Hepialidae; genus Druceiella; species Druceiella hillmani. The sequence continues at coordinate 27,143,705 of JAYKKI010000020.1, forward strand.
CACGGAAAAACGTCTAAATAAAATATATCGATAACCGGTCGCGCTCACAAAACCGGTAGCTGCTTGCGTCGCCTTCGGGTTTCGTCTCGCTGTAATTAATTAATACGAAAAGCACTTTCGCATGAAGTGGTGTAGATGTACTACGGGCATCTTCCGTTGTTTAATCGATTTCCGTCACTAACCACAGTCTTTACTATAGTATTACAATAAGTAGAAGATTACGTTACACGACGTGTAATTATCGCAAAACTTTAATTCGAAAGTAAGTTAAATTAGGATTCAGTAGCCTAATTTAAAAAGAAAACGGAACACATATAATTTTTTTATGTCTATCTGTCCATCTGGCGACATGAAAAAGTAGGAAGTAAAAAGTTATGATGTAAAACTTACCATAAAATGGATCTGTATTAAAAATCATCAGTTCTTTCCTGATGAAATGAAAAATTAATTACGAAATATATTTATTAAGGTCTACAACTCTCAAAGAGCTCGTAAATTATAAAAGAATCTGATATAATTTCTAAAACGCTCACAATTATATGGAACCACTTGATATAATATTATTTCTACTTTCTTTAAATTCTTTACCACAACCTAGGTTTCGTTGTAGTACAACATCTTCAGGTGGGCTATTAGCAAAGATAGATAAAAGAGATCTTTGCTAATAGCCCACCTGAAGATGTAATACAAAGAAACCTAGGTCGTGGTAAAGAACTTAAAAAAGTAGAAATAATACTGCATCATTTAGATTAATTTAATTGTGAATAATGAATTTCTACAAAATTAATGCCAAATATATTTAATATTCAAAAACGGTAAAGAACCGGTTTAAAACATGTATTTTAATTATAATAACGTAAAATTTTTGGTGATACATAGAACAACTAGGAAATAATTATAATATAATATAATATTCAATGGCACGAAAATACACAGTAAGAAATAAATTACTCCTTTATTTTGTGACGGCTCACCCCAATGACTGTTGCAATCAGCCCAGGCACTAGTTGAAAATCAAAGATATTTTCCTGTAAAATGATATCTAATATTTTTCATCCGATATTAGGTATTATTGATACAAATATCTTGCCTTGAATTACTTCTGAAAAATTTACTTTGTATTGACAAGTGGATAACTTAGTTAATAGTGAAAAATAATACCAAAAATTAAATAGAACCAGAAATATCTCAGTTTCCTTAGTATTTTTTCTATATTAAGAAAAGTGGTATTTAATAAAATTATTTTCTTAGTAGAGTAAAACTATTTGTTTTTAATCGCATTACAGATTGTATTTTGCTTTATAAATACGAAAAGAACAAATTAGAATTCTATTGAAGTAGATCGTATCGAAAACTCTCACGTAGGGCGTGAAATTTCGTTCGCTGGGGTTGATATCGGAAAACAATTAAGCAACGAATAAAGCTTAGTTGCGGCATATTTATTCAGCCTCAAACACATCTTTATATGTATATATGAAGATATACGAGAACACCAAAAAGATATTGGAAAAAATTCTCCATCTAGAAATTAAATTTATTCTGTTTGTATTGATAGTCCGTATATCTCATGTCACGATTACGATAATATTTTTATGAATAAATTATGCGTCCATACTTTTGAAATATTAACTTTAAACCAATTAAACACTCATCTAGAAACAAAATTTTTTTCAAAAAAGTATTCTGATAATTTTAAATTGCACCGATGAATTTCATTAACCAATCAACTATCTTTGATTTGTTACTATGAATGCAAATCCACAGAGTAAATGTTAGCACCATCTAAACCAAATTTCAAAATTGCGTTTTACACGACTTCAAACATATTTATTTTACGATAAATTTACATTAAATTGTAACTTGTAATACATGATTCTGGTATGGTTAAAGTTTGAATAGTCAGTGCAACCTACTTTAAAAAACAGTTGTGGAAATCATAAAGCTCGTATTCTTTTATTTTATTCAAAACACATTTTCTTTCTCCTTAGAACTAAGAATTAAAAAAATATTTTAAATAGCATTGTTTTTCCTATTCCCACTAAGTGTTCCTTGATTAATTTTGGAATTAATTTTCCCTCAACAGACAAATATTAAATTTGCAATTAAAAAAAACATAGAAATTATTGAAAAACATATAGAGTGCACGAAAGAAATTAGCAATAAAACACCTCGAAGAAAATTAGGTGTTACAATTAGGAATAAAATAATCAATGTCTTTATGCCACGAATTAATTATAGTACTGACGAGTTTGTATAATAATCTTTACTAATTACCTAATAAAATTAGATAATCCTCTGTGACTTCATCAGCCTTCACGAGAAATAAATTTAAATTCGTGTTCAATTATTTTACTTATATCTAGCATCCAGCTGTAAATTTATGTTTCGTCATATTTTTCAAATTTCATATAAATTATCGCTATATTTATATTTCTTATAAGCACATGATTAACCAATATGTTAACCTATTTCATGTAAAGTGAGTTAATTTGTGAAACGACGCTTATATGCATCGGAGGAAAATGACTTGAATTTGAATGACGTCGAAACAGCTTCGTATCTTTTAGATTTGGTAATAAATAAATATTAAATCAACTTTTGTCCGCAACTTTATCCTCACAAATCTCTTAACCAATAATTACTACGGCTATCATCGAAGATAAATTAAACTGTTTATGGAAATGAAATATTTCAGCCCTACGCGAAAGATTTCTGCGCAAATCAATTGCTCTTAAATTATTTTGGAATGCTTACTGTGTAATGAACTTAACTAGATCTGTACATATCGATCATTAGCAGGGCTCTTAAATTTATAATAAATTTGTTACGAATATGCAATGTCAGTAGTATGATTAAAAATACGAGTTTGAATGGTGATAAAATAATACTTATATATTACGCAAATAGGTAATTGAATTGTTTAAAATTTTTCAAATATTTGTGGTAATGTGATTCTACAATATTTTTCTAATATATTAAAATTTAATAATATCCTAAAGTCTGTAGTAAACATTATTGTTAAAAAGTACTTTATTATTTTTTGAAAAATTCTACATGTAGATCCTTCATTTCAGAGAGAAGTGTTATTAAGAACTAGCTAGCTCTGCGACTTTCTCGAGTGGTTTACGTAGTTTTCTCAATTGCTGATAACATTTTATTCAAAGGAAAATGGCCTTGGTTTCAAGTTCACAAATTTATGAAATAAAAATTGATCACCGAAAGACAATATACTTTATAGTGGCTAACTTTGCTGTTTCAACAAGGACTGTACGTTGTGTGGCAAAGTGTTAACAAGTTTAACAAGTTTATATCGAACTAGTAATATGTCTATTCCATCGTTGTTCCTATACACAGAGCGTTTAGAAATTTCAAAATGTTAAGAAATGAACGGAACTAGCAATAATGAATATTTAGCGTTTCTACATTTTTGAGTGCATTAATTACTTACACACTGATGGTTACCATACGGTTAGGATAAAGGCTTGGTTACACGGGACGAGTTACTGGCATGCCAGTTGGACAGTACTCGCCCTGTTTACTCGCATGCCATTAGCTCGACTTGCCTTGCCCGGTCACACACGTGCGAGCTACTGGCATGAAAGTAGACAGCTACTGTCCTATTGCATTCAGTAGGTGCTAACCTGGTCAACACGAACAATGTTATCGCGAAATACACAAGTGGCCGTTGTTCATACAGTAACCAAAGCGGTTACAAAAATACTTTGCGCTGAAATACTTCAAGTTGAAAGTGCTTAACAAAAAAAGAATGAAAAGAGAAGGATTTCGGGAATTCCGTCAGGAATTGGACGTGAAAAAAGGGGCAACACATGGAACATTTAAAGAGCTACATGATGAAGATTTCCGATGAAGATCCTGAGTATATAAAACATTAATGAAAGTGGTACGTACACAAGTTGAAATACTCTTAAATTGAAGGGGTGGGGGAAGGCGAGTGGCGAATGAAAACAAAAAAAATTGTATTTACTTGCATGCCAGTAGCGGCCCCACTCACACGTGCGAGTTACTCGTATGATGCGGTCACACGGGGCGAGTAGCTGGAGGCTAGTAACTCGCCTATAGCCACTCACACTCCAACTCGCCCCGTGTAACCAGGCCTTAAGAATCGAATTTTCATTTGGCTTTCAATTTATCTCACTAAACTATGTACTTCCGAATATTATCGTTGAGTCAAAGAACGGTCTTGCATTTGATTGTGATTCGTCTGAGGGTGGTATGTTTATCGAAGAGCGAGACAATGTTCATCGAAGAACGAGGTATTTTCTTTTAATTCCCAAACTGTATCGTCAACAATTTCTATAATTCCAACAGCGTGTCAATTAATAATGTATGCAAATAAAGTTGTCACGTCAACGTGTTGTGTTGACGTGTTGTCACGTCAAATCCTAATTGTGAATACGTTCGATTTCATTAAAATAGTTTTAGGATTAGAATTGGGACTACGCAACCGGTCTGACAAAAAATAAATACGTAAATAAAAAAATGAAAAAATCCGCGAGCGTATATTTAACTGAAAAATTAAACATGTTTTGAAGAAAAAGTTAAAATAATGTCAAACGGTAATGTTCATTATTTAAACTGAATGTTGAGAAAGGTTACTTGTAACAAAGTAAGATTATTCATATTCATTTCCCAAAATGTTTTCACTTTCGTTTTTAATAAAGTCACTCATAATCGACGTATAAGGATAGGAATGTAAATATATTTAGATAAGATTTTCAAAACCTTTAAACAGTTGTAAACCAAGTGGGTACTAAATAACGTCTAGGATTAATTTGTTTATATGAAAAAATATTTCAATAGGGACGTACTCTATAATGAAGAGTTGGCTGAGTTTTAAAAATTGGTTCAGTATTCAGCCCGAAAATAGGCCATGATCTGCTCACCACGTATCCAAATGCAATCATTCCGCAATAAAACATAACCAGGTAGTATTTACATATTTAAAGAAAGGGACGGCTTCAATCAAGTTCCACTAATAAGACAAGCATGAATAGGAATATTAACAAAACATGCTACGGTATTAGAATAATGGTCAGGTATGTTTTGTGTTATTAAACTGCAGAAATTTATATTTTTGTATCCACGACAAAAAGTTAAATTGATTGCATAATACGTAGATAAATGAGCACTAGCACGTGGTATCATATGGTCTAAGTGGGAAAAATGTAATATGGGGTCAAATGATAATGAAGTAAAGGATTTCGTGTGAGAAGAGGAAGACCTTTCAATAATTCAGTATAATCTATATTAACTAAAAAGCTACTGAATAATACTGAATGAATTTTTACTGAAATTATTTTCAATTGAAAATAATATATGCTTAGCACCGGCGGTACACAGAAGCAGAATTTTAAAACTGCTTAGTATACTTAGAGTATTAGATAAAAAATTAAAAAGAAATCGAAGCATAAATTGGGAAAAAATATACACAATCGTAATACCTCCGCTTCGAACGCTAAATTTACAGAGGGAGAAAATATAATTTTAGTATATACAAACATAAATGTATCCATATATATGTATATATATATATATATATATATATATATATATCTTCTATTGATATATATGTAAATTATATTATACGAAAGTATTTTCTTTTATATTTTCATATTCAGCAAGTCCGCAATGCTCCTCACATGGCTAATTGTTTCGTTATGACAACGCTATTCCCCGGGCCAAGAGCGTAATAAAGGCACATTCGCAAAGCATGACTAGTTGCGACCGCGAACTGCATGGCTGCACTGGACCTGGTATACTCGCCGCTATAAGTGTTTCTATGTCGGTACACTGAGTGGGCAAATATTTCCGTAGGCATATCTGTATTAATATATAAAGTGGGAAAATTAGTTCGTTGATCCGTTGGTTCGCGCTAATCTCTGGAACTCTAAGTTTTATTTCAAAAACTTTACTGTGTGGTGAAAAGCCAATGCCTATAGAAATATTAAAGGGTCAGTTATATTATAGAGGCAAAGGAGTGAAAAAAATTAACAAAAGTCGGGGAATACTGCTTACACGCAGAAAGGAGGAGAGATACTAGCTTATTTATAGCTGGTCTTGTCGAACATTCCTACTACTATACCCACGACCCCGATGTCATTTGGTGAACGGAGCGAAGGCTTTAGTAACAAAGTGAGGGATGAAGAGCAGCATAAGTGAGGGATGAAGAGCACCACTTTCACGTGGGTTAAACCTGGGGCCACAAATGTTATCTATATAAAACCTACTAAGTTGCTTAAATTTTAAGTCTGCGTTTTGGTTAAACTGAGATGAATTTCATTTATGTTGTACAACCGATTGTATTTGAAATCATGATATTTCGATGGCAGTAATATGAAACATTCAAAAATTACAATATTTTTAGTGAAATTGAAAGCACGCATTGATTTTAAAATATATGCTTCAAAAATAAATTCAGGAGGACCTTCTCTTCTAAAAGAAACCACTGAACTGATAACGGAACGAAATAACACTCAACGACTTTACTAATTTTTATAATAGAGAATTTTTTTTCAAATGAAAGGAAGGAAATATTACTATGTCTTCAAAATATGGCAAGAACGACACATATACAGACAGACTCAGATTAGAAATAAGATGTAGATAACTCAGGTTTAAGATCAAAATGTTTTACAAACCTCTGAGTTGGTATTTTGTGTACTGATCATTAGCTGTCTAATAAACTTATACCAGCCTAAATACATAACATTTAACTCCGACTATAGATGATTTCTGATATTGCTTGGATGAAAATTGTTTTTCTTTTTTGCTTCTTAAATTAATATCAAAAAATAAAATTGGTAATTGCAAGTGGCGCAGAAAGATGTGCTTAAATACTCTTAATTACCTTCATTAATTAACAAATCAGTATAAGTGTAAACAATACTTTACAAAATTTATATGCGGTTGTCAAATAACTAGTAATATTATATAAAAAAATAACTGCGGACTTCATTTTATCATTTTTCAATTGTACCATAATATCTTTAAGTGCTAACCAAAATAGCTGACCGTATCATGCTTTATCCTTTTTTTATTCTGAAATTTACTGAAGCAATTTTTAAGAGATAAACAACGCAGGTCCCTCTATTATCAAACGCAGGTATTCTACTGATTGTGTTTTTTACTCTACCCGATTATATTTTTTATGACTTTTAAAGGAAAAAAATTGACTTTTAAAAAAAAAATGCAGAAAATAATGCACATTGACTTCAAAAAAAACTAAAATGCAATAGTACATTACACAGTAAATGCAAAATATCTAGAGTGTCGGACACAATTATCACAACATAATTCAAATGGCACAACTATTTCTGACCGAAACTTTTGCCAAGCACTTCCAGTTGGTAGAGTCAGAGCATACTGTGCTTCTAAAATGAAACAGTGGCACTTTGTGATACGAAAATATTTTGTAATACTCTTACGCAACAAAGATTTTCCACAATAAAATGATGAACTGAATCTGACAACATGCATATGTGTAAATTTACTCAGTCACCCTTTGAAATTATGTTTTATTATTGATCATCTACCTTAATGTAATGTAAGTGTAACCGCTCCAAGGAAATTTACCGTATCAAACGTGCACACTTTCAGTCTTATTGCAATTCTTTTTATATTTCCCACATCATTGACATTGCACCATGTACATTCAGAAAATATTTTCAGGGCATAAGTGAAATTTTCTTGAGATCGTATGACGATCACGAATCTCTTGCTTCCTCGAATATGTCATATAGGACACTGACCTTATATTTTGAGTTTCGTATGAGTTAACATCTGAAAAGCTTTTAATAGCGTAGATAATAATAATTTGTCGCAGCATTCTAAATTTTATTACTCTTTTGTTTTTGATTTTTCGAGTTTCTAAATTTTTGTTAATTTCTGTCGAGATTACACGGTTTTTTTATTTCTGGCTACATGAAGTTACTTTCTGCAAATGGGAATATAACAAATTTATTTTTCGATTCGAATGTGGTGGCAGTTGAGAAATGAGTAGATAATTTATACCTATTGTGATAGGAGAGCTCCTGTTGGGTATATGAGCACAATCTATGTCAACTCATTAAGCATCATTTGGTTATAAACAAACCTGACTAATTTCTGTAACAATTGGATATTATGTAATTAACAGAGTGAGAAGTGAATGTTGTGTGAAATGAAGTTGGAAAAAAGGGATGTAAAATGTATTGTCATTAAAAACATTTTAAACTTTGTAAAAATTGTAGAAACATAGAATATGGAAAACATGTAAATAAAAATTAAATTTGTGATACACTCAAAAATAACTATACCTTTAGGATGCGAATATAAGTTTTAATAAATTTCTTTTGGCTCAATGGATCCAATCAAATACTTTGCTTAATAAAATTATTAGCTGCTCATGAAATTCTCTTAATTGCACGAAACATTATTTTTTTCATTAAGTAATAAAAAGGTAAATTTATGTAGAAAAATATTTTCCCTAAGTTCCAAAGAACGATGAACTAATCAACGTCGAAATTGGTAAAATAGTTATTTTAATAGTATGTACTGTCCTACGTATTTACTGTTTATGCTGGGACAACGTTTACAATAATTTTTGTGCGAAATACGTATTAGTAGTTGGTTAATATGAAAGCAGTGGCAATTCAAGAAGTCGGTTTAAATGCTGGTTGTGTATATGTTTATTTATCGAATATTAATTACCTTGCGATTTTACTTCATTACGTTCTGGTAAACAAATTTAATCAAGTCTTGCCTAGTAATAATTTTCAGATGTCCTCTTCTCGCAAAGTGAGTAGGGCATCTTCTCGTCTTGTTGGAAATTATTCATGTTACAAAGCTAGTGTAAGTACCGCTATCGCCGTTAAAAGCTTTCTCCAAAAACCTCCCTTTTCCTCAATGATATACCGATGACATCCCATTTTATTATTGGTAATGCAGTAAATGCAGTTCTATTAATCTCATATTGCTTTTAAGTAGTCTCATATTGAATATTACAATGTAGTATTTATTGGATTTGCGGAGTGGTAGAAATCTATATTTATTAATAAATAGACACGATATTATTATAATTTTTATGGCAATATAGAACAATATGTCAAATATAAAATAATGGAAAATTTTTAGTTAAGAACACCATATTTCATGATAGCACACAATTTTATTTGTGTTCGCTTTGGGGCCAAAGCTCCTACTTAGAGTAGATATTCTCCATTACGTCTGAACGTCATACGCATCGTCTATCTCCTAATAATCATACGGCCATACACAAAGTCTTTCACAACAGACGTTAAAAAGGCTATGATTTTATTTGCATTTTACGAAGGATTCTATACAGATTTTTTAGATGCCTGTGTGTGTAAACATAATGTTAATTTTTTTCGTTGTACTTTTCCTTTCTTCTAACCACGGGTTAATTTTTTTCTATCTGTTTACTATCGACCAATAGAATTTGCTCAATTTCAATTTTTTAGATAATACGGGACGATTCATTCAACAAACGGGAATCTACTTTTACTGTAGTTTTTTATGGAGGATTCAAAAATAAAAGAGCGGTTAGTAAAAATTTTTATACTATGAACGTTTATTCAACATATTATTATTAAAATTGTACAAACAATTTTACTTAATAATCAGATTTAATGTACTACACATTCTAAAATATTTTTTTTTAAATTTTATGTGGAATGTCTTCTGAAAGGAAAATATACAATATACAAGTCCTTTTCCCTCATAACTAAAATCATTCATATATATATATATATATATATATATATATATATATCCATGTCCCCATTTAATCGTATTAGGCATTACTAAATATATGTTACGTTAGAAAGTTGATATTTGTGGTGGCTTATAATAAATAAGGTAATACTATTCGTATCAGAATGCGATGTCGTCTTACTTTAGTAAGTAAAAGCGTAAATTTGTTGATGTTACTTTAATAATTCATAACTTTTTTATAATTATGATAAATTCACTTGATATATATTTTTTATAAAAATGTATTCCAACAAAAAAAATTAAATGTATATGTTTTTGCAGCCTTTCCTCCTTTGCTTATAAATTTTAATTTTTAATAAAACAAACCTTTATTTTATATTATAAGCGCCTAGTTTATAACCTACATGCTTATTTATCTCTAACTTATATTTAAGTTTTTAAAACCAATTCACAAATATTGCCATCGATATAAAGTTTATGATCGCTCCTCTTTTAGAGTCTCATACCAACAGTTTTGGCTGTTTTGAAGAAGCTACTAGATCCGAAATGGATTAAATAATCGATAAAAATTTTACAAATATTATTTTATTCTTTGACCCAAAACCAAAAAAGGTTTGTGAAATTTATGTAAAATTTAATTCAAGAATAAAAAAAACTATTTTTTTCTATTCATATTCTTGGAAACCATTCTTTGGGTGATATAAATTTTTTAAGTTCCTTCTGTAATTGAAAAAAAAAAATATTTCCTACAGTCAAAGTATAATCATTTATTACCAGATCTATCCTGAAAACTATTTTAAAAATATCTTGTTTTAAGTGGAACTACATTAAAATTACTTATTAACATAATAGTTAGTATGTAATTGATATCACGTACATAAGTTTTTTGTTTATCGTCACTTTCTGAGCTACTTATGGAAAGAAATCTTAACAACCAAATGCTGTCTTCATCAATACCTATTGTAAAAAAATTATGACATTAAATATAACTCGTATAACTCGTATGGAACAATAAAAATCGGCTGTATGTGTTTGGCCGATTTTCCAGTCAAATAAATTATTAAAATCAATAAATTATATAAAAAATAATAAAGAAATAATAGTCGTCACTAAAAAGAAGTTGGCCAAGTTCTATTTTAATTGGTCAGTACCCACGAAACCGAATTGTTACCTGACGATCATAATTGTTTTCCTGTCCGAACCTACAATATTATTATATTACATAATTTTTAATTTAAATAAACTATTGAGATTCGTTTTAATTTAATATAGCAAGTATTAATTTTAAGCAAATGGTTTTAACATAATAATCCTGAAGTGAAGGCTACATGAAATAGATTTTTAAACATGCATCAGAAGTTAAAATTTAAAAACGCATCCTTAAATTTTTTCCACAAAGTTGAGATGAAATATAAGATTAAATTGATAGAAACCGATTTACTTAATGTTTCTGGACTTTGGTTTCCAAAATAACATGCTAGTATATAATAAAAATAAAAAGACTATTATGCATCTATTGTACAATAAAAATTGTTTAAGTTCGCTAGAAAAAAAAATGTATATGCACTTACATATGCGTGTTAAAACTTATACTTCTTTGGAATAATACAAAATAACTTTGTTTAGTACACAAATAATTAATGGAACGTGATTATAAATTCATAGAACTGGAGCGTGATCAGAAATGGGTTACGTAAAATCTAAATTCAATGAAATAATTATATTTTGGGAATTAAAATTTAAAACTCAATTGCCATTTGATTTTTCTGCTCGCTTTCAATTATAAACGAATTATCTTCCAGACAGTTTCCCAATTATCGCGCTTCAATTTAATTTTTCTCAAACAGAGCAGTAAAAAATTTGAGCTTTTTCATTTAAGTTGCAATTATTGTCATTTAATATAATAATATTATTAGTGTATAATGAATTTAAATAATTTTAAAACTAAATTCACTTATCTTAAAACTTTCAATGAATATTCAGAATTCAATTTAATATAAACACGTCTATATAAAAATGGATCAATTATCTGTCAAATAAACTGTAAATACATATTTAGTGTGTAACTTCATCATGATTTTCCTAAAATGTTTTACTTTATTGTGTCTGTTTTTTTTTCGAATTCGTAAAATTTTGCTCTCATAATTTTTTCATATGGCGCATCAAAAAATGCGACATCCTTGCTTTTAATACGAAAAATAAAATTAAAGTTAATAGTCTTAAGTTTAGACTAAAAAAAACTAATATTTCCTTTCTAGGTAATGGCGGGTCGGCTTTTTTGACCAATACCTTATAAAATAATGCACCTTTTCTTGTCAAAATTTAAATTGAATATTAAATATGTGCTTATTTTAAAAGCACATTACAGTATTATCAATTATAATAATAACAAAAATCTGTCAAGGTAAAACTAAATTTTGCACAAATTGGTCTCCATTAAAAATTATTAAGAGATTTAATAGTACACAGATTATAAGAACGATAGATTATACTGAATCGGAATGTAAAAAAAATACGACACTGTGTTATTTCTCGCGCGTTTAGATCAGTGAAGGGTATTTCAAAACAATTGGCAGACCTTAGTAGATGGATGGTAAATGGTAAAATTTTCAAAAAGGATTTAATAGTCCCAAGTGAATAAATAAATTTTAATTTGAAACTACGTAAAGGAGAAAATTTACTTCACAAACAGCAAAAAAAAACAATGAATGTTGTCACTACTGAGCAAAAGGTCACTAAATATTAATTCATAGACAATTGCCCGTAAATATCATTATAGAGAAGTAAGTTAACATTGAACGAAAAAAATGTAAAATAAATGTAAAAAAATTTAATAAGCAAATAGTGTAACACTTAAATAAATTTTCATGAAATGGAAATTATATTCAAATACTCCAATTATTTGATCGTTTATAAAATCTCTGCAATAATTATAAACAATAATCGTTTAATAATTTCCAAAAACCATTAAACGCAGAAAGGATATATTATATAATTCACACTTAAGTAAGCTTTAATTTTTTACCCGACACGATGATCTTTAAATAAAATTAATTTCTCGCGCAATAGAAATTTAAGATATTTCCCGAAAGAGAAATAAAAGAAAATCTATTTTTATACCACGACTCTCTAAAATTGAGCTAAATTGAAATTTTATATATTAAATGGTTTTCACAGAAAATATTCTTTGATAATTTGTTGTGATTTCAAAATCCTTAGTTTTTTCCCTATTTTCGGTTTAAACTAATAATGGGAAGACTATTTATTTTTATTGGCAAAACTGGTTAACACTTTATTCAAATTCCTTAATTTAAAATCGTTTAAATGCTTGCATTTATTGATAACTGATTTGTATATATCGTCAATATGAGAGAAACATATTTCGTTTTTACAAAAATACCGTGTCATGCGTAATCTTCATATAAGTTTTCTTCAATTTCACCTTCGAATAAACTTTTGCACACTAAGCACCGATAAAGTATCCTGATAACCATTTGAATCCACAATCCCGGTGTCTGCTTGCGTTGAATTCGGATGTCGTCTCGCTGTAATTAATTTATACAGAAAGCGCTTTTGCGTGAAGCGGGATAGATGTACTGTGGGCACCTTCCGTTGTTTAATCGATTTCCGTTACTAACGACAGTCGTTACACTACAAAGTACTACAAAATGTAGAAAATTACTTTACACAAGGTGTAATTATCTCAAAGATTTAATTTAAAAATAATTATCATTGGGATTTAGTAACTAAGTTAAATAATAAACCTTTGAGGGTATTTTTCCTATTTTTGATTTTGTTATCTGATAAAATAGGAGATAAAAGGTGATGGTGTAAAACTTACAAACAAAATCAATCTCTTTTGAAAACCATAAAATATTTCGTTATGAATTGAAAAATTAAATAAAAATTAACTTATTAGGGATACTTATTTTTTATATAGGTTTATGTGTTAGAGATATCCTAAAACTGGTAAATACATAGCTATTACAAAATTGCAAGTATTAAAGAGCACGACAAATATGAAACAAGCTGATTTTTATTGGTTCTCGTCATTTCTAAAACGCCATTGAAATCTGTAGATAACGATACCTGAAGAAACCAGTCAAGTACGTGCTAATAGCTTGAGTTATGGTAAAGTAGAATTTTTGCATAATACATATGAAAGCCAAGTGTTATGAAAATTCAATATTCAATCGTACGAAGATAAATAGTAAGAAATAAAATAGTTCCTTTATTTTATGACGACTCACCTAAATTACTGTCACAGTCAGTCCAGGTATGAGGGAAAAATCAAAGAAGTTTTGCAAGTAAACAATATATAATATTTCTCACCCGTTAGTATTATTGCCACAACTTTTTATTTAAGAATAATTTTTAAAAATTATAAGAAAATTGGCCAAAAATACAAGATAGAACATAGCAAGAAAACTGAAAAATTTGTCTCTAAGTTTTCCTTACTGTGGTAACACGAATGAAACTTGTCTGTATTATAACGACGGTCAGTAGTTCTCATGTCACGATTACGATAATTTTTTTATAAACATGTAATAAATACTTAACATATGCTGGTGAAATATTAGTATTAAACCAATTGAACTAAAACACAAAAAAATCAAAAAAAGTATTTATGAATTTATCAATAAATTTCACTTATAAATAAAATATCTTTCATTCATTATCAAAACTAGGAACAATATTTATTTTGCGATGAATTTACGATGAACTTACATAAAATCCTAACTTTTAACCTTGGTTTTGGTTACGGTTAAATTTTAAATAGTTATTGAACCCAGCTTTACCGAAAAGTTATTAAAATGATAAAGTTTATATGTTTACGTTTTAATCGAAATACATATTTAACCAAAGTTTCTTTTAAACATTGCGATTTAAACAAATATTTTCTACTTTATTACGTAAAAGATTACATTAAGTGTTTCTTGAATATCTTTTCAAATAATTTCTTCTCAATGGGTTGATTTCGTTATTTAAATAAGAAAATAATATAAAATTAATGAAAAACGTAAATGATGTATCAAATACGTTGATGGTGATACGTAATGAGGTTAAAGAAATATAAATATGTCAAAAATAAATATTTACATAAAATAAATTGAAATTACAAAGAATACATTTTCCCGTTTTAATCGGAATACGTGAATAAAGTTTATTTATTTTAAATAATACAGAAACTTTAAATAATACTTCAGATTTCATTACATTTTTTTAAATTAACCATATTTTATTATATGTTAAATGTTTCAAAAGTAAATCATAACATTTTTCTATAATTTTAAATCATTTCTTCTCAGTACGCAAATATTAATTTTGTGATCTATCAAAAGAAAAAGAAATAAAAACTTACGAAAAAAAACATAGAATGTACCTAATAAGCGTTCGGTAAAATTTCAGTGAGAAAATTGGGTGTAATACAATCAATAATACATTAAGCAATGCTTGTCGTCAAGTATTAGTTTATGTGTATAACAATCACAATAAATACTTAACAAAGATTGACAAGCAGTTATGTATTTCTTCAGCCTTCGTGCGAAATAGATATAAAGCCGTTTTTAATTAGCGAGTACTTTTCATTATTCTAACATAACTTCGAACGTAAGAACTTAAATGTTATATAATTAATCAGTATTTATATTTCTTGTAAGCACATAATGAGTAGCAATGCCAACTCATTTTATTTAAAGTGAACTTATTATTTGAAGTAATAAGTTCACTTTAAATGAATTCATCAGAGAATAAAATTTTAATGACTTGGAAATAGCTTCTTTTCTTTTTATAAATAAATATTTTATCAATGTTTACCCTCAATTTTATTCTCACAAGCCCCTTAACTGACGATACTGCGGTTAACATCGGAAATTAACGGAACTGTGTATAGAGACGAATTAATTAAGCTCAATGCAAACGATTTCTATGTTAATAAATTATTCCTACATTGATTATATTAATTTCACAGAATGCTTATGGGTCACGGACTGAACTCGATCTATACATGCAAGAAAGAGTAAAATTGGCGTAATTCTAAAATATGATTTTTATGGTTATAAAACAATATTAATTTATTTAGCAAGTACGAACATAAATTATTTAAAATTTTCCAAATCTTTATAGAAATGTGATTCCACATTACTTTTTCAATCTCTTATAATTTATTATAAATGTAAAATCTTAAGAAAATTTAACGCCTAAAATATATTTTATTGTTTTTCGAAACTTCAAAGAACATGCCTCATCTTAGAGAGATGTTTTATTAAGGACGAATTGGGGACATTATTAACACAGATTTCTTATACAACCAATTGGTTCACATCATTTTGTATATAAATAATTTAATATTTCTAGTCAATGAATAAAGTTCCGGCTATAGGAGTAGTTGTTCGTTTCATCATATTGTATAAAAACTCTATTTATTCAAGTGTTTATTAATAAATGATTATTAATTTACTCGAATAATGTTAACATTTCCTTCTGTGTGTTGAAAAGATTTCGTGAAGAATTGATATATTCACAAATACAAGAAAATTATTTTAAAACGTTGAAACTTTTTTAGACGTCGTGTTAATATCTAGTCACAGTTGTGGTTTATTCGTACGAAAATTACGATAATCGTAATAGAAGGAGTACTGATAAATATTGTATAAAAGTCAAGTTCATTTCAAGACGCAGAATGCATTCAATTCAGAACCCGATATCATTTTGTTATGATAAATTTACTTGAGATGCCCTAGCGCACGAGGCTGAACAAATTTTCTACGGGCACCATTCTCTGTTTTAATTGTTTTCTCATATAAATCATAACAAACGAAGTATGTTGAAAGTGTCCACGGCTTCCAAGGTGGAAAAACTTGTTCCTATATTCGTTTGTTCTCCCTAATCTCTGGAAAGCCAAGTTTAATTTAAAATTATTTTTTTGTGTTACAAAGTCAATATCTCGAGGAAGATTATAGGATCAGTTAAGATTTTAGGGGCGGGCCATGTGATAAAAATCTGAGTCGAAAAGTACTACTTAAACAATGCAGGTAGAGAGATAGTGACTTATTTGTAGTCTGGTCATGCCGAATATTTTCGCTAGGATACCCCCAAACCCCACGGCTTATGTCATTTGGCAAACGGAGAGGAGGCTTTAGTAACCACGGGGAAGTAGAAGAGAAGCAAAATTAATGTACTTCTATGCGGGTTGAGTCATAAGTATTTTCTATATAAAATCTACTGAGTTGATTAAACATTAAGTTCACCCATGCTTATTACTTGGTTATGAAGAGTTGAATTTCGTTTCTGTTCTACGATCTATCCTATTTCATATCATGATATTTGGATAGCAGTAACTTTTGAAAATTACTTTATTTTAGTGCAATTATTTTAATGAAATACGCGTACATTTTACAAAAAATCATACATTTCGAAAAAAAATTCAGAATAATTTTCTTTCTCAAAAAACTACGAATTTTGTAAAGATAAAATTTTCCTTTCAATGAAGAAAAGGAAATATTACTATCTCCCCAAAATACGACAGAAACGATATATATACAGATAGACTCAGATTAGAGGTTAGATCTAACTCAGGTTTAGAAATAAGACATTTTACATACCTATGAGCTAATATTTTGTGAACTAATGATGATCAGTAATAGACTTATAACAGTCTGAATGCATGATATTTTACTTTGACTATAGATGATTTCTGATATCGTTTTGTTATTTTTTGTTGTTTAATAATATAAATATAAAAAAATTAAATTGTTAATTATAAATTGCTTACTTGCCATGAAAGTTGTATTTTAATACTCTTAATTACCTTCATAAATTAATATATCAATAAACAGTACTTTAGGAAGCATCTGTACATTTATCAAATCATTAATGATATTAAATAATGACTGTGCACTTAATTTTTTTCGTCTTTCAATATTGCCAAGATATATTTAAATACCAACCAAAATAGCTTTTTTGTATTCAGTTATATCCCATCTCGAGCCTTATTGATAATTGAAAATTTACTGACCTTATCATGCTCTATCGTTTTTTCTTCTGAAGTCTATTTTATCAACTTTTACGAAAATAACGCGAGTATTGCTGTTATTAACGCAGATATTGTACTGATTGTTTCTACTCTCCCCGATCAAGTTCGATTAAAATTGTTTTGACTTTGAAAGAAAAAATATCATCATAAATGCAGAAAATGAAGCATATTGTCTTGAGAAAATCCTAGAATGCAATAGTACATTACGTAAATAAAGAAAATGAAGTACAACAATTAAATGCAGAAAATGAAGCACATTGTCTTGAGAAAATCCTATAATGCAATAGTACATTACCCAGTATATGCAAAATGTCCAAAGATTTGGTCACAATGCTCCCAACATTACTTCAAATAACATAAATATTTTCTACTGAAGCTTTTACCAAACGCTTCCGGTTAGTGCAATCAGAACATACCGGGCTTCTAAAATGAAACAGTGGTACTTTGTTACCGTGGTAGTGGTACAGAAATATTTTGTGGGAATTTTACACAACATGGATTTTTCACATCAAAACAATAAACCGAATCTGATAACATTCATATGAATACATTTAATTACTCGGTAAACTTTGGAATATTGATTTAATATTGACCATCTATCTAGATCCGTCTTCCGACAGCTTCAATCTTATTACAATTTCTCCACACATTATGCATTTTTAAATCTACTTTGTACATTCGAAATATATTTCCAGGGCATAAATTAAAATTTTGCAGGACGTATGGCAATCACGAATCTATTCCTTTCTTGGATACGTCAAATAGCAAAGTAACCTTATATTTTAAGGTATATGTTGACATGTGAAAAAACCTTAAACCGTGTAAACAATAACACTTTGCTAAAATGTTATAACGTAGTAACGTTCTTAGTTTTACTACTCTTTTTTATTAGTATTTTGTGAAAAAAATAAGTAGTTTTATTTATTTCCATCACATCCTATTTTTCTAATTTCTAAATCTTTGATATCTTTTTTGAGACTACACGTTGTTTGGTTATTTCTGAACATATGAAGCTACTTTGTCATAACAGAAATATAAACTGACAAAAAAGCAGATACAAAAAGCTAATTTATGCCTATGGTTGCATGTGAACTCTTATCAAATGTGAACGTAGAGTCTATGAGTAAAATCTATGTCGAATAAATAAGCCCTCTTAATATTAAGGCACACTTGATATGTGGCTGATATATCAACGATTGGTCGGTTGGGGAATGTGAAAAAATTATTTAGAAAGCTCGGCTTCCTCCTTCGTAGTATTAGATATTTCAAATTTATATCAATAAATTATTTTACATGTGCAATAAATATATTAGAATAGGACAGAAATTAGCAAACCATTAAATAGTTTGAGATTCGCATGAAATCGAGTAATAATAGTTTTTTAACAGAATTATGAATGGGGTAAGAAAGCAATTTACAATCTGTTTTCATTTCTGTTTCCATAAACTTCCCACCAAGAAATGTACATGTTCATTCTTGATTAAATAAGAGGCGTCACATAATACTTATATTTTAATTGTCGAGATAAGGAATTTAATATCCCACGTCATCTAAAAGAATTTTGTTGTACCGCTTTCTTGTATTTTCACATCAATTTTTTTTTTAAATACTCTTACGTAGAAGAAATATATAATCAAATATCCCTCTCTTGCTACTTTTAATTATTAGGTGACAACTAAGCATAAATACTTTTGTAGAAATGAGTTTTGATTAATTGTCTAATCGCTTTGAAATAGGATTGTTTATTAAGGAATTAGGATGTATTTGAAGTAAATATAAAATTTCTATAGTGATTGGTTCTTATGTAGTAAACAGAATGATAAATGAGAAATATGGAAAAAGGACGCCAAAATATATTCCAATAACAAATTTTAAATATCTGTAAAAATTGCATGGTAGGATTTGAAAAAAACATGGCAATACCAATTTGGAGTTACGCTCTAAAAAAATATATTTAGGAAACGAACGTATGTTTAAATAAATTTGTTTTTATTCAGTGGAAACAAATAAAATTCCGGGCTTAATAAAATAATTGGCAGTCCACGAAATTTTTTAACTGTACGGAACACCAATTTTCCGGAAAACAAGAAAAAGGGTAAATTTTCGTGGACGAATTCAGTTACAAAAAACGATGGACTAGTCAACATAGAAATCGGTATAAAAATATCGCTCAAACTAGAAATCAGTAAAAAAAAATAAACTGAATAATATAATTAAATTAATATTTCTACAAAATAAAGGTATAATCTAGTTAAAAGAGAAAAGGACATAAGTTTTTGTGCTTATAGACGAAAAAAATACGTTTTGAACAAAAACTTTGAAAAATTAGTTAATCGACATAAATTTTAATTAATTTAAACGATGTTTTGATTAATAAACTGATTAAATTTATTTTATATTATTTTACATATTATGGAGCGCATAGAATTAAAAAGAAAACTAATCAGGGGAAAATTCACAAGTATGCATTATTATTACACACATCTTAAGTGAGGACTCAGATATTGTTCGGATTCCTGGCGTTGGAGCTAATTAGTCGTTGTTTATAACTGGATCTGGTCGAGCGGACAAAGGTCAACAAATTGACAATTGTCTAAATTTCCTTTACATATCCATTTTTTAAGCTATTATTTTTACTCTATTTTTAAGCCGTTGGCCTGACAGCAATTTTAGTTTGTAAACTCGTAAATCCTAAACTATTTTTAAGCCCATAAAGCCCAGTAGGAAACTTTCAAAACTGCCGTCATACTGGCTATTAACGTGATAACTCAACAATACGCCTTGAGCAAACTTTGAGGTATATCTTTGGAACCTCTCCTGCTTAGAGATACAGCCTTTGTGCCAGTAAAGGGAATACGTATAGCTTTTATCAAATAATACTTTTAGTAGAAATTAAGAATTTTTCTGAATCTGGTGTCTTCATTTTCAATACATTTAACCCCATGTAATGGATATCATACTCTTCTGCTTCAGTCATTACCAAAAATGCTTTTATATACTTTTTTAAACTCTATATATATATATATATATATATATATATATATATATATATATATATATATAGATATATATATATATACGGACCACATTAAAAATCATGAAAAAAGAAAAATTCTCAATAAAAACCTGTGCACGAAAACTTTATTATAAAATATAATTTTATTAGTTTGTACTGCACTGGATACTTACGTTTTGTGCTGAGATAAATTTTACAATAGTTTTGGTTCGAAATATGTATTACAGCGGTTGTTAATATGAAAACTATGGTAATTCGGGAAGTTTGTTAAATATATTTATTTATCGAATGTTAGAGAGATAAAGAGTGGATAAGAGAGAAGAGCAAAGTCGCGGTTGTCATAAAACAAACTTTATACAATAACAACAAACAAAGCACTCCTGATTGGACAGATGTGGAATGGATGGAATGACGAAAAGTGTTAACAAAGAAGGCCGAATATGTGTTGGTAGGAAATACCGAATATGTGTTGGTAGGATGATGTCAAAAGAATAGCTGATAAAAGAAGAGATAAAAAAATCGAGAATGGGTAAAAAAATGAAGAGGTATAGAATGAGGCTTACACTTATGAGGTAGAACATGGCTAAGGATAGAATTACCATTTTATACAGCTTGTTTAGAAAAACCTCTTTTCTCTTGATTTCTAATCGAGGAATCACGTTATTAAATACAGTTTGCTAATCGCTTCATTAAGAAAAACTAGTCTCTGAAAACGAAACGTTCAATAAGAAAAAATATTCACGACCTCTATTGAAAGAAAACTGTAGTACCAAAGAACGATGTAAACATGTGATCTTGTGTGCGCTGTGCACGTGTAAGTATTGGTATAGTGGGGCGCATAATTGGCATACATTTCCAATGCAAACATCGAGTTTTAAATAATTGTTCCAACGTCATGGTGATGGTATATATTCGCTTTGATATATTTGCTCAATATTGAATCGAATTAAAAAATCTAAACGTTAATTCTGTGAAATAAAATATTTCACTAATTCTAATTTTATACCATTACCATAAACGAAGATAAGAAACATTTATAGTTCTAGCACACGTCTAATATTTCCCATGTAATATGTGACCGAATTTTCAACCGCATAATCTACGAATGGCAAGTATTTTAGGCATAACTTTCGTAATTAAATTACTTATATCTGTTATTAGATTGGTGGGGCTCGTATTTAATCAATCATCCATCTTAATAGTATCCTTATTAGTTCCTCCGTACTTCAAAATATATATTAAGCACTTGGTCTCGGCTGTTGTTACTAGACTAAAGCTAATTAAGAAGATCTGTCTAAGTAAGGTTTCCTATATGAGTCACGAAAGTTAGAATTTCATTTAAAAACCAGTGTCCAAGGCAAATTCGTTAAATTGGATAAATGACCCCGATTAAAAGACGCGAGACAGCTATAAGTTGAAGTAAGATAGTAAGCTTAGAATGATTTTCAGTTTTTCCTAGTTTCTAGTTTCTAGTTTCTCCGTTGCATTAATATAAAATAAAATTAACAAAAGATAACAGCCCATTAAAGAACGCTGCGCCAACACGATGAACCGAATGTAATTAAGTTTGAGCTTACTGCCGACCCAAAAGGTCAACGCTTTACTTATTAAGCGGAATTATGAAACGAAAAAGGCAAAGTACGTGCCCAAGAATTCTTTGTATTTTTTTGCGTTACATGAAACAATGGTTTCATGTTTTTTTTGTTCACTAGTATTTTTCTCATATTTATTTTTTATATTTATTTTGTTCATATTTATTTCAAAAGCATATGGTAAGGTAACTCTTTTTTATTGTTTTTTACTTTTATAACAAGGATGTCACAGAACCTAAAAAGTTATAGAAATTGTTTATTTTACATTCACATTGGATTTTATTCCAACTAGATTTGTCATGATTGTCGTTTGTTTCAATATAGAGATATCCAGTAATAATCATTGAGGTTGTTTTTGTTTCTGTTTCCGTTAAGTGATTAAAGGATTTGTAAAAAACCTCGATGACAGACGTCAAATGGAAAGATGAATTTAGTAAAAATTTTAATTACATATGCTATCAATGTTGTAATTTAATAATAATAATAAATAATGGAAAAAACATGTCGTTTAACTTTTCTGGTCCATTTTTAAACTGACATCTTATTAAGCTGGAAAGCGATGCAACGACTATTCAAATATATATTATTCACTAGTACATTTTGTTCTTATGTATTCTTAAAACATATGTTAAGATAAATATTGTTTAATGTTGTTCGCTTGGATATCATGCACGTTAGGAGAATAGGTTATAGGTGTAAATCTATAAAACTCAGTAAAAGTTTCAAATTATTATTTAGAATGAGAATTAAGTTATTGTATATTAATGTTGACTAAGAATATAACACTGAATTAAATCAAACTAAAATAGTATTAAATTTGTCAACCTCGATAAGGCCAAGATTCGAGGAATAGTAGTAAAAATACCGCCTGGTATAACCTCGTATAAATTTTAGGTAAAGTTCTAGAAAAACTATTTTATTATAAATATTACTAGCAGTTTCTGAGAAAGGTCTATTCAAAATCTCTTCTCCACATTTTCAAAATCTCCTTTATTGGCATTTTCAACTATCTTACATACAATTGTGAAAGAAGCTGTTTTAGAATTCTCATGATTTTCTCTTTTAAATAATATACGATACAGGAAATGAAAAATTCTAAGGAAAAAGGGGCTAAGAGGGTAGTCCTCTCAAAAATTTCGTGATGAATATTTTGTGCATTACATACATGACGTATGACATGCATATTCAATGTGCCAAATTTTAGGTTTCTTCATGAAATGATTTGTTACAAATATTTTATGGAATTTTCCAGCAACATCTTTTGATTAATTATATGCAAACTTAACAATTTAATGATTTAAGTAATTTCGTAAATTATTCTCTTAAGAGCCAACAGAACTCGCACCACGAGGTTTTAATGTGTACTTAAGTAAAGATAACCATAAATATTTACATATGCCATAGTGTGTACACTTGTAGGGAAGAATTTCTCAAATTTATTTTGCCTATGAACTATCTCACTCCATTTAATAAATGAGCAAAAATATCTTGTTCCGTAAATAATTCTAAGAAATTGTACATAGCTCCTATCTATTAATACTAGATGCTCCCAAAGTTACAATTTTTTCCCATTATATTTATTGAAATTTTATTAATTAATATATTAATATATTTCGTTTCTTATCATAATCATCAC
The DNA here is from genome assembly GCA_039881145.1 of Druceiella hillmani. Taxonomy (NCBI): domain Eukaryota; kingdom Metazoa; phylum Arthropoda; class Insecta; order Lepidoptera; family Hepialidae; genus Druceiella; species Druceiella hillmani. The sequence continues at coordinate 27,167,716 of JAYKKI010000020.1, forward strand.
AACAAACATAGTAATTCTAACTGCACTAAATTACAAAAAATCTATAAACTAATTATTATTACTAGAATAGCAAATAATGCACAAATAATATTCTTTATCGGTGCATTTATTGCAGACAGTTTTTATACACGGGTTGTACTTCATAAATGACATTTTACTTGTGCACTTTGACCTGACCTGACATCCTGTACATTTTTCTGGTCTTCTTTCTGGAATTTCTAGAGGTATGGTTGTTTTTCTATTATTTATACAGTGTGTTTCCAATTTTTGTCCAAGTAACAATAAAAAGTCCTATCATCACCATCTGATAAGGGAACGCATTTATTACCAAATTTTTAACAGCCATCCAACATTTTTGACCATATTTGTCGGGTTTAGAGCTCATACAGTTTATGAGTAAATCGTAAATCGGCAACAGCATTTAAATGGAAAAAGTTGTTCGTCAATCTTTATATATGGCCCGGGTGTGTAACAAGCTTGGGCATTCTTCATAAATTCAGACCAAATTTCCAAAATCGTAGCAAACTTATCTATATTTAGTCTCTGGCGTCTACTAGATTTGTTATCCAATCACAGGTACTTCATTATCTCACGAAAATGATCCCGAGACATTGTTGCTTTTATTATAGGATTACCCTATTTCATCGAACATAATGAAGTCAGATCTAATTTATGTGTACCAATTGCACCACGTATGTAAAGTACAGTAATAAATGCCTCCAAGTCTTCTATCGTAACTACCCAGAGCATTGACCTTACATATAATTATTGCTTAGAATACTAACGGGACAAAAACGACCCGACGGCAGTTGTTGGTAAATAGTTTTTTAAAATTTACTATAACCTTCATTAAATTAAAAATATCTGGAATGTAATAGACACAATGAATTACTGAAATTCAAAAAGTTTTACGGATGTGAGTAAAAAATAAAAAAGTTAAATACTATCAAACTTGCGGATGGGACAAAAATGGGACGGCGGCCGGTCTAGTCTTAGTAAAATATTATTATAGTTTTATAAAAATATATCTTCGAGAGATTAAGGAATGAAATCAGTGATTTCTTTTGAATTCAAAATTTGTTTCTCTATGAACAAAATCTTAAAATATATCTAGGGATGTTGATTCATTTCATCTATTTCTGCTGTCATTTTTATTTACAACCGCGAAGATTTTTCTCAAATTTGTAGACAATTTTATTCACATAATTAAGTTTTGCGCTACTAATAAAGTTTTATTTAGATTGGTAATGACATATACCAATTTTTAATAATTTTTCAATTTCCATATAAAATTATTTTTTAAATAGAACAGGAAGTCAAATGGAAAAAATAGTGTTTTTTCACTTTACCTTACCGGAAAGACGCTTTGTAATACATTGGCAAAGTTAGTGAAAATGCGCCCTCAGTTGTCCACAGACAAAGAATCATAAAGAAAGCCCACCAGAGAATCACCTCAGCTTAATCAACTCTTCTACTCTGTGAATTTAAATTCTGGGAAGTTTTTTATTAAATGAAGTTTTAATATTAGTGAAAGTAGTTCTAAATATAATGTTAAGCAAGTTCTTTCCTTTAACATAAGACTAATAAACTAAAAATAAATGAGCTATTAAAAAAAATACGCTTTTATAAAAAAAGCACTAAAAAGCGAAAAATAATTATCGAACCTGTTCATCTGTAAAGAATTTTGGGTGAAGCATATGTGTTATTGATTTTAATATTTATCCATGTACTTTTTTTGGGTGCTATCCAGACCTTTTTTATTAAGGTATAAGGTAAACATCAATATAATGTATAATAGAACCCTAAACATAAGTGTGTAGATATATATGAAATTACTTTTCGGTTGCTTAGTATGAAGTTACACGTATCATTGTTTTGTACTTAATTCATAGAGAAATACATTTTTTATATTTGTACATCAGCAAATTTCTGATCTATAAATTGAGAAAGATTATAACTTCTCAGCATCATTAATTCTGAATATATGCTCCTCCTTAACTTTGACACACACAGTACATACACAATTTTCTACACATTTTTTAGACAAAAGATTCCTCATTGCCTAAAATTATGGCCTCACTGTGGTCAAGAATAAGTATGTAACAAATAGTAATATATTTATCAAAAACTTAAAAAAAAAATTCACCGTCGTGAGGAATTTCCCCATAATTTAAACAAGGTCGAAATCGATTCAAAACTTTTCGCTTTGAATCGATTTCTCGTTTTGTTCACAAATTTCCTTTTATTTAAAAGAAAATGCTATATTCGCACAAGGATAATGCCCCTAATATTAATTATTTATATATTCATCAATAAACTAATAAAAATACGTGGGGAAAAGCATATTTCAATGATAATTTTAAAATAATTTGCCATAATCTCCGTTATGCGAATACACAGTTCTTAAAACATAATATTTCTTAAAAATCAGTATGATAATTATTAAATTTATATATTTCTTGTAGCTTTATTTACATACATAATTTATATATTTTATATAGGTTTTTACTTTACTGTACATACGTCAGTTGAAAATAAATTTATGTTATAAGATTAATGTCTGCTTCAAAAGTTTCCATTCTCTTGACGATACATAGACTATATCCCATCCCCTGGATCTAGCAGAGTGGAAGAAAGCTGTATTTACTAATAAATTAACATAAAAGTATAAACTTGTTATTATTTTATGGCGATTTGAAATAATATATGTTAAAACTTCTACATAAATGAATGTTTATTAGTTTCTTCTTTATGTCCCGTGATTGCTTAAAATAGTTATTTGAGTTACTTTCTAGTAGTTACATATTGGTTAAAGTTTTGACAATTAAGTTAAAAGGTTTATAATTTCTCATATTTGATAGCTTATGAATAAATTTGATGCAGTTAATGATGAAAAATATTGCTAAATTATGATATTAGGACATCATCTTTCATGATTGTATACCATTTGATTTGTGTTCACTTTGGAGCCAAAGTTCCTATTTAAAGGGTCTTTCTCATTTACATCTGAGCATCATATGCATCGACTATCTCTGAAGATAAAAATACTATTTTTAACTATGTAATTATTCAATAAAACGAAATATTCAAATTAATTTCACTTTAATAAAGTAACATATCACGATAAAGAGAACAATTTTAAAATTATAATCTCAAAATAAAAACTCCCTGAAACAGTTTTCAAATGCCTTATGGATATATACTCATGAAGTATTATTTCAAAAAGTATCGTTTTCAATTTTTTAAATAAAAGAATATATTTATAAAAGTATAAGTTACTAGAAACTTTTGGAAAATTTGCATTAACATTAGAACTTGATTTACTCTATATTTTTGGACCTGTTTCTTTGCTAATTAATATACAAGCACATAATAAAGGCAAGAGAACTATAATTATCTATCATAATCTATTGTACGTTAAAAACTTTTAAAAATTCCTGCTGAAAAAAATATAACATCCATGCATTTGAGACAAAAAACAAAAATAAAATTTATAGGATTAAATTTAGATTACGAAAAACTATTGAGTCTTTTCCGTGTAATGACGTCTGCTTTATTAACAAAACGCCTGATGATATAAAAAACCCATTTTTGGAGGAATTTAATTTGCATACTTAGCATGTGCTTATTTTGAAGGCGTATTACAGCATTAACCATTATCTAGACGACAAATATTTGTCGAGGCCAAGCTAGTTGTGTACAATTCGGCCATAATCAAGATTCAATATTATTTCGATTGTTAGGATGATTGATTATACTGATTATAAAAAGACCCTACCATGTTTCTTGCCGCTTATTTTCAGTGAGAGAGTGAGTATCTCGGCACCGACAGTAAATCTTCACTTTCCAAAAAAGACTTTAATAGTTCTAATCAAATAAATTAAATTTCAAGATGAATTTTTGTAAAGCAGAAAATTTTCTTAAAAAACGATAAAAAATATTAAAAATATGTAATTTTGTAATAATGGAGTAAAATCTTTACTAGATTTTAATTTATAAAAGAATTTTATACAGAGACGAAAGTTGTTAACAATGAGCATAAAATATATGTAATAAATTTAAAAAAAATACTTCAAAGGAAAAATATAATAAAAACAGTCTAGTCCAACGCGAACCTGCGAAACTATTGGTGTCAAAGAATGTTCAGATATTTTCAGGCATCAAAGTATATATAAAGCTGGTGCAAGGTTGACATGTATGGATCTAGAGCCTTTATGTAAATTATGTTATCTAAGGCTTATAAAAAATAAATATGTGATAATAATGGTACGAATATTTTGAATCTTACAATAGAAGCAAGCACTTGTCATGTAACAATTGTCCTGGAACTCAAAGAAATTGTTATTTTTCTTAATGATATTTCTTGAGAAAATATTAACTGCTTTTCTGCAAAAAATATTATTTAATTTGAGTTTGAAAAGCTCTATGGGATGGGTGGACTCATTGCGGGAGAGGTCTTTTAAGTAGATACCAGTTGCTGCAAATTCCTCATATTTATATAATGAATTTGCAGTAACAATACTTTTCATAATTTTCTTCATCCCCTTTGAAATTTGACGAAAATTAAATTAATTGGAAAGAAATAAATTGTCAAACATAATTCAATGCGGACATTTCTGTAAACATTAGCATCATCACCCCTTTTCCACATTTTTCTCTTTGGTGTTTTTTGGAATTTTTTTTACGAAAACGTTATTAAATACAAAGCATATATTTTACACCTTACAATTAAATACGCTTTTATATAATACTCGACACGATGATTTTACAATTAAATATATTTCTCCCAAAATAGAAATACCCCCAAAGGAGAAAACTATTTCATACGAAACGGAAAATATATCCCGAAAGAGACCTTTTTTTATTTATAAAAACGTATAACTAAAAATGCTTTAAGAATTTAAGGTTAAGACAAATTTATCATAAATTATTGAAAAAAAATGACGTAACTACGTAAAGAGCATAGTTTAAGTTCGACTCCTTGCGAAATAAGTATTGGTGGAAGTTTTCAATGAACTTCGTTTATCATGGTTTATATTAGAAAACAATTGAACAGAGAATAGAGCCTGTAGAAAATTCTTCAGCCACCCGCGCAATGGCACCTCTTGTAAATTGATTATAACAAGAAGGTGTCAGTTCATCTTCTGCATCGTGGAATGAACCTGACTTTCTATATTTATCGGTACAGTTTCTGTTACGATTATGTTATTTTTCATACGGATGTACCACTATTCTGACTAAATATTAACTCAACGTATCAAGAAAAATAATTCGTTTAAAAACAAGTGATTTTTTTTGTGCCTATAAATATGAAACTTCTTTACGAAATCTTTTTTTATAAAATTTAGAAACACTTTCAAGGTTTGAACTTAATAAGATACAATAATTCAAATAGCCGGGGCTTTTTAAATTTTTTTAGAATTTTAGATTATTTATATCCAAACTATATGTACTAATTAGGATTATTAGTAATATGTATTAAATTTTATGCTATAAATTATTGTCTATCTGGCTCTCAGTATATTTCTTTGGTTGTCAGTATGTTACATTGACATCGCCTTAAAAAATTAAGGAAAATTAAATGGGGTTTTTAGTGTTTTTTATTATATTAATGTAAATAACCTAAGAAGAAAGTGTGCGTGTTGACCTGGCGTTAGGAAATTACAACCATACCAGAAACAAAGGTTACAAGATACGATCTAATGTAAATTGATCGTAAAATAAATGGTTGTTGTTGTGTAAAATGCGATTTTGAAATTAGGTTCAAATTTAGTTTCATCTAAGTTGATTTCATCTCAAATTATCGAAATATTTTTTTTCAAAAACATCTTTGTTCCTAAATGAGTGTTTAATTGATTTAATATTAATATTTGAAAAGAATGGATGCATAAGTTAATTGAATCTGAATAAGTAAGCTGTAACTAAATTTTATTCGTTGTTAAATTGTTTTCCGATATCAACCCCAGCGAACCAAATTTCAGGCCCTACGTGAGTTTTCGATACGATCTACTTTGACATAATTCTAATTTGTTCTTTTCGTATTTATAATGTTACGTACAATCTGTAATGCGATTAAAAATAAATAGTTTTACTCTACTAAGAAAATACTTTTATTAAATACTACTTCTCTTAATGTAGAAAAAATACTAAGGAAACACAGATTTCTTGTATATTAGATATTATTTTACGGAAAAATTTCTTTGACCTATAACCAGGTCCTGGGCTGATTGTAATAGTTATTGGAAAGAGTCATTCAAAAATTAAAGTAGTTATTTATTTCTTATTATCTATCTTTGAGCGATTGAATATTAAATTATATTATAATTATTACCCAGTATTTTCTATGTATCGTCAAACAAATTCATCGTTACTATAATTAAAAATACATGTTCTGAACTGATTGTTTCGCGTATCCCTATATCTACATTTTATTAGCGTTTTAGAAATTATATGAACCACTCAGGACCAGTTTTTTTCATAATTTCCGAGTTCTTTGAGAATTGTATTTCCATTGTGACGTTTCTGAGCGCATTAGTTTGAAGATTTCTAAGACATAAATCTAAATATATATTACTTTCCCTTAATGAATAAATTTCGTAATTAGATTTTCATTTCATAAGGAAAAACAGGTGAATTTTAATACAGAAATCTTAACTTTGTACTTCTCACTTTTCCAAGTAGAGATATCTTATAATTTAACAGCAGAATCCTTATATCTTCTTCATGTCACCAGATAGATATAAACAAATTATATGGGTTCTGTTTTCTTTTTTACATTTGGCTGCTGAAACCTAATTAAATTTACTCTTTAGTTAAACTTTTGCGATAATTACACGTCGTGTAATGTAATACTGTATGTTTAGTAATACTCTATTAAAGACAGTGGTTAGTATCGGAAATCGATTAAACAACACAAGAAGCTGTAGTACCTCTACACGCAAAAGCGCTTGTATTAATTAATTGCAGCGAGACGACATCCGAAAGCGACCCGAGCACACACCGGTTTTGTGGGCGCGAGCGGTTATCGGCATATTTTATTGGTGCTTAGTGTGCAAGAGTTTATTCGACGGTGAAATTGAAGAAAATTAAAATAAAATTTTATGAAATATATACACACACACATATATATATATACATATATATATATATATATATATATATATATATATATATATATATATAAATATATATGGATATATGAATGCGGTTCCTTTAAAGAGCAGGTATAAGTTTAAACAAAATAATCATTCGTAAGAATATATTCGTTCATGCATACGAAAGTTGTACATCACATGTTTTGCTCTGATTCAATTCTATGTCATTAATAAATTCAAGCATTGATCTGGATATTTCATTATTATTCAGTATAAAGTCTGACATAAAAATTGTAGAAAACTTGTAAGAAACCATGTGTTACATGTTATGTAATTCGTTTTTACGCAGGTCTTTAATGTAAAAGTCCGAATGTACGTAAAGGCTTAGAAGCTATGCGATATTTGTGCATTTAATAAAATGCGTAACCAAATGTTCCTGTTGATATAGATTCAAATAATAAACAATTTTCGTTGCTGTAATATGTTTAAGACAAAAACAGACTAATCTGTATAATATCATAACGTCTTAGAAAGTAAAGATAATTTTATTACAGGCTACAAAATACAACTTATTTTCATATTCAAACTTTTTTGCCAATCCCGATGCGTTAGTTTATATTCGTATGTTCATGACATTGCTCTTCACACAAATATATTTTACTCAAAATAGTCACAGTTATAGCTTTAGCCGCAATTAGACCGATATGAGCGACTTAATTTTAAATACTTGTTTAAAAGGCAATGTAGAGGTTGGCCTTCGCATTTATCGAAAATGATACAATTTAAAGTTGGCGTGACATTGTAACTGCATGAACTTAATGTACCGTATTATAGCATCTGGGAGGAAACATATAATGATTCAATATTTCTTATTGCACATATCGTCAAACTAGCCATAGCATAGCAAAGATAAAAAGCCATAATCACTAACGGAAGTAGGAAAAACGTCCTAAAATAATATTGTTTATTAATATGTGAATTTATCAATCAAATTTATGTGTTAACATTTGCAGTCTGTACCGTCTTCTTCCGCCATATTTTCACAGGATTGATTCTTAACATCATTTTTAATGTATTATGATTTTGGCGAATGCGAAAAATCCCAACTTTTCCGAAATAATTTCCTTAATAGTTGGAAATTGAAAAAAATGTTTTTATGAAATCTTTTCATTTGCTTTTATTGTAATAAATTTTACTATTTCCAGCAAAAACAAATTAATATAATTTAATAACTATAAATATAACTTCATTAATTAAATATCAGTATTATGCCCAGCTGAATACTTGAAAATTTTTTTCAATAACTTTATCAATATTAAAAAAGTTCATGAAATATTGCAAAGGTTTATTTTCAAATCTTCTTTTATTTTATTGAATTACTTTTTATTACTGGGATTAATAGACCGAATCGCCCCTTTGAAAATACATCGAAATTAACGAAACAGCCTAAATGTATTTATATACAATATTTAGTGCTCCTACAGATAAACAACCAAGCAATGTAATCGGTTAGTTCAGGTGAAGTGTAAAATATTATATTATTATAATTTTCAAAATAAATTAACTATTTTTAATGACAAGAAGAAAAGGGACAAACGAAAAAAGACCCTGACACCAGGTGGGAAAAAAGACGACGCTTCAAAAGGAAGTGAACGTATGGGAAATTGCATGGAATAAGTCAAGAGAAGTAAAATTTTTTGAGACGATTTTTGAAAAACTACATGAATGGTGAATTTGTGAAGTAAATATCCAATCAATTCCATTACTTAATGGCGTAAACATTAAAGGAACGTTCATAAAAGGAACAATGCTTAGGAATGAGAAACATGCATTCACAACGTAAATCTTCAACACAATATTAAAAATCTAGACAGAGAGTTTCGTGAATCTATGAGCAACGCCAGCAGGCACACATGTGGATTATTTCAAATAATTTAAAGTATTGATAGGATATAACAATTACGCTAATTATTAGTCGCTAACTATTTGACACGAGATATTTACTTAGAAATGTGATCATATTTTTGAGGCCAAAAACCTAATGGATACTATTAAAATTTTTATAATTTATAAAATAATATACTAGTAAAATTTGGAATGTGTAAATCTCTATAATTAAGTGAACATAATTAAAAATTAAAACATAATAAGATTTTACTCTTGCAGGAAATGAACATTCGGAGACCTTTCAAAGAATGACTCTACAGAAGAATCTACGACTGACATCGTTTATCTGGAGATTCCAAATGAGGTATTGATCTCATCTTCCCGTGTGCCAATACAACAATTCCTTAATAAAACATAACCAAGTAGTTGATACACATTTGAAGAAAGAGGCGGCTTCAATCAAGTTTCGCTTATAAGACATGAAAAAAAATCGAGTTAATTGGATAATGGACAGATAAATGAGCAATATCATACAGTATTATATCATCTGACTAGGAAAAATTAAATACGGAATGAAAGGATAACGAAATAAAGGAGTTCGCGTGCAAAAAAGAAAATATTTCATCTCAATCTTTGTATAATAAAAAGCCATTAGACACAAAGCCATTGACTAATACTGACTGCGTTTATTTAAAAATAATACATGCTTAACACCGCAGGTAAATAGAAGTAGAATTTTAAGAATATTTATATATTATAATTATATATTAGTACTAGCTGACCCGTGCGAAGTCTTCCCACTATATCGCCATCTAGCGTGTTCCAAGTATACAATTTGGCTAATATATTTGATGTGTCGCCCACAGATGGCGCTCATGCCAATTGTTATAAAAATTAATTTTTTATTAACAAAAATATTTTTTTCGAATTTTTTTATATTTTTCGCCCAAAGTAGAAAACATAAGCTTTAGGTGGTTATTTTTTTTTTGTGCAGTAGTTAAAGAGATCGAGCCGCTCGACCAAAAAACACCTTTTAGAAATAATATATTTAGATACTTAGAGTATTAGATAAAAAACCACAATGAAAACGAAACATAAAGTGGGAATAAATGTATGCACTCCTAACGCCTCCCAAAGTGGTATCGTTCCGTTAGAGAAAAAAAAATACGAAAGTATTTTTTTTTGTTTTCAAATTCAGCAAGCCTGAAATACTCACGTGGCCTACTAATTGTTTCGTTATGACAACGCTACTCCCCGGGGCAAGATCGTAATAAGGACACATTCACAAAATATGTCTAGACACGAAATAATGGTGTAGAATTTCGTCGCAACCGCGTACCGCATGGCTGCACTGGACCTGGTATACTCGCCGCTCTACGTGTATCCTTCTCGGTACAGTGAATGGACAAATAGGTCCGTATGCACATCTGTATTAATATCTAAAGTAGGGAAGTTTGTTCGTTGATTCGTTTGTTCGTGTTAATTTCTGTTATGCCAAGTTTGATTTCAAAAAAATTATGCGTGGGAAAGAGCTCAAGGAAGATTGCAACATTGGTTAAAATTGAAGGAGCAAAGCAGTGATAGGAATTTAAGAGAAGTCGGGGAATACTTTTTAAGCCGAGCAAGGCAGGGAGGTACTGACTTATTTATAGACTGGCCATTCCGAACATTTCTAATAATATACCCCCGACCACGACGTCGGATGTCATTTTGTGACCGGAGTGGAGATTTTAGTAACCAGGTGAGGGATAAAGAACAGCATAAATAATATACCACTAGAGCAGCATAAAAATTATAACCTTGGGTCTTAAGAATTATATATATATATATATATATATATATATATATATATATATATATATACATATATATGTATATAAAACCTACTTAGTTGATTAAATTATATGTTTGCGTATGCAAATGTTGTTTTATGTTTGCGTATGCAATTGTTATTTGATTATATTGAACTGAATTTCATTTATGTAAATTATGATATTTGGATAGCAGTAATATGAAACCACAGAAAATGATATTATTTCAGGGAAATTCGAAATATACATAGATTTTAAAATATATGTTTGAAAAATCAGGATGACATTCTCTTTTAAAAGAAACCGCTGAAGTGATAACGAAACCATGTAACACTAACAACTTTACCTATTTTGACAAGACAAAATTTTTCTTCAAATGAAGGACAGAAACGTTAGTATCTCCCCAAAATATGGCTAGAACGACATATTAGATTAGAAATATTATATAACTCAGGTTTCAAAATAAAAGGTTTTACACACCTTTGAATTAGTATTTTATGAACTGATCATGATTGGTAGTCCAATAGATTTATAAAAGCCTGAATACATAACATTTAACCGGACAATAGATAATTTCTTATATCGTTTGGGTGAAAATTGTATCACTTTTTTGTGATATATATAAAATAAAATAGGGGAATTTTGTGATACAAAAATATTTTATGTTTCACATTAAAACGATGAACTGAATCTGGTAAAATGCATAAGTATAAATCGAATTATTCAGTCAACCTTTGAAATTATGTTTTGATATTGATTGGATAGGTTCTAAGATAATTTACTGTATCGAAGGCGCACATTTTCAGTCCTATTGCAAATCTTTCCATATGTCCCTTATCATTGAAATGCACTATGTACATTCAAAACATATTTTCAGGGCATAAGTTAATTTTTTTTTAGATGGTATGACGATCACGGATCTCATACTTTCTCAAATATATATATATAGCACACTGACCATATATTTTAAGTTTTGTATATGTTGATATATGAAAAGCTTTTAATCGCCTAAATAATAATTATTTGCTAAAACGTTATAACGTAGTAGCATTCTCAGTTTGATTACTCTTATTTCTTTGAATTACTTGAAAAATAATATGACTCACGTCTAGGTTTCCGAATTTCTAAATCTTTGAACATTTCTGTCGAGACTACACGCTGTTTAATTATTTCTGGCTACACGCAGCTATTTTCTGCTAACACAAATATATCAAATTGCAATTGTTAACTTGAGTGTGGTGGCAGATGACAAATGAGCAGATAAGAAAACTCAATTTATACGTATTATGACATGTGTGTTCATATCAAATTTAAAGATTGTATATATGAGTACAATCTATGTCAACTCAAAAAGCCCATTTAATATTAAAGCATACTTGATATATGGCTCATATTTCAATGACCGGTTGGATGGAAAATGGGACAAACAACATTTAGAAAGCTCGGTTTCATCATTCGGATTACTAGATTTTTCGAATTTATATCATCAAATACTTTGATTTGAACTGTAAAGAGATTGGGATTGAATAGAAATTAGCAAGCAATTAAATCGTGCGAGATTTACATGATATAGAGTAATGTTAGATTATTCAGTGGGGTACGAAAGCAATTTACAATTATATTTTCATTTCACTCATTAAGAATGTTAAATATCTATTCTTAATAAAACAGGGGGCGTTGGCTAGTTATATTTTGATTATTGAGATAAGGAATTTCATATCATGTGTTATTGAAAAGGATTTTGTCGTACTGATTTCTTATATCTGCACATTCTTTTTTCTGCAATCATTTTGTGTAGAATAAATCTACATAAAATGTCTCTGTCGCGCGATATTTACAAAAAATTAGCGATGCTTGCGAACGACTTCCCCTACCGCGCGCTAAACAGCAACTGATTTCACGCGCACCATCGCGCTCGTGGCAAATTTAGATATTACGCGCACAAGCGCGATGGTGTTTGCTGGCATTCAAACGGTTTATTTATATTTGGTTACCACCAAACCTGAATAATTTTGTTGAAATATGTTTTGATTAATTTTATGTAATCGCTATCGAATTTGAGAAGTGTTTGAAATGAATATATTTCTATGACAGTTAGTTTTTTTTGTATTAAACAGAATGAGGATTGATTTTGCATATGTAAAAAATATATTGGTATCAGAAAACTTTAAATTTCGGATAAATTGTAAAAACCTAAGATGTGGAAAATATGTAAATAACAATATACATTCAAAAATAATTATACACTTAGGAAACGAATACATGTTTTAATAAATTTTTTTTGCTCAATGGATCTAATAAAATTCCACGCTTAATAAAATTATTTGTTGTAAAACTAAATTCTATTAATAGTACAATACACCAATTTAGTCACAAAACAATAAAAAGTTAAACTATCGAAGAAAAATATTTCCCCTAAGCTCCAAAGAATGATGAACTTATCAACGTCGAATTTGATAAAAAAATATATCGCTCAAACTAAAAAAAAAAACTACAAAAGATAAACTGAATACTTTTGAAAGTTCAGCAAATAAAGATATAATCGATCTGTAAACCGAAAGAACCGAAGTTTTTGTACCAATTTTATTGACGAACAAAGATATCTTTTAAGCAGAAACTTTGAAGATTTAGTATATGGATTTCAATTCACATTAACCTAAAGGATACACTACCTTATCTCTGTTTGTGTGTGTATGTATATATATATATATATATATATATATATATATATATATATACATATTTTATTAAGAAAATTTATATTTTTTTCAGAAATCAGGAAAAAACATTTTCAAGAACTACTTTAATATGAAATCGTTATTATCAAACACAATTTTATTAGTGTGTACTGTACCATTTACGGTTTGTGCTGATACAACTTTTACGATAATTTTTGCGCGTAATACATATCACAGAGGTGGTTGTAATTCGGGAAGTTTTTTTTTAAATTATGGTTTATATACATTTATTTATCTAATATTAAATACATTGTGATTTAATTTCTTTAGATTCCGAAAAAAAATTAGACGTTTGTTTTTCATATCATTAAAGTATGTTAATTCTAAATAAATAAAATATTGTATAAAAGAGAAAATAATTTATACAATAATTGCAAGCCATTATATTATTTGATGACATTATCTGCATGGATGTAGAATGGATAGAATGGCGAAAAGGGAAAAATGTGTGTTGGCACGATGATGTCAAAAATACAGCCAGAATAAAATGGATAAAACAATTGAGTAGAGTAGTTTAGAATATGTAGAACTCGGCTATAGAGAGAATAACCTTTTTATGTATAACTTGTTTAAAAAAAAATTGCTCTCGAAAATTAAACGTTTCATAAGAAAAAATATTCACGATCTATAACTAAAGAAAACTGTGTTACCGAAGAACGCTGTAAACGTCTTATCGTTACGTCTGGTGTTGTGAGTGCTGTACACGGGGGGGAATACAGTGGGCCGCGTAATTGTCAAATACTTCCAATACAAATATCGAGTTTTGATTAAGTGGTCTATCATCATGCCGATAGTAAATATTCGCTCAGGAATATTTACTCAATACTGAGACGAATTTAAAAATGTTAACGTTAATTCTGCGAAATAAAACCTTTTCTGATTCTAGTTTTATAATTTTGTATCAATTCCATAAATGTGATAAATTGCAGCAAACAATCTGAAGAAAAAAAAAAAAAAAAATATATATATATATATATATATATATATATATATATATATATAGTTCCAGCACACGTCTAATATTTCTAATGATAGAATTGTTAACCGAATAATTAACAATTAGCAAGAATCTTTGTGATAATCTTCGTAATTAATTGTTTTTAGATTGGACGGGCTCATACCCAAATTGTGTTTCATTCGATCAATTAAGTCGAGTACTGCAAGCCATCGTAATAATATCCTTATTAGCTCGTCCGTACGTCAGGAGGCACGTTAAGCCATTGGTTCTGGCTAGTCACTAGATAACAGCTATTAAAGTAAATTTAGACAAGTAAGGGTCCGGTTTCCTCAGTGAGTTACGAAAGCAAGATGGTAGTCGCTTCTATTAAAAACCAGTATCCCGGCCAAATCCATTGGATTAGAGAGAGTATCCCAGTTAAAAGATATGCGTTAACATTAAATCGCGAACTAAGAAACCAATTAGAAACGATCATCAGTTTTTCCTAGTTTCTAATATCTCCGTTGGACTAGTCTAAAATATTGTTAGTAAAGGCAACAGCGCATTAAAACACGCTACACCAGCCCGATGAACCGAAAGTAATTAAGTTTGAGCACACTGCTAACGTAAAAGGTCAACTTTTTATTTACTAAATGGAATTCTGAAACGATAAAGGCAAAGTATAGGTCTAAGGATTCTTTGATAGGTATTCTGGATTGTATATATTTTTTTGTATTATATAAACAAGTTGTCTTCAGATATGTATTACTAGTACATATGTTCTACACACTATATATTGTTCGGCTGTATTCAAAAACATATTGTAAGATAAATATTTTGTATTGTTGGTTACTTCCGTAACAACAAGATACATCAGCTGACGTTAAAAGTTTTAAGAATAGCTTATTCCAAGTAATGGTAAGATCAACATAATATCCATAACGAGTAAAAATGAATCGCACTGAACGCAAGTTCAAAGCCAATTTTCGAGGGACACATCTCCCACTGGATCTTTCTCCCACTGCAAGTGCTAAGATACCCCTTTATTTTATTATAAAGAAAAATAATAATCATAATTGGGTTTGTTTTGGATTCAGTTTCAATAAAGCCATTAAAGAAATAATAGAAAACCTCAATGACAAACCTCAAACAGAAAGGAAAATTTAGTGAAAATCATGTTCACGCTTGCGACATTTTTAAATAAAAGTAATAATAAGAAGTAATTAATGGAGAAAAAATATTTTGCGTTCCAGTTTTCTAATCCATTTTTAAAATCTCATTTTGTGACAAAAACTCGTAAAAGGAAATACATTATTTATATGCATATAATGCAGCGACGTCTATTTAACCCTTTAATTGGGTGCTTACCTATGTTGTGCATGACAAGATAATAATTGAATAAAATAATGAAGTATATTATACTCTTTCTTGCAAATGATGGAAAAACTTTCTAAGGAAAAATTAACGGCATGTTTTTTGTATCTTTGTTATGTAACGAATTTTTGATCAATTTGAGCAATCTTCAAATTGAAAATTTTAGATTCACTTTATTGAACTACGAATTTAACCTACGATATGGCGGAAAGCATTTCATACCCAACTTCATCGAGATTAAATAAGTAATTTTATTAATAAGCAATTTGAAAATATTTTTAATCTACTATTGTGTGTGAGAGTTACATATGGTTAGCAATTGGTATAAATGTTTTCTCCCATAATCTAGAATTTGGAATGAGAATTAAGTTATGGTACATTAATATCGACTAAGAAGATACCACTGAACATAGATCAAACTAACAGCGTATTCAATATTTCAACCCCGATTAGGCCGAGTTAATTTATTTATAAATATCAATATTAATTTCCAACATTTTAAAATATTGCCTAGAATCATTTTCAGGCATACAGGCAATATCTTAAAAGTGATAAAAATTAGGATATCGCCATAGTTTTTCGGTAAATTTTTGGTAAACATCTTGTAACGCTATTTTGTTACAATTTTTAATTTAGCCGTTTCAGAAAGAGGTACTTTATTGACATTTTCAAAATTTCTTTTTGATATTTTCAACTATCTTACATATAATTGTAAAAGAAAATATTTTTGAAATCCTTCTAATTTTCTTTTTCAAATAATATAAGATATGCTAAATGAAAAAAGTAAAGAAAAAGCGGGGCCAATTGTTGCTGATGCCTTTATTTTGCTAGAGGCTGCAGCTAAGGATAAAGCTAATATTGGACTAACCATAAATGAGGGAAAGACAAAATTCATGGTGGTAACAAGTAGATCTTATACTTCTTATGTCTTGGAATGTGATGGACCGTTTTACATATCCCGGTACTGTCATTATTAATAGAAACCATATGAAGCCCGAAATTGGTAATATATTGTATATGGCTAAGAGGTGTTACTTTAGCCAAAAGAATATCCTGAATTTAAAATATTTTAAAACCGGAAACAGCAATGAATATTTATATTACTCTTATTTGACCAATAATTCTGCATAGCAGTGAATGTTGACCTTTAATAAAAGCACATGAAGGTAGACTTTTTAGTGTTGAAAGGTAAATACTTCGTAAAATATATGGCTCTGTCAAAGAAAATAACAAACGGAGAAATTTGTTTAATCATGAAATTATAGAAAATTTGAACAACCAAATATCGTCAGAGTCATTAAATCATTTCGTATCAGGTGACTTAGACACATTTTTAGATTTGAAGACAACAACTCGGTCAACAAAGTGACCTTGGCCAAATGTGGAGCGCAGCAGAAAAAGAGGAAGATCTAACACAAGATGTATCTATTGTGTCGAGAATGATTTTAAACTTTTAAAAACTCAACGCTGGCGGACCGGTGCAGCTGACCGGATCCGCTGGAGAAAGCTTGTCGAGACAGCCTTGATCTGTAACAGGTTGTAGTACTAACCAAGAAAAACAAAAAGAAGAAGTGTGCAGGAACCCTCGCGGCGAGAGAATTTAACGGGTTTATTTTGTTTATAACTCATCCCATTCAATTTTACGTCTGCAAATATATTTTTTCTTAAATAATAATGAGAAATAAAACAGAGCTACTGTCTGTTAATTAAATTTATATTCGTTATTTAAAAATATATCATCGAGATTTCAAGGGACCGCTTCTTTTTCAATGATTTACAAATTTTAATAACGAATTCAATATTGATTTTCGTTTCCATTGAACTCAAGGTTTACTTCTATTTGCGTAAAAACTTAAAATATATTTGGCGATATTTCTAATTTTGTTTAATTGTGCTCTCATTTTTCATTACCATCAAGAAGATTTCGAATGTATTCGGAAAAGTCAGTTTTGTGTAATTCATGTTATACAATTTTGGTGTGTAATTATAGACCAGTTTTTAATTTATTATTGGTAATACTTCACACAGTTTTTATTGTATTTTGGTACAACATAATTTTTCCTAAAATCTTTTCTTTAACTTCGTAATTACTTTTCAACTTTGTCAATAATGTAGTTAGGAAAGCATTGTTCACCTTGTTTTTTTGCTTGGCTTTTGTAGGTAGTTTGGATTTTTTTATAAAGAAAGTAGCATGGAGATACACATAAATCCTCGGTGAAATTTTTATCTGATAAAATTTATCAACTAAGAAGAAAATTACACACATACGTATAAAGTTTTGTAATTTGCGTATTTGCATACGTGATTATAACTTATAAAAGGCACTCTTTAACATTTTAAATAATCTCAGTGAGCTCGTACTAAAATTGACGTATATATCCCATAGTATTTTTTTTGAGAAAATAAAAACGACATTAGTAGGTTTTGATTAAAACACTTTAATAAAGTAGTAGTTACATTTTGGTATATTACAAATATGTCCACCAGTTAAATTTTTTATTTTCGGGGTAATTCCACAGAAAATCAAGAAACATTTTGTAATATATTCATTAATTTCTTATAGCATGTAAAAGCCTTGAAGTTAAAGGAAAATCTATAGTGTTAAAACCTCCAGTTAAATTTGAGTAGTTCATTCTTTATTTATCAAACTATGAATTATAAATGATTTGTTTGTTTTCGTATCAGAAATCTAATATAAAAAATATAACATTTTTTTTAGATAAATTCTGTTAATAATTACAGATTGTTTTTCATAAAATAGAAATTTTGCTTTAATTTCATAATAAAAAATATTTAGGCTATTATTATACCGTTTTATTTATATTTTTACAATATTCGCAATTTATAGAAATAGTTTCATAAAATAAATTTCGTTTAGTATAATGATTACCTACGAGTTCACTTTAAGTGATAAAACATCTCATTTTATAAAGCATTCAAAAACAAAACCAATCATGAGAAAAGTATCAAATCGGCAGTATTTTACACATACCTTAAATGAGGACGCAGTTATTGATCGAGGGACTGTCGTTTGAACGAATTAGGCCATAAATGTAAAAAAGGCTAAACATCTCATCGAGGCGTCGTTAATGATTGTATCTAGTTCAGAGGACATAAGTCCATAACCATCGTTTAGTATTGTATCTTGTCCAGCAGTAAAGGTCCACAACTAGACATCTTTCTGAATTCGCTTAAAATACTGATATTTTAAGATAGTATGATACGTTTCAAACCGCCGGTCTGAGAACTATTTTAGTTTGTAAGCCCGTAAAATCTAAGCAATTGCTTAGCCCGTAAAGCTCAGTCAGAGGCCTTTAAATTCAGACACCCAGGTTAGATATTCACATGCCACCTATAATACCCTGAGAAAATATTTTGGATCTGGGAAATATCCCGATTAGAAAAAATGTCTCTTTTCCAGTAATGTGAATGTGTACAGCCTGTATTGAATAATAATCTTAATATTATTTTACAATTTTTCTGAAATTGGTGCATCGATTTTCAATACTTTGAATACCATATAGTTGACGTCGTACTTTCCTGCTCGAAACTTTCTCTTTCTCTTTAACCATTATCAATAATGATTCTACAGACTCTTTCTACTTTTATGATTAAAACATTATGATGCAACCAAATATTATCTTAAAATCACACTTTAGCTGAAATCATCTTCTAATTAAATATATACATTTTGAAATTGATTATGATAAAATTCCACAAGAAAATGTATTAATTTATAACAAATAAGGAACACCTATATAACAAAAAAAATCTTTTACATTTTATACTGAAACGCTTCCCCATATACCGAATTTTCCCCATATTCGGAGTAAAATTTGATATTTAACTGACACCGTCAAATCTTTTAAACTGCAATCGAAAATGCCTAGTAATTATTTTCATATGTCCTCTTCTCGTGAAGTGAGCTCCCCGTCTTGTTGACAATTATTTATGTTGGAAAGTTATTGTTATTGTAAGTACCGCTATCGCGGTTAAAAGCTTTCTCCAAAAACCTCCATTTTCTTTTACGATATACCGATGGTTTCCCATTTTATTAAAGGTAATGCATATTATGCAGTTCTATTAGTCTCATGTTGCTTTTAAGTAGTCTGATATTGAATATAGCAATGCAATTGGTAATCATTGGGTTTGCAAAGTGGTAGAAATAAATATATATATATATATATATATATATATATATATATATATATATATATATATATATATACATATATATATTTATATATAAATATATATTTATATATAGACACATATATATATGCACATATAATATTAAGATGAATGTTTCTAAGACTATGCAATTAAGAACTGCTTTTATAGTCTGCTAACAATCTTTCCGTAAAACCAAATTTTCTCACAATTCCGGGATCAATGATTTTAGTAATGAGGGGGAAAGACCTATTTTGTATTGCATATTTTTCTTTCAGAATACGTTTCACATAAAATAATACAAAAAATATGTCAGACACTACACACGGAAACTAATTATTTAGTGAAAACTTTTCTACAGTTTTAATAGTAATATGTTGCATAAACGTTTACAGTTTAACTCTATTTACTAACCGGTTGAATAAAACATTCCGTATCATCTAAAGAAAATTATACAAGCCCAATTATATTGACCTAATGGTGAAGATATAGAAAAAAACATAATCTGTAGTCAGAAGAAAGTATATTCAAAATTAACATTATGTTTACACACAGGCATCTAGAAAATTTGAACAGAATCTTTTGTAAAATGCAAGTACAATCATAGCCTTATTAACGTTTGTTGTGAAAGACGACGTGTATGGCCGTATGATGGTTAAGATATATATATATATATATATATATATATATATGTCATATTTGTGATAGCTTATATTAAATAAATTATCTTATTGCGTTGTCGTCTTACTTCAACTAATTTATAGATGAGGTATTAATAGACTTAATAAGTTTTACTTTAAAAATTCAAATCATTTTCATAGTTATGATAAATTCACTTAATATATTGTTTATAAGTATATATTCCAAGAAAAAACTTTAAATGATTTGCTGTTTTGAAGAAGTCACTAGATCCTATGAATTAAATTACTAACTGAAATTTAACAAAAAATATTTCATTGCTTGACCTAAAACCAAAAACGTTTTTAAAATTTTGTTAATTTAATTAAAAACGATTTTTTTTCTGTTCACATTTTTGGAAACAGTTCTTCTGGTGATATAAGTATTTTTAAGTTCCTTCCGTAATTGAAAGAAAATGAAATATTTTTGTCTCGACGGTTAAAGCGTAATATTTTATTACTATATCTATCCTGACTACTATATGAAAATATTTTATTTTTAATGAAAATACAATAGAACTACTTATTAACAAAATAGTTTGTATGTTATTAATATCACGTACATACATTTTTTACTTATAGCCATCCTTTGAGCTACTTATTAAAAAAAATCTACATAACTAAATGCTGTCTTCACCCATACTTATTGTAAAAAGCACACATTACACATACATATGACAATATTGCCAGTATGGAACTCCCATAGTTAAAAATCGGCTGTGGGTGCTGATTTTAAGCTTCTACGTCGCATAGTTTCTAAGAAAATCGGTTGAGAATATAGAAAAACGTAAATATTTTGCAAACTATACGTTCATTGGCGTAAAAACACGGTGTATATTTAAAAACTTTTGACGTACAGAATCTTAACTATGGGTTTTCAACAGCTTTTGCACAAAAATCCCCATTTTTTCATAGTCTTGGGTTCAGTACTCTCAAAATGTGGATGGGTTATTTTTCATTATTTATTATTATGTGATACCTAAAATAAAAAAAAGTCCTTATAACTAGTCCTTTTAAACCGTACTAATACATGGAATTTAAAAAACGTATACATGGAATTTAAAAAAAAATTTACTTCTTATTGTCCTTTTCCCCGAAAAATTCGATACAAATATTTTTGAATTTAATCTATTGAAGTTTGTGTATGTTGATTTGTTTTACTACCATGCTAATTTTCATGGTCTTACGTCAATCTATTTCTTAGAAAAACAACTGTAACAAACACACATACAAGCGACTCATATCATAAGGTTTCCGTTTTTCCTTTCCCAGTATATCTAATTAGGTCTGACAATGTAATATTTATATATGTATGTGTGTTTACTTGCGAGCGTGCGTGCATGCGTACGTGTGAGCGTGCGTGCGTGCGTGCATGTGTGCGTGGGTGTGAGCGTGACTGGCATTATTTACCTGGAGTTATTTAACTGTTTTAAATTAATAATATATTTCAGCAATTCTCAAACAAAAATAAAAATTTTAAAAAATATGACCGACTGTCAACAATGACGCACTAAAATTTGCCGGAAGTAATCAACATGTTCATTCTTGCCGGTTGGCATATCAGACAGCGATCTGTATCAACATCATCAACAACCATTGAAATAAAGTCAAAGTCTTTATGTAAGTCATATAATGACTCAAAGTCATATAATCTTTAATTTTCCTCAGGCGATGTGTGAATATTTAAAGAATATGGAAGAAATTGTAAATACAGAACTTCTCCTTGTGCATGTAGAATCTGTCACCGAATCTGTTACTATATCTGTCACCGATTCTGCGCCGAAAGTAAGTGACAGAAGTTTTTAAAACATCGTTTACGAGCTAGGTGAGAAATGTCAACGGACAAACTCAGCGCAATCTTGGGAAATTTGGGTATATTCTTATTTTTAATAGCTTTTCATAGTAGTTTTCTTCTTTATATTCTTCTATGCATCCTTTTTTTAACAATTTCATATACACATTGCTATTAAACTAATTAGCTACGAAAACGCAAACAAAACTCTACAATGATCTTCAGGCAACGATAATTGGCTAATTTTTCAGTTCATCACGATAGGGGGTCAATGCTTCAGTTGTACACTAAACACGCTGCTCCATACGCAAAATACGTAGCGTTTACAGGAGTACAGGAGTACGGTAAATGTGCAGCTACATTAAAAATATCGTCATCAAGTGCCGTAATTTGACTTGTCGAATAACAACGAGTGCAAAACCCGACCCGCTCCACCCTCAATAAGTTCGAAGGAGCAAATTCCTTCAAGTGGCGACGACTCCGACCACTTGGGGCGCGTCCTGAGGAATCGTGTAGATGACAGTCGTTCAAGTCGAGTGACCTCCCGTTGTAGTTTGTAGACGCCTTATTATTACTAATATATAGATTGTAAACGTATAGTTCTCTATCATTGTACGAAGACACAACATTTGTATATCGTAAGTTACTCTGAATATTTTGCGTTGTAATAGTTTTTATTAGCATAATACTAATATAGTGTTTATCATATTACGAGTAATATGTAAATTCCTTCTGTGTTCTGTTTACGATTTAATTCAGTCGTAATTATAAACCGTAAATAAAGCTGGCATGCGTAATTAATAAGTAACTTTTTAAGAGTTAAATTTTAAATTATTGGATTATTTCAATTCTACTCAGTAATTTGATAAATATACTTATTAATGTAATAAATATTTCGCTATAATTATGATAGAATTCACTGTATTTTACATATGCTTAAAATAGAAACGGAATTAATTTGATGATTAATCAAATTTTTAAGTTATATTTCCGTAGCCAAATTTCCAAGTCAGCTGATATTGACATCAAAACTTTAATTAGATCAAACACCACATACAAAATCATTGCGATTTTCAGTGGAACAATATCGACGCTCGTGTAAACAGTTAATTTCAAATCTTAGTTTTACTATGTATATATAATCGTGAAAGGAAATTGTTGAATTAAATATGTTTAAGATGAAAAAAATATACATATACTTTCCCAAGCATTAACCATTTTTTATTACATAATTAGGTTATTAGTAAATAACGTTTAATACTATGATGACATTTATTAATATGCGTTTAATATTTTAACGGAACTACAATTAGCTAAATGGTTTACTGAAACGCCAGAGACTCGCGTTTATTGCTGATTCATTCACTGTGGGTGATATATACATATATATATATATATATATATATATATATATATATATATATATATATATGTGTGTGTGTGTGTGTGTGTGTATCTAAATGATATTTGTGGTAGCTTATAATAAATAAATTATCATATTGCGATGTCATCTTACTTTAACTAACTTATAGATGGGGTCCTAGTAAATATAAGCGAAATTTTTTAATATTACTTTAAAAATTCAAAACATTTTCATAATTATGATAAATTCACTTGATATACTTTTTATAAATATGCATTCCAAGAAAAAACTTTAAATGATAACGCTAACGATTTAAATGATTATCAGTTTTTTTGTCTTTCGTTAGTAAACTTTAATTTATAACAAAAACAAACCTTTCTTTTATATTACAAGCCCCTAGTTTATGACTTATTTGTATATTTATGTATAACTTATGCTTAAGTTTAAAAAAAAAATGCAATACTATTGTAGTCATTATAAAGTTTATGATCGCCCGTTTTTTAGAGTCCTATATCAAAAGTTTTGGTTCTTTTGAAGAAGTCACTAGATCCTTAATGAATTAAATCAGAAACTGAAATTTAACAAACATTATTTTCTTGTTTGACCTAAAACTAAAAAAGGTTTTTAAAATTTTATTGGTAAATAAATTATTAACATTTTATAAGAAATAGTAGTCTTGAAAAGAATTATTGAAAAGAAGCTGGCCAAATTCCACTTTAATTGGTAAGTATCCCTGAACCCAAATTGTTGCCTTACGATCATAATTGTTTTCCTATCCGGACCTAAAATATTCTTAAATTATATAATTTATAATTTAAATGAACTTTCGTTTACATTAACCCATTCCTTCTCGCTGTCTTATTTTTAGAATAATGCATTTGTTTCTTTTTTTACCAAACTATATATATATATATATATATATATATATATATATATATTCTAATGTTTCTAAAACAATTGTATTTATACACAATTATTCTATTAAATATACTTTTTTGGTAGTAAAATATATTTACGTAATTTTAATATTTTTTTTTTAAATTTAATCATTTTGTTGCGTTAAAAAGACAATGAGTTTTATTTTATATATTGTATATAAAAAAATACCTTTTTAGTTTAAAGTACATAAAACAATTCTAAGACCTTTACTGAATATATAATAACAAAAATAGAATATAAAATATATTTTAAAAACAAGTTATGTGACTTCGAAATGAACCGTACTATAAATACGAAACTGGAAATACGAGTTTACTATTTGGCGTGAAAACATGATCAATCTTGTGCAAAGCAGGTTCAAACTTGTCAATTTTTTGTTTCTTGCTTGTGTTTACGTTAGTTGATAAGTTTACGTCGAAAACAGTACATCCCGTGACACGGCTGTGATTTAATATCGATATAAATAAATAAAAAAGTGTGTATGTGAATAATTGACCAAAGGTAAGTAAATATAGTTTGTGTTTATTTTTATGGAAAATGGTAAGAAGTATACCTATTTATTATTTGACAATTATTTTTTTTCATTTTTATAAATCATGGATCCAGTGAAAAAAAAATTCAAGAAAGCGTAGGTGTCCCAAATCGTTGACTATCTTCAAGATATCGAAAATTCTAGTGATAAGGACATGGCCGATATTGAAATTACTCTATTGCTAAATATGCTATGACGAAGTGAATGAAATGACTGATATGGAAGAGGGTCCTGATGACGATATGGGAGTTTTGCCTATTTCATATGTGGCCGGTCAAATGGAATTTTCATGTACGATTGATAACGTTGAGGATGATCGTTCTGTACAAGTCGCATCTCAAAGCAAGGCGATGACTTGGCGTAAGTGTGAACCAGTTTATTCTGAAACACAAAGTGAGTCTAATACCGTTAACAATGTTTCGAAAACATTATTACGCAGTTGGAAGGAAACTCAGCGGAAGAAATATTTGAAAAAATTGTTATCTGACGAGATTCTACACTATATTGCGAACGAAAAAGTTACCTATGCCAATAATTATAAAAATAATTTGAACTTCAATCTAATTATGGAGGAGTTAAAAGTTTTTATGGGAATTTTATTTTTCTCTTCGTATCACCACTCTCCTCAAAGTAAACTTTATTGGTGTAGAGATGAAGATTTACACCTCCCCATAAAAAATAATATGTTGAAAAAGCGATGTCAAAAAATCATTTTGATAAGTTAAAATCCTATTTGCATTTCAATGACAACTCAAGAATTGATAACATTGATAATTTTTTTTAAATTCGCTCATTTATCGCTAAAGCTAATGAATCATTTCGGAAGTTTGGAATATTTGAAAGTACTTTAGCTGTTGATGGAATGATCGTCAAATACTTTGGTCATCATGGGCTAAAACAATTTACAAAAGGCAAACCAATGAGGTTTGAATACATACTTTGGGATTTATGTGGAGTCAGCGGTTATTGTTATAACTTTTCACTACATACAGTCAAGGATATTCAAATATTGAAAAGCGATGGTTTAGGCTAAACAGTAGCTTTGTTTAGGCTAAACTTTTTCAGTAGCATGCAATGTTTGACTGATTTGGAATGTCAAGGGTTCAGAGCTACGGGCACAGTGAGGGAATATAAGACTAAGAAATGTCCTGTCATACCAAAACAAGAAATGAAAAAGAAAAAGCGAGGTTATTCCGATCATCGTTTTGATAAAAACAATGAAATGTTATGCATGAAATGGCATGACAACAATGTAGTGTGTCTTTTGACTAATTTCGATACTATTGAAGCTTTTGTGAAAATTAATAGATATTTGAAGACAGAAAAAGCCAAAGTGATCGTAAATCAGTCCAATACGTATATAATTACAAAAAATAAAAGGAAAGAGTTGATAAACAGGATTGGTTTATTTTTAAATATCCAATCTGTTTCAGAGGTAAGAAATGGTATTGGCCTCTAGTCATCAGACTTTTGGATATGTCCCTAGTAAATGCATGGATTTATTACAACCATTGTAAATAAAGATGAAACCATCCCGTTGCTAGAATTTAGGGGAATGGTTTGCTTTTCTTGGATGAAAAAAGCAGAAGGCAGGGCAAGTAAACTTACTCCGGGGTCATCCGACGTTCTTTTATAACCAGTCAGATTTGATAATTTGGGTCACTATATGATGAAGAGAGACAAACAAAGGCTCTGTCAAGGACAAGTTTGTAAAGGTTTTTACCTTTGACTTTTACTCAGTGGAAATAAGTTCATATAAATTTATTAATTTTTCTGCTTCTTATTTTTTTTAATGTTTATAAAGATGGTTTCAATACAAAGTTGATTTTCTTACAATTCTGATCTTTCTAAATTTCTTATCATATATCCTCACTGTCATATTTTTATGACTGGTTGTTACAGCAAGTAGTGATATCTTTTTTTGAATTTTAATTTATATTACTTTTATTTAATGTATTAAGACATTAATTTAAATATATGAACAAAAACATCCTATTCTGTCCATGCTTGGGAAGTAATTGGTTAATAAATAAATATTAATTACTTTTGAGCAAAGAGTTTTAACGCAATAATCCTGTAATGAAGTCTACATGAAATAGTTTTTAAAACATGCATCGCAAATTAAAATTTTAAAACGTATCCCTAAATGTTTTCTACAAACTTCGGATTGAAATATGAGAGTAAATTGATAGAAATAGGTATTGGAATATCAGATTAAATTGGTAGAAACAGATTTACTCAATGTTCCTGGATTTTTTTTACTAAATAATATACTAACATATAATAAAAATTACAAGACTATTAGGCATCTATAGTACCTTAAAAATTGTTTTAGTTCGCGTGGAAAAAAATGTATGTGTATTTATATACGTGCGTTAGAAATTATATTTCTTTGGAATAAAACAAAAATAACTTTATTTAGCACGCAAATAATTAATGGAAATAAAACAATAAAAGAACTGGAACATGATTATAAATATGTTCCGTTAAATCTCAATTCAATGAAATAATTATATTTTGACAACTAAAATTTAAAACTTATTTGGCAGTTGAGTGGACCGCCATTTTAATTTTCTGCTGGCTATCAAATGTAAGCTAATTATTGCATTTCAACTTTATTATTTCTCATAAAGAGCAGTAAAAAATTGAGCTTTTTATCTAGAATTAAAATTATTGTTGTTTAACATAAGAATATTTTACGTAAATAATAAATTGAACTTATTTTAAAATTAAATTTACTTATTTTAAAAATTAAAATGAATATTTAGCTTTTAATTCAATAGAAACACGTGTATGTAAAAACGATCAGGCAGATGATTGACTTCCAATAGAAAGCCAGCAGAAAAATAAAGTGGTAAACCCACCATCCGTCAAATAAACTATTATATAGATGTTTAGTGACCAACTTCATCTTGATTTCCTATAATTTTTTGTTGAATAGTGAGCAACAATGTTATTCTGTCTATTTTTTGTCGCATTCATAAAATTTTACTTTCTTCATTTTTTCATAACCCGCATAAAGTTTTACTCTTAATTTTTTAACTGAAATATAAGAAAACCTGTTTTTGTACCACGAATACCTAAAACTGGACAAAATTTAATTATATTCTCTCTATATTAAATGGTTTTCACAGAAAATATTCTGTGATAAATTGTTGTGATTCCACAATTCTCAATTTTTCCATATTTTCGGTTTAAGCCAGTAATGGCAGACTATTTATTTTTATTGGAAAAAATGGTTAAAAATTTATTATATTTGCATAATGTAAAATCGTTTAAATGGTTACACTTATTGTTAATTCTTTCGTATAAATAGTGTATATGAGAGAAGCATATTATTTCATTTATGTACAAAAATTCTGGCTCATCTAGCACCTTCATATAAGTTTTCTTCAATTTCACCATCGCATAAACTCATGCATACTAACCACCAATAAAATCTCCCGATAAGTGCTCACACCCACAAATCCAGTGTCTGCTTACGTCGCATTCGGATGTGTAATTAATTTATACAGAAAGCGCCTTTGTGTGAAGCGGGATAGATGTACTATGGGCAACTTCCGTTGTTTAATCGATTTCCGTTTATTAACCACGTCGTTACACTACAAAGTAGTACTAAACATAGAAAATAGTTTTGCACAAGGTGTAATTATCTCAAAGTTTTAATATAAAAATAATTGTAATTAGGATTTAGTAGTTAAGTGAAATAATCAACAATACCTATGAGGGTATTTTTACTATTTTTGATTTTGTTATCTGATAAAATAGGAAATAAAAGATGATGGTGTAAAACCCATAAACCAAATCAACCTTCATTAAAACCATCAAATATTTCGTTATGAATAGAAACATTAAATGGAAATTAACTTATTAGGGATACGTAATATTTATATAGATTTATGTGTTAGAGATATCCTAAAATTGGTAAACACACAGCTATTGCAACATTGCAATTCTCAAAGAGCATTGAAATTATGAAACAAGCTTATTTTTATTGATTAATTTCTAAAACGTGTTTGAAACCTGTATATAACGATACCTGAAGAAACCAGTCAAGTACGTGCTAATATATTAGTTATGATAAGGTGGATATTGATAATGCAATATTCAATCGCACGAAGGTAGATGGTCAGAAGTAAAACATTTCTGACCATCTACCCAAATTGCTGCCCAATCAGTCCAGCCACGATAATTATAAAAAAAAAATTGCATGGAAACAACAAATATTATTTCTCACTCGTTATTATTATTGCCACAAATTTCTATTTAAGGATTTTTTTATAAATTATAAGAGAATTGGCAAAAAAACAAGATAGAATATGGGAAGTAAAACTGAGGGACTTGTCTCTCAGTTTTCCTTACTATGTTTTTCAATATTAAGTATAGTAGTATTTAAAGAATATTATTACCTAGCAGAGGAAATGTTGAATGTATCAAAAATAAATCGATTAATAATTTTATTATAGATGGTACTTGGCTCTACAAATGTTAAAAGAACAGATTAGTATTGTATCGAAGTATATCGTGTTGAAAACTCTCACGAAGGGTGTGAAACCTGTTTCGCTGGGGCTGATATCGTAAAACAATTAAACAATAAATAAAGCTTAGTTGTGGTTTATTCTTCCAGCTTCAAATACAAGGACGCATATAAAATTATACACCAAGAAGATATTTGATTGAATTTTTCGTCATAAAATGAAACATGAATGAAACTTGTCTGTATTGTTTTGACAGTCCGTAGCTTTCATGTCACAATTACGATATTTTTTATGAACATATAATAAATTTATGCTAGTGAAATATTAGAATTAATCAAATTAATCTAGAAACAAAAAAAATCCAAAAAAGTATTT
The DNA here is from genome assembly GCA_039881145.1 of Druceiella hillmani. NCBI lineage: Eukaryota > Metazoa > Arthropoda > Insecta > Lepidoptera > Hepialidae > Druceiella > Druceiella hillmani. Next base: position 27,197,883 of record JAYKKI010000020.1, read on the forward strand.
ATAAATTTATCAATAAACTTCACTTAGAAATAAAATATATTTCATTCGTTATCAAAAATAAGAAGAATATGTACTTTTGCAATTAATTTACGATGAACTTACATAAAATCCTAACTTCTAATCGTGGTTTTTGGTATGGTTAAATTTTAAAAAGTTATTGCATGCAGATTTACAGAAAAATTATTAAAATGATAAAGTTTGCATGTTATTCTTTTGATCGAAATACATAACCAAAGTAGCTTTAAAACATTGCGATTTAAATAAATATTTAAGTGTTTCTTGAATATCTTTTCAAATAATCCTTTCTCAATGCGTTGATATCGTTATTTAATTAAGAAGGTAATAAAAAATTCATGAAAAATGTAAATGATGTATCAAATACGTTAACGGTATTACGTAAAAGGGTTGAAGAATATATATATATATATATATATATATATATATATATATATATATATATATATATATATGCGAAAAATAAATATTTACATAAAATATATAGAAATTACAAACAACACATTTTCCCGTTTTAATCCAAAATACGTGGATCCAGTAAAGTTATTTTAAATATTACAGAAACTTAAAAAAATACTTCAGATTTCATCAAATTTTTTTTAACTAACCATATTTTATTATATCTTAAATTTTTCAAAAGTAATTCGTAACATTTTTCTATCTTTTTAAATCATTTTTGCTCAGTACGCAAATATATATTTTGTAATTTATTAAATGAGAAAGAAAAAAAAAGTTACGGTAAACTTAACGTTTTTTAAAAAAGTAACTTCAGTGAGAAAATTAGGTGTGATACAATCAATAATGCATTAAGCAATGCTTGTCGTCGAGCATTGGTTTATGCGTATAACAATCACAATAAGTACTTAACAAAGATTGACAAGCATTTATGTATTTCTTCAGCCTTCGCGCGAAATAGATTTAAAAGCGACCTTTAAAAACAGGCCTTTTGTCTATTTGAAACATTTTAGCTAGTACTTTTCCTTATTCTAACATGACTGCAAACGTAATAACTTAAATGTTATATAATTAATCAGTATTTATATTTCTTGTAAGCACATAATGAGACGCAATGCCAACTCATTTTATAAAAAGTGAACTTATTATTTGAAGTACGCTAATTCATCAGAGAATAAAATTTTAATGACTTGGAAACAGCTCCTTTTTTTGCGATTCGGTTAACAAATAAATATTTTATTAACGTTTACACTCATTTTTATCCATACAAGCCTACTAACAGACGATACTGCGGTTAACGTCGGAAATCAATGAAACTGTGTATAGAGACGAATTAATTAAACTCAGTGCGAACGAATGGGTTACGGACTGAACTCGATCTATACATGCAAGAAATTCATAATTAGCATGATTAAGAAATATGACTTTTAATGGTTATAAAAACTTGTCTTAATATTTATTAAAATATGATTCTACATAACTTTTTCAATCCCTTATAATTTTGTTATAAGCAAATTTAACTACTCTAACAATTTAACTCTCAAACAAATTTAACTCCTAAAATTTACTTTATTATTTTTCAAAACGTCAAAGGACATACATATGCCTCATCTTAGAGAGTAGTTTTATTAAGGACCAATTGGGTACATTAGTAACACGGATTTCTTTTACAAACAATTGGTTCACATAAATTTGTATATAAATAATCTAATATTTCTAATCAATGAATAAAAGCTCTGACTCTAAGACTAGTTGTTCGTTTCATCGTTTCATCTTATTGGTTGAAAACTCTATTTATTCAAGTGTTTAATAATAAATGATTAATAATTTACTAAAATAATGTTAACATTTCCTTCTTTGTGCTGAAAAGGTTTCCTGAAGAATTGATATGTTCACAAATACAAGAAAATTATTTTAAAACCTTGAAACTTTTTTTTTAGACGTTCTGTTAATATCTAGTAACAGTTGTGGTTTATTCGTACGAAAATTACGATAATCTAAATAGAAGGAGTACCTATAAATATTGTATAAAAGTCAAGTTCATTTCACGACATAGAATATATTCAATTCAGAACTCGATATCATCTTGTTATGATAAATTTACTTGAGATGCCCTTGCGCACGAGGCTGAATAAATTTTCTACGGGCGTCATTATCTGTTTTAATTGTTTTCTCATACAAATCATAACAAACGAAGTATGTTGATAACGTCAACGGCTTCCAAGGCGGGAAAACTTGTTCGTATAATCGTTTGTTCGCCCAATATCTCTGGAATGCCAAGTTCAATTTAAAAAAAAAATGTGTTGTTCAATTTAAAAAAAAATTTAAAAAAAAATATCTCGAGTATGATTATAGGATTAGTTAGGACTATAGGGACTGGGCATGTGATAAAAATCTGAGTCGGAGATTACTACTTAAACGGTGCAGGTAGAGAGATAGTGACTTATTTATAGACTGTTCAGGCCGAACATTTTTGCTAGTATACCCCTAGCCTGACGGCTTATGTCAGTTGGCAAAGGAGAAGGAGGCTTTAATAACCACGGGGAAGTAGCAAAGAAGCATAATTAATATACTTATACGTAGGTTGAGTGATGATTATTTTCTATATAAAATCTAATCAGCTGGTTAAACATTATGTCATCCATGCTTATTATTTGATTATGAAGAGTTGGATTTCATTTTTGTTCTACGATCTACCTTATTTCATATCATGATATTTGGATACCAGTAACTAATGAAAATTACATTATTATAGTGCAATTGGCAATGCGCATACAATTTAAAGTATACGTTTAAAAAAAAATTCGGAATAATTTTCTTCCTCAAAAGACTACGAATTTTTCTAAAATAGAATTTCCCTTTAAATGAAGGAAAGGAAATATTAATATCTTCCCAAATACAAAAAAAAACGACATATATATATATATATATATATATATATATATATATATATATATATATATATATATATATATATAGATTCAGATTAGAGTTTAGGTGTAACTCAGGTTTAGAAATAAGATGTTTACAGATTTTTGAGCTAATATTTTGTGAACTGAGCATGATTAGTCTCAGTGACCTATAACAGTCTGAACGTATAATATTTAACTTCGACTATAGATGATTTCTGATATTGCTTGGGTGATTTTAATTGTTTAATAATGTAAACATAAAAAATTAAATTATTGATTACAAATTACCTGGCTTAAAAAATTGCGTTTTAATACTATTTACTGTCTTCAATTAGATAATTAATAGTATTAAAACACAATTTTTAAAAAATAAGAGACTATGAAATACTCTTTGCACTTATATTGAAATTAATATGTCAATGTAAGTGCAAACAGTACTTTATAAAGTCTCTGTACAGTTATCAAATTGTTAATAACATTATTATTAATAATGACTCTGTACTTATTTTTATTCGTTTTTCAATCGTGCCATGACGTCTTCAAATACCAATCGAGATAGGGTTTTGCAATCAGTTATATTCCCATCTTGATCTTCATGATAATTCAAAATTACCTTGTCTTACAATCCTTTATCTTTTCTTCTTCTGAAATCTATTGAAGCAATTTTTACAAAATAGATAACGCGGGTATCGATGTTATCAACGCAGGTATTATACCAGTAGTTTCTACTCTACCTGATTAAGTTCATTACATTTTTTCGAATTGGAAAGAAAAAAACCATCTAAAGGGCAGAAAATAAAATAGATTGTCTTGTCAAAAAATAAGAAGGCAAGAGTACATTACTGAGTATATGTAAAATGTCCAAAGAGTTGTTCCAAAGACAGGTGCCACCTTTCAAATTTGAAGATTGGGCATATGAGCACAATCTACGTCACCTCAATAAAACCAATTAATATTAAAGAGTACTTGATGTGAGGTTAATATTAAAATTGTCGGTCGGAATGTGGCAATACCATTTAGAAATCTTTATTTCTTTTCTTCGGCTTCTTTATTCGGAGCACAGATTTTTTCCAATTTATACCACGAAATTGTTTTGTGCGTACTGTAAATAGATCAGAATTGGACAGAAATTAGCCACTGGTTAAATCGTGCAGGATTTGTACGAAATCGAGTAATGTCATATTATTTAATGGTGTGCGAAAATTGTTTCTTTTAATTTCTCTTTAAATACATTTCCCACCGAGAAGTTTAAATGTCAGGCGTTGGCTTACACTGGCTATGTTATAATTATAGACATAAAAAATTTTGAATCTTGTACCATTGAAAACATTTTTGTAGTATCGGTTTCTTATACCTGCACCTTTATTTTTATGCAATATTTTTGTCCAGAATAAATTTTTCAAAAATGTATTTTTCATGTTTGTCATTATCATATTGTCATGCATGTCAATTATCAAAATTTGGTTCAAACCAATCCATTATTCAGGATTGTTTTTTTTTAAATTTGTTTTGATTAATTGTATCTAATTGCTATCTAGTTTAAAAAGTGTTTGAAATAAATGTAATATATCTGTAACAATTGGTTATTATGTAATAAAGACAATAAGAACTGATGGTTCTTATGTAAAAAGACGTCAAAATATATTAGCAGGAAAAAATTTTAAATTTTATCAAAAATGCAAATATAGAATGAGAAAAATATGTTAATAACACTTAATATTCTGGCACGCCCGAAAACAACTACACATTTAGGAAATGAAGATATGAATTAATAAATTTCATTTCTCTCAATGAAAACTAATAAAATTTTGGGCTTAGTACACTTATCGGTTGCACATAAATTTTTCCGTAAAACAATAAAGAAGGTAAATTTTGATAGATAAATATTTTCCTTGAGTTGCAAAGAACGATGAACAGATCTGCGTAGAAGTCTGTGAAAAAATATATCGTTCAAACCGGAAAACCACTAGAAAAGATGAACTGAATACTTTTGATAGTTCTGCAAAAAAAAGATAAAATCGATCTGTAAAATGAAAGAAAGTAGTTGTGCTCATATCATAGATGAAAAATAATATGTTTTAAACAGAACCTACAAAGAATTAGTTCATGGATATAAATTAATATTAATTTAAACGATGTTCCGAATAATAAATTAATATATATTAAAGTTAATTTGTTCTGATTTACAAATGGGATATATATACATATGATTATATACATATGTGTATATATATATATATATATATATATATATATATATATATATATATATATATATATATATATATATATAGACAAGATTAGAAATCAGGAAGAAAGTATATCATCCCGCATGGACATATTTCATTAATAAATATTCAAAATATTCATATGGAAATTCATGACATTTACAATATGTTGTTGAAAATGTCAACAAAATAACTATCTTTGGAAGTGTCAACATAAAGTATAAACCTCCATCGCCCCCCTTTTCTTGAAATGGCTAAAGTCAAAGTTATGATAAAATAGCTTTACTGGAAGATTACCTAAAACTTATCCAAAAAATATGGCAATGTTCTGACTTATTATTATTTTTAAAGTATTCACCACGTCCGTATGCTCATAAAAGTTATACGATTACAGACAGTATTTTAAAATCGTGATAACTAATAATAATATTTGTAAATAGACTTGGTTTATGAAGATTGGTAAACTTAATATACTTTTAGTTTGGGCATATTCAGTGGTATCTTAATGGTCGATTTACAAAAATATATTTAAGTTAGTATTTCATTCTAAAATCCAGACATGTATAGCGGTACTCTGAAGGAAAACATTTATAATAATTGCTAGCTCTATGTAACACCCACACATAATGGCAGATTGAAAATAGTTAAAAATTTTGAATTTTTTGGTGAATTTTGTATAATTACAGTTGTAATATAATTTTGAGATTCGCTGGGAATCTATTAATCCTAAACTATTTAATCCTAATGAAATTGGTTATAGGATATTTTCCGTCATAATCAGGAAACATTCGTAGATGAATAAAAAGAAATTAATATGACGATCCTCCAAAGTCACCCGTAACTCGTGGTTAAAAAAATATAGAAAATGCAACTTTTACCTGGAAATTTTGTTCATAATTTGAAAGAAAAATTTTAGGTGGCGTAGAAAGTTTGTAATGCTCGCTGCATAACATGGCATAAGTTTTGAATTTCCTTTTACGAGATTTTTCCGCTTAATGAGATGTCCATTTAAAAATGAACCAGAAAACTTAAACGACATATTCCTTCTCCATTAATTATTATTATTTTTACTTTACAACATTGATAGCATATATATTAAAAAACTTTGCTTAATTCATCTTTCCGGTTGACGTCTGTCGTCGAGATTTTTGACAATTACTTTAATGGCTTTACTGAAACAAAGAAACATAACCCCGACGGTTATTACTGGATTTCTCTACATTGATATAAACGACAAATCTACTTGGAGTAAGATCCAATGTGAGATGTGTTCTGCGAAATTTGGCTTTGAACTTGCATTGGGTGCGATTAATTTCTATTCGTTACGAATATTATGTTGATCTTGCCTTTACTTGAAATAAAATATTCCTATAACTTTTTAGGTTCTGTGACATCCGTGTTAAAGAAGGATAAAACAATAAAAAAGGGAACAAATGCCCTTTAGAACCAGGAACATTTCGGAATTTTTTTTTAAATCAAATTAAGGAATGTACATTAAAAACGAGGTATTTAAAAAAAATTGCAGCTGATGATTATTATAAAATATCATTTTGAAAAAAAAATGCTCACCAGAAATATGTCGACAAAGGAATTAAAAAGTTAATGCTGTCAAATCACTTAAAATAAACATTTAGAATTACGTAAAAACTTAATTTTTTACAGTTTTAAAAAAATATTCAGTTTTGATAATTAATTTTTGTTATAAATACTTAATAATTCATAACAAGTAATGCTTTTAATTGTGTAACAAGTGCTTAGTGATAAAAAATAAGTGAAATAACTGGAAAAAAATATTAAAATCTATTCCATCGCAAACAAAACAAACAGGTAGAATTTTTTTTAAAAATTAATAAACAATGGTCAGCTGCAGAATTTTTTCGGATATGTCGTCTATAATAAAGATAAAGATATACATTCTTTATCTAATCAATTAATAGGGTTTTAGTTTGATCTATATTCAGTAGTATCAAAAAAGTTGTCAAAAAGTACCTGGTTCTAAACCGCATCACCAACCTTATCATATGCTTTGGAAATAAATATGAACAAAATGTATTAGTGAATAATAAATATGTGAAGACGATTTTTTCATGTAACATAAAAAAATCTGTATGATCCAGAATATCTATCAAAGAGTTCTTGGGTACGTACTTTGCCTTTCTCTTTTCAGAATTCCACTTAATGAGTAAAGCGTTGACCTTTTGGGGTCGGCAGTATGCTCAAACTTAATTACTTTCGGTTCATCGGGATGGCGTGGCTTTTTTAATCTGCTGTTCTCGTTTGCTAATTTTATTTTAGGCTAGTCCAACAAAGAAACTAGAAACTAGGAAAAACTGAAAATCATTCTAAAATTACTTTCTTACTTTGACTTATTATTGTCTCGTGTCTATTAATTGGGATTATCTATCCTATCCATCAAATTTGGCTGGGATACTGGTTTTTATATGAAAACCTAACTTTCGTGACTCATCTAGAAAACCAGGTCTTTACTTAGCTAGATATTCTTAATTAGCTTTTGTCTAGTCACAACGGCCGGGACCAAGTTCTTAACACTCCTCCAGAAGTACGAAGGAACTAATAAGGATACTATTAAGATGGATGATTGATGGGCACCTATCCAATCAGTAACGGATGTTCAGGTTACTTGACCTCATTGATCGAGTCTAAGTAGTAAGTAAAAGTTATTACTAAGAAACTCGTTATTCGTTGATTATGCGGTTTAAAATTCTGTCATATATTACATGGGAAATATTAGACGTGTGCTGGAACTACGGATGTTTCTTATCTTCGTTTATGCTATTGGTATAAAATTAGAATTACTGAAAGATTTTATTTCGTAGAATTAACGTTAAAATTTTTAAATTCAACTCAATATTAAGCAAATATACCAGAGCGAATATATATACCGTCACCATTACGAGTTTTAGTTAAGTGTCCCATCGTAATGGTGATGGTATATATTAATTCTGGTATATTTGCTCAATAATGAGTTGAATTTAAAAATATATTAGTTCCTCTGTACTTCAAGAGATATGTTAAGCACTTGGTTCCAGCCATTGTGATTAGATAAAAGCTAATTAAGAAGAGCTAGCTAAGTAAAGACCCGGTTTCCTATATGAGACAAGAAAGGTACATTTTCGTACAAAACCAGTGTCCCAGCCAAACTCGTTGTACTGGACAGATAAACCCGGTGAAATGACACGAGTCTGTAATAAGTTAAAGTAATAAATTAATATTTTAATGATTTTTAGTTTTTCCTAGCTTCTAGTTTCTTCGTTTATTTAGTCTAAAATAAAATTAGTGAACGACAAAAGCCCATTAAAAAATGCTGCACCAACCCGATGAACCGAAAGTAATTAAGTTTGAGCATACCGTCGACCCAAAAGGTCAAAGCTTTAAGTGGAATTCTGAAAGGAAAAAGGCAAATTACGCGCCCAAGAACTCTTTGGTAGGTATTCTGGATTGTATAGATATTTTTTCTATTACGTAAAAAAATTATCTTCATATATTTATTATTCGCTAGTATATTTAGTTCATATTTATTTCAAGTGCTTATGATAAAATAACTTTTTTTATTAAGAATAGTTTATTTCAAGTAAAGGCAAGATCAACCTAGTATCCATAAATAGAAATTAAGCACACCGAATGCAAGTTCAAAGCCCAATTTCGCAGAACACTACTCACATTTGATCTTAATCCAAATAGATTTGTTATAATCCCCGTGTATTTCAAAATAGAGAAATCCAGTAATAATCAATGGGGCTGTATTTGTTTCTGTTTCGTAACGCGATTAAGGGAATTGTAAAAAACCTTGATGACAGACGTAAAATGAAAGGATGAATTTAGTACAGTTTTTTATTACATATGCTATCAAGTAAAAATAATAACAGTTAATGGAGAAGAATCTTTTAAATTTTCTGGTCCATTTTTAAACTGGCATCTTATTAAGCATAAAAGTCTGGAGAAAGGAATTCAAAATTTATGCGATGTTATGCAGCGACTATTTCTAACTTTCTACGCCGAGCCAAATAATTATTTAATAAAAGAAGAAAATATTTAAAAAAATTTCTTGGAAATGAAGGAAAAAACTTCTAGGTGAAAATTACACTTTTTATATATGTATGTAATCCAGATGAACCGAAAGTAATTAAGTTTGAGCATACGATGAGTTATGGTTGACTTTGAGGGAACGTCTTGTTGAAAATATTAAAATCATTTTATTCATTTACGAAATTTATCTTATTATGATGAAAAATATTTTATGCCCAATTTTATTCGGATTAAATTATTTTTGGTTCCTACGGAAATCAATACGTTATACTAACAACAATATATTATTTTTATGTCGGTCATTAAGATACCACTGAGTATACACCAAACTAAAAACGTATTAAATTTACCAACATCGATAAAGCCAAGTCAGTCTATTTATTAATATTAGCATTAATTTTCACGATTTCAAAATACTTTCTCGTATAATTTTCATAGGCATACAAGCTTGGTGAATACCTCAAAAATAATAATATGTAGGTTCCTTGCCATATTTTTTCTATAAGTTTTAAGTAAACTTCTAGTAAAGCTACTTTGTCATAACTTTGACTTTAGCAGTTTCAAGGAAAGAAAGTTGAAATTTTCACCAAAAAAACTATTGTTGGAAACGTCATGTTTTGGAATTCTTAATTTTTTTTCTTAGAAATATTATATGAAACAAGGAATAAAAAAAACCTGAGGAAAAAGGCGCCAATAAAGCCATCTCAAAAATTTCTATAAAAAATGAAATATTTTTGTATTTAGTAACGATATATGTCCATGTGGGATGACATATTTATTTACTGTACCAAATTTTAAGTTTCTTTATCAAACGATTTGTGAGACATTTTTGGGGAACTTTTTAGCTCTTAATTCTTATATAGAATTTTATAAGAAATGGTTATGTAATCCGTATAAGTCGTTCTTTCAGTTAACATTCCACGCGATAAATATATTCCCTCTATATCACTGAAACAGATAAAGTTAAAATTATAAAAAAAAGTTAATACTCTAATTCAAATTTTACTGAAAAACTATTGCGACAATTCCAGATTTTTACGTTCTTAAAAAATATACAGGACAATTTATTTAAAAAGTGAAAAATAATATGATTATTTATAAAAAGTTAAAAAGAATAACCATGCCTAATTATGAATTTCAATGGGCTGATTTTATTAATGCCCAAATTTTTCTTGAATATATTTCTTAAATACGAATAGAACTTGCGCTATGATGCTGTAATATACTATTTAGGCGCACATAACCATAAATATTTATATGTGTCTAAGTGTGCACTGTACCCTCGTAGTGGGAATATTTGCCAGGTTTAGTTTATAAACATCCCACTCAATTTCAAATGTAAGACAATTATTCTTTCTTGAATAGTTACAATAAATGAAGATAGCTCCTATCTGTTATATATATATAAAATTAAAGATTACTTCGTTTAGATTAGTGTTTTATTGCAAAAAACTGAAAAATTTTATCTTACAGAGAAATATATAAATACTCGAAGTCACCAATAAATTATGTTGCTTTCGAATCTATTTTGGATTTTTTTGATAAATGGACATCGAGATGCGCAAAAATAATTCACGAATTTGGCTTAATGAAATCTATCAACCTCGAACAAAATTAAACCTCCCATATGTTTGCTTCCGTAATTATAACTTAAAAAGGATAATGTTAGTGACATTTCAAATAACCTTAGTGATTCCACGGTGTCTTTTTCCTGATAGATAAAAACGATATTATTATATTTTAATGAAAACGTTTCAGTGACAATTGCACAGTCGACCAAAGTACACTTCGTAAAATATTCAATAATTTCCTATACTATGTAAAATCTTTATAATTCAATGAAAGTTGATTGTGATAAAATATGTAATTAAATTTGAATATTTCGTTTTTTTTTACTTGCAAATGTGAAGTACATTATTAATTTTACATTCTTAATTTGTCACTTTTCGTTTCAGAAATCTAATGTAGATTAAATAATAGTACTTGAAATATTTATTTCAAACAATTAATTATTATAAATAATTTATAGAAAATAAAACGTAACGTTTTGAATGATAAAATACCATATTATGAAGAGCGTAGATTTTAAAAAAAACCAAATCAAGGGAAAATTTATAAGTCTGCAGTATTATTACAGAAATAAAAAGTAAACGTCTTATCGAATCCTTGTTTATGACTGTGTCTGGTCCAGCGGATAAAGGTCCACAAATGGACATTTGTCTAAATTTGCTTTACATATCCATTATTTAGCTAATATTTTTACTATATTATTAAACCGTTGGCCTAACAGCTATTTTAGTTTGTAAACTCATATATTCTAAGCTATTGATAAGCCCGTAAAGCCCAGTAGGACACTTTCAAAATTCCGACAATCATGTTGACCATTAACGTAATAACCTAACAATCCACCCTGAGCAAACCTTGTGGTTTACATCTGGAACCTCTCCTGCTTAGAAAAACGGCCTTTGTCCTAGTGTTAGAAATATGTACGAGTATAGCTTGTATCGTATACTAACGTTTAGTAGTTCCTAACAATTTGTTTTAAATTTGGTATCTTCATTTTCAATACTTTTAATCACATGTAATGAACGTCATACTCTTCTACTTGGAACTTCCTCATTTGCTTTAGTTATTACCAAAAATGCAATTTCTTAAATTTTACAATACAACCAAAATTATCATTTTAAAGTCACACTTTAGCCGAAATAACCTTTATATATATATATATATATATATATGTGTGTGTGTGTATATATATATATTTATATATATATATATATATATATATATATATATATATATATACATACATACACACACACACATATATATACTAAAATAGACTAGGATGAAATCAACAGAAGATGTATCAACATATATGATATGCGAAAACAAATATAAAACAAAAAAATGTGTTAATTTTTATCATGAAACATTTCCCTGTATGCCGAACTTTGGAGTAATATATTGTTTTTAATTATTGAATATATTTGGCGTTAATTTTGTAGAAATTCATTATTCACAATTAAATGAAACTACGTGATGTAGTATTATTTCTACTTTCTTTAATTTCTTTACCACGACCTAGGTTTCGTTGTATTACATGTTCAGGGGGGATATTAGCAAAGATCTTTGCTTATATTCCACCTGAAGATGTTGTAATACAACGAAACCTAGGTCGTGATAACGAAATTAAAGAAAGTAGAAATAATACTACATCACGTAGTTTCATTTAATTGTTTATAATTAGCAGTTAAGTTTTGAGATGCAATCGAAAATGCCTAGTAACAATTTTTATCGACCTTTAATCTCTTTTAATGTCAACGTGAGTATGACACCTCCACGTCCCGTTAAATTTTTAACTTGGTATAAAATTCTGGAGAATAAATCAGGTTAATGGAACTAAGTAAATTCCTTAATGGGAAAATATTTATGTAAACTTTTGTCAATAATCTAAGAAGATATAAGCGAAAAAATTTTTACATACTTGTAAAATATATATTAGGCAATATATTTACACACTGGGAATTAATAATATTTCAAGCGGTTTAATAAAAATAAATGTTACTACATCACTAGCGATGTTCTTTAACGCTTATTGTAATACTCCCTCCAGAAAAATGCAAAATAAAACAGACATTTACCGAATGTTAATAGAGAAAGACAAACAAATATTCGGAAATTTCCGTAGTAATAAAGAAAATAAGTATCGTAATCACTCTGAGCTGACCAAAATTATATATTCGTCATATGTTCCCATAAAGTTAGCCTCTCATTTGTTCCTTGGATGCGTTTCAAAAGCGTGGCGTAAAGCAATTAAACATTTGAAACCGTATCAATGATTTTAACTACATCAACTTTAAGAAAATAAAGTTGTATGCTACAAATACACGAATTCATGTATTGTGTTTCAGATGATAACAAAGCTTTTTTTATAAAACATAATATTTAAATCGTTATAATGTATATAAGTGTATATAAAACTGTCTGGCTGTAAGTCAACTTCGCTTGATAAATGAGTTTGTTTACAAGTTTTTAAATTAGAGGTTAGTCTGGTTCTTATTTTCCATTCCGTAAAGTTCCATTTTCTTTTTTTTTTAATTGTTTTTAAAATGTATCACCTACTTTGACCTACGTTTAATGTTGTTTTAGGTTGCTTAGTACGAATTTACATGTGTCATTGTTTTATATTTAACTCATAAAAAATTTAAGTCATTATATTTTCCTTCATAGCTAGGTTTTGAACATTAATATTGGTATATTCGTATATTTGTAATAATACTATTATCTCTCAGTGTTATCAAATTCGAAGATTGATTTTATTTTATGTATTTTATATTCCAGCCTTCGTTAGTCTCGTTTAGCTCTTAAGTGTTGTGGCATTAAATGTTGCAATGTAGCATTTATTAGATTTTGAACAAAAATCTGTGTTTACTAGTAAAATGACACTGTTATATTATATTTTCATTTATTATATACAATAACATAATATGTTGAATTTCATTTTTTTTCAATTTACAATTTATTTTGATTAGTTTTGCTATTGCTTCGATCTTTGTTTTTAAAAGGAACGCAAAGTTGTAGAGCAAACATTTTTAACAGACCTTTTGTTGGTATCGGAGTTGGTTTGTTTATTGTGTCCACGTCGCATCCGTGCCGCCTTAGAATCGAGACCTATATCATTAACGTCGGATATTTGTCATGTAGAATATCGTGAAAATGTCCTATCCGGGATCAATCCGGTCTCTTGTTCGGTCTGGTATTCTCGTCAATTAAAACATATAAACATTTATGTCACGTTTGGATGATTGTGTACCATGTGTTTACTTAACCTACTATTTTGAGTTACGCCCTAGTAGTTAGATAATGGTAATCGTTTTTAGACAGTTAATTTTTAAGGTTAATTATTAATCAGGATTTATTACTTATGTATTGATCTGGTGAAGTTATTTATGAAAAGAAGAAGCAAAGTATTTATGAAAGTGAAGTTATTTCTTTCATGATTGTGTGATATTTCATTTGCATCCGCTTTGCGGTCATAGCTTCTTTTTTATAGTGGCTTTCCTCTTTACATCCGAACGTCATACTCATCTGTATCGACTATCTAATATCCACCATATGATCATACACGCAGTCTTTCACAATAAATGCTAATGAGGGCAAGATAGTACTTGCTTTTTGCGAAGGATTCTATCCAGATTTCTTGATGCCTCTGTATGTGAGCAAAATGTTCATTTTTAATATTGTACTTTTACTTTCCCCTAACCATGGGTTAGTTGTTTTTTGTGTGCTTACGTTAAGCCAATAGAATTAAGCTCATTTCACAATTCTTTAGATGATACCGATAAGATTAGGAGTTACTTTTGTTTTAGTTTTTTACCGAGGATGCAAATATAGGAGAGTGGTTAGTAAAGTCATTTGTACTTGAAAAATTTATTCAAAATGTTCTTGTTAACACCGTAGAAAATTTTAACTAAAAAGAAGCCGAAACATCGTTCAACCTATATTATAAAATTTTATTTATTGAAAGTAAATAGCGTTTCCAAAATGTTGTACGCTACGTGTTAAAGGTGTCCAGGATATAAAAAAAATGTTTATAGACCTGAAAATTTTCTTAATCATGTTTGAAGATTTAGGTATTTTATAAATTAGTGTATGTTCAAACATCGCTTTTTCTCCAATTTGCTCAATTTATTAATTACTTTCAACACGGAACTCTATGAAAGTTCAATTTCAAATCGACTGTCTGTCTGTCAGTTTATGACATTCGTTTTTTTCTTGAACCCCTTGACATAAGAACTTGAATAATATTTAATTGTAATACAGATATATATATATATATATATATATATATACATGTTTTGGAAATTGAGGAAGGGAAACAAATAGCCTAAAAGAAAATAAATTTAATGCATAATATCTCAAAAAAATTCTTTTATTTCATGTGTTGCATTTTTTTTTGGTTTTGATTGCAAAAATATGAGTATGTGTCTCAATTCAGAGAGCAATTTAAATGAAAGGAAGTTGGTAAAAGGCGCAATCTTCACATTTTCTATATTATTTCACACTCTATAATATTTTCAATAATGGTACTTATCCCACTTATCTTAGAAGCAGATTTAGTCACTTGTCTGCACATGGTATAAAGCTACGTTCTAAAAACCAGCTCAGTCTCCGTTTTTCCATGCATACAACCATCTTTTATAAAAAGTCCTTTGCTGTCCAAGCTTTAAGACTTTGGAATCGACTAGATCAGGATACCAGGAACTCGCCATCCTTAAATATGAATACATTCGAAAGATCGTGTGAAAAAGTCCTTCCTTTCATAATACCTCTATCCTACCGTTCCTAATTCCATTTTGCCCCCATTTTCCCTGTTCCCAACCATAAGAAGATTTATAATTTACCATTTTTTCAGTTTTGTGTTCTTCATATGCATCTTAGTTTTGATTATTTATATGTTATACAATTTTTGTCATTCGTTATGTCCTAAGTTTCTTTTTCCTTGTTAATGTCTTTTACAGTCCTCCATATTACAAAATGTTGCAAAATGTGGTTGACTGCAAAGATTCATTTTGTAGCAATAAGTCCGCAAAATGCATGTGTGTCAAAGTATTAATATTTAAATAAATAAAATGAATCCACTGACATGCAGTGAAAAATATGCAATGAAAATAGGTCCTGCCCCTTTATTTCCGAAATTACTGATCTTAAAATTATGAAAAAATAGGATTTAAAAAGCCAACGGAAATGTTGAAAGAAAATTATAACAATGATTCCACTTAACCATATTAAGTATTATTAAATATTAATTACATTAGAAAATCCATACGGTGACTAATAATAAATAAAGTGATTTCACTTCGAAGTACATAATATTTAATGCCCCAGCTAGACTCATATTAAGTCGGTTTTGTATAACATAAATATATCATTAATTTTCGACCTTACAGAGGGACACGCGCGAGCGTTTTTTTATATCGTCGTATACGCACGTGTTGTATATGTGCACGCGTGTATGTTCATAATACGAAGACATAAAAAAAAATTGTAACTTAACAAATATTTCTCTACATCCGACGGCATCGAGTACCTTGAAGTCTAAACGTATCATGTTCTGATGTCGTCTCGCTTTCATTAATTTATCGATAAGATACTAGTAAATCTAAGCATAACATTTCTTAATGCAACTTTACGAAATTAAAAATATTCTCATAATTATCAAAAATTCTGTTAAAATCATATCTTTCCAAACTTATTCAAAGATAAACCTATGCCTGATTATACTTATGTAGCCTTTTTCTCCTTCATTTATAATTTTCAGTTTTTAACAATAACAAACCTTCATTTTAACATTTTTCTTATGACTTATGTTTATTTATCTATTTAATATTTTTATTTTGGGGAAAAAAATCAAAGACATCTCTATAATTTAATCTGGGTAAAGTTCATGACCACTTCTCTTTTAAAGTACCACACCCAAGGTTTTAAAGGAGGTACTGACTGAAGTTATTTTATTTACGAAAAAGTATTTAAATTTTGTATAATTCATTTACAGGGCAAAAAAATTTCATTCTATTTACGTTGTTGAAAAGAGTTCTTTGAGCAAAGTACGTATTTTATAGTATTTTGTATTATTATAAGAAACTTTTCCTAGGGTCAACATTGTAATGTTTTATTACCAGACTTATCCTGATGACTATATTATAAACATCTTATCTTTAAAAAACCCACAGTAAAATTATTTTTGGTATTATTAAAAGAAACTTTTCCTAGGGTCAAAATAGTAATGTTTTATTACCAGACTTACCCTGATGGCTATATTATGTACATCTTATCTTTAAAACACCAACATTAAAATTATTTTTGGTATTATTAAAAGAAACTTTTCCTAGAGTAAAAATTGTAATGATTTATTACCAGACTTATCCTGATGACTATATTATAAATATCTTATCTTTAAAAAACCCACATTAAAATTGCTTTCGATTATAATAGTTTGTAAGTTATAAAAATTATATACACAAGATGTTTTGGCAATTATCGCTACATATAGAACTATTAATTTAAAAAAAATAATCAATAACTATATGTAGTCTTCCCCAATATATAATGTTACAAAGTACATATCACTTTAAATATTGCCGGTAAGCAAACCTTGTCTCGAAACCCCGGCTCGAATTAGTCTTTTTGATAATTAAAGTATTAAAATTATAAAGAGTAATTAAAAAAATAGCTTAAAAAATAATATCATCACCTAAAAGAAGCTAGCCCAAATTTGATTTTAGTTGGCCAATATCCATAACCTGGAAACGTGAGTTCACGAACGCAAAGTTTTTCCCTATTAGGATCAATACATTTTTTAAAATATATAATTATTTATTACACGATATTTTAAAATAAATTTCATTTAATAAAAGTAATATACCAATTTAGTGAAAAGAGTTTCGAAACTTTTGTCTCGAAATAAAAACTGCACGAAATTGTTTTCAAATCAATTATCAACATGACTGCGAATTAAAAATAAAAACTTTTAAAAATCTCTCCAATTTTTCCAACAAATATAATCCAAGAAAAATAAGAATAAATATATAGAAAGAGATATAAGTTATAAGCAGCAAGTTTACAGCAATAACTACTTCCTGAATATTTGTATTGGCTATTTGGACTTAACTTAATATTTTTGACCTGTTTTTTTTATTAAGTAACATACTTGTTTATAGTGAAAGCAATAGAAATATTATTATCTGTAAAAATCTATTCTACCTGACGAATTATTTAAATTCCTTTTGAAAAAAGTATAACATCCGTGCCTTTAAGATGAAAAAACAAGAGTACAATGAAAAGTCTTAAATTTAGGTTATAAAGAACTCATGAGTCTGTCTATGAAAATTTAATCAGCATTTTTTACAAAATATCTTAGAACATAACAAATCGTTCCTTGGCGAGACATGTGCTTAATTCAAGGACATATAAACGGCATTAACAATTATATTGATGACAAAAATGAGTCGAGGAGCAGCTAGTTTTGTTCAAATTGGTTTTGATTAAAAATTATTAAAAGATTAACAGTGTGTAGATTTTAATTATAACTGATTATATTAACTATAAAAAATACAATCCTGTTTTGTTTCTCACCGGTTAGCAGTGAGAGGTATTCCGGGAACGATAGTAGATATTGACTTTTTCAAAAAAGACGTTAATAATCCTAAATGAGCAAATAATATTGAGGTATAAAGTTTCAAAAAAATTAAAATTTTCATTAAAAAATTATTAACGCATGTAATTTTATCGTAATAGAGCCAAACACCTATTAGATTTTAATTTATAATGCAGTTGACCATAGAGATTTCAATAAAGAATTAAGTTAACATTGAACATAAAAAATGTGTACATTAGACTTTAAAAATGCACAATAAATGGATAACATAACATTGGAATATGATTTCGTGCCTTGGAAATAACTGTCAAATATTCTAATGACATGACCATTTACAAAATTCCTGCTACGGCACACTGGAGGTCTTCAACATACACTAGTTTGAAAAAGCGTGCAGAAAAGATTTCACATTTAATAATTCTTTAATCTACATTCATTTTATCTAAAAAAGGAAAAATGAGTTAAAGGTGAAATTTAAAAATGAAAGTGAATAATACTTGAAGGTTTCTAATATATAATAACCGTATCTTTTACGCGCAATGCCCATATTAAGAAGAGAAAATAACTTTGGCTCGTCGATGAAATATATGTCTCACATGATTCCATTTACTAAAAATAACCACCAAGTCCAAGGCGAACCTGCAGGATTATTGGTCTCTAATAATGAGTTGACATTTCTAGATACCGAAGTATATATGAAGTCCGGGAAAAGTTGACATCTTTTGGGTCTACAGCCTTTATATAGATTATGTTATCTAAGGCTTTTAAAAATTAATAAATAATAAGAAAGCTTTTTTATGTTTTAATATAAGCAAGCTACGGTATATATGTAGCTACGGTGACAAATTGGTCCTTTATACATTCCTAATCATAAGGAATTAATAACAACAATTTTTCTATCTCGTTTATATTTTTAAAAGAATTAAGCTATTTGGAAAACATTTCCATATAATTTTATGCTGACATTTTTGTAAATATTAACCTAATTTACAATTAAATGAAACTACGTGATGTAGTATTATTTCTACTTTCTTTAATTTCTTTACCACGACCTAGGTTTCGTTGTATTACAACATCTTCAGGTGGGATATTAGCAAAGATTGCTAATATCCCACCTGAAGATGTAAATGAAACTACGTGATATAGTATCATGTAGTTTCATTTAATTGTGAATAATGAATTTCTACAAAATTAACGCCAAATATATTCCATATTAACCTCATTATTAAAATTCCCCATTTCTCTGGTTGATGGTTTTCGAAAATATTCTAAAAAAAAAATCCTTTAGAAAAATTTTAAAAGATATGTTTTAAAACTCACTGCTGTGTAAGCTTTTATTAATACTCGACACGATGATAGTGAAATAAATTTATTTTCTACCGAAATAGGAGCAGAAATTTACGATATCCCTCGAAATGGAAAATCTCTCTCAAAACAGAAGTTTTACTTTTTACAATAAAATATCTTAACAAACGGACTTCAAAGAAGTAGGTAATAAAAAGTAAAAAAAAATTAACTCATAATTAATTCCAAAATAAGTAACGATTGTTCATGATAAATAACTAAGTTACTTATTTAAGAAGCCGGTGCCAGCACCGCCGATCAACTTAAACAAATGAAAAATTGTAAATTATCTATACTCCCTTTAGGAATCTGCTTCGTATTGTGAGTATATGAGAAGTTAGGTTTTAAATTTACTTTATAAATTAAACTGAATTATAAATTTGTTCAAGTTGGCCGACAGTGCTGGCACATACTTCAAAAATAAGTAACTAAGTTTTTATTGCGGATAAATAAGTGAATATTTTGAGTTAATTTAGAGTTAATTATTTTTAATTTTCTAATACTTACTTTTTTGAAGTCGGTTTGTTAAAATATATTTCATCTTAGAGTTTTTAGTGGCTAATATTAATAATCAACACACTAACATTCAATTATTTATTTCTTGGAATATTGTATGATTATTAAAAGTTATTGGCAAAAGCTAGTATAAAGATAATTTCCTCTTTGTCTACACTTTGTTATAAAAACACACGGAAACGAAGCAAAAGTAATAGCTGCCAGTAGTTAGCTGTTAGCCGTTGAGAAGTTCCGTTCTCCATATCCAAATTCCAGTATCAGATTTTGCAAAGTGATAAGTAAAGTAACAACTAATTAACATCAAATGTATTGAATTACGATTGATTTATATAGTCCGTTAAGGAGTTGCATTATTCATATTCAGAACTTATAATCAGACTCTCATCTGGTCGATGGTGCAGTTGTTTTGCAAAGCAAAAACTACCAGAAGTGAATATCTTGAATTATGGTTTATTTATTATCATCTGATAACGACTTCCATTGTTCATCCCCAGAACTCATCATTAAACACTGATCTGGTATTTGGTGTAGTAATTTTGTAAAGAAACAACTACCCGTAAGAAACAACTAATCGTAGTGGATTTACTGTCATTTGTTATGGATTTTCATCGTTTATATCCGAACTTTACCATAAAACCAACATCACGTTTACGTGGAACTACCCCTATAATATCCTTTTTTTAATAAAAAAAATAATCACCCAATTCGGTTAACTCAATAAAGAATTTTCATTGAACATACATACAAAAAAGATTCCGATGAATTGAGAACTTCCTCCTTTTTTGAAATCGGTTGAAAAACGTTTTTATTTATACCACGACTCCTTAAAACTGGATTAAATTTAAGTTTGACATAAAAAATGGTTTTCACAGAAAAAATTATGTGATAAACAGAAATAAATATGATTTCATAAGTCTTAAATTTTCCTTTATTTTTATATTGAACCAATCATAGTAAGACTACATATTTTTATTGGTAATATGGTTGATAATTCATTAAAATGCCTTAATGGTATTATATCATTTAAACTCTTACACTTATTGTCGAGTGTTGCATATAAATAGGCTAAATATATGAAAAAAATATAGTTTCATTTATACATTAAAACACCGTCTTGTAGATCAACTTCATATAAGTTTTCACTGTCGAATAAACTCCTGCACCAATACAAATCTTGATAATCGCTCGCGCCTACAAACCCGGTGTCTGCTTGCGTTGAATTCGGATGTTGTCTTGCTGTAATTAATGGATACAGGAAGCGTTTTCGCGTGGTGTACTAGGGCTTCTTCCGTTGTTTAATCGATTTCCGATAATTACCACAGTCTTTACAATAGCACTACAAAGCTTAGAGGATTACATTACACGACATAATTATCGCAAAATTGTAAATATATATATCGGGTAAATTAATTGGGATTTAGTAGCTACATTTGAAAAAAAACAGAACTCTTATGATTTCTTTATGTCCATTTGTCCATCTGGTAAAATAGGAAGTAAAAAGTGATGATGTAAAACCTGCAACAAAATGTTTAATACACATCCATTACTGTAATACAAAACCATTAGTTATTTTCTGATGAAAGCAAATATTAATAACGAATTTTACTTATTAGAAGTAGGTAATATACATTTACATTTATATCTTAGAAATATCCTTAAACTAGTGTACATACAGCTACCGCAAGTTCATATCATTTCTAAAATCCCACCGAAATTTCTCTATACGGGCAGGTGAAAAAATCAGTTCTAGAATTCTTTTGACGATACATAGAAAATAATAGAAAAATTTCAATATTCATAAAACACAGCTTGAAATTTGTAACGACTCACTCCAATCACCGTCACAATCAGTCCAGACACTGATTAATAATGAAAGAAATTATCATGCAAAATATATCTAATATTTTTGTTATCCGATATTATTATTATCAAAAATTTCTATCTGGGATTAGTTTTGATAAATTTACTATGTTTACAATTTTTATATTGAGAAGCATAAACTTAGTTTTTATACTGAGAAGCACATAACGTTATTTTTATATTGTATAGCTTATAACTTAGTCTTAAAAATTATATCAAAATTGGCAGAAATTGAAAATGGAACAATAAATCTCTTAATTTTCCTTGTTATGTTTTTCTGCATATCGAAAAGTAGTATTTTAATAAAAGTGTCTTTTTAGTAGAGGAAGTTTTAAATCGTTTAAAATAAATTCGTTAGTAATTGTATTACAAGGTGTACTCTGCTTTTTAAATACGAAAAATACAAGATAGAAATCGATCGAAGTAGATGTATGTATCGAATACTCTCATGCGAGGTGTGAGACTTGGTTCACTGAGATTGATATCGAAATACAATTAAACAACAAATGAAACTTAGCTGCGGCTTATTCATTCAGCCATAAGCACAAGGGTGCATATTAAATGATTATATAATTGATTAAATTCTCATGAAATGAAATTTGGCGCGTGTATATTTAAAATATTAGATGTTTTGCTACAATTAACATAATTTTTCATGGATATATTATGCATCCGCTTGTTGAAACATTAATATTAAACGAATTAATCATTAATATGGACACGAAAATATTTCTTCTAAAAAGTATTTCAAAATTTTTAATTGTACCTTCAGTAATAAATAAATTATCTTTCATTCATTACTAACAATATAAATACAAGATGTAGGAAATTACTTGCAAATACCTATATCAGACTAGATTACATTAAATTTAAAATTTGAGAGCAAACAAAACAAATGAAAAAAGACGCATTCTGAGCAACTTGAAATATATTTACTTTTACGATGAATTTACGGTTAAATTTAATTATTTCCTAACTTTTAACCTTGGCTTTTGGTATGCTTAAAGTTTAAATAGTTAATGTAAGCAGCTTTAGAGAAAATTAATTGAAATTATAAAGTGCGAATTTTGATGTTTTAATCAGAATACGTATATGACCAAAGTAGTTTTTTACATTGCGACTTAATATATATTTCGTATTCTGTTACTTTCTTTTTCATTAATTGTTTCTTGAATAACTTTTCAAATAATTTTTCCTCGATGGGTATGTATTATATTTGTAATTTATTTAAAAAAATTATTAAAAAGTTAACAGAAAACATAAAGAATGTTTCAAAAAAGTGAACGGTAAAAATTAGACATTTAAATCAAATTTATTGAAATTATGATAAATGAACTCTCAGATTTTAATCGAAACATATATGTTTTACATATTACACAAATTAAAAAAAATATTTCATATTTTACTCTTTTTTTAATCCAGTCATATTTAAGTATGCCTTAAATACTTTTCTTAGCGGACACATATTAAATTTGTAATTTATTATATGAAAAAATTACGAATTATAGAAAATCATTTAAAATGTGCCTAACAAGTGTATGGTAAATTTCTGTGAGAAAATTTCTGATAATCAGGCCTAATATAATGTATAAGTAATGCTTGAGATCGTATACTGGTTTGTGCGTATAACAATTACACTACACACTTAAAAATACAAACATTTACGCGTTCCAAAAAGGTAGCAATATTTAAGCAGCCTTCGCGTGCAATAATATAAATGCGGACTTAAGTACTTTTCTTAGACAAAATATGAACTGCCTATTGGTGTTTCATCACGTTTGAAATGTTTCAGCCATTACTTTATTTTTTTTCTAACATAAATTTTAACTTATTTTGCCATATTCGACACAAAATAAGTATGTAGTAAAGTATGTATTTCTTATACGCACATTCGTTATGTGTGTGTAAGAAAAACAGATTTAAGTGTAAAGTCACCTTAATTTTGTAAAAAGGCAATAGATCTTTTAAATAGAATACAATTTTAATCGTCTTTTATTAATTTGAGGTTGGAATAAATAAATATTATACCAACGTTTATCATCAACTTTATTCTCACAGGTCTCTTAACTAACGATACAAGGGTTAGAATTATAAATCAATTGAACCGTGTATAGAGATTAATTAATTCAGCTCCATGCGAACGATTTCAGTTTAAATAAATTACATTTAAATGATTTTGGAATGGTTACTGTGTCATGAACTAAACCCGATTTCTACACATCCATCACAAGCAAGAATTATATTAAATTTGTTACACATTAAGCGTGACTAATGTAATTCCTTAACACTTATAGGAATTGATGTAAAATAACGTTCATCTTTTTGCAATTTCATTCTTCATACTTTACGATCTTTTATAATTTGATATAAAGGTGAAATCATATGTAAAGTTAATTGCTAAAATTCATTTTATTATTTTAAATAAATAACCCTTTCATTTCCTATATCACTAAGCGTCAAATTACAGCTGCAGATATTTAATCCCTAAAAGATATTTTATTAAGAATTAGCTGTAGCGTGGTATATTTTGTCTACTCAGTAAAAATGAGATGTAGTCATTAATTAATCAATAATCATGTGATCATTAGCAGGCAGACTTTACATTATTTATAATTTTTTAACAGTCTAATGCCATGTGAGTAACATGTTTATCAAACGTAAATGCAAGAATTTTACTTTAGTTTCTCTAGCAATTTCTAAGCTGTTTTAATTCAAACTAATAAAATATTCTAACAGTTAGATAAATAGAAATATTAATTTCAACAGTGAGTAACATTTTTAAAATTTCTTTAACAGTTTTGATGCAATGCGTTGTCAAACAGCCAGACGGGCAAAGTTAATCTTAAAAATCATGGCATTTTTTTGGACAGTTTATTTTTAGTTCTTCAGCTTACTATCTTAAAAAAATTTTGGGTAAAACATAGTTTTTGCTTACTGTTAGATTGTGTATATGCAAAAATCCATTATTAATAATTGTTATCAATATTAATTAAGAATTTTTTTTATTTTTTCCAGTACATAGGTATGAACTACATAACTAAGCCTTGTTTAAAATATTGCCTATGGATAGTTATGAAGCTTAACTACCACGCTCGAAATGATTACAGTTAATTTAATTTATTTAACATCTCATACATATTCGCATGTTTTAATTTTTTTTCATGTAAGTAATTTCAAACCGCATGTTCGTCGCAATAGCTACATTTTTATTCATAGA
This sequence comes from Druceiella hillmani, assembly GCA_039881145.1. Classification (NCBI taxonomy): domain Eukaryota; kingdom Metazoa; phylum Arthropoda; class Insecta; order Lepidoptera; family Hepialidae; genus Druceiella; species Druceiella hillmani. The sequence continues at coordinate 27,223,137 of JAYKKI010000020.1, forward strand.
GAAATACAAATATAAATATAGACATTATCTTCAAAACATCGAATTAGTATATATTACATTTGAAAAAAATCGTAGCAAATTATTTTAAAATATACTCTTCAAACTCCCGATATATTCACACATAATATTGTATCTAAACAATCAAATACTCCGAATGAATGAAGAAGAACCAAGCTTATGCAACTAATTATACAATTTATCACATTTTACGAGAATTCTAATAATTTATGTGTTTACCAAAAAACATTATATTTATTAGTATAATTTATAAACAAAGCTATTCAAATGTTTGTCATATTGGACAATTACTGTAATTATAATAGGATATTAAATCAATGTTTATAAAACGAGTTTATTTCACAACGCTAGAAGCGATTCGATGTCGTCTTGTTGTAATCAATGTACATAGCTCCTACGCGTGAAACTGAATGAATTTCCCGTAAGCCTTATTCCCTGTTTAATAGTTTTCTTAAATCAACCGCAATACATAAAAGTCATCGGACTTAAGTGACTTATCGATATATCTACTCCGATAAGAGTAATTTATTACTCGCCATCAAGTCATTAGGTTATATAATAAATAATGAATTTACTTTAAATAATTTACAACCCCTTGCTTTTAAAAAATTCAAACAAAAACACTATCGATTTAAGGAAATTTTAATGTATAAAATTATTTAATTAAGTCTTGCATGTAGAAAGTAACTAAAAGATTTGCGTCTTTTAAGAAATTATACGAAACATTAGAGTAGTCTCTGCTTGTTTGATATAAATACTTGAAACCAAGAATGTGCTAAAAATACATGTGATTTCCATAAAAAGACACCATGATAAAATTAGGATGCCTATTTTCAAGCGTATGGACAGATAATAAAACATCTTTAAAAAATAACTCACTTGAAAAAAGTAAGTACAAAAAGGTGAAAAGTAATTAACTCAAAATAGGTACCGACTTATTCGCAATAAGTAACTAAGTAACTTATTTTTGAATTTTGGTGCCAGCCGTGTCGACCAGGTACCTATTTTGAGTTAATTTCTTTTTACTTCCTTTTTTCTGAAGTGGGTTTTTTAAAAAACTATTTTATTTTAGAATTTATAATGATGACTGATATTGTTCATCACACTATAACTAACATTCAATTATCATTTTTATTAGAATATTATATAATTATTAAGAGTCACAGGTAAAAGTATTGTATGGATAGTTTCCCCTTTTAATAAAATTTGTTATCAACAACACACAGAAAAGAAGTGATAGTAGTTGCCATCAGTACTTAGTTATTACCCGTTGACCAGTCCTGTTCTGCATATCCGAAGCCCAATACCAGATTTAGCAAAGTAATAAATAAAGTAACAATTACCCAATAGCCAATAGCTTTAATCATAATTGATTTACTACCATCCGTTAAGAAGTTGTATTGTTCATCTCCAGAATTCACCATCAGACATGGACCTGGTCGATGGTACAGTTATTTTGCAAAATAAAAACTACTAGTAGCAAATATCTTGAATCACGGTTGATTCATTAGTATCCGTTAAGGAGATCCATTATTCGTCTTCAGAATTTATAATTAGACACTGACCTAGTCGACGGTGTGGTTATTTTGTAAAGTAACAATTACTAGTGGCGAATATTATCAACCACATGTGATTTTCTAGGATATTTTAAAGAGTTCGATTGTTCATTTTCAGAAATCATCATCAGATCCTGTCCAGGGCAGGATCTGATGATAAGTGGTGTAGTTAATTTGCAAAGTAGCAGCTACCTGCAGCAGATATCTTGAATTTTAGTGGATTTGCTGCCATTCGTTAGGGATTTCCATCGTTCATTTCTGGACCTCATCATCACATTATCATGATATTTATATCAAACCACCCATAATGAGCCCCTTTCAATTAAAAATAAGAAGACACCTTGATAACTAATTATTGGTAAACAAACATAAAAAGAAGATTCCGATGCATAGAGAACCTCCTTCCTTTTTTGAAGTCGGTTAAAAAGTCGAACGTTCGCAAAAGTAATGATTTTGGTCTTTCACATGTGAGAAAAAAGGCTTAATAATGTCATAAAGAAGAAAATACTGTTTAAATAAAAAAAATGGAAAAATCATGGGTAGAACTAATATTCCAATTAACCTTGAATATCTGGGATAATTTAAATATAACATGTATTCCTAATGAAAATGCCCATGCGTTAAAAACAAATTTTATTCGTATTTATAATAGTACGAAAGCGATAAACCACATATTTTTGCTTTAGTTAATTTCCAAGTCAGCAACTAAAGCAAACAGCTATCAGAATATTTTACATATTGATGTCCAGAATTTTACTTAAAGTGAAAACAATGTATCACATATTATACATTTCTGTTTTAAATTGATAATTAATGTTAAAGATTGAATGTACGTAAAAGCTTGCGAGTGAACTTTGAACACTTAATAGGGTGTCAACTCTTTCTACTAAAACAACAATTAAAACAAAAGCATATTTTTTGTAGAGATTATTGTAAGACATATCGGGATCAAAATAACCCCCATCGTTTCTTGCCTCGATTTGAGACAGGCATTGCAAAATAAAGAAAATTTTGTGAACGTTAATAAATTACGAGTCATTTTCATATTTAAACTCTTTTACCATTCCGACTAGTCACATTACTTTCATATTTTCGTGACGCTCCTAATATTAATGTATTAACTCAAACAAATATATTTTGTTTTGAAAAAAGTCATAACTGTAACTTTAGTTACATTAGGAAATATCATATACTACACTAAAGCGAGATGTACTTTTTAATTTTAATTATTTTTTTCAAAAAAGCTACCCAGCTTTCATGTTTAACTATAACAGTAACCTTCAAAATCGCTGAAACTTTGTAACTGTACTAATTTACACCATTTCATCACCCTTTCTTGTCATATATTTATGGGCAAGCGCCTAAATGAAGTGACATTTCATGTCCATACTTCGTCTGATCACCACGGCCAGAGTATAGTAAAAAAGTAAAAGGATATTCACGAGCATAAGCGGGAAAAGCGCCCTACGATAAAGTTGTTAAATATATAAAATTGTTAACAGAATTCACAAAAAGCCCTACTTACCGCATATTTTTAAGAAGCTGGTTCTTCTCGTCATTTTGAACGTAAAATATATTGATGAAAGTGGAAAAAACTCTAGCGTTTTCAAAATAATTACCTTCAAAATTTGAAGTTAAAAAAATGAAATTCTTGTACTAAAATTTTTCATTGTATTTATTGTAACAAGTAATATTATTATCAAGAAAATTTTTATTGAGTAATGGCAATAAAACAAACTATATATTTTTTATTACTTTTAAATAAATATATTGGCTATAAATTTTAAAATTATTTGATATGTTAATTTAAGATGACCAACGATTTCAGTTTATTCTACAGAAATATAATCGGAGCACGGCTGGTTTATTGGAGACGCCATCAATAATAATTTATGGACAGCAACTCAGAGAAAAAGTGAAGGCAGCGGGTAGCGGAACGAATAATCATCTGCAAGACCGAAAGCTCTTGAACATTATAGTTCTATATGCGTAAAGAAGGAAAAAACTGACAAAATAATTATTTGAATTTCGTATAGCGAATTTATAAAAAGTAATATTTGTGCCACCCATCGTGCAAATAGCTTTTGCTTCCTCTTACATATATGTTTTAAATTCATAGCTTAAATATTTTTTGTAATTTCACTGAATCCTCTTTCATATATCATATTCAATCATCTTTCGAAAAATATAAACTCATATGCAGGTAAGGATGTGTAATATGTATATATGTAAACACGGATAACGATCATTAAGGAGAATGACGCAGCAAGAGGACGAAGTACAAACAAAAGGAGTTATATGATAAAATATTATAGCATATGTATTTCAAAATTATATTATATACATTCCACGGAAGAATATCCTTTTATGTTGGCAAACTGAGCAAGCACGCAATGCTCCTCAGTCCACTGACTGCTTCGTTTTGACGAAGCTACTACGCCGAACGATGGGCTCAATAAGGAAAAATTTTCCGAATATTATGGCATGGAGTCGCGTTGTTAATGTGAATCCCATCGCTGCATTGGACCTCGTATATGCATCGCTAAACCTATCTATTTGTCGGTAGAGTAATTGGAATATTTCGGCAGGCGCATATGTATTACTAATACGGACAGTCGATAATTTTCTTTGTTTATTTATTTTTTACGTTAATCTCTGCCACCACACGTCTGATCACAAAAAATATTTTTAGGTTAAAAAGAGGAAGCTTATAGTCCGTAAATTATTAGCTAAGACTGTAGGAGCGACGTAGTAGTAAAAGTAAGTAGGAGAACACTGCACGGCATAGAGAGACCAGTTTCTTATTGACTGAGCTTTCCAAGTGTTTCCACCGACAAACCCCCGGCGATTTTCGCGGGGGGAGGGTACCATAAATAAAACAATTCTACGTAGGTTAACCGCCAGATACAGTTAGTATTTATATAAAACATATAAAGCTGATTAAATTTTCCGTTCGTCCATGTGTGCTATTTTATTATATACAGTCGTCATACTCTTTTCAGAATTACTGATCTCAGCGATTATAGCGTTGCTTTAACGATGCGTTTTCATTTTAGTCGATCGGTAGCGTTTCAAGAACACTCTGTAATGCTAGTTTTGTCGCCATTTTTATCAGAAATTCTGCCTCGTGGCCTTTTGCCTTCAACTTGTCCTTGCATCATTGAATACTATAGAAAGTGGTTTACCAGAGATTTTTTCGAAAATTTAAGAATTACAATTCGCGGTGGACTGCTCTTCGCAATTAGCGGTTAAAAGAAAGACTTTATGTCTTTCTTCGATTCTAAAGTTCTCTATATTAGAGATATTGGTGCGGTTAAACTCTTTGATTGTAAAATATTTGATGAATTTAGTTACATTCGGTTATGAACTTTTATCGAATACAATTAATTACCCTAAAAATGACTGTATTAATATAAAATAAGTTTAAACAATGTTGTTTGTGTGATGTAAGTTTTTCCTGAGATTTTTAACTTACTGTTAATATTAAACGCGCACTTTGCAAAAAATTTTTTTCAATAAAGAAATTGTACGCAAAGTGCGCGTTTTCATATTTTACGAATACAATCATATTTATATATGGACTTTTCTCAAATAGAATGAATTAGTTTAAAAATTATTCCAATTTCCTTTTGCTTTCTGAAAGGAGTTTGTCCTAATGATCATAAATGTATTTTGTTTACGGTTTGTACACGAATAAATTTTCCAAATGTTTTAACCACATTATGTATTTTGGAGCTTGTTAATATAAACATTTCAGTAAGTTGGAAAATTTGTTTGAATACTCATTTTAAAAAATATTTGTGTATTTATAAAATTTATTTCCAATGTAATTTGATTTTATTATTTTCTAATAAAAAATTCATTCAGTTTTCTCGTTAGTACGATCTAATAATATATTCTTATTCCAAAGAAATAAAACATCTTTTGGAACAGAAAATATCATTTATGACTTTATAAATATAGATAGACTAGATTTACGTAGACAGTTATATGTTAAAATATTTTTATTTTTATTTTGAGTTATTATTTGGAATATTTTTCGCATCAATATGCATTTTGCATAATTAATGAAGTCTTCAAAAATAAAACATGTTTTAGTTCACTAAAAAGACGAGGACAGAAACATATCTTCAGGTTACATTCATCGTGTAGTTCTTTTTATTTGTAGAATTGTCAAGAACTATTGAAATTGTCCTTGTTTTAGTGTTTTTCTGGCGTTGGTGTTAATCATTTTTATTGTATTTTTATGCTTAATTCATCGCTCTTAGCGATCTAGGTGAAATACTATTATATTTGTCCTTCTTAGTGTTTTTCTGGTACGAGTTTTAGTCGTTTCTTATGGATTTTTTTGATGTTTAATTTATCCTTCCTGATAATTTAGATTAAATATTTTAACTTATATTTAGGTTTTGATTGTTTTCCATAAAAATTGTTGTTCCACTTGAGAAAACTATTAAGGCCAGAGTGTTATTTATATACTAAGAGAAGAAAATTTTCAACTGTGTTTACATCTGTAAGTGTACTTGTTTGTAGCGCCTTTTTATTTTTTTTGTTTCTACCACTCTGAATAAATAAAAATATTTTTTATGCTAAAAATATTCCTTCCTTCTTTTTTTACAGGTTACATTCTTTATTTGCACGCTCTGTTTATTACGTAATAGTAAATTGATAAAGAAATATTTCGCTTATTGGAGATATTAATTTAATAGCGATGCACAATGGACATTTATCACTACTTTTGAAAACAAATTTCCACAAAATTATTTTCGTTCTCAATATTATTACCATTCATATGGTTGAATTGTTATTAAATTATTAAAATACGAACAAAATAGAATATTTTATTATAACCTTCTTCTAAACAAAAGTGTGAATGTGCAAATATAAAAAAACGACATAAAATATGAGAACATTTTCATTATTACAGGATATGAAATTCCTTATCCCAATAAAAAAAGCAACGTCCCTATGAAATATTAGGAGTAGATATTTAATATTACGCGTTTTCGTACAAATCTAATACGATTTATCTCTATTCTAAACTGTCTCCAATTCTAGTCTATTTACAGTACACCACAAAAGATATAACGATAGAAATTAGAAACATCTAAAACTCTGAATAACCATGTTTTTGAAAAAAAAATTTCACCTTTTTAATCGACCGACCATTAAAATATTCCGACCATAAATCTGGCTTAATTGGGATTCTTATTGGGATTTTTCATATCAGAAGATAGCGTACAATTGTGCGCCAAATTTCAGTTTTGGTTGCCGTAAAGTCGTAAGCTAGCCATATTTGACTCCACAATTGTAGTTAGTTACGTATCAGATAGCAGAAATTAAGGAATGACTAAACAATTATAGTCTTGACAGTAATTAGACTCATAAATTGGAACGCTGTGTAAACAAAAGTACTCGTTATGCTATATATGCGAGATCGGAAGAAAAAGAGCAGGGGAACGGAAAATATCGTCTCGTTGCAGCAGTCTAGCAAATTATTATTACATCCATGTTCAGAAGCTTTCTAGCAGCCGATTTAGCCAAAACTCATTACAAAAGCTCAGTTTGTTTTAAATCTTATTCGAGGACGTAAGAGAGATTCGTGATCGGTAAACTTCCTCAAAAAGTTTTCACTCGTGGTTTTAAAACCGACATTGTGTATAAAGAGTAAAATTCGAATATGCGAGCTCTATTAAATGTTGTCTTCGTTTGATGCTACTTCTGCCACCAAATGAAAGTCTTTCGCAAAAATTTCATTCGCAAATAATCGGGCCATCGCAAGTAGTGCCGTGAGTGTAGTGATCAAATCTTTAGACATTTTGTAAAAACTGCGTGATATAATGTCGTATTCAAGTTTTCTCAACACTATGCACATTATTCTGTCTCTAAGGCAAGTAATTGAACTTAATAGATACTTGCGTTAATAATGCGTAAATTATGATTTCATAGACTTTAGAAAAAAATAACAAAGCTATATCTTAGTATTTACAGCAAAATTTCTGTTTGTGTGAGGGTCACAAGTACTCAGTCGGGTTACAATAAAAAAATTGTACGCAAAGTGCGCGTTTTCATATTTTGGGAATAAAGTCATATTTATATATGGACTTTTCTCAAATAGAATTAATTAATTTAAAAATTATTCCAATAATAAAAATTAAATTCAAACCATGTTTTTCTGTCTGCATAGTGTAAGTTTTTTTACGATATCTAAAGTACTATTAATATTATTAGAAACAAAATTTAATGCTGAGAATGCACGATTTTATTGATGGAATGATATTTTAAAATTCATCCACAACTGCTTATTAGTACTCAGTTGTATACCGACTAGGTACTTGTGACCCTTAAACAAATATAAATTTTGCTGTAAATACTAAGTTATAGCTTTGTTTTTTATTTCTAAGGGCTATGAAATCATAATTTACGCATTATTAACGCAAGTATCTATTAAGTTCAATTACTTGCCTTAGAGACAGAATAATGTGCATAGTGTTCAGAAAAACTTAAATACGACATTATATCACACAGTTTTTACAAAATGTCTAAATATTTGGTCACGACACTCACTTGCGATGGCCCGATTATTTGCGAATGAAGTTTTTGCGAAGGACTTTCATTTAGTGTACAGAAGTAGCATCAAACGAAGACAACCTTTAATAGAGCTCGTATATTCGAATTTTACTCTTTACACACAACGTATGTTTTAAAACCACGAGTGAAGACTTTTTGAGGAAGTCATCACGAATCTCTCACGAAGAAATCACGAATCTCTCTTACTTCCTCGAATAAGGTTTACATCAAACTGAGCTTTTGTAATGAGTTTTGGCTAAGTCGGCTGCTAGAATGCTTCTGAACATGTGTATAATAATAATTTGCTAGACTGCTGCAACGAGACGATATTTTCCGTTCCCCTGCTCTTTTTCTTCCAATCTCGCATACATAGCATAATGAGTACTTTTGGTTACACAGCGTTCCAATTTATGAGTCTAATTACTGTCAAGACTATATATTGTTTAGTCATTTCTTAATTTCTGCTATCTGATACGTAACTAATTACAATTGTGGAGTCAAATATGTTCAGCTTACCAGATAAACACTAAGATGGACAAATTTAATAGTATTTAACCTAGACCGCTAAGAGCGATGAATTAAGCATAAAAATACGATAAAAATGATTAACACTAACGCCAGAAAAATACTAAAACAAGGACAGTTTGAATAGTTCTTGGCAATTCTACAAATAAAATGAACTACACGATGAATGTAACCTGAAAATATGTTTCTATCCTCGTCTTTTTAGTGAACTGAAACATGTTTTATCTTTGAAGATTTCATTAAATATGCAAAATGCATATTGATGCGAAAAATATTCTAAATAATAACTCAAAATAAAAATAAAAATATTTTAACATATAACTGTCTACGTAAATCTAGTCTATCTATATTTATAAAGTCATAATTAAATAATGGATATTTTCTGTTCCAAAAGATGTTTTATTTCTTTGGAATAAGAATATATTATTAGATCGTACTAACGATAAAACTGAATGAATTTTCTATTAGAAAATATAATGAAATCAAATTACATTCGAAATAAATTTTATAAATGTACAAATATTTTTTAAAATGAGTATTCAAACAAATTTTCCAACTTACGGAAATGTTTATGTTAACAAGTTCTAAAATACATAATGTGGTTAAAACATTTGGAAAATTTATCCGTATACAAACCGTAAACAAAATTCATTTATGATCATTAGGACAAACTCCTTTCAGAAAGCAAAAGGAGAAAATGTTCACGAAAAGGGAAGGTTCAGTATATAAGCACGTTGTAAAAGCCTTACGGTTACGTCAAGCCTTCTTAGTGTTGTGCACACGTGCATATCAATACAGTGAGGCGCATAATGGGCAAATATTTCCTCCTGATTAAATATTCCACTGTCATGCATTCGGTCATATTCCAAAATTTAGGTTTAACACTACGAATACAAGCTTATACTTCGTTTTACTCAATTTATTTATTTATTTATTAACTTTTATGTATAGTACATATGGGGGACTTATTGTTACACGAACGATATTTTTCAGTTCAACCATAACAATTTGTATTGAAATTTAGTTGGTAGACTGTAATAGATTTTACAAAGAAAATTCTTTATAGCACAGTAGACGAAAAAAAAATTAAAAAATACAAAATTAAAGTAAAAAAAACTATTGACACGATTTGGGATAGGAAAGACAGGAAAGGACAAGGACACAAAGGAAAAGGTTTCAGGAGAGGCAGGACTTTTTTACTCGGTCTTTGAAAATATTTATAGACGTGATTTCCCTGGTGTCAGGATCCAGGTGGTACCAAATTTTTGCTGCTTGGACAGTGAAAGATTTTTTGTTAGTGGTAGAGGTATGTTTAAGAATAAGCAGGGTGAGTGAATAACTACTAAAATAATTTGGGCTCTGAGGATTGCTTAATATATTAAAAAGTAAATATGTGAATATATGTAAATATGTGAAGTTGGCGTCGATCACGGATCTTCAGCTATTTGAGAATTGACCTGAATTCAGAAATATGATCATATTTTCTGAAGCCGAAGATATACAGGACGCATAAATTTTGAAGACGTTCCAACTTGCAAAAATATTCTTCATTAAAATCAGGATAGCACACATCTCCATAATAAATTAATGGTAATAAAAGTGTTTGACAAAGGTAGATTTTTGTTTTAGTCGGTAGAAAATTTTGAAGACGTTTAAAAGGGTATATCCCATTGAAAACGCGACGACTAACATTATTTACTTGAGGTCGCCAACTAAGATTTTGATCGATCAGGGATGCTCCAAGCTGAAAATATTTAACAGCGTCTAAATTTAATACTTCAATCAGTTCTATACGAAACGAATATAGTATTATTTTTGACATTTCACCGCAAACAATGTTAAGAAATATATCTCCGCATGTTTATTAATACATTTATACTGTTTTTAATCTATTTGTGGTAGAATATTAAACCGAACTACAAAAAATTACATTTATCCGAGGATGTTTATACGAAGCGACTGCCATCTGCTTTTTGCAACCTGTAGCGAAAACCCCACTTTTATTGAATCATTTTTCTTATAACGGTATCAACGGCTTCACGTGTCTTGAATGCACGGAATAGCTTATAAAGATATTATTAAGATGTATGATTGAAAATCATCGATTAAATCAGCAAACAGTGCGTATGTTACTTAATCTCATTTAGGGAGCCAAATCAACGAGTATAGCTCGGTTATGAACTCCTTCTATCTTAGATTAAATAAAATCAATTCAATTATGAAAGGTATGTTTGAAATACTCAAAAATTATAACACAAATTATATTTAAAATGTTAGACGTGTGCTGGAATTCTATGTTTCTTAACCAGCCACTGTGTCAAGTTAACTTACATCATTGATGACGCCGGTCCCAAGCACAGGAATTTACCCTAAGAGTTTTCCAATAATTAACTATATATGCTGATTTTCTTTAAATAAGTTGTAAAAGTACCTATTTGTCTTGATAACAAAACAAAGGTATTTTATAAAAAGCCACTCGTTTTTAGACGTTATACAATTGCATTTAAAACACTAAACATTACCATGTTTTTTATAAACCTGTATTAGAATTTGAAAACACAACAATATTATAATTTTGTAAGTAAATCAGCCTTTCTCAATCTTATAACACTAGAAACTCCTATTAAATAATAAAAAATGGTTATTCTTCTAACAAGAAAACAAAAAAATACCGATGGAAAATCATTCTTCGTCAAAAGAAAAACAAGATGTACAAGAAGGAACTACGGGCTCAAGATAGGTATATTTCTTGAATTTATGGCGTATTTTCTTGGTTTTTCTGCCATTTACACGCGATGTCGCGGGAATATCACAGATTTTTACAATTTCTGAGTCTTTGTCTCAACAATTGAGACAAGTTCGACTGAGTCTGCCGTTCTCTTATTTACAATAAATAGTTTCACAGCAAAAATAATAATGAAGTGACAGATTTGAAGTTTTGTATATTTATTATTAGCTGTGTTTATTCTCTGACTATTTATAGTGTTGACATTCAGCATAACGTAAAAAATTACCACAGGCCAATGCTTTGTTTGTCAGGCACAATTGTAATTCGCACATAGCTCTGTGCGAATTACAACTGTGCCTGTAACGGGTTTTTGATTTATCATCATCATTCATGATGTTAATCAGTGTTACGTTTTTTCTTGCCTTCGGAACATGTGAAACTAAAACCATGTTGTCGCGAATATCAAACATACCAGACTTCACATTTCAACCACGCAACGCATTGAAGTTAGAAGGAATTTCTTTCTTGTTCGTTCTGATTGTACCAAGGTTTGTTAGACTTTTCTAGAGTAAAGCTTTGGCTAAGGGTGAATTAGAATATTAGTTGTAAGTTGTGGCATTGCGATCATATTGAAAGTAGGCTCGCATAAACTTTGAACAAAAGCAGTGCCACAATTATTAACATTGTATGGACCTACATTGGCAAGTGCTTGAATCTTGATCTCATAGAGATTTAATTTGTTTAGAATGTGTTGTCCAAATAGGCATCTCCCAAAAAAAACTTCCAATTTTTTAACTGACTTCAAAAAAAGGAGGAGCTTCTCAATTCGTTGGAATCTTCTTTTTATGCTCAGCGATAATTCTTTGCTAAGTGGATATATTTCGATAATTTATTAATATTTTTTTAATATTTAAAAGAGCAGACTTTAGGGATAGTCAAATATAAATATGATGATGATCTGATCAGGAAGTCGACAAGTAAAGGATAAAACTCCATGATGAAAGGCAGTAAATCAACTATGATTCAAGGTTTTTGCTAAGGGTAGTTGTTATTTTGCAAATTAACAATAAAACTTACCAGGTCAGGGTCTGATGATAAGTTTTGAAGATTAACAATTGAGCTCCTTAATGGACGTAAGTTAATCAGCCATGATTAAATATATTTGCTACTAATATGTGTTACTTTTCAAAATAACTACACCATCGATCAGGTCAGGGTCTAATCATGAATTTGGGAGATGAACAACAAAATACCTTAACAGATGGTATTAAATTAAACGAGATTCAAGATATTGGCTGCAAGTATTTGTTACTTTGCAAAATAAGTATACCATCGACCACGTCAAAGCATAATGATGGGTTCGAGAGATAACTAATGGAACCTCTTATCGGATGTCAATAAATCAATCTAGTAGTTTTTAATTTGCAAAATAAAGTCATCTATCTGATCAAGGTCTGATGAATAATGGAACTCTAAAACGGATGGTAGGAAATCAATCGTGGTTTAATATATTTGCTACTTGTTAGTTGTTAATTACGTTAAAACTATGCAAAAACTGATTGTGGATTTCAGAAGTGGAGAAGAGAACTCCTCAAGTGGTAGTTGTTATTTTTCAAAATCTGATATTGGACTTCTTATAGGGAGTACGGAACTTCTTCCTGCTAACAGCTGACCACTGATGACTACTAATGTCACTTAGTTTCTCTAATTAATGAATTGGTTATCAATAGATGACCAATTCAGAAAAAGAGAAAATTTTCTGTATACTAGCTTATTTAATAATTACACAATATTCTAAGAAAGAAAATAATCGAATATTATTTATAGTATGATGGTTAATATTATTAATCACTAAAAATTCTAAATTAAAATAACTTTTAAAAACCCACTTCAAATTAGAAAGTAAAAATTAAGTAACTCAAAATAAATACCTACTTATTTGCAATATATAAGTTACTTATTTTTGAAGTCGGTGCCAGCACCACCGATTAAGTTTAACAAATGTAAAATTGTACATTATAAATGCGCCCTTTGTGATTTTTTCGTATTGTTAGTTTATTAAAAGTTAAGATTTTAAATTGATATTATAAATTAAATTAAATTTTTAATTTGTTTAAGTTGGTCACTTGTGCTGGCACTGACTTTAGAAATAAATAACTTAGTTACTTATTGCCAATAAGTAGGTATCTATTTTGAGTTAAATAATTTTTACTTCTTAGAACCTTCTTTTTTTAAGTTGAGTTTTTTAAAAGATATTCCATTATCAAAAGTCACAAAAGTAGATAAGATATAATTATCCTTGCAATTTTGGACAAATTTTTCAAATATTTCTCTGATATGGCAAATCTTGTCACATGATTTTCCATGTTCCCCCTTTGTACTATCATTGAGTCTCAAAACTCGTAGCAGAAATCTATGAGGAGACAAAGAAAGCCGAAATATTTCCACCGCACCATGAACCGTCCGAAAAAGTTCTTCAATATGCAGATGATCAGATTCTTTCATTCCTGCTAGCAGAATTAAATCCACCAAGCGTTGTATCTCGTTGAGGTTAATATGTCTTACGTACGTTTCTCTGGTACGGCAGTGTCAGAGTATCGGTAGGTATACTTGACAATAACTACAATTATAGTGTCGTCAAATAAATGTCTCTTATATTTTAAAAAGTTCCCTTTTACCTGAAGTCCCTTTTTCCTTTTTACTGGTAACTGAGTTATAATATAGAAACTTCTAATAAGGGCAGATTAGCTATGGGGTTTTTCACTCCATTTTGTAAATTTGTCCTTTCCCATATAAAATGACGAGTTGTTGTTCCATGAAGATTCTCGGTCGCTTAAATACTCTTCCCTCTTTTTTATATTTGATCAAATTTTATATTTGATATGGTGCGGAATTTTCCGATTCGCTATCACTTCCAGCTTCACTCTCCGATGACATATGTAATATGTCCTCATCAAATGCTTCTTGTAGAAGAGCCTTGAGATGACGATGGTGACTTTTGTAAGACATAATGAAACAAAATGTATAGTTTGGAAAACAAACGCGTATTTTTTTTTTAAATATCGATAAAATCGTGAAAAATTCTTGCAGATCACAATAAAAATAACAATAAAAATAAGTACATAGTCTTGTCAAAATATGAAATTTAAAAAATCAACTAAAACCACTTGACTTACATGAATGGTGACGCCGGTCTCACGCACCGGGTTGGTGCCAAAACCCTGGAACGAGCGTCTGCGTCGCCATTACGGGATGGACTGATAGTGGAAAACGTCGAACAACGTAACCACTTGAAATCACAATACAAATAGATGCCAAATATAAAAAAAATATTCCTCTTCGAGGAACCGCCCAGTCGCAGAAACATATAGGTGGTGGATCCACATTCTTCGCAAAAATTTGTGATATATTTTTTATTTTTGTTTCTTGGAATTGATATAAAATAATAAAATTATTATGTAGGTAAAAATGTACATTTAATTTCTTCCCGAAAATAACTGAAAATTTACAATGGAAATATACGCTTGGACATTATTGTCTCTCATCGTCATACGTTACATCGTGAACATTTTTCTTGTTTAGTATTTCACTTGAGAATTTAGTTTGTTATAATAAAGCGGTAGTGGACTGCATGTTACAATGGAGCTGCTCAATTACAAATTAGAAGGAATAACAAATTTTAAAAGCAACGTGTATACAAAAAAGTTACTGTGTAATATAATTCTACTAGTTTGCACATTATTCAAAGTTCATGCATGAATAGTTTTTCTGCAGATCACTTATTCCAGCTGCTGTTAATTTGAAAGCTGTAGTAAGTAGGAAAGTTTGTATGAATATGCGTTATATATTTATTCATTTATCCAATGGGAATTATATTGTATTGTAAATTCAAATAAATAGAAAATGTAATAACTTTAAAAGATATTAGAAAAATTTATAATTAGAAAATTTATTTATTTAGTTGTAATATAATGTACTACTCTCAAAATACGTTAAATATCCTCTAAAAATATAAACAATTGTTAACTAAATATATGTTTAAAACTATACATATATTAAAGAGTCCCCCAAAAAAAAAGGAAAAATACTTTAGTTTGTGCTCATTCGGAATACATTATTCGTATTACGTTACGTTATAATAATTTCTATATAAAAACTAATTCTTCTAATTGTTCTAATTGTTATATTTCTACTTATTTCTTATTATGTAACAAAGAATGTTAATGTTTTTTTTGAATATTACATTTCTTTTAAATACTAGTTTCGTTCAATAACGATTTGAACCATTGATGAAAACACATTAAAACAAAATTATTTTTTCGTCCCAAAATAATTGAAAACTAATTTAATTGTAAATGACTAAATATCACCAAAACTAAATATTTCATTACAAAATTCTTCTTTAGAAAGTATTACAAAAAATATGGATGGAGATGGATACTGTATCCAGAGTTTAAAAGGATATTTTCTAAATTCAAAGTCGAAAAAAAATAGTTAAACTTAATCAGATATATTATGTCAGTCAGCAGAGTACCCTCATAAATAGTATCGAAATCTGTGTTGTTAATAATGTAAAAATAAATTAAACAGGTTTCATGAAAAAAACACAGCAAAACATGATTTACCTAGTCTCTTTTAGGAAATTATAATATTTACAAGAATCGTGGCGGGGAGAAAATAAAGTGCTAAAAAGCAATTATGGCTAGCGTTTAAGTATACCACAGCGCGACTGAAAGTGCCAAATTGGGTAAACAAATTTTTATTTAATAATCTTGATAATTATTTAACATCCACACAGAACTCTTCGCATTGTTTTAAGTTTAAATTATTTCAATGCAATAATTTTTTGAAGGCAGTTAAAAGTATTAGATAAATGGCTCTGGCAGAATATAATTTTATTCTCCAAACTACTTCAGATTAGCAACTTTCTTTCTGAATATTAATGCTAGGAAAAAAAAAACTAATTTTCACGCAACCAGCGCAAGAAGATATCTATATAATTAATTAAATTATATTTATTCAAACCGTGAGGTGTTCATTATAACGCTCATAATCTGTTGATGAAACACTGGTTCAAAGTTATATAAAATATCTTGTCTCGAAACCTAAGTTACACGTTTTTGTGTATGCTTTTTGCCGCTTTTAAGGAGACAATACGATTTTCTTTTCTTTACTTGAAGGAAAATTCTATGTAAGCAAAATGGATAAAGTCGTAAGTGGTATATAGTCTTGCTATAAGACCGATTGCGAGATGTATTACTATATTTAGCATTCCATAATTTTCCAAAAATGTACAAATATGTATTAAAAATCGTTCAAGCTCGAGATGAATTTGACAAATTTGTGTAATTTATCTTTTCAATAAATATTTAAAAAATACTAAAAATAAGCCAATTTTGAGGTATATTTCTCAATTAGTTCCATCACGTTTACAGAATGTATAAAAAAAAAATTAAAAAGAACCAAGTGCGAGGTGAAACTGTCCAATTAGTTTTGAATACCTCTTCACAGTATATTTAAAAAATACTAAAAATGGCCCATGTGTGTAGTAAACGCTATCAAAAAGTGTGTAGTAACTTTTTATAGATTTTAAAGTATTTAAAAAAAAATATAAGCCGAGTTCAAGGTGAACTTGTCCAATGAGTCTTCCGACATTTTTACAGAATCTTTAAACTGAGGGACGCTGAACCGATTTTAATAGTTCTTTTACCCGTTCACATTTGAACAAGATTTTGATTGCATAAAATAGGAAGGTATCACTTTTCTTTTAGTGTTTATTGTTCAAGAACTGGTTAAGTGTACACAAACAGAAGTTTTAGTGTGTTTTTTTTTGGGCGGTTTTTTAAACCCGTTCACATTTAAACAAAATTTTAATTGTATGAAATAAGAAGTTATCACTTTTAGTGTTTATTGTTTTAAACTTGATTTTTTGTTGTTCAGAAGTTTTAAATAAGTTGTTATAAGCACACACCAGTTTTTTTATGTAGTATGTATTTTAAAATTTCCAACCTATATTCTAAATTTCGAAGCTTTAATGGCGTTGCTTTTCAAATATCCTGATTTGACATACGATGGTAAATACTTATTTATTTATTTATTATTATCTACTTTAATGTATCTAATTGATACATACGGCGGACTTATTGCTATAAAAGCAATCTCTTATAGCCAACCATAAAAAACTTATGAAAATAAATAAATGGTAAAATACTTATGAAGCTCGGTATAATGAAACGCAAACAAATGCGAAGGAAAAACTCTGTATATTGTATATGCATGAATATTTAAATACTGCCCACGTTTTTAAGACCACAAAATGCTTCCGCTCCATTTACAAATCGACATTGGTCGTCGAGTTGGGCGTATATCGTTAGAAAAACTCGGGATGATCAGTCGATAAAAAAGTCGGGCTCTGTCTTTCTTGCACGGTATAAGTAGTGTTTCCTATTTCCCTTATATTTCATCATTACTCTATTTTTGTAATCTTAAATACGTATGGTATATAATTTTCTCAATGTACTTTCTTTCAAATAAATAAGTTTTTAAATCAGCTCTGTGGTTTAATCCATTAATAGGAAAAAAGACATAGGCAAAAGAAGTTTTTCGCTTTGTATTAGCATAAATGTGCTTCAGGAAATATTTATCCATTAACGGTACCAATACAATGAAGATATAACAACACAGTTAACACAGCAGAGACGAAATAGACAGACTTTTCAATAGAACTACACACAAGTGCTAAGTTTCATGATGATACAACAGTTAGAAGTGCATGAAATTTAGTTTCGCAGATTCCATTATATAATTACATACAAATCGACCTAATAAAACCCTAGTAAAGAGGGTTGGTGCTTCGTTAAATGGTCTAAAAATCATCTGTACAAAATAAAATAAAATAAAATACATACGTATAAAATACCGTTCCATTCAAAACATTTAGTTTTCTTGGTTTCACAGTGGAATAAACTTCTGCACCTAAGCACCAATAAATATCCCGATAACCGCTCGCGCCCACAAACCCAGTATCTGCTGCATTGCATACGGATGTCGTCTTGCTGTAATTAATTTATACAGGAAGCAATTTTACGTAAATTGGAATAGACCCACTAAAGGCTCCTTCTGTTGCTTAATCGATTTCCTAAACTAAACATAATGTTTACAATAGTAGTACAGAACGTAGAAAATTACATTACACTAAGTATAATTATCACAAATTTTAATGTAAAACTATCCTTCATTAAAGTTTCAAGACGAAATGGCAAAAAAGGAACCTTTATTATTCCTACATGTTTTTTATTCATCTGATATAAGAGAATAAAAATGTTTGTTATAAAAATTAAAACTAAACTCAATTTTTCTAATAACTCTCAATTTTTTTGTGATAAAATAAACAAAGAATTAGAATTTTGTTTATTAATAGTTTCTGATATTATTATCGAATTATATCCTCAAGGTATCCGTAATGTGACACACGAACTAGCTATTGTGAACAAATTTCAAGTCCCGAAGCGCTCAGATATTAAGAAATGAGCTGGTCTTCATAAGTTCGTATAATTTCTAAGACGGCATTCATAACAACACCTGAAGCAACCAGTCACGCACTTGCTAATAACTTTAATCATAGTAATGTAGGATTTTTAGGTAACATAATTTTGATAGTTTAGAGAAAATATTACGGAATTATAATATTCGATCGCCCGAATATGGATGACAAAAAATAAAGACGTGCCTTTATTTGGTGATAATTCATCCAAATTACTATCATCAACCGGTTCTTCTTTCTCTAAGGACGCCTTTCCAACTTCTAAAGATTGAGAGTCAGCTCTATGTATTTTGTCTTGCCCTCGGCGAGATGAAAGAGTTCCTCGGCACTCATAATCCCTGTCCTTTCTGGGATATTATGGAATCGTAACTTTTTTCTACGAATGATTTTCTTTCGTCCAGCAATTTTTCCATCATTAATAATTGAAAGAGGCGTATGCATCAGATATGCAACTTTATGTTGTATGGAGGTTTGCCAAAACTTGCATTCCTCGTCAACCGTAACATGAACAATAAAAAACAAAAATTTGCTTTAATTTGATAACAATTTACCTCAATCACTAATCCAGACATGGAGTAGAAAGTCGCAGAAACTTTCATGTCAACAGTATATAATATTTTTTTCGCTATTGTTATTAAAATAAAATTCTATTTGAGGAAATTTTTTCTAAATATACTTTAGATTAATGCTAATATGACTTAATTAATTAGTGAAACATTACATAAAAATTGCTATCGAATGAAAATGGAACAACCAATCTTCCTTACTATATTTTCTACACTAAGAAAACTAGCAAATTGTACTTTTATCGAAGTAGATCGTATTAATAGCCCCACGGGCCTAAAATTAGGTTCGCAACGATTGATATTGGAAAAGAAATAAACGGTGTGCGTAGAGTAGGTAAGGTAAATTATTTCGCGTATATATTAATACAACAAAATATATGGAATTTGCCCTACTTGCACTAGGAATATGTATTGGTTATCATTGCATTCCATATCACGACTGCGGTAATTTTTTCGATGCACATATCTTTCGTCTATCCTGTAATATGAAAACATAATATTAAATTAAATAACCAAACGTCTAGAAAAGAAAAAAAATCCCGAGAAATCATTTAAATTGTACAATTTAAAATTAATTTCCCCTATTCATCCGATACGTTTGTTTCGTTACTATGAATATAATTCCATAGAATTCATAAGACAATAAATTACGAAAATCTTTTTATCATCTGAAATAATATACTAGTACTAATTGGAATATTATAATAATATACTAGTACTAATTGGAATATACTAGACGTATCAGAATAAAATTGAAAATTATATTTTAAATGACTTGAAATTTTATTTACTTTTACGTTTAACTTAAACCAAATCGTAACTTTAAATCCTCGCTTCTGTTATGATAAAATTTTAATAGTAAATTAAAATATAAATTACTGAAATTATGAACCTTTTTTCTTTGTTCTAATTGAAATACATACAAGCAAAGTTATTTATAAATATTGGGAGAGCTTAAGAAATCAGGTCACACTTTCAAACTTAATCAATACCAAGTATTTTTTAAATGTCTTTTGATATAATTTCTCCTCAATGGGTGAATATTGTATTTGTAATTTAATAAATAAAGTAAACACTAACAGCTACGAAAAATATGTAGAATATATTAAACAAGATAATGGTAAAACAACTCTAAGAAAATTAGACGTCTAGTACGTCAAGTCTCATATCACCAATAATGCTTTATATAAACCTTTTTCGATATAAACTCCTCTTTGAATTTAACAATCATGCTTATAAATACTGAAAAAGTTTATTTTGTATTTAATTAACCTTTGTGCGTAGGTTTATTTTGTATTTAATAAATCTGAATGTGTCTAATTAAAATTTAAGTACCTTTCTTACATCGAGTATTAAGCTGTCAAATGGTGTTTCTTCAAATTTAAATATCTTCAGCAAATATTTTGTTATAATAATTTTAATGATAACTTCAAATATAATGCGCCCAATTTGATAGAATTTTTTGGGGAAAGAGACTGGAAAATGTCCATACTATAATGAGCCCAGGTATATAAAAAGTAAAAATAACATTCACTCCTAAATATAGAAAATGAAAAAATAGACTCCTTAAAAGTTTTATCGAAATATATTATTTTAAAATCGTTAATGAGACAAATGAGAATCTTGTATTTATATGTGGGAAGACAGTTTATTTATCATGATTTGTAAACGCTATTTCTACGAAGCTATGATCATTCAGGTGAAACAAAGTACACAAAATGCACATTGGGACTTGTATCTTCTTTAAAGGTATGTGACATTCTAATTCATGAAAATCACATAACTCAAACTACTTAAATCTCAAAAAGAGCGAAAGAGGCAATAATGTTCACAAAAACGAAAGGAATGTCAAATTCAGTTGACAATTTCTTCATAAATATTTTAGACAGTGGAATATAAGAATTATATTAATAAAAAAATCGGTATTGTTCATTTTCCTAATCATCTGTAAAAAGTGATTATGTTCTTCATTAGATTTTCATTTCTCATTAACGATTCTTCAATCTAACTTATACGGGAAAAGAATCAAATCTAACTTATACGGAAACTGGTTCCCTTCTTTTTAGATTAGGTTAATAAAAAAACATTATACCGTCGTTTACCCTCAACTTTATCTTCGAAATAGTTTTAACTAACAATGCTGCGGTTAGTATCCGAAAGTAATTGAACTATGTTTAGGGACGAATTAATTCAACTCCACGTGAACGATTTCTCTATCAATTACTGGTTCATGGACTGAGCTTTATCTATGCATACTGTTATTAAATAAGACTCATTTATAACAACTTTCTTACGAATGTGAAGCGTAATTAATATGATTTCTATATTCAAATTTGAATGTAAAGTAACAAATACATATTTAACAAACATGAATATGCATTATTTAAAGTTTTCCACATTATATATGGAAATGTGTTACCTAATTAATTAACGTGTTCTAGTATTTTCCAGAAATATATCTTTTCTTTTACTTCAGTGTTTTGGATATTATTAAACGTCTAACTACATGTAGGTGCTTAACGCTAAAAGAAGTTTTATTAAGAAATAGCTGTTGGTTACGACTTCGTTTACCAAGATTTAATGAAAGTGAAATATGCAGAAAATGTTTAATCATACGGTGTTCGTTAGTTGGCTGAGATTCTTTTTATTATTGCTCAAATCATTGACGTATAAATGCTATATAAAATGCAACATTTGTTTATACTCAACTAAAATTGATTATTGAAATATAATAATTTTCTTCACTTTGTTCAGTTATTTTTAAGAGTTGTAAAAGCAAAGAAAGATAACATACTGACAGCCAAACAAACACACACATATTTGAAGAAATGCTAATACATAATAATTTCTAAGGCTTTAAAAATCTCGCATTAAACTTGAATTAAAATCCGTTTAGTAGTTTTTAAGTGATTCGCTGTTGAACAGAAATAATTTAAAAAAGTAATATAAAGTCCTTAAATATTTATATATTATAATATATTTATATTTATATTATATCTTAATATTTTGTTAAAAAATACTTAATCTCTAAAACTGTATTCCTTTATTATTATATTGCGTATATACACATTCAGATTTATTTTATGTAAGAGTAACGAAATCCATACACGTTTTTTATTCTTGATTAATTATTTACTTTCAACCAAGAGCACCGCCAAACATTGTTTGAAGTATTACCGAGGAAGCTTTATGAGAATTAACTGACTTGCTAAATTGTCTAAGAAATATTGAACTCAGTATATTCGAAATGTTCAGTCTTTTCTTTTAATAACCTTTTATTTTTTTTCAAGTTCTATAAGCAATTTATGTATCTTAAAGAATCACGATTCGATATAAAAAGTATAATAAACCGTAAAATAAATTACAAAATTCTTATAATAAATTATTAATAATGCCAATATTTGTATTTACATAAAATGGAAATAAAAAATTCGACGTTATTTTTAAATAATATTCAAAAGTCAGGAAATTTTCAGAGAGCTGTTTATATTACAAGCCGCGAATGAAAGCCAGACGCCATATTTCAAAACAGACTCGCCACATATGTGAAGAGCATATTTGAAATAATTTGCGACATACAATATAAACACGTGTCGCTAACACGTCCAAATTTTCCACATAAGCTTGTATATAAGCAATCAAATATTTCTAATGAACGAGTAAATTCAAACTTGCAGGAATATTTATGTAATTTATGATGTGGTTTTTAAACTCTATTTATTGTGTTTACTAAGAAAACTAAAAGTTCTTATTTGTTAATGAATTTTTGTAACTAGTGATTTGTAGGTATATATCACTTCAAAATTCCTTTTTGAATAATGAAAATATTTTATTTTCTCCCTATGTTAATACAAAACAAAGTTACCATTATTATAACAGGGGATCTACCGAGTATTATCAAAACATAGGAACTAAGTTAATTCCATGATACATAACTCAATCTAGTGTCATCTTGCTGCAATCAATTTACTTGAGACGCCCACGCGCATGAAGCGGAATGAATTTCCCGTAAGCTCTGTTACCTATTTAATTGTTTTCCAATAGCCACTACTGTAAACACAGTCGCCGGTTTTATGTGGAAGCATTTGTTATATCTAGTTCAGTAGATGTTGCTCTCTAAACAATAATTTCATCCGTTTTAATAAACGATACATTGCTTTTAAAAAATGTATATATAAACTCCTTACTGTTAAAATATGCTTGATGAAACATATATATCGCATTAATTTAAATATATATCAGGCAATAAAATTATGTAATTATGCTTTGTCCATACAAACTAATTAAACCGTTTGTTTTACGACATTAGATGAATACTAGAGTAGACTTTGTTCGTTTGATATCAGAATCAGCGAAAGACAATGCATTATTTTACATAAAAGAATATTGCGTGGAAATTATTATAAATTGTTTCAAGTATAAAATAGACAAATAGTTAAACTTATATCAAAATAAAAAACATCAAATTGTCAATTCTTTTGTTGTCAAATATTCAATTTAATGAAATATTGAAAATAAGACAATAAGGTTGATACAGCTTAAAATTAGTTTCCTAAATAATCTTAAGCCATAATTTTAAATACAACTGTTATTCATTTAATTATTATTCACAACTAAATGAAACTATGTAATATAGTATTATTTCTACTTTTTTAAATTTTAACCATGACATGCATAACAATATCTTCAAATTGGTAATTTGTGAAGATTCCTTACAAATCTTTACAAGTTGCCCACCAGTAGATGTCGTCATACAATAAAACCAAGTTCGTGGTTAAGAATTGAAATAAAGTAGAAATAATACTACATCATGTAGTTTCCCTTAGTTGTGAATAACAATTAAGTGATAACGAGTTTCTACAAAATTAACGCCAAATATATTTACTAATGTTACTCATATTTAAAGTAGCAAAATTGCCTTTATGTATCTGTGTTATTTGTCACATTTCCAAGATTGCTTGAATTCGGTATCTGTAATTATTAATACATTTTAATGGGATTTTTATAGATGCTGTGTGTTCAGGAAATTACTTCTAGATAAAATTTTACACTTATATGACAAAGATTTATTTATATGGTTTTTTATATACCATATTAATTTAACACACTTAATGATAGGTAACCGCTCACAAATAACACGATAGTTTTACTATTAATACTATATTAATTCTTCCTGCTAATATAAATTATTAATTTATATATAATTAGAATTCAAGCACCTCAAAAAAAACTAATATTCCCATCCATTCGTCTCTAACATCCATTTTTCTCGGACTTAAGGTAGAAACTTAAAATGTTATATAATAACAAAGCATACTACCCAACTCATAATTATAGTTAAAAAGGTTTGTATGATAGTTTCTTTGGGGTCGACTAAGTACTTGAATATTTTGATATGCTTGTATAGTTTGGGGTTTTGTTTGAAACATCTAGTTAGGTTTAAAAAATGTTCATAATTCTGATAATATATTATCAAGGTTATATTAAAAAAAATTGCCAAAAACTTGTGAAACTAATATATGCAAACAATTGAGTTTTTAAACAACTGAAGCACTTTGTAGAAAAACCATAACAGTGGTTCCAAAACGTTCTAGTTTTTGAGATATTTACTGTAATATATATATATATATATATATATATATATATATATATATATATATATATATATATATATATATATATATATATGTATATAACTTGTATTTAATTACATTAGATATCATTAAATATAAATTAAGTTACGAAATGTGTATTACGTCGACTTGTGATGGTATATGAAACCGACGATATATGCAAACTTCTATGCGCTAGCCAGATCGCACCCACAGTTTATTTTTTTGTAAAAGAAATAGTATAAAATATATACGAAAAAGATCCGGTCTATTTTTTGCTATGATTTCAATCATAAGGCTTTACAGAATATACGGAGTTTTGTCAAATGGAAAAAATTAGACTTATTTCCATATTACACCTTTTTCTATTCTAGACGCATCACTGTATTTTCATATTTTAAGAATTTATTTTGCAACTACTCTTATTTTTGTACCTTTCCGAATAATGTGAGGAAATATGAAGAAAGTTATGGAAAAAATGGGAACATTTTGCTAATTATCAGCTTATTAATGAAATTTAATTTTCAAAAAGGATTTTCTGATAGTTTTTAAAGTTTAATTTTCCCGAAAGTAGTAAGACTTTTTATAATAAAATTTTGCGAAAAAATTCGGATTATTTTTAAATTTCAAACCTTGAATGCAATCATTTCGGATACTGTTGCTTTTTTAACAATGACTGATAGAATGATGAGAGGAATCAACTCTGTAAAATGAAAATACAGCCCTTGTATATTATTATATATAGCCCATATATGTTAGTATATAACTTGATTAAATAATTTACGTATTAGTAAAAAGCTTTATCGCAACGCGCCTTTCTGACTCTTGCAAGTGACTACCATTTTATGTTTTTGCTATGCTGTGACCACCTTGATTGTATGATGTACGGTCGGTGACTAAGTTTTGTTGCAGTTGATAGCGGAAAACAGTAAAATAGATAATAGAGCTTACGGCAAATTCATTCAACTCTAGGGCGTCTCATATAAATTGATTAAGACAAGACATTAGATTGACTTTTGTATTGTGAAATGAATTTAGTCTCTATGTATTAATAACCATCAGCAGATCTCCTGTTATAATAATAGTAACTTTATTACGTATTAACATAGAGATAAAAATAATAATTCTCTAAAATGT
The DNA here is from genome assembly GCA_039881145.1 of Druceiella hillmani. Lineage (NCBI taxonomy): Eukaryota > Metazoa > Arthropoda > Insecta > Lepidoptera > Hepialidae > Druceiella > Druceiella hillmani. The sequence continues at coordinate 27,249,392 of JAYKKI010000020.1, forward strand.
GAAATCGATTCGTAAAAGATTTGAAAGGAGATATACGTACTAATCATATGTTAAAAAATTTTACTAACAAATACGATTTTTTTCTTTTGTCTTAGCAAACACAATAAATGAATAAAGTTTTAACACAACATTATAAATTACATAACTATTCCTACAAGTTTGGCTTTTGCTCATTCATTAGAAATGTTTTATTGTTAATATACAAGCTTATGTGGACGTAGTGGGAGTATTACATATCCATATTTAAACTTTCCATTTTAACGTTTACTTATCTGGTGAGCTGTTATTGAAATATTGTTTCTGGTCCTCGTTCACAGTTTGTAGTATACTCGTGAGCAGTTTTGTGAAAATGTCATTAATATTTTGCACAATATTCGAAAATAATATCAATATTTGCATTTATATTTTGCTATAATTACAAATATCGATGTTGTTAATACGATATCATAAAAATTGAATCAATTTGTTTTACGATTTGCTATGCTTTTTATATTTAATTGTGATCATATAATTTAGATATTTTTAAGTAGTTTCAACTCATTGGAACATGTACTAAGTATAGAAATAGAAAACCTGAGAGTTATCTGATGAATATCCAGAGTATATCAAGTAAACTAAGTAAAATATTTCTGAGACAATTTAGTAAACCGGTTAAACAAAACTTCATCGATAATATTACAAATAATGCTTGGACGCGCAATTAGAAAACTAAATACTTAATTAAGATTAACAAGCATATGATTTTGTCAGTCTTATACGAAATAAATCTGTACGTGTATATATCGTGTATAATAAAGGAAAACCATTTTGTAGATTAAATATATTTTTTTAACAAAATACGTTTAAAAGCTATAAATAAATGTAAAAGAAAACGCCACGATTTTTGGAATTTTTCTTCTTCTGTATTCATGTTTGACAGTGCATCATTTAAAATTACTAGACGGATTTTAATGAAAGATTCACTGTGGCTTTTTAAAGCCTTAAGGAAAATAGCATGCATTAGTATTTTTTTTTCTGCTCGTCCGGCTATTAGTAGACTATAATTGGTTGCTTTCACAATTACTATGAAATATTATTCTTCACTATTATCTTTTAGTTCAATCTAAGAAAGATATTACTGTATTTTCATATGGCGTTTGAAAGTTAATAAACAGCGAAAAAATAAACAGAGTCTCCACCTGCTAATGAACACCTTACGATTAAAAATTAATTGCATTTGTCACCTCCATTAAAATCTAGATAAACACAGTCGCAAACTAATAGCTAGCCCTAACAAAACTTAATTTAAAAATCAAGCATCCACATGTTATTTGATGTTTATTAACATACAAAATACTAGGGTCTATGAAAACTCAATTTTTTTAAATAAAAAAATACTATTTAAAATAAAGTTTACTTATGATTTCACGTATGTACTAAAGTTTAGGAGATTAAAAAATTTATACAGAATCACATATCCATAAATACCTAGAAAATATGTAATTTGTATTCCTGTCTGCTAAATATATTTATGTTATTTTACAACTGTTCATACTCGTGTATAGTGGTTGTTACACTCAATATTGGTAAGAAATGAATTATAAACATACGAGTCCTATCTATAAACAGTATGCACAAATCGAGTTCAGTTTATGACCAATAAGTATTCTAAAATCATTCAACTGTAATTATTATATGATATTGTTAATTTATATAAAAAATGTTAAAAGGTATAAAAACTGACTATTTATATAGAAATCATTCGCAAATGATTGAATTAATTCGTCTCCAAACACGGTTCAATTGATTTCTAATACTAATCGCATTATTATTAGTTAAGAAGTTTGTGAAGGTGAAGTTGATATAATACGCATTTATTAAAATAAACTAAAAAGGAAAGAACGTTTTTCCATATCAGTGACATTTGATTCTCTGATGCATATAAGTGTACAGTAAATGATTAATTCACTTTTTAAAATATTAACTTAACATTGAGTTTTATTATTTGCATATAAATAATATAAAGACCGACGAACTTGCACCTGGCGTTAGAGAGATATATTATAAATTTAATAAAACTGATGAAACTGTTCAGCATATAAAAATCAGAAAAGAGCAAAAAAAAATAGAAATTGTGATCATAACATGAAACCAAATAAGTGTCTTTTTAAATGCCTATAAATTATATGTATTCAACATTCCAAAGTTTGTTAATCTAAGTATATAAAAGACAATATCCAGATTAACGAGTATATCAACGCCCAGCCCAAACTTCGGAGAGTGTGTTGGTTTTATACTGGAGACATCGTTTAAAAATTATCTACATTCTTTTCTTAATTTTTTGTGTGCCAGAACGACGGCAGTTTAAAAAACGAATGGTCTTCATAGCTAAGCCATGGACGAAGAGATAATAAGGAATAAATATCAATATTGAACAAATGAAATGTAAGTAACATTTAAAAAATTATCATTACCATAATAATTATAGAAACAATTAAAAAATTACCATTTCCTAAATTAAATAGGAAAAAATTGTTAACTGATATTGAAGTTTCTTCTGTTAAAAAAATATACCGTTTTTGCTTTTATTGGTTCTTAATGATTTTTTTCACCTAGTTTTGGTCCTACAAATCTCATGGAGTCGAATGTATAGAGGATACATAGAGATCCAATGTGTACTTTGTTTCATCTAGATATCTCGGAGATTCGTAGAATTAGTGTTTGAAGACTATCCGGGAAAATAATCTGACTTCACATAAAAATACAAGATTTCTATTTTTCTGATTGACGATTTAAATAAAATTTTAAATTACTTGTTTTTTATATTCTCTATTTAATTGTCAATGTAATTTTTGTTCTTGGAATACTTGAGCCCAAACCTATATGGATTTTTTCCGTTATCGTGTCATAACGAATTTCATAAAATTTTGCATTTTTCCTTCGAAATGATTTTAGAATAAAATACGATAGTAAGAGTTCCAAATGTGAAGAAACTTTAATTGGTGCATAGATACACTTGAGCTATCAAACATACTTAAATTTTAATTAAACGCATTTAAATTTATTTCATTTGAAAGCTGATGTAATACAAAATAAATTTTTGTCAACTTTTATAACCTTTCAACCTTTATAACTGACGATCACTACACATCAAGCATTGTTTATATCACAAGGTTTTAATTTGTAATAATGATGGTTCATAAATTAAAATCATAAAGTATATAATATTGTTCAAAAATTAAAACCACTTGTATGTAAGCAGTGATATGAAACTTGAGTAGCACGTCTGTTTTCCAAATAGTTTAATTTTTCCTTAATTTGTTTTGATACATTCTGTTTTCCAAAATTCTTAGCTTCCTTTTTATTTTTAAAAATTACAAATGTAATATTTACCTATTGAGGAGAAATTATTTCAAAAGGTATTTAAGAAATAGTCATGGTGGCATTTCTACAATATGACGTGATTTTTTAAATTTCCTCAGAATGTTAAATAACTTCAAATATTTATTTCTATTAAAACATAAAGGAACATCTTTGTAATTTCTGTGAATTTTCTGGAAATTCGTTTGCACCAACTATTTACAGTTTTATCGTACCAGAAGTGAGGTTTAGAAGTTAAAATTTAATTGAAATTCAACGCAATAGTAAATGTATTTGAAGTCGTTTAAAACATCGTTTTTAAACATAATTCTGGTTCAGTCTCAATATCTAAATTGGTATTTCGTATATTATCTGAGCTCATATAAAATATATTCGTAATTTATTATATCTTGAACTCTATCAGGTGATATTAAGAGTTTCCAAACATATATATTTGATTTATTATTGAAATTAACTGTAAATTTTATAATTTGTAAATGCTTTTTTGGGAACATATGTCTTGATAGAGGTGTGATTAATTCATATAATGTCGATATAACATATTCACAAAAAATTACCCACATATATGCCAAGGCCAAGTTTAATTTCAAGATAGGAAACGCAATCCGATATTTTTCGTTGTATCAATTCATTTGTGAATTAATTTACCGTACCTAATCATCACGCACCGTTTAACTGTTTTCCAATATTAACCGTACAATCCGACATCAAACGCTGATCCAATATCCGTACGATCTAATATCAATCGTCGTAGTTTTCCAACAGCTACCCTCGTCAGGGTGTAATTCGTTACGAGTATAATTTGTCCTTTTGGCGTTTTTTAAAATGTATTAATACTTCTTTTATAAAAACAAGTTTTCTCAATGTGGAAAAATGTAGTAGGGAAGATTATACTGTTTTCAGACTAGCAATTTTTATATAATTTTTCACTATTAAACTATGTCACGTTAGCGTCAATCTAAATCATATTTATACAAAAAATCTCATAAATAAAAGTTCATTGTGATAATATCAGCGAATAAAAATACTAAACATTATTTACAGGAACGTTTCTATGAAATTTTACCCAGTGTTTGGGTTGACAATAAGGGATTTGGTGGATCGTCACCAATTAAAGGTAAGTTTTTATATTTTATCCTATATATATATATTTATTGTTTACCTATTAGCTAGAAACCCTTTTGGATACCATCAAGCAACATAAAGTTGCATATTATGGGCTCAGGCATGATAAATGATAAGCTCTAGCAACTAATAATTATGAGAAAAATTGCTGGGAGGAGGAAAACCGGTTGTAGAAGAAAGTCAAGTTTGCGAGTACCGTCGAACTCTTTCTTCTTACCAAGAACAAGGCCAAATGCCAACCTTCACTAATAGGATATGCACCCTGAGAAGAAGAAGACCAGCACTAAATGAAAACAACTTTTTTTATCATCCATGCTCGTGTGATCTAATATCAGATTTTCGTTTCGTAACGTTTTCTGTTTATTACTAAAATTGTGTCAGCTAAAAATTCTACGTTGTGATGATCAAAGCTATTAGCATTATTCTGATGTCTTTGGGACTTATAATTAGTTTGCAGTAGCTAGTTCGTGGGTCAAATTAGAGATGTCTTTGTAGGTAACTCGAAAATATACAAAAAAATTTAATATGTCAAATTCTGATTCAATGTTTATTTCATTAGACTATAATTGATGGTTTTTAGTAAAGATCGCTATTCTTGTGGGTTTTATATCAATGTAGTAAACATTGATGTTCTATCCGTTTCTACCAAATGAACAAAAACATGATGAAATAATAAGGTTTCCGTTTTTCTCCATTTTGCCATGGAACCTTGATTAAAATATATTTATATAGAAATTTGTGATAATTTTACTTAGGGTTATGTATCTTATACGTTTATAGCAATATTGTAAACATTTTGGTCAGTATTAGAAATCGATTAAACAACCAAAGGAGCCCATAGTAAATTTATTCCGCTTCATGCGAAAGTGCTTCCTCTATACATTAATTACAGCAAGATGACATACAAATGCTATGCAAACATATGCTGAGTTTGTGGGCGGGAGCAGTTATGCAACATGTGCAAGTGCATATGTACAAGTATATGCAGGCATGCACATGTACACTGCAGGCCTGCGTACCTCATTTTAAGCTCGGGCAAAGAGAGTATCTCGTTCGAAGTGAAATTATTTATTATAAGTCATCACTTATATGAACTTCATAGCATTTTAAATATTTAATAAAACCAAGTACAATTAAATAGGGGCAGCATATATGTTACCACCAAATCCCAAAACTATTCAAGCTATGATCATGGTTATAGTTTTCCTGCAACTTTCCATACCCTTCTAAAAACATTGTTTTCATTAGTTACGGGTTCAATAGTTTCAAAAATAAGAGAACCCTAATAAATAAAAAAATGAGATAAAAGAATATTATCTGAAGGTATATTTATGAAAAAATAAACCTCTGAACCAAAGTAAAAAATAAAAAAAATATTAGCAGGTCTATGAAATATTTCTGATATCCTGTACATCTCTGACTAGCGTACAAACGTTTACCTAATATTATTATCGTTGAAAAAAATTTTTTTTATAACGTAAGTTGAACGATATTTTATTACTCGCTACTTCTGCTAAAAATACTTTGGCTTCTGTTTAGGAATATATTATCGTAAAAATAAGAATATATTCAATAAACTTCAAAAGCCCCAATTACCTTAATAACAGCTATCTCATCTTTGAATCGTCGGCAAAAAACCATTGCAAATATAAACGCTCGTTTAGTATGAATGTAATAAGGTATTCAGTGTAATATAAGAAAAGAAAATGAAATTGTCCTAATGCTATTGGTCTAATGGTTAGGAAATAGCAAGTAAGTAATCCATGGTTAGAAGAAAGTTAAAATATTACATCATTAAAAATGTACGTTATGCTCACCCACGCAGTCATCTAAGGAGTATGTATGTAACTGTTTGCGAAGAGCAAGATAGTACAATATTAACATTTATGTGTTACGCTAATATTCGAATATTAACATTTATGTGTTATGCTAATATTCAAGACGGAAATTATAATTATGTATGCAAATATGAAACTTATAATTTTAACGAATTTAATATTAAATAATTCCTGTTAAGTAATCTAAAAACAACACGAAAATTAGGTATTGTACGAAATAAAAAAAAATTGCGCGTGTAACTCAGTACATTTAACAAAAGTAAAGCTTATTGGTGACCTAAACCTAGATTTGTGAGTATACACTAAAGGTAAAACGGCAGGGAAAGAGAAGTGAGTAGCAAATATGTTAAATAATGGTTAATTTACTATCATCCATTAGGGAGTTATTTTGTATATATCCAGAACTCATGACTAGATGCTGAAATAATCGATAGTGTAGTTATTTTGCAAAGTAGCAACTGCCAGCACAATACAAATACCTTGAATTTCCGGTGGTGTACTACCATCTGTTGTGAGGTTACATTGTTTATCTCCGTAACTCATCGTCAGACACTGACCTAGTCGATGGTGGAGTTATTTCGCAGAGTAACAAATATCAGTGTCAAATATCTTGAATCTTGGGTAATACACAACCCTCTGTTATGAAGTTACATTTTTCGTAACCAGAACTCATCATCAGACCCTGACCAGGTCGAGGTGTATTTATTTAACAAAGTAACAATTACCAGTAGCCAATATTTTGAACCAGGGTTGATTTACTGCCATACTTTATGAAATTATATTGTTCATCCTCAAAAGTTAAAAATCAGCTCTGACCTGGTCGGAAGTGTAGTTATTTGGAAAGTAACAGCTATCACTAACAAAAATCTCGAATAACGCTTGTTTTACTATCATTTGTAAAGAAATTCCATTGTTCATCTTCACAACTCATAACAGGACTCTGATGGTTCTCACAACAAGATTCTGAAGGTTAAACATATTCGGACTAGTCACTGGTGAAGTGACAACTATCATTAGAAAATGTCTCGAACCATGATTGATTTACTACCTATCTTTAAATAGTTCGACTGTTTATCTCCAGAACTCAAAACCAGACACTGACCTAATCGACAGTTCAGTTATTTTGTAAAGTAACAATTACTAGGTGCAAATATGTTTAACCACGTGGGGTTTTCTAAGATCCGTTAAGGAGTTTGATTGTTCATCGCCAGAACTCATCATCATATCCTTTCCTGATAAGTGGTGTAGTTAATTTTCAAAGTAACAGTCATCTATAGAAAATATCTTGAATGATAGGGAAGTTTTAAACATTCGTTAAGGATTTCTATCGTTCATTTACGAACCTCATCATAATATCATCATGATTTTTTAAACCATGCGTATAGTACCCCTTTCAAATAAAAAAATAAAGCATCGAAATCAGTCCACTTAATAAAGAATTATCAGTGAACATACATAAAAAAAAGATTCCAACGAATTGAGAACCTTCTTTTTTGAAGTCAGTTAAAAAGTAGAATGTTTTCAAATATAAAGTATTTTGTTTTCCACAGCTGACTAAAAAGGCTTAATAATGTTATAAAGAATAAAATACTGTTTTTGTAAAAAATTAGAAAAAAATATGTAAAACTAATATTCTAACTGACCTTGCATAACTGGCATAATTTAAATACAAGATGTACTTCTAATTAAAATGCACATGCGTTAATAAATACTTATTCGTGTTTACAATAGAATGAGAGTGGTAAACCACATTTTTTTGCTTTAGTTAATTTCCAAATCAGTAATTAATAACGGCAGCTATCGGAATATTTTATATATCGATATCCAAGAATTAATTTAGGCGGAAAACAATATATCACATATTATATATTTCCGCTTTACACTGATGATTAACGTAAAAGTTTGAATGTAACTAAAAGCTTACAAGCGATACGCTATTTGAACACTTAATAGAGTGTCAACTCTTTCTACTAAAACAACGATTAAAATATCATCATAATTGTTGTAAAGAGATTATTGAAAGATATATCGAGACACAAACAAGCTCCCTCTATTCTCGTTACGATTTGAGACAGGCATCGCCAGATAAAGAAAATTTTGACAACGGAGATAAACTATGAGTAATTGTCATAATTAAACTCATTTACTATTCCCGATGAGTTACTATATTTTCATATTTTCGGGACGCTACTCTTATTAATGTATTAACCAAAGTAAATATATTTAATTTTGAAAACAGTCATAACCGTAACTTTAATTACGTTAGAGAATAGTAGATAATACACTACAGTGAGGTGTGCCTTTTAATTTCAATTATCGGTTTCAAAAACAGTGAAGAGGGTAGCTTTCATGTTCAACTATAACAATAATCTTCAAAATCGCTGAAACTTTGCAACTGTACTAATTTACTCCATTCTATCACCCTTTCTTATCATATATCTGTGGGCAAGCGCCCAAATGAAGTAAAATTTCTTGTCCATAGTTCGCCTCATCACCACGGCCATAGTATAATAAAGCAAAGTAAAAGGATACCTTCAAAATTTTAGGTGTGAAAATGTTTTATTTTTTTCACTAAAAGTTTTTCATTGAATGTATCGTATCAAATCGTATTATCAGGAAACAAAATCCTTTGAAAATATCAGAAAACTTTTTTTAAATTGAAAATCTCTAATAAGACCAGCTGACGATTTACAGTGCCGACATCATGTCATATTATCGAGAACAGTAAATAAATAAGTTTATTAATAAAATTTACAATTTTTTTTTTCATTTTGTGATTTAGAATATGGCAGGAAAGCAAAATGTGTATATTTGATTACGCTAAAATGTATTTATTTTAATTTTTAAAAACGATTTTATATTTTATTTTAAGACGGATAGCAATTTCAGTTTATTGTGTTGAGGTATAATCGGTACACGGCCCCCTTATTGAAGACGACATTAATAATAATTTATTAGCAGCAACTCATAAAAGAGGTGAGGTCGGTGGGGAGCAGAAGGAATAATCGTCTGCTTTGATCTCGACTTTTGTATTTCTACATGCGTAAATACGGGAAAACCTAACAAAAGAATTTTTATATTTCGTATAGCGAATTGAAAAAAGTTATATTTGTGCCACCCATCGTGCAAGTCGCTTTTGCTTCTCTATTACATATATTCCTGTAGATCCACTGCGTAAATAGTTTCCCTTATTTCAATGAATCTTATTTTATCCATTATATCCAATCATCTTTCAAATAATACAAACTCATATACAGGTAAAATGTGTAAGAAGTATACGGGTTATGAGTATTAAGGAGAATGAAGCAGCAAAAGGACCAAGTACAGACAGAAGCAGTAATAAAATAATGTTGTATAAATAATGTCGTATATTACATTACATATATTCCATGGTAAAATTTACTTTTATGTTTGCAAATTAAGCAAAATAATGTTGTAAAAATAATGTTGTATATTACATTACATATATACCATGGTAAAATTTACTTTTATATTTGCAAATTAAGCAAAATAATGTTGTAAAAATAATGTTGTATATTACATTACATATATACCATGGTAAAATTTACTTTTACGTTTGCAAATTAAGCAAGCACGCTATGCTCGTCACATTTAAATAACAAATTGTTAAATAAGAAAAAAATTGCCGAATATGTGGAACGGCGTTGTGAGCGCGAATCGCAGTGCTGCATTAGACCTCGTATAAACCTCGCTGAAACTACAGTGATCATAATAATTTATCTTACTTATTTTCTGCTGATAATTTTCTTTATTTATTTTCTGCGTCATTTTCTGCAACAACACGTCTGATTAAAAAAAAATTTTTAGGTTATTAAGTGGTTGCTTAAAGTCCGTATTTTATCAGCTCAGATTATTGGAGCAAAATAGTAATAAAGACAAGTAGGGAAACACTGCTCGGTATAGAGAGACCGGTTTATATACTGACTGATCATTCCAAGTATTTCCACTGACAAACCCCCGGGTGACTTTTCGGGGAGAGGGGAGCGTAATTCAAAAAAATCTACGCAAATTAAGAATGGGTATATTGAGAATTTATATGAAGCACACAAAACTGATCTAATTTTCCGTTCGCCCATGTGTATTATTTCATTATATATAGTCGTCACAATGTTGTAATCTCGGCGATGATGCTCATTGTTGATATTGGTCCTCGTTCCTCTCGACCCGGACGGTTGCTTTAACAATGCGTTTCCACTTCAGTTGATTGGTAGTGTTTCTAGAATACTCCGTAATGTTCGTTTTTGCCGCCGTCTTTATCAAAAATTCACCGTCGAGGTGCTTTGCCTTCAAGTTGCCCTGCCTCACTAGATAATCCATTCAAAGTTGTTTTCTAGAGGTATATACGAACACTTAAGAATTCGCAATTCGCAGTAGATCAGAAATATTGGTGCTGTTTGTGGTAAAATAAATATTTAGCATTTGATTATATTAAATTAAATTTCCTATGAATTAAACAAGCATATTTCAAATCGTGATAACTTAATAGCAAAAATATAATCTGGAAATTACATTATTTTAGTTAAATTATAAAATTAAAAAAATCTGTGTAAATTTTGAAAAACATGTTTCAAAACAAAAATACAGAACTATCTCCTTTCTTAAAAACGACCCATGACGAAATAATAAAAATGGATGCTTTGCTTATCTACATTATAATTTAAATAAAAGAAAATAAAATTGCATTGTTTTTTAAAGGCGTTAAAAAGCAGATATGCAAACAGAGTAATTCAGGTTTAGAAACGCATATCGTTTCTTACAAACCCTTCAACTGGTATTTTGTGAACAGATTGTATGTAGTCTAATGAATTTATTATAGTTCCAATGCATAACATTTAACTGTTGATGAATTCTCATGTAGTTTTAAAAATAAAGGTTTTGATTGTAAATAATTTGACGAATAAATTTATATTCTCCCGGGAACTTTTCTCTAACACTATTTAAATTATTAATTTAATTTAAATTTAAGACATAATTTGCTTTCTGTACGCTTTGAGGTTTTCAGACGATTTTTAAATTACTATTAATATTGTGATAAAACGACATTTAGTGCACAGAGTGCATGCTTTCATTGACGGTATGATATTTTTAAATACTATCACAACTGCCTTTTAGTACTCACTTGTTTCCCGATTCCAACCTAACACTAATTGAAATTTTGCTGATGAAGACTCTAATAAATGTTTGTTATTTTTTTCTGAAATCTATGAAAGCATTTTCACCCATTATCTACCCTTTTTACCCATTATCTACATATTTACATTTACATTTATCTTACCCTTTTTACCCATTATCTACATATTTACATTTACATTTATCTTACCCTTTTTACCCATTATCTACATATTTACATTTACATTTATCTTACCCTTTTTACCCATTATCTACATATTTACATTTACATTTATCTTACCCTTTTTACCCATTGTCTACATATTTACATTTACATTTATCTTACCCTTTTTACCCATTATCTACATATTTATATTTACATTTATCTTACCCTTTTTACCCATTATCTACATATTTACATTTACATTTATCTTACCCTTTTTGCCCATTATCAATGCAAGTGTCAATCAAGCCCAATTACCATTTCTTTGATTTTCAAAAAAAAATATGATGTTAGACGCTGGGAGAAATGTACACAGCATTGAGAGAAACTTGAAATACAACATTATAATACTCAGTTTTTACAAAATGCTCGAAGATTTGATCACAATACTCACAGCATCGTTTACATTGTTATGTGTGCCCGATAATTTGCAACTAAAGCTCTGCCAAGGACCTTGAGTTGGTATACAGAAAAAGCACAGTACAGCCCGTATATTCAAACCTCTCTCTTCATATTTAAATATGTTTAAATGTGAACATTTTCCACGTGTAAACATTTTCGTAAGGAACTTCGAATAATGCTTGTAATAAATTTTGTGAGGTCTTCCTCGAATAAGGCTTATAACAAATTAAGCTTTTGTTATCAGTTTTGACTAAGTTGGCTACTAGAAACTTCTGAACAACTATTTATTAATAATTTGCTAGACTTCTTCGACGAGATAATAATTCCCGTTCCATTTCTTTTTTCTTCATATCCTGCAAGGATAAAATAATGAGTACTTGTAATCACACAGCTACATTTTAGTGTTTGAATTTATAAGTCTGCCAGTTACTGTCAACAATATGATTATTGATAATTTCCAAATACATAAATTTAATTTTTGCTTTATGATACGTAACTAATGGCGATTGTGGAGTCATATGTGATTCTATTTAAGACTTAACGGCCACGAAAGCTCGGATTTTGCATTTAATTACACGTGATCTTCTATCAAAATTTTATATAGAAGTACCTTTACCAACTCAGCAAGCCCTGTTAATATCAAGCTAGATTCTATCTATGGCTGGTATTTGAATGATCGGTCCAATAACATATGTGACAATAATTATTCAAAAAGCCCGGCATAGTCATTCAAGCTATAAAATATTTCTAATTTTTATCGCCACATCATTTTTTGTGTGCTGTAAATAGATTAGAATTGAAAAAAGGTTAGAATACAAATAATTGGTTTGAGATTTATACAAAAAGTGAGTAATATTAAATATTTACCCTTAATAATTCAGGAGGACGTAGCCATCCTGAAAGTTATATTTTGATTATTGAGGTAAAGAATTTCATATCCTGTAACACTGAAAATATTTTCTTCCTTACTATCCCTTTTTTATATTTGCACATTAGTTTTTTGTAACATCTTTTTTAAAAAAAAGTTTATAACAAAATCTTCTATTTCACGTCTTTAAGCATTTAAGTACGATTCAATCTGAATTCGTTTTTATAAAAGATGAATGAAAATATTACTCTTGAAGTTTATTTTCAATAGTTGGGTTAAAGGTAATAATAATGTTATTTTTGCATTGCTAATAAATTAATGTTAGAAATAATTGAAAGATTTCCATAACAATTTGCCATTATGTAAATAACAGAGGGTGCAATGAAGATTGAACTGTATAAAAAGGAGGTAGAAATACATTTAGTAACAAAAAATATTTCTATTTATTCGGTTAAGGATATGTATTTGTGGTACACTTACAAACATCAACATATTAACAAATCTTCTACTTTTTGGGAGTAAATAACAATCTTCTTAACTGCCTGGAAAACCAATTTTTCCGTAAAACAATCGAAAACTAAATTTAGTTTGGAAAAATTTAAACTAGATCGCTAAGAGCGATGAATTAAACAAAAAAATAGGACAAATATGATTAATACTCGCGTCAAAAAAACATTTAAACAAGGGCGAACAGAATAGTTCTTGACAATTTTATAAGTAAAAAGAAATACATGGTATATGTAACCAGAAGCTATATTTCTGTCCTCATCTTATTAATGAACGATGCTTATTTGATCTTTAAAAATTTTATTAATTATTCGAAACGAATATTAATATTAACAATAATCTGAATAAGCATTAAACATAAAAACAAAAATTACATCGTTCTGTTTTAGATATAACGATCCATGTGTACATGAACTATCAATATTTGTAAATTAACATCTAGATATTGAACGTTTTCTATTTCAAAAGATATTTTATTTATTTTTGATCAATATATTTAAATAGATCGTTCTAAGTAAAAAAATTATGAATTTTGTATAGGAACGAAATGAAATCAAATTACAATTTAAATAACTTTGATAAATGAACAAATATTTTAAAATATGAGTATTTAAATAAACTTTCTAACTCACGTAGATTTTCCTATTAACGAAGTCTAAAATAGCCAGGATAAAAATTATTGGAAAAGTAATTCGTGTACAAACCGTGAACAATATAATTCGTGTACAAATCGTGAACAATATAATTCGTGTACAAATCGTGAACAATATAATTCGTGTGCAAACCGTGACCAATAAATTATAATCAAATAATCCTCATTATTCCTTACAATTCACTAATCTCGTCATTATGACAAACTCTTCTCGGAAACAAAGAACGAAATGAGAAAATGTTCACAACATATGATAAATGAAAGGCAGTACTATTTAGGAACGATATAAATGCCTTACGGTTATATCTAGCCTCGTGCGTGCTGTGCACACGTGCATGTTAATATAATGAGGTGCGTAATTGGCAAATATTTCCAATGTAAACATCGAGTTCTGATTAAGTATTCCATCGTCATGCAAATGATATATTATTCGTTTGGTCATATTTTTCCGCATTCGCTCGTATTTCAAAATGTTGTGCTAATACTACAAAATAAAAACCAACTAGTTGGAATCAATTAACGTACGCTCCAAAATATGAGTATCTCACAGCTGTGTAAGTTTAATATATTACCCAGTTCTAAAAAAATACGAATAAAGCGTTAATTATGACAAACTACCACAAGCAATGTTAAGAAAAATGTCTTCATATGTTTATGTGTACAATATTAAATTGGGCTATTAAAAATAACCTAGTACCTTAATCATAATTTTTGTACATACTTGTTTTTTCAAAATCTTTAATAGGCTGGGCTTATGGCCGAGTTTCACTCGTTGGTTTCTTTCAATTAATAACGTTAAACAACAGCATTATTGAATGGGGGACCATCCTAAAAATATCATGAGCTCTTGCTTGCTTTGGAAATGACGATAACCCGTTGATACCATTAGATGTAAGTCGGTATCTATCGTCAGGAACGTTCCGGAATAATCTAGGTTTCCTCTATAGGTTGCAAAGTTCAGATGTCGGTTCGTGTAAAATCTATAACTAAATCCTTAGGGTTAGATAACAGACCCTGATTAAAAGTCAAAGTTAGTAAGTAGTCTAGAAATATCTTTAGCTTATGTCCATTGGAGTAATCAGCCAAGCGTTGGAGTAGTCAGGCAGTAATTCCACTTAACATTACTTTCAATACTTCATTGCTTAAGCGGGCTGTTATTGTTTGCGAATATTTAGTTCAGACTAATCCAACGAAAAAGTTATAAATTAGGATAAATTGAAGGTCATTCTAAAATTATTTACATAATTTGACTGATCGTTACACCATATTATTTAATTGGAGTCCTTGTAAAACCTAAAAGTTGTGCCCGAAGTCATTGCACGAAGCGACTGCCATCTATTTTTCGCAACCCAAAGCGGAAACCAGACTCTTAATGGGCCATTTTTCTTACAATGAGATAAACGGCTTAACGTGTTTTCCAAAGCATGAAGTAGCTCATACGGGTACGATTAAGGTGGGCTATTGATGTTAATCCATTAAATCAGCCACCGGTGCGTGTGTTGCATAATCTCATTTATCAAGCCAAATCAACGAGTACAGCTCGCTATGAACTCTTTCAATCTAAGACTAAATAAAATAAATTACAAAACTATGTTTAAATTACTCAAAAATTCTGTCACATATTGTAGTGAAAATATTAAACATGTGCTAGAATTCTATACGTTTCTTAACCCGCCACTGGTGGTGTTAATTTAGCTTACATAATGAGCGACTCAGGCACTGGGATTTTTACCCTTTTTACCAATAATTATAAGTTTATAAAAAATTATATTTCGTTAATAAATTTAAGTTTTCCAATAATTAACAATACTTATTACTTTTCGTTAAAATACAAAATTTTGTTTGATAATAAAACAAAGTTATTTCTTAAAAAGCAACTCGTTCAATAGACGTTATATAATTGCATTTAGCGCACTAAACGTGAGCATATTTCTTTAACAAACCGATGTTAATAATGTAGTTTTGTAACTAAATCAGCCTTTTTCAGTCTTATGATACAAGGAACTCTTCTGAGATAATCAAAAACGATTATCCTTGTAATAAAAGAAAAAACCTACAGAAATCATTCTCATTCAACACTCAATTAAAAAGTAACCTCATTTTTTTAGTTTTTTTTATTTTAAACTAACTTTTTTTCATTTTGTGACATTATTAAATTGGCTTCGCTTCTTGATCTTGTGCAATATCTTAAATAATTCAGACATATGGAAGTGAGTTTATATATATATGTATATATATATATATAGATATACATATATATATATATATATATATATATATATATATATATATATATATTCTCGTATATGCTAAGCATCAATAAAATACTCGGATAACCGCCCGCGTCAAAATTTCGGAGTCTGCTTCCATCGAATTCGGATGTGATTTTGCTCTCGTTAATTTAAACAGGAGCGCTTTCCCGTGAAGTGGTATAAATCCACCATAGATATACGCACAATCATAAATCCATCTTCAGTGATGCAATCGATTTCCGACTCTAAACATTGCGTTTACAATAATGCTAAAAAACGTAGAAGATTACGATTGATGGTATATAATTTACAATAAAAACTATCCTTCCTAATAACTAAACAGAAAAATAGAATATTATCTCCCGAAAAAGCTGAATATATCAAATTAACTAAGTACAATATTTCTTGGACAGTATAGCAAGTCAGTTAACGCCCATGACGCTTCCTCGGTAATACTTCGAACAATGCTTGGTCGTGCCCTTATAAAAGTAAATATTTAATCATATATGAAAATAAAAAATAATATAAAAGCATATATGGATTTCGTTAATCTTGTACGAAATAAATCTGAATGTGTATAAACGCGACATAATAATAAAGGAAAACAGTTTTATAGATTAAGTATTTTAACAAAATATATTTAAGGGTTTTAAATTAATGTATAACAGAACGCCGTGATTTTTGGAATTTTTCTTCGTCTGTCTTTCTGTTCAACAGCAAACTGCTAAACGGATTTTAGTGAAACTTTCGCTGCGATATTTTTAAAGGTCTAAAAATTATTATTTACCAGCATTTCTTCAAATATTTATGTTTGTCTGGCTCTTACTATCATTTTTTATTCTAAAAAGACTAAAAAAAGTTAAAAAAAAATTAATATTTCGCTATTAAATTTTTGTTCATTATAAAAAAAAATCTGCATTTTGTATGGCATTTGTACGTCAACGAGTTGAGAAATAATTAATGAAATTTCAATCTACTAAAGAACACCGTATTATTAAACATTTTCGGCATATATCACTTTTATTAACCATTAGAGAGCCGACGAGCGCGATCGCGCTCGTGCGCGTACTAACTAAAGTTGCCACGAACGCAATAGCGATCGCGAAATTAGCTGCGGTTTAGCGCGCGGTAGGGGAGTACGCACGCAAGCACCTCTAATTTTTTATCTTTCTACGTGTTACATAAAGTTCAAATTGTAATATTATTAGTAATTACAATATAAAAAGGATCCAGGAAAAGAAAACTTTAAACCCATATTGGAATACGAAAATAATTCGATCGAAAATGATCGTTTTTCAAGTTGTGAAGAAAGTGATAGTGGGAGTAACATTGAGGTGCGCTCACAATTTGGCGTAATGCAAATTTTTAATGATAGTTGTAATAGTGACAATAACAATTATTTTGCTGATACGGAGGATGTACTGGACTGCGAAAATACGATATGACTTTGATTTCAGTTTTGTTATAATTTTTGTTCACAATATATATTTCTATAATTTTTTTTATATTTTACTATGCTTGTACAAGTTTTTATTAAGAAAACACCGAAAAAATTATTAAAATTATATAATTTTTGGACGAGATACAGTTTTTTTGAGACAAGGATAAATGACATCAAAAACAAAAATTTCTCTGCGATTTTTACGTGTATATGAGTAAAAAATCATGGCACTAAAACGGTTAAAATCTGGGTAAACGAAGGCGCAAGCAACTACATGTAGTTTGATGTTTAATAATATACGAAACACAGGAGCAAAAGAAAAAATCTATTTCCAGAAAATATTAAGATACGTTAAGTAATTAAGAAAGAAGTTTTCATGGATAATCAGGAAAATATTAAATAATTTGTATTCCTGCTTGCTAAATATGTATGTGTTATTTTACATTCTTACTTGGATATGGAAATCGTGTTAGTTACGCTTCACATTCGTAAGAAAGTTATTAGAAACAAATGAGTCCTACTTATTAACAATATAGAGTTAAGTTCATGAATCAATAAGAGTTCCAATATCATCCAACCGTAATTAATTTATATAGAAATCGTTCGCATGGAGTTGAATTAATTCAAATCTACACACAGTTCAATTGATTTCGAATACTAACCGCAGTATTGTTAGTTAAAAGGATTGTGAAGATAAAGTTGAGGGTGAAAGTTTGTTAATTTACTTAATCTAAATTGGAAGGAACTTTTTTCCACATCAGTAACATTTGATTCTTTGACGCTTATTAAGAAAATACCGAAAATTTTATTAAAATTGGATAATTTTTGGAAGAGATACAGTTTTTTCGAGACAAGGAAAAATGATATCAAAAACAAAAATTTCTTTGGGATTTTTACGTGTATATGAGTAAAAAACCATGGCACTAAAACGGTTAAAATCTGGAAATTAGCTCACTTCTTACAAATTTAATTTCACATTGCCTTGCATTATGTACGAAAGAAGGAGACCAAATGAGGCATGGTATTAGATAAATTGAACATAATTTTTAGATAACTATTAGCTGGTGTTTTGTGTGATAAAAAGAATCAATTTCATTCATTCTGTTCATCCATTTTCATCCATTCGAGATCATCCTTTGTAAATAGGAAAATGGCAAAAAATTAAATGAAAATTGTAACTATAAATGTCTTTATAAACAGGTATATATTATATTTTTCTATATCAAAAATTGTTAATGAGAAACCAGAATAAAAATCTAATAAAAGCATAACAGCTTTTTAGAGATGAATAAGTAATTAATGAATACCGATTTCTTTTATTTACATAATTCTTTTAATTCGTTTTCAAAAATAATAAAAAAATTGTTTACTGAAATTGACATTCCTTTTGTTCTTGAGAAAATTATTATCCTTTTCAGACTTTTGAGCTTTACATGTTTTTTTCCAACCGGTTTTGGTTCTGTAAATTTCGTAGATAAGAACGCCACATTCATATATAAAGGATACAACAAGACTCAATGCACACTTTGTTTCACCTGAAGGATCACAGCTTTGTAGAAATAACTTTGAAATACCATTAAGAAAAATAACCTGATTATCCACAACACAAGATTTCATATTTGTCTAATTGACGATTTCATTACATTATACTTCGATAAAAGTTTTCAAGGAACTTATTTTTTTTATGTTCTTTATTTTAGAACCGGGCTCAATCCAAAATGGAATTTTCCTATTCTTTTCCTGAAAACTTGTATCAAATTGGGCACATTAAGTTTGAAGTAAGAATTAAAATTATTAGAATAAAATAAGATAATTGCTGAAGAATTTTAAAACCAATTGACAGTTATATACTTGATCTAAGAAACATTCTTGAATTTTAATAAGACGTTTAAATTTATTTCGCGCGATGGCTGGTTAAATACAAAATAAATATTTGTCAGTAAAATATTGAAAGTTCAAATCCCATGGCTTTCAAAAATTAAGAAACGAACTGGTCTTGATAATTTCTAAAAGGTCATCCAAATCAATTTATAATAACACTTGAAGCAAACAGTTACGCACTTACTTTAAAGATCGTAATGTAGGAATTTAAAGTAACTTAATTTTGACAATATAGAGAAAACATAACGAAAATATAATATTGAATCGCGAGATCATGGAGCATAAAGAATAAAAATTTACCTTTATGTGATGATGATTCATTAAAATCACTGTCATTTCCATCCCCTTTTTTTTCTTCTGAGAACGCCCTTACAACTAGGGCACTCAGCTCTGCATATTTGGTCCCTTCCTTAACAAGATGATTGAGTTCGGTGGTACTCGTCCATTCTTGAATGTCGCAGAATCATATTTTTCTTCTTCGACCGGATGTCCTTTTCCCAGCAATTTGTATCATCATTATTAATCGTAAGAGCACGTATCTCTCACGCCTGAGATCATGCCTCAAATATGCAACTCTACACCGTTTGATGGTGTGCAAAAGCTTGCGTTTTTGGCCAAAACATGCACAATAAAAAATTACAACTTGCTTAAATTTGGTAATAATTCACCCCACTCACTGTCACTACCAATCTAGACACGGGGCAAAAAGTCACAGAAGTCTTTGTGTAAAGAATATTTAATATTTTTTATTCGCAGATATATTAAAACAAACTTTTCTTTAGGGATATTTGTCATAAACATACTTTTGATCAATGACATAATTAATTCGTGAAATATTATATAAAAATTGCTATGGTATCAAACGGAACAACCAATCTTCCGTATTATATTTTCTACAGTAAGAAAAGTTGCAAATTATACTTTTATCGAAGTAGATCCTATCGATCGCCCCACCGACCTAAAATTAGGTTCGCTACGATTGATATTAGAAAACACATAAACGGCGCGTATATATTAGGTACAGTAAATTATTTCGGGTATATATTAATACAAGAATTGCGTTCCCCGTGATGAAATAAATTTGGCCGATGAATATGTTTAGGTTATTCCACATTATAATTACTGTAAATTGTTATAAACATATGGTGGATCTGTCTTGAAACATGACAATACAACATTAAATTTAACATGGCCACACACCACATGATGATGACATGACCACACATTTTCACATGGCCAGAAACCTGACGCATTTTCCAGAAAAAGGCTATAAAAACTATATGATATGAAATTAATTTCACCAGTATGTTCGATATATTTGTTTCGGTACCATGAATATAATTCCATAGAATTCATAAGACATAAGAAATTATGAATAGCTTTTTAATCATCTTAGATAATTTACTAATACTAATTGAAGTATTGAGCGTATCGGAATTAAATAAAAAAATTGTGTGTTAAATAATTTCAAATATATTTATTTTACGTTAAACTTAAATTAAATCATAACTTCAAATTCATGATTCTGGTATGATAAATTTTAAATAATTGTTACAATTCTGGAAAATTTATTGAAATTACAAAACACTTTTCTTCATGTTGTATTCGAGATACATATGATCTGATCGATGTTGTATTCGAGATACATATGAGCCACGTTATTTATAAATATTTGGAGAAATTAAGTAATCAGGTCATACTTTACAAACTTAATCATAAGTATTTCTAAGTATTTCTTAAATATCTTTTGATATAATTTCTCCTCAATCGTAAATATTGAATTTATAATTTAATAAATAAAGTAGAAAATAACAGGTATGAAAAACATAGAATACATTAAAAATGACGAAAGTAAAACAACTTAGGAAATTAGATGTGCAAGTCAAGTCTCGTATCACCAACAATGCTTTATATAAACCATATTGGATATGAAGTACTCTTCGATTTTAACAATCGTGCTTAATGAGATTGACTAATGTTTATTTTCTATTTAATCAACCTTCGCACGAAATAAATTTAAACATATTATTAAAATTTAGAAAAGATTCTTAGATCGAATATATAGCTGTCGATTGGTGTTTCTTCACCTTTAAAATTGTTCTGCAATTATTTTATTCTAATAATTTTATTTCTAACTTCAAACCTAATGTGCCCAATTTGATACAAATTTTCAGGAAAAGAAATAGGAAAGTTCCATTTAATATTGAGATCGGATCTTAAATAAAGAACATGAAAATAAATAAGTTCCCTAAAAACTTTTATCGAAATATCATGTATTGAAATCGTCAATCAGACAAATATAAAATCTTGTGGTGCGGAAAATCAGGTTATTTTTCATAATGGTTTTTAAAAGTTATTTCTACAAAGCTGTGATCATTCAAGCGAAACAAAGTGCACATTGAGTCTCGTTGTATCATTAATATATAAATGTGACGTTCTAAGCTATGAAATTCACAAGACCAAAACCGAGTGGAAAAAACACGTAAAGCTCAAAAAGAGTGAAAAGGACATTATTTTTCTCAAGAACAAAAGGAATGTCAATTTCAGTTAACACTTTTTTGTAAACTATTTTGGGTAACGAATTTAAAGAGTTATGTAAACAAAAGAAATTGATATTCACCAATTTCCTAATTGTCTCTAAAAAGAAATTATGTTCTTTATTACATTTTTATTCTTATTTCTCATTAACAATTTTTCATATATGAAAAATATTATCATATATATTAATACGCTCCAGATTAATTAAGGTTAAGATGTTACACTCCCTTTTTAGAAAAAACCTCACAACTAATCCAAATAAATTATATATCATTTTATAGATAATTGCTTGCTCTACCGGCATCCACAACTAAAAAATTTATTATTGCTATTGTTTTTGCAAATTAATTAATTATTAAAATTATATACACAAGGTTAGATTAAGGTTAAGATTTTACACTCCCTTTTTAGAAAAAACCTCACAACTAATCCACATAAATTATATATAATTTTATAGATAATTGCTTGCTCTACCGGCATCCACAACTAAAAAATTTATTATTGCTATTGTTTTTGCAAATTAATTAATTATTAAAATTATATACACAAAACAGCAATGCTGCCATCTAACGGCTCAACGTCAATATGATTGACGATCGGTAAAGTTTTTGTTTAATTTCAAATCCACTCACGTATAAATAAAGTGGCGCTTTAGCTCAATGCTTTTGATACTTGCGCCTCTATATGTCAATTTTAGTAAAATATTTGTTTGATCTGTCATCTGAGCTTCATAATGGACTAAATAATGCGAAGACTTTGCACGGGTCACGCTAGTTTATAACTATTTATAAAAACAGTTACTTTGTTGTGTGATATTTGTAGTTACAATTTTCATTGAATTTTTTGCCATTTTCCGATTTTCAATGGATGAACTGAATGGATAAAAATTATTTCTAAAATTGTATCACACAAAACACCAGCTTATCTAAAAATTATGTTCCATTTATCTAATGCCATGCCTAATTTCGACATCTTCCTTCATACATAATACAACGCAATGTAAGATTAATTTTGGAAGTAGTGAGCTAATCACTTTTAATACGCATCAAAGAATCAAATGTTACTGATGTGGAAAAAAGTTCCTTCCATTTTAGATTAAGTAAATCAACAAACTTTCACCCTCAACTTTATCTTCACAATCCTTTTAACTAACAATACTGCGGTTAGTATTCGAAATCAATTGAACTGTGTGTAGATTTGAATTAATTCAACTCCATGCGAACGATTTCTATATAAATTAATTACAGTTGAATGATATTGGAATGCTTATTGGTTCATGAACTGAACTCTATCTGTACATACTGGTAATAAATAGGACTCATTTGTTTATAACAACTTTCTTACGAATGTGAAGCATAACAAACACGATTTCCATATGCAAGCATGAATGAAAAATAACACGTACATATCTAGTAAGCATTATTTAAAATTTCCCTGATTATCCATGAAAATTTATTTCTTACTTACTTAATGTATCTTAATATTTTCTGGAAATAGATCGTTTCTTTTGCACCAGTGTTTCGGATATTATTAAACACCAAACTTCATTTAGCTGCTTAACGCGGAAAGAAGTTTTATTAGGAACTAGCTGTTGCTTGGGGCTTCGTTTACCCAGATTTTAATGAAAGTGATATATACCGAAAATGTTTAAAAATACGGTGTTCATTAGTAGATGGAAGTTCCATTAATTTTTTCTGAACTCATTAACGTACAAATGCCATATAAAGTGCAGAATTATTTTTATACTGAACTAAAATTTAATTGTGAAATATTAATTTTTTTTTTCGCTTTGTTAAGTGAAAGCATACTGAGAGCTAAATAAACACACAAATATTTGAAGAAATGCTACGACTTAATTATTTATAGGGCTTTAAAAATACCGCAGCGAAACTGTCATTAAAATCCGTCTAGTAGTTTTTAAGCGATGCGCTGTTGAACAGAAATACAAACGAAGAAAAATTCCAAAAATCATGGCGTTCTGTTCTACATTAATTTAAGACCCTTAAATATATTTTGTTAAAAATACTTAATCTATAAAACTGTTTTCCTTTATTATTATGTAGCTTATATACACATTCAGATTTATTTCATACAAGATTAACGAAATTCATATATGCTTTTATATTATTTTTTATTTCCATATATGATTAAATATTTCCTTTTATAAGTGCACGATCAAGCATTGTTTGAAGTATTACCGAGGAAGTGTTATGATCGTTAACTGGCTTGCTAAATTGTCTATGAAATATTGTACTTAGTTAATTTGATATATTCAGTCCTTTTGGGAGATAACATTCTATTTTTCTTTTTTGTTTCTATACGTAATATAAAATTGTGAGAAAACTACTTAAAAAAATATCTACGTGTCTTTTGCATGGTAAATCCTGAAATAAATTTCTAAATATTTGTAATAATTTGGTAATCACGCCGATATTATGTTTCTATAAAATAGGAATAAAATTATCGACGTTATTTTAAAATACTGTTCAACTAAGCAAAATTTAACAAAGCTCTGCTTGTACCACAGGCTGCGAACAAAGATCAGAAGCTATATTTTAATATCAACTCACCCGGAAAAGTAAATAATAAATTT
The DNA here is from genome assembly GCA_039881145.1 of Druceiella hillmani. Lineage (NCBI taxonomy): Eukaryota > Metazoa > Arthropoda > Insecta > Lepidoptera > Hepialidae > Druceiella > Druceiella hillmani. The sequence goes on from JAYKKI010000020.1 coordinate 27,274,202, forward strand.
GAAGTAATTGGTAACTAACAATTTAAATATGTATGGGTAACACCCCCAACTGACTCACCTAACCTTGTATATAAAAAATAAATATTCCTAATGAACGAGTATAGTCAAACTTGTATATAAATTGGAATATTTATGTAATTTATCATATTGTGTTGAAACTATCTTTATATATTTAGTTTCCTAACAAAACGAATAATGCGAATTTTTTTTTAATTTTTAACAAAAGATTAGGAGGTATATATATTTTTAAATCCCTTTTTAAGTATTAAAAATCTTTTAAGAAGGGATTTCATATTTCTATATAGTTACTATTTTTTCTCTATATTAATACGTAATAAAGTTACTATTATTATAACAGGGAATTTCAGTACGTAGTGACTAAATTCCTTTCACGATACGTAACTCAATCTAATATCGTCTTGTTGTCATCAATTTACTTGAGACGTGCACGTGCATGAAGCTAAATGAATTTGCCTTAAGCTCTGTTATCTGTTTAATGGTTTTCCAATATCTATCACTCTAAATGTAGTCACGAGCTTTGTGTGGAAGCTTTCGGTATATGTAGCTAAGTAGATATTTAATTTAATATTTGGTCCTTATGCAATAAATTTATCCTATTTTTATAATTAATGGTACATTGATTTTAAATAATTTAAAACTCCTGACTATTAAAACATACTTAATAAAACATATTTACCGTACTAATTTAAATTTACATCTTGCGATAAAATTATGTAATTAAACCTTGCACGTACAAGTAAATTAAACTGTTTTTTAAATTCTTTATCACTACCTAAGTTTCATTGTATGACGACATCAAGTGGGAAATTTTTAAAGATAAAGAATTGCCTAAACTTTTTTTTAAAAATAAAAATCTATAAAATTGTTTTCCTATTATCATGTCGTCTAAAATTATTTTCCTTGATTAAATATTTACTTTCAAAAGTGCACGGTCAAGCATTGTGTGGCAGTATTACCTAGGAAACGTTATGAGGGTTAACTGTCTAGCTAAAATGTCTAAGAAATATTGTTCTTAGTTAATTTAATATATTAAGCATTTTCGAGAGATAATACTGTATTTTTCTTTTCTATTTCTAAACGTAATATATGTTTCATTTAAATAAAACTTTTTAAAAAGATATCTGCATAAAAGGCGTAGTAAATCGTGAAAGAAATTCTTAAATTCTTGTAATAACCTATTAATCATGCCGATATTCCGTTTGTATAAAATAGGAATAAAAGTATTGGCGTTATTTTCAAATGCTGTCCAAAATACTAAGGGAATTTTACAACGCTGCTTGTACTGCAGACTGCGAACGAAGACTAGAAACTATGTCTTAGTATCAACTCGCCGGATAAGTAAATAATAATTTTGAAATTATCGGTAACGTACAATTTAATTCGATCCACAAAAGCTTATATATAAAATACCAAATATTTGTACTGAGCTAGCAATATCAAACTTGTAGGAATGTTTACATAATTTATCATGTTGTGTTAAAACTATATTTTTTTTATTATGTTTGCTAAGAAAACGAATAGGCCATATTTTTTAGTAATTTTTTTTAACAAAAGATTAGAAAGTATATATGTTTTTAAATCCCTTTTTAATTATTGAAAATCTTTTAAGAAGGGATTTCATATTTCTATAGAGTTATTATTTTTCTCTCTTTGTTAATACGTAATAAAGTACTGTTATTATAACAGGGTATCTACTGAATACTTTCAGTACATAGGCGCCAAGTTCCTTTTACGATACATAGTTCAATCTAATGTCGTCTTGTTGCAATCAATTTACTAGAGATTTACACGTGCATGAAGTTAAATGGATTTGCGTTAGACTCTGTTATCTGTTTTCCAATATTAATCACTGTAAATGTAGTCACGAGATTTGTGTAAAAGCGTTCGGTATAACTAGTTCAGTTGATATTTAATATAATATTTGCTCTTTACACAAGATATTTATCCTATTTTAATAATAAATGGTACAGTGATTTTAACCAATTTAAAACTCCTGACTATTAAAACATAATGAAACATAGCGTACAAATTTAAATATACATCGGGCAATAAAATATGCTATTAAACATTGTACATACAAATAAATTAAACTCTTTGTGTATTTTACGACGTTATACGAATACAAGAGCAGCCTTAGCGTTTTTCATGTAAAAATCAACCAAAAATGACACGATATTCAGGTAAAAGTATATTGCTTTGAAATTAGGGCAACTTTTTTCACGTTTGTTATAGAAAAATAGTCGAACTTGTGTGAAAATAAAAGCATGAAAGTTATTAAATCTATTGTAGATAAATTATAACAAAACAATTAATAGAATATTGAAAATAACAATAATGTTGACAAAATTTAAAAATAGTATCCTAAATGATCTCACGGTAAAATTGTAAATTAAAAAATCGTTTTAATTTAAAACCACAAAATTACACCGTGTTTGCCTGTTACCCATCACATTTTTAAGTTTGCTTAAATTGTGTATCTGTGATCAGTAATATATTTTATATAGGTTTTGATGGGTGCTGTGTGTGCAGGATGTTACTTCGTGATGAAATTTGAGACTTATATGAAAATGAGTTATCGCAAGTTATATTGCCTTTTTTATGTACCAAATTAATCTAAAACACTTAATGGTAGGTAAACGTTAACAGACGATACGTTATTTACACAATACAATGTTAATTCTCCCTGCTAATTTAAATTATTGAATTTATATATAATTACAGTTCAGTACCTCAAAAAAAAACTCAGGTCCCGTCGTATTCGTCTGTAAAAGCCATTTTTCTCAGATTTAGGGTAGAAACTTTAAATTTTATGTAGTAACAAAGCTTACTAACTAGCTCATAGCTATAATTAAAAGGGTTTGCATGACGTTTTTGCGGGCAAATCAAGTGCTTGAAATTATTTTCAATTCCTTATGTGGTTTTGGGGTTTCGTTTGAAAGGACTACTTATAAGGATTTCAAAAAGTTCATAGTTCTGATAATATATTTTCAGGGCTATATTTAAAAAAATGCAAAAAACTATGTCGCCCATCCTTATTTTCGGAACTACCGAACTAAATATATGAAAAAACAAGGTTTTTAAAAAACTGTGGCAACGTTGTAGGAAAACTACAACAGTGATTGTAAACGTCCTAATTTATGAGATATTCACCATAATATATACGTTATTTCTGTTCAATAACATTAGGCATTATTAAATATTTATTACGCTACGAAATTCGTATTACGTCGACCTACGAGTGGACGAGCCAGATCCGCACTCGCAGTTTTTTTGTGAATTAAATAATATGACATGTATACGAAAAAGAACCCATTAATTTTTTTCCATGATTGCCGTCATAAAGCTTTACAGGCTAAACGGAGTTTTATCAATAGAAAATATTTAAAACAAATATATTTACCTGTGGTAGCACATAATTCATTATAAATTAATGTGCTACCACAGGTAAATATATTTTTTTTTTAAAACATCATAACTATAACTTTAGCTACCATTAGGCTAGAATATCTAATATACTAGTATGTGCCCTTTAATTGTAATTATCCATTCCGAAGCGATAGCTTTCCAAATTAACAAAATGTTATAACATCATTAACTTGTGATGTAATGTTACATCATTGCTGCATATCCTATGTCTATAGAAAAATAAAAAAAAAATTTAATAATAATGCTTCCCTTCGAACTTCGTAGTCAACAATTTCTTCATTTGATTACGTAAGTCCTTTTGAGGAATATTGTTTGTATAATAAATACACAAATTTATACATAAAAACGTATAATTCTAACATAATATTTTCACAGGAGTTATTCGTTCCATTATTTTGAATAATAAAAACAAAAGAAAAATTAAAGTTATAGTTTTTCTTGCCTACTAATTTTTATACTTTTCGGATTAATTTGACGAAATATAAATAAAGTTTGGGAAAAAGCGCCATGTGAACATTTTGAAAATTATGAGGTTTTTAGTGAAATTTAATCTTCTAAAAGGATCTTCTGATAGTTAGCGAAGTTTAATTGTAACGCAAAATAGTAGGATTTGATAGAATGGATGTATTGAAGAAAATTTGTGACTAAAATTTTAATTTGTGTTAAATTTCGAAGCTTAAAGGCGATTATTTCGGACACCGTTGCTTTTTTAACAATGACCAAAATATTTACGTACAGAATGATGAGAAGAATCAGCCTTATGAAAATATGTCATAACGACAAAAACAGCCCATATATGTTACTACCTGAATTTGATTGAATAATTTATGTATTACCAAAAGACTATATCGCAGGGCGCTTTTCTTACTCTTATTAGTGACTACCGTTTTATGTCTTTGCTATAATATGACCGCCTTGATTTGATGACGTATGGCCGGTGACTACGTTTAGCGCGGTCGATACCGGAATACAATTAAATACATAATAGAGCTAACGACAAATTAATTCAACCACACGCTCAAGTAAATTAATTACATCAAGACGACATCAGATTGACTTATATATAGTGAAATGAACTAAGTATTTTTGTATCGATAAGGATCACAAATACTCCTACAAGTTTACAGAAATATTCCTACAAATTTGATTTAACTCGTTCATTCAAAATATTTTAGTGTTTAAATACAAGTTTACGTGAACCGATTTGGAGAAGTACACATCCATATTAAAATGTACGTTAATAAGCAGCTTACTTACTATTTTGAACAGTATTAGAAAATAACGTCAATATTGCATTTCTATTTTATACAATTACGGCATTCTTTACTATTTAGTATAAAAATATAGAAATTTAGTTTACGATTTACGACGCTTTTTATATTGAATCTTAGTTCTTTAAGACATATATTTTTTTATAATTAGTTTCATCATATTGAAATATTTTTTTCATATTATATTAGAAAAGGGAAATAAATAGTTATCTCACGAAATGTTTGAACATATCAAATAAAATAAGTACAATATTTCTTAAACAATTTAGCAAGTCAGTAAATCCTCATAATATTGCCCGGTAATATTTCAAACAATGCTTAGTCGTGCACTTATGTAACTTAATATTTAACCAAGATTAAGAAACATGTATTTATTTCGTTACTCTTACATAATATAAATCTAAATATGCGTAGGTATACACACTATAATAATGAAGGGAAACTATTTTGCATATAAAGTATTCTTTTTAAAAATATGCTCAAGGGCTATAAATTAATATTTAACAGAACTCAATGATTTTTGGAATGTTTCTTTGTCCATCTTTCTCTTTGACAGTACATAACTTAAATTTGCTAGACGGATTTTAATATAATTTTTGCTATGAGATTTTCAAAATCCTAAAGAAGGTATTACGTATTGGAACTTTTTATTAAATATTCGTCTGTTTATCCTGCGGTTAGTGTAATAATGTCTGCTTGTCTGCAGTTCTTAAAAATAAATAAATACACTGAACACATTTATAGAGTTTAGTTTAGTCTAAGTACAAAGTAGCTTTATTCTGATATAGCGTCTCCAAGTTCATAAATTGAGAAATAATGAATAGTCTGAGTCTAATAATGAACACGTAATCTGGCACAGGAACTAACTATCGTATTCAAATTTCAAGTCCTATGGCCTTTGACAATTAAGAAACGAACTGGTCTTGATAATTTCTAAAATGTCATGGAAATAAATTTACAATTAAATGAAACTACGTGATGTAGTATTATTTCTACTATCTTTAATTTCTTTACCACGACCTAGTATATCTTTGCTAATATCCCACCTGAAGATGTTATAGTACAACGAAACCTAGGTCGTGGTAAAGAAATTAAAGATATTAGAAATAATACTACATCACGTAGTTTCATTTAATTGTGAATAATGGATTTCTACAAAATTAACGCCAAATATATTCAAGAAATAAATTTATATTAACCTTTGAAGCAACCATTTATTAATAGCTTTAAATATTGTAAATTAGGAATTTTAAGTAACATAATCTTGATAATATAGTGAAAACAAAACGAAAATCTAATATTGAATCGCAAGATCGTGGACCATAGAAATAAAAACTTAGTTTATTTGGTAATAATTCATCCAAATAACTGTCAATTCCATCTTCTTCTTTTTCTTCTGAGAACGCCTCTTCAACTAGTGAAGGCGGTCAGTTGTGCATATTTAATCTCGTCTTTAACAAGACGATAGAGTTCGGTGGTACTCGTAATTACTGCTCATTCTTGAATTTTACGGAACCATAATTTTCCTCTAACACCGAATATCCTTTTCCCAGCAATTTGTCCCATTATTATTTGTCCCTCATGCCTGAGTACATGCTTCAAATAAGCAACTTTACGCCGTTTGATGGTTTGCAAAAGCTTGCGTTTCTTGCTTTTAAAACTTGCTTTAATTTGATAACGAATCACCCCACTCATTGTCACTACCAATTAAGAAACGGGGTGAAAAGTCACAGACGCTTTCTTGAAAAGAGTATTTAATATATTTTATTTGCTGATACTGTTCAAATGAATTTTTATTTAAGGATATTTACCTTATTATATTTTCCACACTAAGAAAAGTTGCAAATTATAGTCTTATCGAAGTAGATTATATCGATCACATCACCGACTTAAAATTAGGTTCGGTACAATTGATAGTGGAAAACAGAGAAACGGCGCTTATAGATTAGGTACCGTAAATTATTTCGTGTATGTATCAATACAACAAAAATATATCAAATTGCGTTGTCAGTAATGAAATATAACTTGACATAGAAATATGTTTTGGTTATCATTACATTCCATATCACGATTACGGTATATTTTTTATAAAAATATTGTGCATTTGTCTTGTAACATCAAAACAGAACGTCAAATTAATTAAGCACACGTTTAGAAACACGAAGCATTTTCCTGAAAAAGGTTTAAACATTTTATAATTTGAAATTTATTTTACCAATATATTCGATATATTGATTTCAATACCATGAATATAATTCCATAAAGTTCTTGACCTAATAAATTATGAATAGCTTTTTTACCATTTTATATAAGATACTAAGCTAATTTAATATACATTAATTTTACCTTAAACTTAAATTCAATAATAATGTGAAGTTCTAGAAACTAATACAATTCTAGAAAATTTATTAAAACTAAATAATACTTTTCTTTATGTTGTATTCGAGATACATATCTAAAGCAAAGTAATTTATAAATATTGAGAGAATTTAAGAAATCTGGTCATATTTTACAAATTTAATCATAACTAATTTTTTTTAAATATCTTATGATATAATTTCTCTTCAGTGGGTGAATATTGGATTCATAATTTAATAAAAAAAGTAGAAACTAACAGGTATGGAAAAATATATTGAATGTATTAAACAAGATCAAGGTATAACTAGTCTTAGAAAAATAGACATTTTAGTCCAATCTCATATCATCAAGAATGCTTTATATAAATCATTTTGAATATGAAGTACTCTTCGATTTTGACAATCATGCTTGTAAAGGTTGACAAATGTTTATTTTGTGATTAATCACCCTTCGCGCGAAATAAATTTAAAATACGTCTAATTAAAATTTAAGTATGTTTCTTAGATCGAGCATCTAGCTATCAATATGTGTTTCTTCATAGTTGAAATTCTTCAGCAATTACCTTATTTTATTCTTATGATTTTAATGATAACTTCAATCATAATGCGCCAATTTGATATTAGTTGTCAGGAAAAGAGACAGGAAAATGTATGTACAGAAACAAGCCCAGGTATTACAAAATAAAAATGACATTGACTCTTATATATAGAACTTAATAAAATAGACTCCTCAAAAATTTTATCGAAATATAATATATTGAAATAGTCAAAGAGACAAGTGAGAAAGCTTGTATTTATATGTGGAAGCCAGGTTATTTTTCATAATGGTTCGTAAATGATATTTCTATAAAGGTGTGATCATTCAGGTGAAAGAAAGTGCGCATGAGTCTCGTTGTATCCTTTATATGTGAATGTGGCGTTCTAATCCACGAAATTCGCAGGACCAAATCCAGGAGAAAAAAAACATGTCAAGCTCAGAAGGAGGGAAAAGGATAATAATTTTCAAAAAAATAAAAGGAATGTCAATTTTATTTAATAATTTTTTCTTAATTATTTTAAGAAACGAAATGAAAGAATTACCTGAATAAAAGAAATCGGTGTTCATAATTTTCTTAATCGTCTCTAAAAAGCTCTTCTTCGTTAGATTTTTATTTTTATTTCTCACTAACAAGTTTTGATGTATTAAAAATATAACTTATACTTGTTTTAAAATACAGTTACTTTACTTTGAGATATTTATGTTTACCATTTTGATTTGATTTTTTGGCATTTTCTGATTTTCAGTGGCTGAACTGTTTTCTACTTTGTATCACCTTCCTTTCTTTGTATCAAAGTTATGTTCCACTTATTTAATGCCATGCCTAATTTCTTTTCTTTTTTCGTACATAATTCAATGCAAAGTTAAATTAATTTTGTCAGAAGTAAGCTAATTACTTCTTATATCCTTATATACATCAAATAATCAAATGTTACTGATGTGTAAACAGGTTCCTTTCGATTTAGATGAAGTAAATCAACAAACTTTATATCAACCTTCACCCTTAACTTTATCTTCACAATCATTTTATCTAATGATTCTGTGGTTAGAATCCGAAATCAATTGAACTGTGTGTAGATGTGAATTAATTCAACTCTATCCGAACCATTTCCATATAAATCAATTACAGTTGAATGATATTGGAATGCTTACTGGTTCATGAACTGAACTCTATCCGTACATACTGTTAATAAATAGAACTCATTTGTATATAATAACATCCTTGTGAATGTGAAGCATAACTAACACGATTTCCATATACAAGTATGAATGTAAAATAACACATACATATTTACCAAGCTGGAATATACATTATTTATATTTTTCCTAATTTTCCATGGAAATGTGTTTCCTAATTACTTAACGTATTTTATTATTTTCTGGAAATAAATATTTTGTTTTGCACAAGTGTTTTGGATATTATTAAACATTAAACTACATGTAGCTGCTTAACGCTAAAAGAAGTTTTAATACGAACTAGCTGTTTCTTGCGATTTCATTTACCCAGATTTTAATGAAGGAGATTTAGGAGAAAATGTTTAATCATACGGCGTTTGTAAGTTGGTTGAGACACTATTCATTATTTTTCTACGGATTGAAGTATAAATACCATTTAAAATACAGATTTTTTCATAATGAACTAAAATTTAATAGCGAAATATAATTTTTTTTTTACTTTGTTTAGTCATTTTTAAGTGATGTAAAAGCAAAGAAAGAAAGGGTACACACACAAATATTTCATCCATAATAATTTCTAGGTCTTTAAAAAAACCGCAGCAAAACGTCCATTGAAATCCGTCTAATAGTTTTTAAGTGATGCACTGTCAAACAGAAAAACAGACAAGGAAATATTCCAAAAATCACGGCATTCTGTCTAACATTAATTTTGATATTTTGTAAAAAAATACTTAGTCACTAAAATTCTTTTCCTTTATTATTATGTATATAAACAATCGGATTATTTCGTATAAGATTAACGAAATCCATGTATGCTTTTTAATCTTGATTAAATATTTACCATCGAAAAAGCACGGTCAAGCATTGTTTTGAAGTATTATCAAGGAAGCGTTAGGAGGGTTAACTGTCTTGCTGAATTATCTAAGAAATATTGTACTTAGTTAATTTGATACATTCAGAATTTTCGAGAGGTATTTTTTCCTTTCGGTTTCTATACGTAATATATGTTTCATGGTAATAAAACAATTTTTAAAAAATATCTGCGTAAAACGCATAGTAAATTCTTATAATGAATTATTAATTATGCCGATATTTTGTTTGTATAAAACAGGAATAAAATTATAGACGTTATTTTCAAATACTGTTCAAAATACTAAGGGAATTTTAACAAAGCTCTGCTTGTACTGCAGACTGCGATCAAAGACTAGAAACTATATTTTAATATCAACTCGCCGGAAAAGTAAATAATAATTTTGAAGTAATTAGCAACGTACAATTCAAATAAGTATGTGTAATACTCTAATATTCTAATTGTATATAAATACTTAATTGTAAATAAAAAACCAAATATTTGTAATCAGCTAGTAATATTAAACTTGCAGGAATTTTTATGTGATTTATCATATATGTTCGCTAAAAAAACGAATAGGTCGTATTTATTATTGAAAATCTTTTAAGAACGGGTTTCATATTTCTATGGAGATACTATTTTTCTGTCTATGTTAATATGTAATAAAGTTACTATCATTATGGCAACAGATCTACTGAATACTATCACTACATAGAGGTTAAGTTCCTTTCACGATACATAATTCAATGTAATGTCGTCTTGTTGTAATCAATTTACTTGAGACCTACACGTGCATGAAGCTAAATGATTTGCCTTAAGCTTTGTTATTTGTTTGATTGTTTTCCAATATTAATCACTCTATATGTAGTCACGGGATTTGTGTAGAAGCTTTCGGTATATTTAGTTCAGAAGATATTTAATTTAACGTTTGCTCTTTATACAATATTTTTATCCTATTTTAATAATTAATGGTACAGTGATTTTAACCAATTTAAAACTCCTGGCTATTAAAACAAACTTAATTAAATATATAGTGTATGCTTCTGGATATGTAATTGAAATATGCATCAGGCAATAAAATGATGTAACTAAACCTTGCACATACAAATAAATTAAACTGTTTGTGTGTTTTATGCCGTTATTCGAATACTGGAGTAGACTTAGGTTTCATATAAGCCAATGATGATACAATACTCACATAAAAGAATATTGTGTTGTAATTAGGACATCTTTATGATAGACAAGTAGTCGAAATTGTGTGAAAATAAAAGCTTTAAAGTTGTTAAATGTTTTGTCGATAAATTATAAAAGAAATTAATAGAATGTCGAAAATAAGACAATAATTTTGACATAACTTAAAGAGTGTCCTAAATGATCTTATGTTAAAATTGTAAATTCATATAAGAATCAGCCAATAATGATACAATATTCACATAAAAGAATATTGCGTTGAAATTAGGACATCTTTATGATAGACAAATAGTCGAACTTGCGTGAAAATAAAAGCATTAAAGTTGTTAAATGTTTTGTAGATAAATTATAAAAGAAATTATTAGAATGTCGAAAATAAGACAATAATTTTGACATAACTTAAAGAGTGTCCTAAATGATCTTATGTTAAAATTGTAAATTCAAAAATTATTCAACTTTAAAACCAAAAAATTGCCTCGTCTTTGTCTGTATTACCTATCACATTTTTATGTCTACTTGATTTGTGTTTCTGTAACCAATAGGATATTTTATCGGGATTTCTATGGGTGCTGCTTGTAAAGTATGTTACTTTGCGATAAAATTTGAGACACATGAAAAAGATTTATCCTTTTTTTTTTACCAAATTAATTTAAACATTTGATGGTAGGTAAACGTTCACAGACGATATTATATTTTCATAATTAATAGAATGTTAATTCTTCCTTCTAATGTAAATTTTTGAAGTTATATATAATTAGAGTTCAGTACCTCAAAAAAAAAACTCGTGTGTCCGTATATTCGTCGGTAAAAGCCATTTTTCTCAGACTTGGGGTACACACTTTAAACTTTATGTACTATTAAAGCATTATAAATAGCTCATAGCTATAACTAAAAAGATTGGAATGACAGTTTTTTTCGGCAGATCAAGTACTTGAATTTTTTAATTTGGGCATTCGTTTGAAAGGACTACTTATAAGGGTCTCAGAAAAGTACATAGTTCTGATAATATATTTTCAGTACTATATTAAACAATATGCAAAAAAGCTACGTCATCTATCCTTATTTCTAGACTATCTAACAAAATATATGGAAAAATAGGGTTTTTAAAACTGCGGCAACATTTTACGAAAACTATTATAATAATTTTAAACATCCTAATTTTTGAGATATTTACTAAAACATATATATACCTCCTATGTAATTACGTTAGGCATAATTAAATATTCATTAAGCTACGAAGTTCGTATTAGGTCTACTTGTAATGATAGATGGAACGGACGATATTTGCGCGAGCCAGATTTCGCAGTTTTTTGTAAATTAAATAATGTAAAATAAATATGATAAAGACCCCGTCTAATTTTTTCCATGATTGGAGTCATAAAGCACTACTGTATAAACGGAGTTTTACCAAATGGAAAATATAAGACTTATTTCCATATTAGACCTTTTTCTCATTCTGGACGCTTTCCTGAATTTTCATATTTTAATTACAATGCTAAAATTAATGTACTACCACAGGTAAATATAGGTGTTTTAAAAAACCGTAATAACTGTAACTTTAACTTCCATCAGCCTAGAAAATCTAATATACTACTATGAGCTCTTTAATTGTAATTGTATGTTTCAAATTGAGTGGAGCAATTTCTTTAGTGGAGAGATTTTCGCGGTTAAGAAAGTGATAGCTTTACAAATTACCAAAATGTTGTTACATTATTACATTGTAAAGTAGTGTTACATCATCGCTGCATACTCTATGCTTAGAGAGAAATGAAAAGTGGGTTTAATTTTTAAATAATATGTGTTTCCTTTCGAACTCTTTAGTTAACTATTTCCTTTATTGTCCTTTTGAGGAATATTATTTGTGGAATGTGTACACATATATTTACACACAAAAACTTATAATTCCAACATAATATTTTATAGAAATTATTCGATCTATTATTCCGGGTAATAAAAGCAAAGGGAAAAATTAAATTTTTTTTTTGCCAAATAATCTCCCTACTTTTCGAATTTATTTGACGAAATATAAATAAACTTATGGAAAAAAGTGCCATGTGAACGTTTTGAAAATTATCAGCTGTTTAGTGAAATTTAATTTTCAAAAAAGGTCTTCTGATAGTTTGCAAAGTTTAATTTTCACGCAAGTAATACGATTTGATAGAACGAATGTATTGAAGAAATTTTGTGACTCAAATTAGAATTATTTTTAAATTTCGAACCTTAAATCTAAATATATTATTACTAAAAGGTGTTTTTTGGTCGAGCGGCTCGATCTCTTTAACTACTGCACCAAAAAAAAAAAAAAGAAATACCCACTTAAAGATTATGTTTTCTACTTTGGGCGAAAAATATAACAAAATTCGACAAAAATCTTTTTGTTAATAAAAAAATTAATTTTTATAACAATTGGCATGAGCGCCATCTGTGGGCGACACATCAAATATCTTAGCCAAATTGTATACTTGGAACACTCTAGATGGCGATATAGTGCGAAGACTTCGCACGGGTCAGCTAGTATATTATTATTATATTATTACTTATTTCGTTTTTTAACAATGACCAAAATATTTTACTCTTGCTCTTTGAAAATATGACATAACGACAACTACAGCACATACGAGTTACTACCTGGATTTGATTGAATAATTTATATATTAGTAAAAGACTATATCGTAGGGCGCTTTTCTCACTCGTGCTATTGACTATTAATTTATGTCTTTGCTTTGATGTGACCGCCTTGATTTGACGATGTATGGCCGGTGACTACGGCCGGTGACTACGGAATACAATTATATACATAATAGAGCTAACGACAAATTAATTCAACCACACGCTCAAGTAAATTAATTACATCAAGACATCAGATTGGCTTACACATAGTGAAATGAACTAAATAACTATGTATCGATAACAATCAATGGATCCCCCATTATAAAAATAGTAATTTTATTTTATATTAAATATTGAATTTATTTAGCGTTATTTTTTTAGAAATTCATTATAACTAAATGAAACAACGTGATGTAGTATTATTTCCACTGTATTATGATGACTATCTTTACAAATTGAAGACAATGTTATACAACGAAACCTAGGTCGTGGCAAAGAATTTAAATAAAGTAGAAGTAATACTACATCACGTAGTTCCATTTAGTTGAGCAAAATTTAATTGTATTTAACCTAAAGAGAAAAATAGTAACTGCCTAGAAATGGAAAATCCTCATATAAAAGATATATAAATTACTAATAACTTCAATCTTTTAATTTTTTTCTCAAACACAGTAAATAAAAGAATATAAACACAACATAATAAATTATAGAAATATTCCTACAAGTTTCACTTTACTCGTTCATTAAATATATTTTATTATATTCATATTTAAATGTACTTTATCAATTAATTCAAATATATTATTTACTTTTCTGGTGAGTTGATATAGAAATATAGCACGTGGTTCTCGTTCACAATTTATAGTATAAGCAGCTTACTTGCAATTTTCGACAATATTAGAAAATAACGTCGATATTGCATTTCTATTTTATACAAATACGGCATGATTAATTAATTATACAAGGATTTAGAAATTCAGTTTAAGATTTACTATTTTTTTAAAAAGAAATTCAGTTTACGATTTACTATTTTTTTAGAAAAAAAAAATTAAAAGTTATCTCAGGAAAAGTTTGAATATATCGAATAAACTAAGTGCAATATTTCTTAGCCAATTTAGCAAATCAGTAAACCCTCATAATGTTTCCTCGGTAATACTTCATACAATGCTTAGCCGAGCACTTACGTAACTTAATTTTTAACCAAGATTCATATATTCATTTCTTTACTCTTACACAAAATAAATATGAATGTGTACATATACACTATAATAATGAAGGAAAACTATTTAGCATATAAAGTATTTTTAAGAAAATATATTCAAAGTCTACAAATTAATATTTAACAGAACTCCATGATTTTTTAAATTTTTCTTTGCCTGTCTTTCCCTTTGACAGCGCATCACTTAAATTTGCTAGATGGATTTTAATTGAACTTTTGCAATGGGATTTTTCAAAATCCTGAAGAAGGTATCAACTATTGGAACTTTTTTAAATATTCGTCTATTTTTCCTTCGGTTAGCATGAGTTTTTGTTTAATTTTGCAGCTCTTATGTATATATATAAAATGAATAAAAACACTGAAAAAATTTACATAGTTTAACTCAGTGTAAGAAGAAAATGGCTCTATTTTGATATAGCGTTTGAAAGTTTAGAAATAATGAATAGCCTCAGCCTCGTAATGAACCCCGTATGATTAAACATTGAATGTGAATCTCATTTCCATTAAAATCTAGATAGCCGAAATTGCAAGCAATAGTTAGTTTGTAATACAATTTCTTTCAGGGTCAGCCATCTACATGTCATTTGGTGTTTCATAATATCCGAAACACTAGAGCAAGAAAAAACTCTATCCCTTGAAAATATTTAAATACGTTTAGTAAATAAATTCATTCATGACTTAAGGCTTATATTCAATTTCAAGACATTGAACAAGGTGCATATGATCACATTTCCATAAATGTTTAAGAAGACTTTAAGTAACATATATTCCTACTTACTAAATACTTATATGTTATTTTACGACTATTCATACTCATATATAGAAATCATGTCAGTCACACTACATATTCAAAACATATTTATTTTAAAACTATTAGTTCTGCTTCTGATCGCTATGTACAGACTGAGTTAAGTTCGTGATAACGTAAGCATTCCAAAATCATTCAACTGGAATTAATTTGTATAGAAATTTTATGGAGATGAATTAATTCGTCTTGACACGCGGTTCATTTGATTTGCGATGTTAACCGCAGTACCGTTGATTAAGAGGCTTGTGAGGATAAAGTTAATCATAAACATTGATAAAATATTTATTTACTAAGCTAATCTAAAAATAAAAGAACATGTATCCACATCATTAACATTTGATTCTCTGATTCATATAAGCGTATAAAAAATGATTAGCTCATTTTTACAAAATTATGTTAACATTGCGTTGTATTATGTGCAAATAAAAAAATATAAAGAACATCGGCGAAATTGGGACATTTGATTGTTTGTTTGAGATTATGGATTTAGAAAGCTAGTATTTTGCAAGATATTAAAAAAGAAAACCTAACAGCTATTGAAAATCAGGAAATGGCAAAGAATTGAATTGCTGTAAATATGACACATAACATGCACACAAATTATGTTTCTATCATATCAAAAAAATTTAAAAAGAAATAAAAATGTAACGAAAAATAAAATAACTTTTGGAGACGATTATAAAAAATAATCAATATCAATTTAATATTTTAATATGTAGCTATTTCCTAAAGTAGCTACTAACAAATTGTTAACTGACATTGACATTTCTTCTATTGTAAAAATTAATACCTTTACTTGGTTTCTTTCCATGTAATTCTGGTCTTACGAGTTTTAAGGATTAGAATGTCAAATATATGTATAAAGGATACAACTAGACCCAAAGTGTATTTTGTTTCATTTTGATTTATCTCGACTAAAACATAAAGAAACATGCCTTGTAATTTCAATAATTTTCCTATAAATCTATTGGCATTAACTACTTAAAGTTTTACCATACCAGAAGCAACCGGTCTAATCCCCCCCACAGTTAATTTAAATTCAACATAATGATAAATATATCTCAATTTATTTAAAATAAAATTTTAATACCTAATTTTGATGCTCTCAATATTTAAATTATTAATATAGTATTAATATATTATTTAATTATTAAGCTGATAAAAAAAAACTATTCACAATTTATTATCGTTTATGAACTCTATGGAGTATATTCATAGTAGGGAAAAAATATATTTAAGGGTAAAGTTCATTGTAAATTATTCAATTTTCCATTCTTTTTTGGAAAAATATTTTTTTCCTTGACGTGTGATTAATTTATTTAATATAATTTTTATATTAAACGCTAGATGCATAATACGTTCAAAAAAAATTACTGTAATCCACCCGTGAAATGTAATGATAATCGATACATTTATATAAGTCAGGTTTTATTTCATGGCGGAGAACGCAATCCGATATCTTTTGTTATATCAATTTATATGCGAAATTTATCATGCTTGAGCTACGTGGACCCTATATTTGTTTTTCAATATCAACTCTACCGAACTAAATTATAATAATAAATGCATTTTTTAATTTTTAAACATGCCCTTGGGACTTTAGTCGAGTGTAATTTATCTTCTTGGTGTTATCTGAAATTTATTTTGAAACATTTAAAATTTCCTATATTACTAAAATAATTCTGTTGTAAATACAACTTCTGTCTGTACAGGAAAAAACAGTAAGAAAATTTGTTATTTCTTTTTCATTTTATAGAAATGTTTGTATAATTTTTCACTATTTAACTACACTTATAATTGCCATATTAAATCTAAAGTATATTTATAAAAAGTGTCCTTAAATAGAAATTCATTGTAATAATAATAGGGAAAAAATAAATATTGTTTACACGATAATTTATGTAACTTTTGTTCCCGGGTCTGGGTTAATGAGTTAGTGAAGTCAATCGTTACCAAATAAATGCAAGTTTTTATTTCTCTATATTATGCGTCGTAGTGGACAAAAAGCAAGCTTTTGCTAACCATCAATGTAAATTTGCATATCTGAGTTACATGCTCAGGTATGACAGATACGAGTTCTTGTGAGTAATATTAAGGGGGATAATTGTAGGAAGAAGAAAAGCCTATCGTAGAAAAACATCGATGTTCTGTAACTGCCGAAAAGAGACAGGTATCGCAAGTGCCGCTGAACATTTTCATCTTTTCAAAGATAAAACCAAGTACAGAGTAGACTGTCAACATTCCTTAGAGAGGTATCCATCGAAGAAAAAGAATGGGGTGGTAGTGACAGTGATTTAGGTGAATCGGCACTAAAATATAGATAAAATTTTATTTAGTGCCGTCCATGCTCTTGCGATTGAATATCATATTGTCATAATGTTGTCTGTTCATTATCAAAATTATTTTACCTAAAAATTAGGATAATTAAAGCTATTGCCAAATGTGTATCTAATTGCTTCAAGTGTTGTTATGAATTGATCTGGATGAAGTTATAGACATTAAATGAACTAATCAGAACCAGCTGGTTTCTAAATTTCCGAGCTCTTTCTGACATGTAATTAATTTGCAATAGCTAGTTCGCGTGCCAGACAAGGAGTGTCTTTAGAACGTAACTAGACATAAATAACAAAAACTTTTAATACGTAATATGCTAATTTAACATTTATTTCACCAGAATAAATTGGCAATTGTTCGTAAAGATTGCTTTTGTTGCAAGTTTTCCAGCAGAATTGTTTTGTCAGTAATAGAAAATCATCAATTTTTACTTCCTCTTTTATCAGATTAGCAAAAAAACATGGCAAAATTATAAAAGTTCCTTTCCCGAGGATTCTTAATTAACGATATATTTATACTAAAATTTGATTTTTAATTATACTTGATGTAACGTAATTTTCCACATTTTTAGTGCTATTTTAAACACTAAACGTACTGCGGTTAGTACAGGAAATCGATTAAACTACGGATGAAGCGCTTACTATATCTATTCTTCGCTTATCATTGAACGTCCGCACACTAAAGCACCAATAATATATCCCGATAACCGGTCGCGCCTACAAATTCGGTATATACTTACATCGCATTCGAATTTCGTCTCGCTGTAATTAATTTTATACTCAAGATGGTTTTCTTGATATATATAATGATTTTCTTTAAATATGAGGCATGGACTTATAAGAAATTGCATAATTTTCGGGTTTATATTGCGACAATTTCAGTGTAAATATCTCCGAATTGCAGTATAATATACTTTTGATAATTCTTAGTATTGATTACTTTATTTTGAATTTTTATAAAATCGAGACATTTTTAGAATTTTTAGAAAATCGAGACATTTATTTGATGTTATTTCGATGCATGTTTTTTTTATATTACGTGGTTATTTTCTAATATTCCCAGGTTTAATTTACAGAAAATTGGAACTCGTAGATAAAAAATATCACTCAGGCTGCATACGACCGTTTTTAGTAAATCTTCCATGAATTTGTTTCATACGAAATTTAACAAAAATAGCCCAAATGTAAGCGTACGTAAAGGTTTTAAAATGATATATTCAAAAGATAAATGAAAAATAACTTAATTTTGTTTTGTGGTCTTAAGCAGAGACGGTTTGTTTTGAAAAGTATTATTTTGAAAGCAAACAATCTACGCCTGAAATAATCATGCAATTATTTACCAAAATTAAAACCAGTTTGGTTTATTTTAATTATCACTAACAATAAATGTTATACGTCTGATAATGATAAAATAGCATTGCATACTTTATCGAAAGAAAGAAATTACTTTTCAACGCAAGTATTTGCCTTTAATTGAAATTCTGTGACTTAGGTAAACTCAGTATTAAATATTATTAATTTTAAATTGATATTTATGTTTAATGATTTTCAATTTTCTTTCATTTATTTTCTCAGTAATTGTTTTCAATTAATTTGCCAGTACTAGAAAATCAGGTTCTTTAAAACCCTAGACCCGCTTAAAAAACCTTTCCGTGACTTGACGAGAGGACGGTGTTCTGGGAAATGAGGACGGACAGCATCCAAACATGTAGAAATATCTGTTAATATCTAACAAGACCTTCAGGTCTTTCATAAAATGTTAAGCAGTTTCAGATTTAGAATTTTATTATTTTATTTAAATCCACAATTATATAACTTAATTTATTCTTTTGAACGGAAAAGAAAAAAAAATTGGCGGCCACGAGGTCATGTAGAGTAGGCCACGAGGTACGTAGTTATATATTAAGGTCACAGAAATAAAAAAAATATATCAATCTGTAAAGTAGGCATTAACTGACTTGACCAAAGACATCTGAAAAGCCAGGTTAACTAAATTTCTGTCAGTTAAGTCTATTTCTTTCATCACATTTCCTGTCATATAAACGCGAACTGTTGTCTCATTAAAGAGTACTTCCTAAAGGTATAATGAGAATGTTTTGAATGTCCTAAAGTTGCATTAACAAACATATGTGCTTAGATTTACTAATATTATTTATGAAGTTATGGTACTGCGGACGAGAAATCATTTTATTTCGTCCCTTTATAAACTTTGCCATATATGTGATTTATGCCACAATTGGGTAAATTAATCTAACACAGCTATTAAACTAAAGCATGTAAATTAATTCGAGACAAAGTTGTAAGGTTTATGGTAACTGTCAATTATTTACTATACGATTAAGTAAAGTATTAAATGATAACGGTAAGCGACTTCACGGATCTATTATATAATGCGCCATAACTTATTGGATAGAATAAATTTAGTTTATTTCCGATACAGAATATGCAAAGCTTATCTTAAATTATATTGCTATATAAATTAATTTACCTATATATATACATATATATATATATATATATATATATATATATATATATATATATATAATACACTACACATACGTCCTGATCTAAGAAGAGCATTTTTGTCATTATTACAAGTTATTTTACTATAATTAGCATACGATTATATTTATTCGCAATAAGTAGATGTACTCGTTAAGGGAACTTAAGGAAGATTATTTTTATCCACAATGTGTTCAATGGTCGAATTAAATACGCAAGGTGTGATTAGTATCGAAAAACGATTAAATATTTAATCTTACAGAAACTTCGGTGAATTCATTTGGCCTTACGCGCGAGCATCTCATCTATAAATTAATTAAACCGAAACCACAATCGGAATGCGACGCAAATAGTCACCAAGATTGACGACGCGGCTAGCTGGAGGGAAATAAATATACCTACGTAATACTCGAAACTGTTGCAGTATTTCCTTAAAGGTAGACCTAAGGAAACATTTAGTTTAATGCGTTTTTGATTCTGGCTTTCCTTATTCATAATTATAAACACATGAGCTTTCTATTAAATAAAAATACTTCATATTCACGTCACTACATAGTTTTATTGTCAAAATTAAAATTAAATCTCTGTTAATTATAAAGTATGCACGAAATTCGAAAGAAAGGTCCATAACTCTTTTGTTTTTTTTAGGTGTTAAGAAGTATGAAAACAAACTTTATAGATGAGTTTCGTATACTTGTTTTCTAATACAAATCTGGCGTCTATATACATATCCTATATACAAATCTGCGCATTTCATTTTTAGCTGGAGTATGGAGGGTACCTCGTTTGAAATGAACTTATTTATTATAAGTCATCACTGATATGGACTTCTTGGCTCAGTAAATATTCAATAAACCCTTAAACAATTTAATAGGGACAGCATATATATTACCACCAAATATAAGAAACTATAAATCTAGACTCAGCGTTATAGTTTTCCTACAACTTTTATGTACTAAAACGTTATGGCAAACCCTTTTTTATAATTTCAACAGTTTGAACAATTTCAGAAACAAGGGAACCCTAATAAATGAAACAAATCGGAAAAAAAATATCATCTGAACGTGTATTAATGAATACGAAACCTAACTCTCCGAAACAAAGTGAGCATGAAAAGGTGTTTAGTAAATGCAAAAAACATTTTCTGATGTCCTGTACATCTCTGATATATTGCGAATAAGCGTTTTCATAGTATTAATATTGATGAATAAATTTATTTTATAACGTAAGCTTAACGATATTTCATTACTTTTTATTTGCCCCCAAAAGAAGTATTATGGCTTTTTTTAGCTATATTCTATCGTAATAAAGTGAATATCTTGAAAATACATACAAATCATAAATTGTCATAATAACTGCTCTCTCATCTTTGGATCCTCGACAAAAAACTCTAAGAGCAAATGTAAGTGCTCGTTTTTTGCATGAGAAATTCCGTATCACATAAGAAAAAGAAAATGAAATTGGCCTAACTCTATTGACCTAATGGTTAGGAAACATGTAATCCAAGGTTAGAAGTAAGCTAAAATATTACATTATTAAAAATGAATATTATGGTCACCCACAAAACCATTTAAGGAATCTGGATGTAGTCGTTCGTAAAGAGTAAGATGGTATAATATTAACTTAATTGTGAAAGACTAGATACATGGCCGTACGAATATTGGATAGAAGATCGTAAACATATATAAAGTTCAGATCTAAACTTAAGCAACAAAGAATCTTTTGGGCTGCTCAAAAAATGGAAAAATTACAGTGTATTATTTAATGTGCCTGCATGCGTGCGTACGAGTGTGTATGCGTGCATGCGTGCATGCGTGCGTGCGTGCGTGTGTCAAAACTTGGACATTGCAGCCCGAAGTGTGCCATACAAATGGCAAAGCAAAATAAATATTTACTATCGTACAAAACAACTTTAAATTTCGATACCCATCATTAACGTTCTATTTTTTTTAAACAAATAAATATAATAAGCTACATTTGCACATGCTTATTAACAAGCCCTTAATCATTATGTAATAACACACAGATAATCTGCTAATAATTCATCGTAATCAGCATTAAAGTAAACAGTATTGTGGGCCTGAGACATTTAATCAAACTTATGGGTCGAGCTGGTTAATATTTGTTTGTCAAATAAACTCGAGGACTCTTCTCACATAGCTTTATTTTTCCTTCTGATAACCATAATATCAAATTTCCAATAAAACATTCCTCGATGTTTTCAATAAAGCATAAATATAATTCAAAATTCAAGCAAAAAAAAATTACAGCGTATTATTTAATTTATCTGACAAAACCCATGGAAATTAAATATATGTTTTTGACAGACATATAAAGTTTGCTTCGATTTTTATTGGCAATTTTTATATGTATATGGGCACATTGTTTATAATTCCATAGAAAAAAATTAACTCCATTAAAATCCAATGAAAGTTTTACCTATTTATAGCGTTACTAGAGAGCATGACTTGTTATAATAATTGTTAGTAAGCGTTACGAGAGATGTATCATTGCTGATCATAAAGAAAGCATATTGCATATCTTAGTTTTGCGAAGTATTGTAAGATATGTTGGTAACTTTCCTTGGTTTTAATTATAATTTCTGTTATAACTTGAATTTAATTAGTTCTCTTTTATGATTTGTTTTGGTTCATATATTATACATAAATATTATTAAAGAGTACCGTCACCGAAGGTTGCCATAACAAACGCAATAAATCAATGCTACGAATTACCAAACTTGACGCTAAAAATCATAGTAACTAATAGTACGGTCGCAACTTCAAATTCCTTACATCGATAGCCATTGCAATCAACGCAAGAATCAGATGGCGCTAAACCACGCCCTCGACACCGAACGCCGTTGCAACCAACATGATAGAGAGTTATCCATAAATTTCTTAACCACTGGTGCTGTGACGGTGGCCCCGTAAAGAAATGAAATAGTGTACCAGAGATGGTACAAGCTCAGCATATTTGTATCAGCGATCTGGGTTTCAAATAGAGATAGACAACATCCCTCGAGAAGAGTCCGGTACAGCGCCTTCTACAGTATGCAGCGGTTAAAATACCAGTTCGATGTAGTTAATATTGCACAGATTGAACTTTGTATATATATTCCATAGCATTGTTTCCGGTTTTTTGGGCCAAATCAAAACAAATCATGAATCCACTTCAAATTATTATTTACAGAAACAATATTTTGTTTCTGGTCCTTCAAGGCAGACTAAAGAATCGTCGATCCAGTGACAATGAAGCCACCATACCACCATCTACTGAAGATGCATATGAAGATGCAGATTAAAGAAACGTCGATCCAGTGACAATGAAACCATCATACTACCATCTACTGAAGATGCATTAAGCTTGGCCATCGCGCATCAATCTAATACTGCAAATCACAATAGTCATATACGTCTGTGGATATTTAACCACCTGCCACAGTCAACGTCGACTATAAACGCTCCGCAATGCGCTACTGCAAGGACAGGGATCGATGTCTCTGCGTTGAGCATTCCGGTTATAGCGACGGACGGAATCGATCACTCCGCCCTTGCGAACGTAGATCTATCTTACGGAAGCGGTATTAAAATTTACGTAGCCACAGATAGACCACAGCTGGATGTAACCGTCGACATGGCAATGAATATGTAAACTTGACTGACGGTCGCCTCCATGCATTTATAAACCATCCGATCGCCCACCACGAGCATCGTGCTATCACGCTGATCAACCACGAACGGCACAGAACTATATCAAGCGAGCTGAGTTGGAAGCCGTTTGTCGCCGAGCAGTGCTATAAAAATGATAACTACAACTGGATTTATAGTTGGTCCTACAACTGGTACAGCTGGTACTACAATTGGTCCTGATAAGGAAACGTCTGGAGATGTATGTCTTAAACATGAATGAGTCGAATTCAAGATAATTGTGGAAGCTTTTGCCGATGAAAGCGAGGGAGATTAATTATCTTCGGCAAAATGTCGTTGCAATTCTTGAAAGAAAACATAATCCGGCCGACTTTTAAAGACACCAAAAATTGACCATGACGTCCCCGCTTGGTTACACTGGAGAGAAAATGCAGAAACGGATTAAAAATAAGACAGCTGGTCGAAGTCCTACCGATTCACTCTCTACCACTGCAGCACCAACCGCGGAACTATCGATATTAAAAATAGAGTGGTTGCCGTTCCAGACACCTTTGTGGGACTCAACGACGCCGTATAAGTTTACGCTGCCAGCAAACTTAGCAAGGCAAAAAAGCAGCTAAAAAAGAGGAAATCAAAAGCGGAGAATAATAGAAAGCACTCGCCCCGGTCGACCGCCACCCATTGAGGTCCCAAGACCTCAACACTTCGGCCCTTAAACTACAAAAAATCAAGTGCGTCTTGACCAGCGTAAACAATGAACGTTATTTACAGAACATACTTTAGTTAAACTAGTGCGCGAGGTTATAGACAAACTAGACTCTCACATCCAGTTCCGGTAGCGCGAGAAAAAAATAACGGAGAAAGCGAGTGTCATCAAGCTTTCCCTTCTTTTAATTAGAGAAATCAAATGGGTAATGAAATTCACATACACCCCAGTGACAATCCCGTCTATGTACATGAGAGAGCGCAGGCCCACAAAGATCGCCCCCATGAATGAATACCTGATAAACCAGAACAGCCTCGACAAACTCGTGATCCCGTTACGTTCTTTATTTATTTATTTACTTAAGCCTTTATTTTCCAATGAAAGAAAAAAACAAAAAAGTTTACAATATTTGAGTAAAAAAATTACACTTAAATTTAATTAAATGTTACTATTAATCTAAAAACATTTATACTAAATCACGAAAAAAATTTTTTTTTTCCTACATAGAAAAGAAATACTTATTTCAACAATTAAATAAAATTTTAATAGGTAAAATAATATTTGTGCTCAAGTCATTGGGGCACACATTATGAGATGGTGGCCCCCCATGTCTTCATTCCTTTTTGTGCTTCGTGATCCTAGTCCATGTGGATCTGACAACACGTACAACGTTACAGTCAGGTGTTAATACTAGCCGAAGCGAGAGTGTCAGCAGGTGCGTCGAGTACGAAGACAAATTGCTCACGAATTTAACATCAAGACCATCAAGAACTTCTCTGCCAGACACCTCAGACGCGGAACCTCACATAATACGCGCACCTACGTGACCCATGCAATGTCTTCTACGAAAAAATTAGAGTAAGCTGTGAGAACGCTTGCACATAGGCTCGGCCAACTTGTATCTGATCGCGTTGTGTCAGTTTTGAATGATACCAGTCTCGTCTGGAACCACGTTCCAAGTTGTTAGAACACATTTGAACAAGTGGACTTCTTATTTGGACTGGAACGTATCGATGCTAATATCAGGTTAATAGACGACCTCGTGAAATTGCAATTCCAGTTCCATAACCTCGGAGTTTTGCTCTCTAAGAAGTTCAGGCCGGAAGACAAGCGAGTTCTCAATGTCTTTGAGTGAACAGTAAAGAGTTTGACAATAAAGTCTGGCTCCCTTGGTGCTACATTAAGGACACTAATGACGCAGGCCACTAAATAACAAATATGCTTTAAAAAAAAGGAAAACCATAGAAAAAAGGTGAACTACTCTCCAGCCTTCGGAAGAAATACAATGTTCAGGTGCAGAACCTATTAGAGAAAGGCTATACTGAGGGATACGATGGCTCCGAGAAAACACATGAGATATTCTTCTTTGCTTTCCGTGACCTTAACAAACCAGGGAAAGTCAAATTTGTCTTCAATGCCACTGCAAAATCTCACGAAGCCACCAATAAACATCACATAAATGACTATGTCGACAGCTTTGAAACTGAGGACGGAACATTGAAGATGACTCTTCTACTTTTAATATTATTATTCAGTCTAAATTATAATCCCACCATTTCCTTCATATTTTATTAATTTAACGTATCAATCTTTTTATATAATAATCAATTAAAATAATTTACAACATAAAATTAGAGAAAATAATGCTTTTAAAGATCGTTTGGACTAAGTCAAAAGAAGGAGAAGGAAAGGAAAGAAAACTTACGTAGTATGTAAGAAAAAAATAATATACGACGAATATTACGTATATGAATTTATTTTCTGTATTTATCATAAATACTAAAATATTGTGCATTGTGCCTTATTTGATTCTGCAACTAGAATTAAATAATTACTTGGCTAAGTAAATAATTAACTTATAAATATTATTCTTTTTTCTTGTTGATGAGAAAAATTGTTGTTGGATAAAATTAATGAAAAACGTTGCATGAAATATAGATTAACTACCGAGTTATACAAGAACTAAAACAGCAATAGTACGTATCAAATGGTGACTGTGCACTTATACATAATGGTTTCAAAATATTTCTATGCATTGTCCTATAATAGGTTTTTACATCCATATGTATGTATTACTATTTCTCTACAAATTTCCCAAAATATTTTGGAACTGTAATTCCTCTATGCATTGTCTCTCGTAGTTAATACTTATTACCTAACCTAGAGTTCATTCAGTAATGAAATAGATCTATTTTGCATTCTTCTTGGAAACCGGAAATAGTGACTGTTGAAATGAGTATTGGAAAAGAATTTGACGAAACCGGAATACTTTGTGATTCGATTTTAGAAAAGGACGTAAGGGAGATTTTTTTGGTGATTTTTGTATAAGTGATGTCTTATAGGTACAACTGGGTGATACAGATAAATATGTAAAGTTGCCAACATTACGCTTCTACAAATCAACTAATTGTAAGTTGTAAGAGTATTTGTATACTACCTTAGCATAGGACAGTGCCCCAAAAGTTGAGAAAATACAAACATAACATCCGTTACTTGAAAAATCTCGTTGCGTATTTTGAATACCTGTATTTACTGACTTTTAACAGAAGACTCAAACTAACAACGATATCCACCATATTTTTTTTCATGTTCCAATGGCTAAAGTGGAATAATATATTGATTATATTTTCAGTGATTTCTATATACGTTTTGAATAAATACTATAATTGATTTTACTTTACAAAAACAATATATAAATTTACCATATTAGTGAACCCGCACTTCCTGTCACAATCTTTTTGGAGAAGTGAAGAAATAAACAGATATTTATAAACTTGATCTTAACCATTAAATATAAACTTATATAGAGATGCTGACTCCGCATCGGATTTTATTTCTGTCAAGTACAATAGCAACGTAATCACGGGAGTTTCATTCCCGAAAATTACCATATCGTAAAAAGAAAGTCGGAGCATTCATATACAAATAGTTACGTTATGTATATACTATATAACCAATAAGTAAATATTACTAAATAATAGAATATATTTGCGATTAAAAGTATATAAAAATTTAAAAAAGTAAAATTTCGTAATATCACAGAATTTAAAATTTAATATTTTAAAGGATTTTGAGCTGCAGGTAGTGTTTGAAATAAGAACTGAAAAATAACATAGAAAACGGAACTAAGTATAGTGACTCTTGCTTTTTTATTTTTCATATTCTACTTAATTTTTTTTAATAAAATTAGGTCTAAACGAGTTATAATATTTACATGTATAAATATCATTTGTTTTCAATATTTAAGTTATAAGTATATGTGAATCAATATATAAGTTCAAATATATATTTTTTCGGCAATAGGTTTATAATTATTTTTGACAATAAATTCATATAGTTTTTATAATTTTATTAACAAATTTGTTTATACATATAAATATTCTTAAAATATACTATATTTGAAATTGTAATATCCCTCTACAGTTTTTAAACCTTTTGTTTTTATTATGTTTTAATGAAGCACTTACATTAACTTTCATTTAAATGTGATAAGTGGGATATTTATATAAAATGCACTCAGTTTGTTTATCTTCTATTTCTCAAGACATTTATTATCTATGTAGGTATTACTTATAAGATTGCCTACATTACTGTAAATTAGGCACATCTTTCAAACCCTGTTGATGTAGATACAAAAAGATATTGCGATAACAGAATAGAAATTAGCGTAATTTTTACCATAATTTTTAACACAATCACACAATTTTGGCAAGACACACTTAAAAGTTACTTGAAAAATTAAATATGTTAAGCACATAGTACAATCGTTTTATGTTTAATGATACTAACCTTTAATATTTAAATGATTCTATAAGAAACGTTTTCATAGACTATATTCCTACCCGAAGAGGAATTAGTACAAAATCACGGCCTCATTATCCGATTCAGCTTTACGCTCTTCTTAGGCTTTTAAGGAGAGTAGTTCTTATAGTATTTTGGTATTATATGTAATAATCGTTAGGAGCGTAGTAGTCAGAATTGAATCTGTTTTTCGATATCCAACGTGAGAGTTTGAAATTTCTATAAGTAATTTCCCAAGACTACTACTTAAGACGAAGTCTAGTACTTAGATAACATACCGGCAAATAATTTTTTGAGTATAAGAAGCATTTTTTATCAATATTGAATCGACATTAAATCATACAACAGCGATATGGGTCCCGAGTGGCAATTGTGATTTATTCACATTGTGCGCAATTCTCATTATGATTAAAGAGCGTTCGTTATATTCTGTCTAATATTGGGTTTGTCTAGTTTTGTTTAAGTGCAATTTTAAATTTTTTTTCTATTTTTTGATGACGTATCGAACAATAATTTCTGCATCCTAAAAACTCAATTTTTTTTCTGAAACGAATTCTATCCCGGAATATAAATTTAACATTAACGGGATTCTTTCCCGATCGTTTGTTACCGTTTGTCATTATAATTTTAAAATATAATTTTACACATATGTGAATAGACAAAAATCATTTAAGTTTCCAGTCTTAATGTAAAACCGATAAAATTAAATTATTTTAAATGTAATTTACATTTTGAACATTAAATATATATGCATGAACTGTTTTTCGTAAATATTTCTATGACCAAATATCTGCTCAAATTACTTCATATTATTTTCAGAAACCCATAAATTTCACATATGACAATGCCTTCAGTGTTTGCATTACAAAAAGCGATGAAGTCAATATTTGGAGTATGCCTATCGTTAATTTTAATTAAGGTCAACTTGATACTTGCATACTTTTTTTTAATGATATTTTATTTACTTCATTTATTAAAAATATATGTTATATTCCTTTAGAATTTATTTTGCCGAATACACAGACAAACAAATATTTAAAAAACAACGCATAATAGATCAAGTGTCAAGCCTATAACTAGGTGAGTGTTTCAATTATCTCCTTATTGTACTGAGACCCTTTTGACACCGAATACTTTTCGGTACTATTATTTACGATAGTTTCCTTCAAAGTGGAACCAAAATTCCTAATTTACGTTTAAAATATAAAGAAATGCCTTCTATGTGTCAAAACAAATATTTATCGTGGATTACAGTATATTGAGATACCTATCGTTGATAGAAGAAATGAGGGGCCCTGAAAAAAAATTAATTTTCACTTTCAGGCCCCCCCCCCCAATTTCATTTGTTTTTAAATAAGCTTATGTAATATCTATTGATGTAGAGAAATAAATATACAGATATTCCGGTAAATGCCACACCATCAATTTAATAACGAAACTAGGAAGCAAACTATTATGAAAAGAACAACGTAAAGCGGTTGAATTGCGAATTCGTGGTTCGCGCAGGCATGGAGTTCGGCGACGTCCACCCAATAAGCGATCGGCGGCGGAAAGAGAGAGCGCGTTTGACAAGGATATATATATATATATATATAAAGCTTGGTGAGGCTGTGATTCGCAGATCACACATCAACTTTTCACAATTCTCTATCTTCGTATGTATATTCTCATCTCTTATTTTGCTAAGAGTTTTTTTTTATAAATGCAAAAACCTTAGTAAATCAAAATTTATTACTTTTTTCCTCATCGAATCGAAGTTTTACTTTGCGACGGTCCCTCTCTACAGATACGGTTTGGTATTTGAGTAGATTATCAATGTTTTTCGCCATTTTTGCGACTGTACTACTTTTTTACAGAATTTACAAATTGATGCCAATTTACATACATATTGAACGAATTTTTAAAGAGGAGATTTTACAGTAATAATTCTATAGGATTATAATATTATTAAAATTATTTTTATTTAGGATCGTTTATTAATTAGAATAATATTCATTGTTTATTAGTAAATGCATAAATGACGATAGTATTTTTAATCCAATAGAGTTGATTACACACGCATTAACATTGTAATGTAATTTAGATATGCTTTGTTAAATAATGTGAAATGGTTACTTCACTTTGCACTTCACTTCACGCCACTTTTGTGAAACGGTATAATAATAAATATCTAAGAAATTGTAACTTTAATAATATAATTTTTTTTGTTACCAAATATACCCAGGTTTTTTACTATCAAAACATAATTTACATTAGTAAGTATCGATTGTACTAAACTAATATTAAATAATATTTTTCCCACATTTTGTTGAAAGAAAATAATAGGCTCATTTTTTATTGATACATATTGAATAAAACAGTGTTTCTAAATTTTAACACAAAGTAAACATGTAATTGCGCGAACTTCATTACCATGTTTCAACAAGGATATCAACGCTAATAAAACCAAATCATCATATTTCATGCTACTTAATAAATAAATAAACATCCGACGAAACACCAATGTCAGATTTTCACTTAATCATTTTAACCGCATTAGGTAGCACCAATAACTTTCGCATATTTTAAGGAAGGAAATTCAGACGGGGACAGAGCCTCCGCCGGCGTCCATTGCACAATTGTGGCGCAATTTAATCCGCTTGCATTTTATAACGCTAAGTCCAGTGAAGGGTTGAATGCATTATAATTCATTTTACGGCATAAATAATGACCCATATTTCATGAGCTCTGAGCTTTCTTTAGTCGCCGACGAACTTTCATTAACGAGACAGCGAATGAGGGAGCTTTTGTTTTCTTTTATGGGAAAAATCTAAGCCGTTTTCAGGCCTAGATTTTATTTATAACTAGTGTTGGATGGCGTAAATGATAATTTATTTACATATTTGTTCTTCAATATTGCTTCTCTGTGGGAAGTAGTTGTGCAAGGTCATGTCACAACTACGAGTCTATACAAGACTTTATATTTTGGTAGTGCAACCTTTCTTAAAATATATTGCGATATTATTTTTTAAGGCTATTGTCGAATCAGATATCTCAGAACAGTTATCGACCAAACGTAATAATTTTATGTAAAGTTTTGAATACACTTTCCCATCCCGTTTTGAAAAATTATCCCATAAATATGTGCTAAATATTATATGTTTATAATATAACATTATACGTAAAACTAGGGGGAGTAAATACATATAATATTATATGTATCTACTCCCCCTAGTTTTAATAGGGGGAGTAAAATATTATTAAACATATCCCATCTTCATAATGATTACATTTCGAACTCTGAATTTTAAAGTGGCATTTTAAGTAAAGTATTATCCTCATTGAGAACCGGATATTTACTTCTGAAATTGAAAACACTGTTAATGAATATATTTACATATATTGGCTACATTCTGGCGACCGACAAAATGTCGATTGTTATTTCCTTTATTAAATAAAAGAAAATATTATTTTCTTCCTATTAATGTTTTATCATCATAATTTCTGATATCAAGCTGGAAGGAAAACTTAATAAGGGGTATATTATAAATGTATTAAATTTTTTTTTCACTAGCAAAAAATGATTTTATCCTATGAAAAGATTAACGTCCATAATTTTGTAAAGGAAAACAATTAGAAGTAATATTTGAATATGTGGAGTAAATATAATTATTTGACAAAAATATTATTGGGATAATTTTGCAAGCCAGTTAAGCCAGTATTCTAGCCGGTGTACTTGAAGCAGTATACTAAATGTTTTTTAAGAAATAAGTTGAAGTGCTGTAAATAAACTATTGAGGACAACAGGATCATTTTTAGGATTTCTTAGCCTGTCTGCTCCTTTTTATAGCGCATCACATAAAAACTACTAGACATGTTTTAATTAAGATTCCATTGTTACTTTTTCAGAGCTCCATATTTCAAAAAGAAAAACGTAACCTTATAAGAAAACTCGTGTAACTTATCTGTCTGTCGCAGCTGTTTTTGTCAGTAGAAGTTTGACGTAGGAATTTTAAATTTAATGCAATAACAAAACATATTAACCCGCATATATATCAGTAATTAATAATGTAATATGAAAAATTTATGTCAATAAATAGCTTGACAGAAATTCTACATACCCTTAAATATCTATAAGTGCCTAAATGTGTATGAAACCTTCGCAATGCGATATGTTTTAAAACCGTAAAAAAAAGTTAAAAGACGTATTTGAATATTTTTCGAATACTTCCATTTTTCTGACGGCATGTTTTATTCCTTTCCATTTAAATCACTTACAAATGATTAAATTTTAATTGAGTTTTCATTGTTATTTTTAAATAAATGATTCATATAACGTTAGAAACATGAAAAATAGGGAAAAAATTGTCAGTCAACTAACGATTACCACATAATTCACCATTGTCTGTATACCTCACTGTCACTAATATCTGGCTAAACGAAGTAAACCACGTAAGCGAAGTCACGAGAAGAAGCTAGTTCTAAGTTAACCTTCTTCCAGAAACCAAGCATTTGCAGGTCGTCAGATGTTTATTGATTTCCGAAATACGAAAGTAAATATAAAGCTTTCTTTCTTATGAATAACATAATTCTTTTTATTAATCAAATTTACTACTAAAATATAAAATATAGAAAAGGATGTGCAGAACCACGTTGTGGTAAATATTCGAAAAATGTTAAACTAATAAAAAAAATATTTCTTCTTTATAAATACGTAAACGTTATTTTAAATCCCTTCATACTGGTATCCAGAAATATTGCTTGTCTCTTTTCACATTCATAGGAAATTTATTATAAACCTATCCGACCTACTTATTATCGGTATGTACATATTTTATACAGTTCATGATAAACGTATATGGTATGCGTTCATCGCACTATAATTAATTTATATAGAAATCATTCGCTTGTAGCTGAATTAATTCAGTTATATCCCTATACACGCTTCAATTGATTTCCGATATTAACCGCAGTATCGATAGTTAAGAGACTTATGCGGATAAAGTTTACGATAAACGATGATACAGAACTTATTTAAAAACGTAGTCTAAAAAAACTATACACATGCCTTTGAAATTTCATTCACTAATGCATATCAGCGTATTTTAAGTAATTAGCGCGCTACTTACAAAATTATTTCAATATTACGTTTCATCACGTTCGACGTTACGTTAGAAAAAAAAGGTAATTCTTAAAGAGTTTCGATGGCGATAAAATATCAGTTACATGGACTGGTTTTTGGTGATTCACCGTTCATTTTATGTTTCCTATAATCTAGCCTAATGTAACTAAATGTTAATTTTTTTTATTATTTTCTAGGTACTAGGAAAAATTCTACGATAATCAAACCTATGAGCAAGTTCTTAACTGTTTGCTTCAGGTTTTTTAATAGATAGCTTTGGACGGCGTTTTAGAAATGATATCAATCAATTAGGATCTGGTTATTTCCCAATTTCTGAGCTATTTAGGACGTATAATTCATTTACAACAACTAGTTTGTGTAACATCTTATATATATATCTCTAAGTTGTGATTGGAAATAAGTCTAAGGTAATTGTAAAAAGTTAAGCATCTGGAAATAATTGAGCGTTTTTAATTGAGATTCATTTTATTGCAGGTTTTATAGATATTATACCGCCACTTTTTATTCCAAGTTTTGCCAGGTAGACAGACAAAACCGACGAAATCATATAGGTTCTGTTTTTTCAAAAATTGACTTAGAAATCTTAATTTAAAGTTGGCCATAATTACATGTTGGGTAACGAAACCTTCTACATTTAAAGCACTACTTTAAACACTGTAATAAGTACCGAAAATCTATTAAAGAAAAAAAGGAGTCCAAAGTACATCTATTCCTCTTGATGCAAAAGCACTTACTGTATAAAATAATTACAGAGAGACAACATCCGAATGCGATGTAAGCAGAAACCAGGCTTGTGGCGCGAGCGGTTATCGGGATATTTTATTGGTGCTTAGTGTACAGGAGTTTATTCGACGGTAAAATTAAAGAAAATTTATCTGAAGTTTATGCATGTGACGGTATTTGTACATTTGTATAAAATTATACATTCTCTTTTATATAGGTGATTTTTACGAAAGACTCAAAGTGTAAGCTTTTAACCAATTTTTTGTCCGGACATTTTAATATAGTATAAAATATTTTGCCTATTCCTCCCCCTCCCACCCGCTCTTCCTCCTTTTTATTATTAAAGATAGTAAAATTGAGTATTTTTTAAAAGACTTATCTGAAATTTGACATTCACCGATTTGAATTGAACACAAAACATTTAAACATCTTGCGATTGGCATTCGCAGAAATAATTGAAGGATCACTTATTGGAAGTTGATGGACCTCGAATTGTGACTTTTCTCGAAACATGTTAAAGCTGAATTTACGTTTCAAAAATTAAAAAACAATAATTACAAAAATTGAAAACTTATAAATTCAATGTTACTGAAAGAGCAGTAAAATTAAGTATCAGAAAATATTTCTTAATTTTTTATTAATAAGAAATAAAAGTTGAGTACAGCGGTTTTTCGGCTCATCTGACTTCATTTTTCCAGAAAATACTTCATTCAAACGTGAATTGTAAGATTGTGCTTATAGCCGATATGAACAAATTTAGTTTAATACGGCTCAGATATTATTAACCATGTTCATATAAGACCCGCAAGAAGATGCTTTTGCGCATTGTCTCACTACTCAGACATCAGTAACTTAGTAAATATAGGAGAAAGATACGTACATTCAGCTATTGTCCATAGAACAATAACTGGGCATATTTAAGACTAGTAAAAGTTGGTATGCAATATAGAATTGTTCAAATAGTATTGCTTTTGCGCATTGTCTCACTACTCAGACATCAGTAACTTTGTAAATACAGGAGAAAGATACGTACATTTAGCTATTGTCCATAGAACAATAACTGGGCATATTTAAGACTAGTAAAAGTTTGTATGCAATATAGAATTGTTCAAATAGTATTGCTTTTGCGCATTGTCTCACTACTCAGACATCAGTAACTTTGTAAATACAGGAGAAAGATACGTACATTCAGCTATTGTCCATAGAACAATAACTGGGCATATTTAAGACTAGTAAAAGTTTATATGCAATATGGAATTGTGCAAATAGTATTATATATTTAAACACGATCAGGACCTAGTGTTATTGCTGAAATATTTGATAGGCTACGATTAACCTAAAATAACTTTTCATGTGATACAAAACTAAGTTTATCTTTATTGACAATGTAGTTTTATTTGCTAAGCGATAAGATAAAATAACGAATATCCATTTTCGTCTTTTATTACCCATAATGCTATGTTATAATATATCAATTTGGGCCATATGTTATCTATTTATGTATGGTTAGAGAAATATTAATTGACACGTGTAATATGCACACGTAGCAAATTTCATTGAAGATATTCACTTCTTACTTAATTTCGTAATAATATTAATTGCATAACTTATAAATTTAAAATTTCCAATTAATTATTTCTATAGTTTTATCAGAATTTCTTGAACATCTACCTTGGAGTATATCCAGAGCATAGGATTCGATCTACTATTCAATTAGCAAGTCAGTTTCGGCGAGTGTAGGAGAAAAAAAATATGGTCATGAAAATAATTTAGAGTGCTGATTCTTGACGATTTCCAATTAGGGTATAGAGCGATAAAATAAATACATCATGACGGGTGAAGGGGTAGTTTGTTATAATATTTTTTAGGATTTAAAGACAGAAATTTTGATCCCTCTGACAGCTCTCATCCAAAGCGTTCTCCTGTATTGAAGTCAGAAAAATAAAAAAATTTTATATTAACACATTTTAGGTTAACTTTACTGTCAGAACTTATTATCTAACGAACAATTGTAATGATAGCACATTGCAATAGCAAAACAATTTCATGCTTTTGTAGAAGAGGTAAGAATACTGTCTTTGGCTACCACCTGAGCAAATTCTGTTTTGTGTACTTTGCAATTAAAATTAATTAATAAATACTTAGAATCGAATTTCAATAAAATTATAGGACTAAAACTGTAATGGAATAAAAAAAATTACATGAATATTTCCTAAATCTGAATATCTAGCCAAAGAAATTCGTAACGTCAATACGCATTAAGTAATTGAATCGCGTCGAGTTACTTTGGCATATTCGGGAAGAGATAAATCGTGTAAAGCGTAAATGAGATTGAACTTCGTGATTTTGAGCAAAAACTCGTTACTTTTTTTAAATTTTGACACGAATAGAGTGAATCAAAGTGACGAGAAAATTTTAATCAAGTTTTACAAATGAATATAAATTTTTTGTTACTTCGTGTTATTAGATATTACAAAAGATTTTGCGAAAAATGAACTAATGTTTCATCGAAAAACAATTTCTCCATATCTAGAAAAAGAATAACATTGAATATATTTGGCGTTAATTTTGTAGAAAGTCATTAATTATGAAAAGATTAACAGCTAGTACATATATTCTTCTCTAATATATATTTTTCTTATAAACTACAACTAATAACAGTAGTGTTATAAAAATAGTATTCAGTATTTTTATGGTTATATCGCACAAAATTAAATACGGTAACCTTATGAGATCCCTCGTTTGTCTCTTTATGTCTCTCACAACTCTGTCAGAAACGGTTTGAGGTTGAAATTAGAAAATTCTCAATATAGTAGATCATATCAACCTGCATTTTTATCAGTAGCTAACATGTTAAAGTAATTATATGTTAATTTTGCTGGATGTATATTATGTTATCGAAATACTTATTCAATTTTATAAATCGTATTGTTTATTATTTAAAAGGGTAGATTAGAAACAAATCATAAATATTTTTTTTTAAGTGGAAGTGAAACTCCTTTAGAAGTGTGCACTAAAATGAGGAAGAAAAGGGAAATATTTCTCTTCCCCTCCCCCTACTTTTGACACCATTTACCCGAAAATACGAAAAAGAAAGTTGCTAAAATATGACAAGAAAATTAGAGGAAACTATAGGGATAAACCTAATTCTTATAATTTTTGAGAAATTTACTATATTTTTAAAGAGCAAAATATATCGGGCAATATACATTTATATCTAGTGGTTATGTTTAGTGGAAATACTTTG
The DNA here is from genome assembly GCA_039881145.1 of Druceiella hillmani. Lineage (NCBI taxonomy): Eukaryota > Metazoa > Arthropoda > Insecta > Lepidoptera > Hepialidae > Druceiella > Druceiella hillmani. Next base: position 27,311,756 of record JAYKKI010000020.1, read on the forward strand.
TAGTCTCCTCAAATGTTTAAACTTTCATATGAATCTAAGTATATAAGAAACCTTCGTAGCGTAGGTTCACCCTGGCTGGTTTTTTTGTTCTTAACGTACTAAATTTCCGGAAATTCGTACAAAAATAAGGCTTTCGTTTTTAAACTTCCCTCCACTCTTAACCATCAATACGTATTGTAGTCCATATAGTAATAAGGTAACCCTATCTATATAATGAGTAGATTGATTCAGTTTTATTTGACATGTGTGATCATCCAACATTGCTGGCAATTTTATGAAATACTACACAGTCATTGAGTACTTACCGTTTGTTGCTTTTCATGGCATTATAAAAACATACTGTGGATCACGTAAAGTGTATGTACTTGCGTGGTTATTCATTAATCGATATTATGTCATTAACAAGATATTTTATGAACTTCAAAAGGGATTATCTCTTTTGATACAACGAAACACAAAATCTAATTTTTTAAGTTGTATACAGTACTCCGCACCTATTGTATAGTAAATAAAAAAAGTTATATTAAATATCCTTCTCTGTATATCGTCACGCAACTGAGAAAAGGACTAACAATATTTTATTAAAGTGTAATAAAATTTTTCCGCAAAATATAACATTGATAAAAGAAATATTAAAGAGTTTAATATTTTTAGTTGAAAAAAGGTTTAATATAAAACAAATAAATAAAAAAGAGATATTCAGAAAACTTTCTAGTTGGTATTGAAATATTTCCAAAAATATTTTTTATAAATACATGGCGATATCAAAGTACACTAGGCCGATATGTTTTATGGTAATGATCGGGCTGCTCAATTTTTTTTAATACAAATTAAATTGAGTATAAAGAAAAATTTAATTAATTTCAAATTGATTCCAACCATCCACTCAATTCCTCTTAAATCGAATCTAACATCACCCTCACTTCTGGTCGAATTTAAATGTATTCCAGTCATTTACGTAGTCAACATATAAAATAATATAATAATAAAAATAACTCAAAATGTACTATAACTCAACTCGCGTTGAACTTGATATAAATTTTAACAATTCAATACAGTTTAATTTTTATGAATTAAGGAATTTAAAATAAAAAAAAAAGAAAAGGGTTAATTTTAAATAGCATTTTGTTAAAGAAGTTGAAGATATTTTTATGCACTTGTGAAAGACCTAGGTGAGATATTTGCAGGGTGGAAAGTAATAATTAATATACTTAATGTTTTCAAAAAAAATATTTTATGTGAAAAACTTCAACTTTTAATATGTGTATACATTTTTCATAAAACGCTTGTAGGGCTAATTCTATTTATACCTCATATGGTTTTATATATCAAATTAACTGTTCTCCGAGAAATAATTAAACACAGCTATATTATACTTTCGCATTTTAAAAATGAATATCATGTACAACCATATGCGCAATATCTAATTTTGTATGTAGGAATAAATATTGAAGACGTTTAAAAGATTGAAGAAAATACCGTGGGTACCTATCCACATAAAACCACGTACAGAATAAGCGCGGGCGTGCGTGCATTTGTATACTGCCCACTGTGCAGGCATATATGCGCGTTTGTGTTTTTATATTTTGTGTTTTTAGGTTTATATACTAGAGCACGAATTAATTGTAAATAATTGTAGTTAATTCGAGCTTATTGAATGCGATCCTTAAAATTTTTTTGTTGTCATATATACAAACATATCTGAAACGAAATAAGTGTATGACGGGTAATACATATTAAAAGTAATTTTTATACCCTCGATGTGGTAAGTATTTACCTACTCGAATGTAGTTAGGTTAATTGTGTAAACATAAAAGGCTAGTTGACTTTATTTTTATATATGCCGTATTTTTTACATAAATCACTTTTAAAGTTTGAATTTTCGAACTCGCGCTAAAAACGCAATTTCTGTAATGGCGGCTAGCGTGATGTCACACACGATGTAAACATAAACAGCCCTGCCCGTTGAAGGGAATTATTATTTAGTTTCATATTAAAATGGTGCATAAATGATGTATAGTGCCACAATGTACAAATACGTAAAAAAAACAAAGTGGTCATTTCAGAGCCAAGGAATCCTAAAAGACGAAAAAAGTGGCTGCAATTAGCCCAAAAATATCCAAACAGCATTATAGCTCACTTAAATATTTTCACGTGTGAAGATCATTTCAATGTAAGTAATATTTGTGTTTTAAATATTATTATCGATATCAATGCCCATAAACCAAAAGAATAAGAACATTAAATTTTGGTATGAACGCGTTTTACTCGCCTGTGACGTCATCAGACTTTTAATAAATAAAAGGGAGTTTGCGACGCTGATTGATTTTAAAAAAATATTGAGATTTCTTTACTTTTTATTTTTTTATAAAATATATACTTATTCTTTCGAAAATGGAAAGCAAAACGCTTATTTACGTTATAATCTAATAGGATGACTACGAATTGTGGTATATTTTCGATGTTGTCCAATAGCCCGTTCTATTATACACGCTTTGTCATCGAAATTGTTTCGATAATAATAAGTAATAAGAGGAGAAACTAAAACCGTACACAAAAAAACACTTGAAAAGCATAAAACACATAAATACATAGACTGGAATTCATAACGTTCAATAACCTGTGAACGTAGTCACTCTTTGGGTCAAAACGAATCTAAAGACGCCTTATTTGTTGAAATCGCTCCTGTAGTTTAGCCCGTACGAGGGAAAAAATTATCATATACATTTACATATATATATATATATATATATATATATATATATATATAGAGTCTGTGAAATCCATGGCCCTTCTGTTATATTCGGGAAAAAAGAAAACAATACAACATTCGTTCATTCTTTCAAAATATACAGAAATAATATAAAACTGTCTAAAAGATCTAAAAACTAAAATCTAAAAGCAAAAACCATTTTGTCAAAAACAATAATGAGACAAATTTTTTATTCATAAGTAATTCTTAGAGTAGTAATTCTTAGAGTAATTCTTAGAGTAATTCTTAGTAATTCTTAGTTCTTAAAACAACAAAGAATTAAAATATAATAATATTAAATTATGTAGTTTACACGACTGAAGCTGCAGTCCAAAATTAGAAATCTATGGATAAAAAGGCCTTACCAGGTAACGGTTTTTGTGCTGTCAGACTAAAAGAAGCCAGTGTACATTTTTACTTTCATGCAAACATATTTTTTGAATTGATTTAATACGCAAATTCGTTTCATTTATACTTTCGAGAGTATATGTAATATACTTTAAAGAATATACCTTAAAAAGAAATAGCTTTTTTCTGCCGGTCCCTCTGTACGTCCATTATATTTGCGTATCAGGGACACATATTTAAATGTTATTACCTAATTTAATAAAAGACCGTCAGATAACACATCAGTCTAAATATGGGATGAGCTATTTAATACAGCAATTTCATTTTCAAATTCATTTAGAAAACATTAGATGAAAATAATCTGTAACATTTTTCGATCAGGGTCTTTATTTTGGGAAATAATTTAATTTCAGTAATGATATTTTTTTTATTCTCAACACATTCTAAATTCTGCCATTACCAGAAACACAATCTCAGTGATAAAAAAAGACTAAATAAAAAAATTTTGAATTACGAATACGGACTAAAAGCAGGTAAGTCGCATAGCGTCTTATAACATTGACAATGCTACGTGGCTCCCGAGCTGCGTACGCTACGGGACGCATAGCACTTGCATTAACGTAGACATAGTCACTTGATAACACACATATATACATGAGTGTGAGCGCATGAGTGCGTGCGTGGGTGTGGGCAAGCGTGAATGCATGTGTGCATGTGTGCGTTTGTACTTGCCAGTGTATATTCTACTACAATAATGATCGGTCAAATAGTATAATGCCACTTTCTTAAAGCTTATGTAATTTAATAAAGTTTTTAATATATATGTGTACTTAGCTTAGTCATTAATATGAAAATTTTCGTTTTTTATAATAAAACTTATATTTTCTATTCCGTATATTTCTAAGAAAGCAAATATAAATCTATATTTTACTATAGTGTTAAAACATAGGGTCAAACAATTATACGTTTTAAAATTAGCATCGAGCACGCTATTTTAGCCACTTGTACCGTTAATTAGTTGTAATCCGCCATAATATTTTTTTTTGTCAGTGTCCAATTTGTAAAATAATTAAAGTTCAAATATAGTATGAAATCGTAATTATACAAATATAAATAGAGCCAATTATTGTATTTTTTTATATGTCAGTGTCCAATTTGAAAAATAATTAAAGTTCAAATATAGTATGAAATCGTAATTATACGAATATAAATAGAGCCAATTATTGTATTTTTTTATGTCAGTGTCCAATTTGTAAAATAATTACAGTACAAATATAGTATGAATGCGTAATTACACAAATATAAATAGGATCAATTGTCAGTTTGGCAATGTGTAACGTCTTGTCAAATATCATGATGAAAGATGAATTGTTATCATAATATTTGACAAGACGTTATGATATGACACCTACTTGTAGGTGAAAAGGTTAAATAAAAACCTAGCTTTACCTGTGAAATCAAACATGACGGTTCAGTCATATTTTTTTTAAGATCAATGACAGTTAAACTATGAAATATGACCGCCCGGTAATCAATCTTTGAGGTTTCTGTTAATGTGTCAAACTCTCATAAAGTAATCACATTATTTTAGCCGTTGTTTACAATTTTTTTACGGTATTAATATACTATAATATTAGTTGGGTTACATTATTAGTTAGAAGGATAGTAGGTTACTAATGAAATAAAAAAAATGGAAGATGTTAGTGGCGAAGAAATTGTATTATTATTGAATGATCTTAACAATAATTTCCAACGCCTGTACCACGTTGAGGTTCCGGATATGCCGTCACCGTAAACAGAAAATTAAATGCGTCTTCATATAATTACACATATTTTACTTCTCTGTTAAATCGAAATATTATATATATCATGCAATAACCGTGTAAAGTTTTTATATAATTATATAGAGAAAGGAATATTTATATATGTCAAGTTCATACTCGCGACGCTAAGAATTCTATTTATACAAGATTGCCACATTTCTCATGTTAATCAAAGTAAAAGATACAGTCGATGGTTTTTTATATTAATGACTTACAACACTTAAAACAATATTATTATTTTATAAAATATATACTCTTAACACATTATTACGGATTGAAAAGGCACACTCAGGAAAAGCTCCATGGCCTATATCTTTTTAAATCTATTCTGCAATTCTTATTGAATACCTAAAGTACCCTATAATGAAAAAGTCACAAGAGGTACTTTACACACGGGAAATAAGAAGTAGCATATAATAAAATCCACAAAAAAAATCTAATTTAAAATAATTTTTGTTCGATTCGTTTAATATTTCATAAATATATAATTATGGTCATATAATGGTTGTAAAGGGGCTACTTATCGTTCGTGCTGTATTGTCTGTTTTGTTCGTGTCTGTATTGTTGTGTTTGTTTGGTTCCATTTTTTTGATAATTTTGTTTTAATAAATGATCGCAACTGTTACCAAAATTAATGTCGTTGTTGTGCTACTAATTATTTCATAAATATATAATTAGGGTCATATAATGGTTGTAAAGGGGCTACTTATCGTTCGTGCTGTATTGTCTGTTTTGTTCGTTTCTGTATTGTCGTGTTTGTTTGGTTCGATTTTTTTGATAATTTTGTTTTAATAAATGATCGCAACTGTTACCAAAATTAATGTCGTTGTTGTGCTACTAATTATTTCATAAATATATAATTATGGTCATATAATGGTTGTAAAGGGGCTACTTATCGTTCGTGCTGTATTGTCTGTTTTGTTCGTTTCTGTATTGTCGTGTTTGTTTGGTTCGATTTTTTTGATAATTTTGTTTTAATAAATGATCGCAACTGTTACCAAAATTAATGTCGTTGTTGTGCTACTAATTATTTCATAAATATATAATTATGGTCATATAATGGTTGTAAAGGGGCTACTTATCGTTCGTGCTGTATTGTCTGTTTTGTTCGTTTCTGTATTGTCGTGTTTGTTTGGTTCGATTTTTTTAATAATTTTGTTTTAATAAATGATCGCAACTGTTACCAAAATTAATGTCGTTGTTGTGCTACTAATTATTTTTAATATCACTTAAACCTTTTCTTTAGTAACTAACATATATTGTGATTTTAAAAATATTAACGCTGTTTATAATAACGCCTCAGGCTTAATAAAACTCAGTTTGAAGTTGGTCTTATTAGATTTCTGAAATTTTCAATGGTATACATTTTTAATATCTTCAAATAACGTAAATCAAAACATTTAAGTAGAAACAAAAATAAAGAAAAATATGAGTAAATATCTATTTGCTACATAATTACATACATACCCCACAATAAAAAATAAGGCACTCTTCAGATAGGAATAATAGAGAATCCACACGCGCTATGCGATGAGAACGCGGAACTCTAGAACATCCATGGAACTCTAGAACATCCATGGTGTAGCTCAGGTGCAGTTCTATTTATAAGCTCTCAAGAGCCACGACGGATATGACACAAATGTTCGTTTCTCCATTCAATATTGTTCTCTATGATGTAACCGTCGAGGTGGTAACGAACAGGTAACTTGACTGGCGGTCGTCTTCGTGCATTCGTAAACCATCCGATCGCCCACCACGAGCATCATGCTATCACGCCGATCAACCACGAACGACACATACCTACATCAAGCGAACTGAATTGGAAGCCGTTTGTCGCCGCGCAGAGCCATAAAAATGATAACTGCAACTGGACTTATAGTTGGTCCTACAACTGGTACAGTTGGTAATACTATTGGTCCTGATAAAGAAACGTCTATAGATGTGGGTCTCAAACATGAATGAGTCGAATTGCTGAAGCCTCTGCCGCTGAAGGCGTGGGAGATTAATTGACTTCGGCAAAATGTCGTTGCAATTCTTGAAAGAAAACAGAATTCAGCCGTCTTCGTACTTCATCGGGATTTATATGTGGAGGAGTTCCTTTCGTTTTGCATTCCTCCTGAAAAGACTGCGGTCACCAGATGAGTTTCTCATTTACCGCGATACGATGTAAGACCCCATATCGGCAGCGACCAGGGCCATCGTGACTACTAAAACGAACCGCTTTTTAAAGACACCAAAAACTGGACCACGACATGCCCGCTCAGTTACATCGTAGAGAAAATGCACATAGGGATTAGAAATAAGACAGCTGGTCGGAGTCCTACTGACACACTCTCTATCACTGCACCACAAACCGCGGAACTATCAACATACAAAGGAGCCCAAATAGAGTGATTGCCGTTCCAAATAGCTTTGTGGGACTCAACGTCGTTGTTTTATAAGTTTATGCCTAAATATAAACTTCTATAGTGATGCTGACTTCGCATCGGATTTTATTTCTGTCAAGTACAATAGCAACGTAATCACGGGAGTTTTATTCCCGAAAAGTATCATATCGTAAAAAGAAAGTCGGAACATACATATACAAATAGTTACATTATGTGTAAACTACATAACCAATAAGTAAATAATACTAAATAATAGAATATATTTGCTATTAAAAGTACATTAATTTTGAAATACATAAAATTTCGTAATATCACAGAATGTAAAATTTAATATTTTAAATGATTTTGAGCTGCAGGTAGTGTTTGAAATAAGAACTGAAAAATAACATAGAAAACGGAACTAAGTATCGTGACTCTTGCTTTTTTATGTTGCATATTCTATTTAATTTGTTTTAATAAATTTGGGTCTAAACGAGTTATAATATTTACATGTATAAATATAATTTGTTTTCAATATTTAAGTTATAAGTATATGTGAATCAATATAAGTTCAAATATATATTTTTTGGTAATGAATTTCAGTAAATATTTAAAATTTATCACAATGTTTTTTTTCTATTTTTCATAGTAATTTTTAGAGAAATTCGGCAATAGGTTTATAATTATTATTGACAATAAATTCATATAGTTTTTATAATTTGATGAATAAATTTGTTTATACATATAAATATTCTTAAAATATACTATATTGGAAATTATAATATCCCCCTACAGTTTTTAAACCTTTTGTTTTTATTATGTTTTAATGAAGTACTTACATTAACTTTCATTTAAATGTGATAAGCGTGATATATATATATATATATATATATATATATATATATATATATATATATATATATAAAATGCACTCAGTTTGTTTATCTTCTATTTCTCAAGACATTTATTATCTATGTCGGTATTACTTATAAGATTGCCTACTTTACTGTAAATTAGACCCATCTTTCAAACCCTGTAGATGTAGATATAAAAAGATATTGCGATAACAGAATAGGAATTAACGTAATTTTTACCATAATTTTTAATAAAATCACACAATTTTTGCAAGGAACACTTAAAATTATATGAAAAATTAAATATATTAAGCACATAGTACAATCGGTCTATGTTTAATGATAAAATAATTATATATAAATGATTCTATAAGAAATGTAATATATAAATGATTCTATAAGAAACGTTTTCATAGACTGTATTCCTACTCAAAGAGGAATTAGTAGAAAACTGCGGCCTCATTATGTGATTCAGCTTCACGCTCTTCTTTGGCTTTTAAGGAGAGCAATTCTTATAGTATTTTGGTATTATATGTAATGCACGTTAGGAGTGTAGTAGTCTGTATTGAATCTGTTTTTTCGATATCCAACATGAGATTTTTAAATTTCTATCGCTAATTTCCCAATATTACTGCTTAAGACGAAGTCTAGTACTCAGATAACATACCGGCAAATGATTTTTTGAGTATAAGAAGCATTTTTTATCAATTTGCAACAGCGATATAGGTCCCGAGTTGCAATGGTGATTCATTCCCATTGTGCTCAATTCCCATTATGATTAAAGAGCGTTCGTTATATTCTGTCTATTATTGGGTTCGTCCACTTTTGTTTAAGTGCAATTTTTAATATTTTTTCTATTTTTTGGTGACGTATCGAACAATAATTTCTGCATCCTAAAAACTCAATTTTTTTTCTGAAACGTATTCTGTCCCGGAATATAAATTTAACATTAACGGGATTTTTTCCCGATCGTTTGTTATCGTTTGTCATTATAATTTTAAAATATAATTTTACACACATGTCAATAGACAAAAATCATTTAAGTTTTCAGTCTTAATGTAAAACCGATAAAATTAAATTATTTTAAATGTAATTCATATTTTGAACATTATATATACATGCATGAACTGTTTTTCGTAAATATTTCTAAGACCAAATATCTATTCAAATTACTTCATAATATTTTCAGAAACCCATAAATTTCCCATATGACAATACCTTCAGTGTTTGCATTACAAAAAGCGATGAAGTCAACATTTGGAGTCTGCCTATCGTTAATTTTAATTAAGGTCAACTTGATACTTGCATACTTACATGGATCAAAGCATTGGTGCAATGTGCCAACTGCTTTATTTTTGGTCTATAGATCCAAAGACTTACAATTTGTGGAAACATTTTTTGGATAATGGCTTTTTTAATGATATTTTATTAACTTCAATTATTAAAAATATACGTTATGTTTCTTTACAATTTATTTTGCCGAATACACAGACAAACAAATATTTAAAATACGACGCATAATAGATCATGTGTCAAGCCTATAACTAGGTGAGTGTTTCAATTATCTCCTTATTGTACTGAGATCCTTTTGACACCGAATACTTTTCGGTACGATAATTTACGATAGTTTCCTTCAAGTTGGAACCAAAATTCATAATTTACGTTTAAAGTATAAAGAAATGCCTTCATATGTGTCAAAACAAATATTTGTCGTGGATTAAAGTATACTGAGATACCTATCGTTGATGGAGGAAAGGAGGACCTGAAAAAAAAATTAATTTTTACTTTCAGGCCTCCCCCCATTTCCTTTGTTTTTAAATAAGCTTATGTAATATCTATTGATGTAGAGAAATAAATATATAGATATACCAGTAAATGCCACACCACCAATTTAATAACAAAACTAGGAAGCAAACTGTTATGAAAAGAACAACGTAATCAGATTTCGGTACGTTTTCTGCGTCATCTACCTCCGAGAAAATGATTTCAATCGACACGATATCTCGCATTCTCAGCCTTCACTACCAGTATATAAGAAGTAAGTATACACCGCAACGCGGTTGAATCGCGAATTCGCGGTTCGTGCTGGCATGGATTTCGGTGACGTCCACCCAATAAGGCGATCGGCGGCGGAAAGAGAGAGCGCGTTTGACAAGTATATATATATATATATATATATATATATGTGTGTGTGTGTGTGTGTGTGTGTGTGTGTGTGTGTGTGTGTGTGTATATATATATGTGTGTATATATATATATATATATATATATATATATATATATATATATATATATATTTAAAGCTTGGCGAGGCTATGACTCGCGGATCACACATTAACTTTTCACAATTCTCTATCTTCGTATGCATATTCTCATGTCTCATTTTGCTAAGAGTTTTTTTTTATAAATATACAAACTTTAGTAAATCAAAATTTATTCCTTTTTTCTACGCTTTGTTAAATAATGTGAAATGTTTACTTCACTTTGCACTTCACTTCACGCCACTTTTGTGAAACGGTATAATAATAAATATCTAAGAAATTTTAACTTTAATAATATAATTTTTTTTGTTACCAAAAATATTAGTGTGTATGCAAGTATATACCCAGGTATTTTTACTATCAAAACATAATTTACATTAGTAAGTATTGATTGTACTAAACTAATATTAAATAATATTTTTCCCACATTTTGTTGAAAGAAAATAATAGGCTCATCTTTTATTGATACATATTGAATAAAACAGTGTTTCTAAATTTTAACACAAAGTAAACATGTAATTGCGCGAACTTCATTACTATGTTTCAACAAGGATATCAACGCTAATAAAACCAAATCATCATATTTCATGCTACTTAATAAATAAATAAACATCCTACGAAACACCAATGTCAGATTTTCACTTAATCATTTTAACCGCATTAGGTAGCACCAATAACTTTCGCATAATTTAAGGAAGGAAATTCAGACGGGGACAGAGCACTCGCCGGCGTCCATTGCACAATTGTGGCGTAATTTAATGCGCTTGCATTTTATAAAGCTAAGTCCAGTGAAGGGTTGAATGCATTCATTTTACGGCATAAATAATGACCCATATTTCATGAGCTCTGAGCTTTCTTTAGTCGCCGACGAACTTTCATTAACGAGACAGCGAATGAGGGTGCTTTTGTTTTCCTTTATACGAAAAATCTAAGCCGTTTTCAGGCCTAGATTTTATTTATAACTAGTGTTGGTTGGCGTAAATGATAATTTATATTTGTCTTTCAGTATTGCTTCTTTGAGGGAAGTAGGTAGTCATTGTACAAGGTCATGTCACAACTACGAATCTACACAAAACTATATATTTTGGAAGTGTAACATCTCTTAAGGTATATTGCGATTTTATTTTTTAAGGCTATTGTCGAATCAGATATCTCAGATTAGTTATCGACCAACCCAATAATTTTATGTAAAGTTTTGAAAACACTTTCCCATCCCGTTTTGAAAACCTATCCCATAAATATGTGCTAAATATTAGAAATCTTATATGTGTGTAATATAACATTATATGTAAAACTAGGGGGAGTAAATACATATAATATTATATGTATTTACTCCCCCTAGTTTTAATAGGGGGAGTAAAATAATATTAAACACATCCCATCTTCACAATGATTACATTTCTAACTCTGAACTTTAAAGTGGCATTTTAAGTAAAATATTATCCTCATTGAGAACCGGATATTTACTTCTGAAATTGAAAACACTGTTTGTGAATATATTTACATATATTGGCTACATCCTGGCGGCCGACAAAATGTCGATTGTTATTTCCCTTATTAAATAAAAGAAAATATTATTTTCTTCCTATTAATGTTTTATCATCATAATTTCTGATATCAAGCTGGAAGGAAAACGTAATAAGGGGTATATTATAAATGTATTAAATTTTTTTTTTTACTGGCAAAAAATGGTTTTATCCTATGAAAAGATTAACGTCCATAATTTTATAAAGGAAAAAAATGAAAAATAATATTTGAATATGTGGAGTAAATATAATTATTTGACAAAAATATTATTGGGACAATTTTGCAAGCCAGTTAAGCCAGTATTCTAGCCGGTGTACTTGAAGCAGTATACTAAATGTTTTTTTTAAGAAATAAGTTGCAGTGCTGTAAATAAACTATTGGGGACAACAGGATTATTTTTAGGATTTTTCTTAGTCTATCTGCTCCTTTTTATAGCGCATCACATAAAAACTACTAGACATGTTTTAATTAAGATTCCATTGTTACTTTTTCAGAGTTCCATATTTCAAAAAGAAAAACGTAACCTTATAAGAAAACTCATGTAACTTATCTGTCTGTCGCAGCTGTTTTTTGTCAGTAGAAGGTTGACGTAGAAATTTGAAATTTAATGCAATAACAAAACATATTAATCCGCATATATCTCAGTAACTAATAATGTAATATGAAAAATTCATGTTAATAAATAGCTTGACAGAAATTCTACAAACCCTTAATCTATAAGTGCCTAAATGTGTAGAAACCTTCGCAATGCGAGTTTTATTCGTACTAGATATGTTTTAAAATCGTAAAAAAAAGTTAAAATCGTAAAAAAAGTAAAAAGACGTATTTGAATATTTTTCGAATACTTTTCCATTTTTCTGACGGCATGTTTTATTCCTTTCCAATTAAATTGCTTGCAAATGATCAAATTTTAATTGAGTTTTCATTGTTATTTTTAAATAAATGATTCATATAACGTTAGAAGGATGAAAAATAGGGAAAATAGTGTCTGTCAACTAACGATTACCACATAATTCACCATTGTCTGTATACCTCACTGTCACTAATATCTGGCTAAACGAAGTAAACCACGTAAGCGAAGTCACGAGAAGAAGCTAGTTCTAAGTTAACCTTCTTCCAGAGACCAAGCATTTGAAGGTCGATAGATGTTTATTGATTTCCGAAATACGAGAGTAAATATAGAGCTTTCTTTCTTATGGATAATATAATTCTTTTAATTAATCAAATTTACTACTAAAATATAAAATATGGAAAAGGATGTGCAGAACCACGTTGTGGTAAATATTCGAAAAATTTTAAACTAATAATATAAAAAAATATTTCTTCTTTATAAATACATAAATGTTATTTTAAATCCCTTCATACTGGTATTCAGAAGTACTGCTTGTTCCGTTTCATATTCATAAGAAATTTATTATAAACATATCCGACCTACTTATTATCGGTATGTACATATTTTATACAGTTCATGATAAACGTATATAGTATGCGTTCATCGCACTATAATTAATTTATATAGAAATCATTCGCTTGTAGCTGAATTAATTCAGTTACAAGCGAATGATTTCTAGTTGAATTAATACACGCTTCAATTGATTTCCGATATTAACCGCAGTATCGATAGTAAAGAGACTTATGCGGATAAAGTTTACGATAAACGTTGATTCGGAACTTATTTAAAAATCTAGTCTAAAAAATGTATACTATACACATGCCTTTGAAATTTCATTCACTAATGCATATCAGCGTATTTTAAGTAATTAGCGTGCTACTTACAAAATTATTTCAATATTACGTTTCATCACGTTCGATGTTACGTTAGAAAAAAAAAAGGTAATTCTTAAAGAGTTTCAATGGCGATAAAATATCAGTTACATGGACTGGTTTTTGGTGATTCACCAAATAAAGGTCATTTTATGTTTCCTATCATCGAGCCTAATGTAACTAAATATTAATTTTTTTTTATTATCTTCTAGGTACTAGGAAAAATTCTACGATAATCAAATCTATTAGCAAGTTCTTAACTGTTTGCTTCAGGTTTTTTAATAGATAGCTTTGGACGGCGTTTTAGAAATGATATCGATCAATTAGGATCTGGTTATTTCCCAATTTCTGAGCTCTTTAGGACATATAATTCATTTACAACAACTAGTTTGTGTAACAATTTATGTATATCTATAAGTTGTGATTGGAAATAAGTCTAAGGTAATTGTAAAAAGTTAAGCATCTGGAAATAATTGAGCATTTTTAATTGAGATTCACTTTATTGCAGGTTTTATAGATATCATACCACCACTTTTTATTCCAGGTTTTACCAGGTAGACAGGCAAAAGCGACTAAATCATATAGGTTCTGTTTTTTCAAAAATTGGCTTAGAAATCATAATTTAAATTTGGCCATAATTACATGTTGGGTAACGAAACCTTCTACATTTAAAGCACTACTGTAAATACTGTAATAAGTACCAAAAATCAATTAAAAAAATAGGAGTCCAAAGTACATCTATTCCTCTTGATGCAAAAGCACTTACTGTATAAAATAATTACAGCGAGACAACATCCGAATGCGATGTAAGCAGAAACCAGGCTTGTGGCGCGAGCGGTTATCGGGATATTTTATTGGTGCTTAGTGTACAGGAGTTTATTCGACGGTGAATTTAAAGAAAATTTATCTGAAGTTTATGCATGGGACGGTATTTGTACATTTGTATAAAATTATACATTCTCTTTTATATAGGTGATTTTTACGAAAGACTCAAAGTGTAAGCTTTTAACCAATTTTTTGTCCGGACATTTTAATATAGTATAAAATATTTTGCCTATTTCTCCCCCTCCCATCCTCTCTTCCTCCTTTTTAATATTAAAAGACAGTAAAATCGAGTATTTTGAAAAGACTTATCTGAAATTTAACATTCCCCGATTTGAATTTAACACAAAACATTTAAAACATCTTGCGATTGACATTCGCAGAAATAATCGAAGGATCACTTATTGGAAGTTGATGGACTTCGAATTGTGACTTTTCTCGAAACATGTTAAAGCTGAATTTACGTTTCAAAAATTAAAAAAAATAATTACAAAAATTGAAAACTTATAAATTCAACGTTACTGAAAGAGCAGTAAAATTAAGTATCAGAAAATATTTCTTAATTTGTCATTAATAAGAAATAAAAGTTGAGTACAGCGGTTTTTCGGCTCATCTGACTTCATTTTTCCAAAAAATACTTCATTCAAACGTGAATTGTAAGATTGTGCTTATAGCCGATATGAACAAATTTAGTTTAAAACGGCTCAGATATTATTAACCATGTTCATATAAGACCCGCAAGAAGATGCTTTTGCGCATTGTCTCACTACTCAGACATCAGTAACTTTGTAAATACAGGAGAAAGATACGTACATTCAGCTATTGTCAAGAGAACAATAACTGGGCATATTTAAGACTAGTAAAAGTTTGTATGCAATATAGAATTGTTCAAATAGTATTGCTATTGCGCATTGTCTCACTACTCAGACATCAGTAACTTTGTAAATACAGGAGAAAGATACGTGCATTCAGCTATTGTCCAAAGAACAATAACTGGGCATATTTAAGGCTAGTAAAAGTTTATATGCAATATAGAATTGTTCAAATAGTATTGCTTTTGCGCATTGTCTCACTACTCAGACATCAGTAACTTTGTAAATACAGGAGAAAGATACGTACATTCAGCTATTGTCCATAGAACAATAACTGGGCATATTTAAGACTAGTAACAGTTTATATGCAATATAGAATTGTTCAAATAGTATTTTATATTTATACACAATCAGGACCCAGTGTTATTGCTGAAATATTTGATAGGCTACGATTAACCTAAAATAACTTTTCATGTGACACAAAACTAAGTTTATCTTTATTGACAATGTAGTTTTATTTGTTAAGAGATAAGATAAAAGAACGGAGATCCATTTTCATCTTTTGTTACCGATAATGCTATGTTATAATATATCAATTTGGTCCATATGTTATCTATTTATGTATGGTTAGAGAAATATTAATTGACACGTGTAATATGCACACGTAGCAAATTTCATTGAAGATATTCACTACTTACTTAATTTCGTAATAATATTAATTGCATAACTTATAAATTTAGAATTTCCAGTTAATTATTTCTATAGTTTTATCAAAATTTCTTGGACATCTACGTTGGAGTATATCCAGAGCATAGGGTTCGATCTACTATTCAGTTAGCAAGTAAGTTTCTGCGAGTGTAGGAGAAAAAAAATATGGTCATGAAAATAATTTAGAGTGCTGATTCTTGACGATTTCCAATTAGGGTATAGAGCGATAAAATAAATACATCATGACGGGTGAAGGGGTAGTTTGTAATAATAATTAGCATTTAAAGACAGAAATTTTGATCCCTCTGACAGGTTGCATCCAAGGTGTTCTCCTGTAATGAAGTCAGAAAAATAAAAAAAATTTATATTAACACATTTTAGGTTAACTTTACTGTCAGAACTTATTATCTAACGAACAACTCTAATGATAGCATATTGCAATAGCAAAACAATTTTATGCTTTTGTAGAAGAGGTGGAAATATTTGGTGGATAGAGGTGGAAGTCTTTGGCTACCACCTGAGCAAGTTCTGTTTTGTGTACTTTGCAATTAAAATTAATTAATAAATACTTAGAATCGAATTTCAATAAAATTATAGGACTAAAATGGTAATGGAATAAAAAAAATTACATGAATATTTCCTAAATCTGAATATCTATCGAAAGAAATTCGTAAAGTCAATATGCATTAAATAATTGGATCGCGTCGAATTACTTTGGCGTATTCGGGAAGAGATAAATCCTGTAAAACGTAAATGAGATTGAACTTCGTGATTTTGAGCAAAAACTCGTTACTTTTTTTGAAATTTTGACACGAATAGAGTGAATCAAAGTAACGAGAAAATTTTAATCAAGTTTTACACATGATTATAATTTTTTTGTTACTTCGTATTATTAGATATCACAAAAGATTTTGCGAAAAATGAACTAATGTTTTATCGAGAAACAATTTCTCCATATCTGGAAAAGAATAACATTGAATATATTTGGCGTTAATTTTGTAGAAAGTCATTAATTGTGAAAAGAATAACAGCTAGTACATATATTCTTCTCTAGTATATATTATTCTTATAAACTACAACTAATAACAGTAGTGTTATAAAAATAGTATTCAGTATTTTTATGGTTATATCGCACAAAATTAAATACGGTAACCTTATGAGATCCCTCTTTTTTCTCTTTATGTCTCTTACAACTGTCTCAGAAATGGTTTGAGGTTGAAATTAGAAAATTCTCAATATAGTACTTCATATCAACCTGCATTTTTATCAGTAGATTTCATGATAAAGTAATTATATGTTAATTTTGCTGGATGTATATTATGTTATCGAAAAACTTATTCAATTATCTAAATCGTGTTGTTTATAATTTAAAAGGGTAGATTAGAAACAAATCATAAATATTTTTTTCGTAAGTGGAAGTGAAACTCCTTCAGAGGTGTGCACTAAAATGAGGAAGAAAAGGGAAATATTTCTCTCCCCCTCCCCCTACTTTTGACACCATTTAGCCGAAAATATGAAAAAGAAAGTTGCTAAAATATGACGAGACAATTAGAGGAAAAAATAGGGATAAACCTAATTCTTATAATTTTTGAGAAATTTACTATATTTTTAAAGAGCAAAATATATCGGGCAATATACATTTATATCGTAAAGCATAATATTAATTATATGAACGGTTTAGTGGAAATACTTTGTAGTCTCCTCAAATGTTTAAACTTTCATAGGAATCTAAGTATATAAGAAACCTTCGTAGCGTAGGTTCACCCTTGCTGGTTTTCTTGTTCTTAACGTACTAAATTTCCGGAAATTCGTACAAAAATAAGGCTTTCGTTTTAAACTTCCCTCCACTCGTAACCATCAATACGTATTGTAGTCCATATCAATACGTATCGTAGTCCATCAGTTTTATTTGACATATGTGATCATCCAACATTGCGGGCAATTTTATAAAATACTATATAGTTATTGAGTACTTGCCGTTTGATGCTTTTCATGGCATTATAAAAACATACTGTAGATCACGTAAAGCGTACATATTTGCGTGGTTATTCATTAACCGATACTGTGTCATTAACAAGATATTTTATGAACTTCAAAAGGGATTATCTCTTTTGCCACAACGAAACACCGGATCTAATTTTTTAAATTGTATACAGTACTCCGCACTCTATTGTATAGTAAATAAAAAAGTTATATTAAATAATCTACTCTGTTTATCGTCACGTATATGAGAAAAAGACTAACAATATTTTATTAAAGTGTAACAAAATTGTTTTGATTTACTTTTGTGTGATAGGAAAAATAATTAGTTTTTGAATAAAATTTCAAATTAATTTTGTTATAAAAACATCACAGCTTCATATTCTAGTAATAAGTAGATTAATGGTTATTTCGTACGACGTTATTTTCATATAGAGTTTAGATGCATTACTATCTACGTCACACTAAAAGAAATAAAAAACATGCAATAATTAAAATACACGATTAAAAATAAAAATCTTTATCAAAATGAAATGATATTGTACGGAGATACCATACAAATTGTGGTAGGTCGAAAGAGAGTTTACATGTTTCCCTTTTTTCAAAGTTATAAAAAAAATTTCATGAACCAAATTACAGTATTTTTAAAGTTATTTTGAACTATGATATAAATCATTTATGTTGCGTTGTTTGAAAACTTAATTTTTGCAACATATGGAAACTACTGGATTAATTTTGGCCAATGAACAGGTTAACTTAGAATTTAACCGTTTTAGTGCCATTGTTTTTTACTCATATATACTAAAAAATACCAAAGAAATCTTTTCTTTTTGAAGTCATTTACCCTTGTCTCGAAAAAAAATGTATCTCTTCCAAAAATTATCCAATTTTAATAATTTTTTCGTAGTTTTCTTAAGGAACATTTGTTCAAGGATAATAAAATACAAAGAAAATTATGGAAATATATATTGTGAACAAAAACTTATATCAAGTTCTTTTTCGCAGTCAGATACACCCTCCGTATCAGCAAAATAATTGTTATCGTCACTATTATCTCTATCACTCAAAATGTGCATTACACCAAATTTTGAGCACACCACAATGTCACTCTCACTATCACTTGCTTCAAAAAACGATCATTTTGATTCGAATTATTTTCGTATTTCGATATTATGGGTTAAACATTTTCTTTTCCTGGATCCTTTTTATATTGTAAATACTAATAATATTATAATTTGAACTTTATATAACACGTAGAAAGATAAAAATTAGCGATGCGTGCGAGCAACCTCCCCGAGTGTCAGCTCTAAGCTTTAAGCTCAAAATTACTTGTAAAGTTGTAGAAAACGACATTACCAGAATTTAACTTGACGGTAAAAAAAGGAAAGCAAAAGCATTAATTTATAAAAAATAAAAAATTGAAGATATTTTTATACACTTGTGAAAGACCTAGGTGAGATATTTGCAGGGTGGAAAGTAATAATTAATAAACTTAGTATTTTAAGAAAAATTCTTTTATGTGAAAAATTTAAACTTTTAATATGTTTATACATTTTTCATAAAATTCTTTTAGGGCTAATTCTATTTATACCTCATATGGTTTTATATATCAAATTAACTGTTCTCCGAGAAATAATTAAACACAGCTATTTTATACTTCGCATTTTAAAAATAAATATCATGTACAACCATATGCGTAATATCCAATTTTGGATTTAGGAATAAATTCTGAAGACATTTAAAAGATTAAAGAAAATACCGTCCGTATCTATTCACATATAGCCGTACAAACGTACAAAATAAGCGCGGGCGTGCGCGCACGTGTGTACTGCCCACTGTGCAGAACACACGTGCACGCACGTTTATATGTGTAGGTTTATAAACTAGAGCACGAATTAATTATAAATAATTGTATTAATTCAAGCTTATTGAACGCGTTCCTAAAAATAATTTTTTTTCACAAAAATGAAATATATAAATACAAACATATCTGAAACGAAATAAGTGTATGACGGGTAATACATATTAAAAGTAATTTTTATACCCCCGATGTGGTAAGTATTTACCTACTCGAATGTAATTAGGTTAATTGTGTAAACATAATAGGCTAGTTGACTTGATTTTTATATATGCCGTATTTTTTACATAAATCACTATTAAAGTTTGAATTTTCGAACTCACGCTAAAAACGCAATTTCTGTAATGGCGGCTAGCGTGTAACGTGGCGGCACACGATGTAAACATAAACATTAATGCCTGTTGAAGGGAATTATTATTTATTTTCATATTAAAATGGTGTGTAAATGGTATGCAATTGCACAAGGTACAAATACGTCTATAAAAAATCTACACAAAGTGGTTGTTTCAGTGCCAACGAAGCCTAAAAGACGAAAAAAGTGGCTGCAATTAGCCCGAAGAGATCCAAACAGCATTATAGCTCACTTAAATATTTTTACGTGTGAAGATCATTTCGATGTAAGGTATATTTGTGTTTTAAATATTATTATCGATGTCAATGCCCATAAACCAAAAGAATAATAACATTAAATTTAAGTATGAACGCGTTTTACTCGCCTGTGACGTCATCTGACTTTTAATCAATAAAAGGGAGTTTGCGACGCTGATTGAATTTAAAAAAATATGGTGATTTCTTTACTTTTTTTTTTTTTAAATATAAACTTATTCTTTCAAAAATTAAAAGCAAAACGCTTATTTACGTTATAATCTAATAGGATGACCACGAATTGTCGTATATTTTCGATGTTGTCCAATAGCCTGTTCTTTTATACACGCCTTGTCATCGAAATCGTTTCGATAATAATAAGTAACAAGAGGAGAAACTAAAACCGTGCTACATAAAAACACTTGAAAAGCATGAAACACATAAATTTATAGACTGGAATTCATAACGTTCAATAATCTGTGAACGTAGTCACTCTTTGGGTCAAAACGAATCTAAAGACGCCTTATTTGTTGAGATCGCTCCTGTAGTTTAGCCCGTACGAGGGAAAAAATTATCATATACGTATACATATGTATATATACATATATATATATATATATATATATATATATATATACATATACATATATATATATATATATATATATATATATACACAGAGGCTGTGAAATCCATGACCCTTCTTCTGCTATGTTCGGGAAAAAAGAAAATACAGCATTCGTTCGTTCTTTCAAAATATACAGAAATAATTTAAAACTGTCTAAAAGATCTAAAAACTAAAATATGGTCTAAAAACTGAAATCTAAAAACTAAAACCATTTTGTCAAAAACAATAATGAGACAAATTTTTCATTCATAAGTAATTCATAGCACCTTAGTAAGTTTATTATATAATCACTGAATAAATTAATGTAAAGATGAATATTTGAAAACAACGAAGAGGTAAAATACAATAATATTAAATTATGTAGTTTACACGACTGAAGATGCAGTCCAAAATTAAAAATCTATGGATAAAAAGGCCATACCAGGCAACCGTTTTAGCGCAGTCAGACTGAAAGAAGCAAGTGTACGACATTTTTACTTTCATGCAAACATATTTTTTGAATTGATTTAATACGCAAATTCGTTTCATTTATACTTTAGAGAGTATATGTAATATACTTTATAGAGTACACGTTAAAAAGAAATAGCTTTTTTTTGCCGGTTCCTCTGTACGTCCATTATATTTGTGTATCAGGGACACATATTTAAATGTTATTATCCAATTTAATAAAAGATCGTCAGATAACACATCAGTCTAAATATGGAATGAGATATTTAATACAGCAATTTCTTTTTCAGATTCATTTAGAAAGCTTTATATGAAAATAATCTGTAATATTTTTCGATCAGGGTCTTTATTTTGGGAAAAAATTTAAATTCAACAATGATATTTTTTTTATTCTCAACACATTGTAACAATTACTTTTAAATCTATCATTACCAGAAACACAATCTCCGTTATAAAAAAAAGACTAAATAAAAAAATTCTGAATTACCGATACGGACTAAAAGTAGGTAAGTCGCATCGCATCTTATAACATTGACAATTCTACATGGCGCCCGAGCTACAGGACGCAAAACACTTGCATTAACGTGGACATAGTCACTTGACAACACACGTATATACATGAGTGTGAGCGCATGTGTGCGTGCGTGTGTGTGGGCAAGCGTGAATGCATCTGTGCATGTGTGCATTCGTGCTTGCCAGTGTATATTCTACTACAATAATGATCGGTCAAATAGTGTATTGCCACTTTCTTAAAACTTACGTAATTTAATAACGTTTTTAATATATATGTGTACTTAGTTTAGTCATTAATATGAAAATTTTCGTTTTTTATAATAAAACTTATATTTCCTATTCCATAATTTTCTAAGAAAGCAAATATAAATCTACTTCTTATACATAATTGACATATAAAGGCTACATTTTACTATAGTGTTAAAACAAAGGGTCAAACAATTATACGTTTTAAAATTATCATCGAGCAAGCTATTTTAGCCACTTCTACCGTTAATTAGTTGTAATCCGCCATAATTTTTTGTTTTGTCAGTGTCCAATTTGTAAAATAATTAAAGTTCAAATATAGTATGAAATCGTAATTATACAAATACAAATAGAGCCAATTATTGTATTTTTTTATATGTCAGTGTCCAATTTGTAAAATAATTAAAGTTCAAATATAGTATGAAATCGTAATTATACGAATATAAATAGAGCCAATTATTGTATTTTTTTATATGTCATTGTCCAATTTGTAAAATAATTAAAGTTCAAATATAGTATGAAATCGTAATTATACGAATATAAATAGAGCCAATTATTGTATTGTTTTATATGTCAGTGTCCAATTTGTAAAAAAATTAAAGTTCAAATATAGTATGAAATCGTAATTATACGAATATAAATAGAGCCAATTATTGTATTGTTTTATATGTCAGTGTTCAATTTGTAAAATAATTAAAGTTCAAATATAGTATGAAATCGTAATTATACGAATATAAATAGAGCCAATTATTGTATTTTTTTATATGTCAGTGTCCAATTTGTAAAATAATTAAAGTTCAAATATAGTATGAAATCGTAATTATACGAATATAAATAGAGCCAATTATTGTATTGTTTTATATGTCAGTGTCCAATTTGTAAAATAATTAAAGTTCAAATATAGTATGAAATCGTAATTATACGAATATAAATAGAGCCAATTATTGTATTGTTTTATATGTCAGTGTCCAATTTGTAAAATAATTAAAGTTCAAATATAGTATGAAATCGTAATTATACGAATGTAAATAGAGCCAATTATTGTATTTTTTATATGTCAGTGTCCAATTTGTAAAATAATTAAAGTTCAAATATAGTATGAAATCGTAATTATACGAATGTAAATAGAGCCAATTATTGTATTTTTTATATGTCAGTGTCCAATTTGTAAAATAATTAAAGTTCAAATATAGTATGAAATCGTAATTATACGAATATAAATAGAGCCAATTATTGTATTGTTTTATATGTCAGTGTCCAATTTGTAAAATAATTAAAGTTCAAATATAGTATGAAATCGTAATTATACGAATATAAATAGAGCCAATTATTGTATTTTTTTATATGTCAGTGTCCAATTTGTAAAATAATTAAAGTTCAAATATAGTATGAAATCGTAATTATACGAATATAAATAGAGCCAATTATTGTACTTTTTTATGTCAGTGTCCAATTTGTAAAATAGTTACAGTTCAAATATAGTATGAATTCGTAATTACACAAATATAAACAGGACCAATTATCAGTTTGGCAATGTGTAACGTCTTGTCAAATATCAAGATGAAAGATGAATTGTTATCATAATATTTGACAAGACGTTATGATATGCACCTACTTGTGGGTGAAAAGGTTAAATAAAAACCTAGCTTTCGTTCTTAGGCCCGTGAAATCAAACATGACGGTTCAGTCATAATTTTTTTAAGATCGATGACAGTTAAACTATGAAATATGACCGCCCGGTAATCAATCTTTGAGGTTTCTGTCAATGTACCCAACTCTCATAAAGTAGTCACATTATTTTAGCCGTTGTTTAAAATTTTTTTACCGTATTAATATACTATAATATTCGTTGGGTTACATTATTAGTTAGAAGGATAGTAGGTTACTAATGAAATAAAAAAAATGGAAGATGTGAGTGGCGAAGAAATAGTATTATTATTGAATGATCTTATCAATAATTTCCAACGCCTGTACCACGTTGAGGTTTCGGATATGCCGTCACCGTAAATAGAAAATTAAATGCGTCTTCATATAATTAAACATATTTAATTCTATTCTGCAATTCTTATTGAATACCTAAAGTACCCTATAATGAAAAAGTCACAAGAGGTACTTTACACACGGGAAATAAGGAGTAGCATGTAATAAAATCCACAAAAAAAGTCTAATTTAAAATAATTTTTATTCGATTCGTTTAATATTTCATAAATATATAATTAGGATCATATAATGGTTGTAAAGGGGCTACTTATCGTTCGTGCTGTATTGTCTGTTTTGTTCGTATCTGTATTGTTGTGTTTGTTTGGTTCAATTTTTTTGATAATTTTGTTTTAATAAATGATCGCAACTGTTACCAAAATTAATGTCGTTGTTGTGCTACTAATTATTTTTAATATCACTTAAACCTTTTCTTTAGTAACTAACATATATTGTGATTTTAAAAATATTAACGCTGTTTATAATAACGCCTCAGGCTTAATAAAACTCAGTTTGAAGTTGGTCTTATTAGATTTCTGAAATTTTCAATGGTATACATTTTTAATATCTTCAAATAACGTAAATCAAAACATTTAAGTAGAAACAAAAATAAAGAAAAATATGAGTAAATATCTATTTGCTACATAATTACATACATACCCCACAATAAAAAATAAGGCACTCTTCAGATAGGAATAATAGAGAATCCACACGCGCTATGCGATGAGAACGCGGAACTCTAGAACATCCATGGAACTCTAGAACATCCATGGTGTAGCTCAGGTGCAGTTCTATTTATAAGCTCTCAAGAGCCACGACGGATATGACACAAATGTTCGTTTCTCCATTCAATATTGTTCTCTATGATGTAACCGTCGAGGTGGTAACGAACAGGTAACTTGACTGGCGGTCGTCTTCGTGCATTCGTAAACCATCCGATCGCCCACCACGAGCATCATGCTATCACGCCGATCAACCACGAACGACACATACCTACATCAAGCGAACTGAATTGGAAGCCGTTTGTCGCCGCGCAGAGCCATAAAAATGATAACTGCAACTGGACTTATAGTTGGTCCTACAACTGGTACAGTTGGTAATACTATTGGTCCTGATAAAGAAACGTCTATAGATGTGGGTCTCAAACATGAATGAGTCGAATTGCTGAAGCCTCTGCCGCTGAAGGCGTGGGAGATTAATTGACTTCGGCAAAATGTCGTTGCAATTCTTGAAAGAAAACAGAATTCAGCCGTCTTCGTACTTCATCGGGATTTATATGTGGAGGAGTTCCTTTCGTTTTGCATTCGTCCTGAAAAAACTGCGGTCACCAGATGAGTTTCTCATTTACCGCGACACGATGTAAGACCCCATATCGACAGCGACCAGGGCCCATCGTGACTACTAAAACGAACCGCTTTTTAAAGACACCAAAAACTGGACCACGACATGCCCGCTCAGTTACATCGGAGAGAAAATGCACATAGGGATTAGAAATAAGACAGCTGGTCGGAGTCCTACTGACACACTCTCTACCACTGCACCACAAACCGCGGAACTATCAACATACAAAGGAGCCCAAATAGAGTGATTGCCGTTCCAGATAGCTTTGTGGGACTCAACGTCGTTGTTTTATAAGTTTATGCCTAAATATAAACTTCTATAGTGATGCTGACTTCGCATCGGATTTTATTTCTGTCAAGTACAATAGCAACGTAATCACGGGAGTTTCATTCCCGAAAAGTATCATATCGTAAAAAAAAAGTCGGAACATACATATACAAATAGTTACATTATGTGTAAACTACATAACCAATAAGTAAATAATACTAAATAATAGAATATATTTGCTATTAAAAGTACATTAATTTCGAAATACATAAAATTTCGTAATATCACAGAATGTAAAATTTAATATTTTAAATGATTTAGAGCTGCAGGTAGTGTTTGAAATAAGAACTGAAAAATAACATAGAAAACGGAACTAAGTATCGTGACTCTTGCTTTGCCATGTTGCATATTCTATTTAATTTGTTTGAATAAAATTAGGTCTGAACGAGTTATAATATTTACATGTATAAATATCATTTGTTTTTAATATTTAAGTTATAAGTATATGTGAATCAATATATAAGTTCAAATATATATTTTTTGGTAATGAATTTCAGTAATTATTTAAAATTTATCATAATGTTTTTTTTTCTATTTTTCATAACAATTTTTAGAGAAATTCGGCAATAGGTTTATAATTGTTATTGACAATAAATTCATATAGTTTTTATAATTTTATGAATAAATTTGTTTATACATATAAATATTCTTAAAATATACTATTTTGAAATTGTAATTTCCCTCTACAGTTTTTAAACCTTTTGTTTTTATTATGTTTTAATGAAGCACTTACATTAACTTTCATTTAAATGTGATAAGCGTGATATTTATGTAAAATGCACTCAGTTTGTTTATGTTCTATTTCTCAAGACATTTATTATCTACGTAGGTATTACTTATAAGATTGCCTACATTAGTGTAAATTAGGCACATCTTTCAAACCCTGTTGATGTAGATACAAAAAGATATTGCGATAACAGAATAGAAATTAGCGTAATCTTTACCATAATTTTTAACACCATCACACAATTTTGGCAAGGCACACTTAGAAGTTACTTGAAAAAATAAATATGTTAAGCACATAGTACAATCGTTTTCTGTTTAATGATACTAACCTTTAATATTTAAATGATTTTATAAGAAATGTTTTCATAGACTATATTCCTACCCGAAGAGGAATTAGTACAAAACCACGGCCTCATTATCCGATTGAGCTTCACGCTCTTCTTAGGCTTTCAAGGAGAGCAGTTCTTATAGTATTTTGGTATTATATGTAATAATCGTTAGGAGAGTAGTAGTCATTATTGAATCTGTTTTTCGATATCCAACGCGAGAGTTTGAAATTTCTATCTGCAATTTCCCAAGACTACAATATAAGACGAAGTCTAGTACTTAGATAACATACCGGCAAATAATTTTTTGAGTATTAGAAGCATTTTTTATCAATATTGAATCGACATTAAATCTTGCAACAGCGATATAGGTCCCGAGTTACAATGGTGATTCATTCCCATTGTACTCAATTTCCATTATGATTAAAGAGCGTTCGATAAATTCTGTCTATTATTGGGATTGTCCACTTTTGTTTAAGTGCAATTTTTATATTTTTTCCATTTTTTTGACGTATTGAACAATGATTTCTGCATCCTAAAAACTCAATTTTTTTTTCTGAAACGAATTCTATCCCGGAATATAAATTTACCATGAACGGGATTCTTTCCCGATCGTTTATTACCGTTTGTCATTATAATTTTAAAATACAATTTTACACACATGTAATAATAATGCAAAAATAATTTAAGTTTACAGTCTTAATGTAAAACTGATAAAATTAAATTATTATAACTGTTATTTATATTTTGAACATTATATATATGGATGAACTGTTTTTCGTAAATATTTCTATGACCAAATATCTGTTCAAATTACTTTATAATATTTTCAAAAACCCATAAATTTCCCATATGAAAATACCTTCAGTGTTTGCATTACAAAAAGCGATGAAGTCAACATTTGGAGTCTGCCTATCGTTAATTTTAATTAAGGTCAACTTGATACTTGCATACTTACATGGATCAAAGCATTGGTGCAATGTGCCAACTGCTTTATTTTTGGTCTATAGATCCAAAGACTTACAATTTGTGGAAATTTTTTTTGTATAATGGCTTTTTTTAATGATATTTTATTAACTTCAATTATTAAAAATATATGTTATGTTTCTTTAGAATTTATTTTGCCGAATACACAGACGAACAAATATTTAAAAGACAACGCATAATAGATCATGTGTCAAGCCTATAACTAGGTGAGTGTTTCAATTATCTCCTTATTGTACTGAGATCCTTTTGACACCGAATGCTTTTCGGTACGATTATTTACGATAGTTTCTTTCAAGTTGGAACAAAAATTCATAATTTACGTTTAAAATATAAAGAAATGCCTTCATATGTGTCAAAACAAATATTTGTCGTGGATTAAAGTATACTGAGATACCTATCGTTGATGGAGGAAATGAGGGGACCTGAAAAAACAATTAATTTTTACTTTCAGGCCTCCCCCCATTTCCTTTGTTTTTAAATAAGCTTATGTAATATCTACTGATGTAGAGAAATAAATATATAGATATACCAGTAAATGCCACACCACCAATTTAATAAGGAAACTAGGAAGCAAACTGTTATGAAAAGAACAACGTAATCAGATTTCGGTACGTCTTCTGCGTCATCTACCTCCGAGAAAATGATTTCAATCGACACGATATCTCGCATTCTCAGCACTACGAGTATATAAGAATACACCGCAACGCGGTTAAATCGCGAATTCGCGGTTCGTGCTGGCATGGAGTTCGGTGACGTCCACCCAATAAGGCGATCGGCGGCGGAAAGAGAGAGCGCGTTTGACAAGGATATATATATATATATATATATATATATATATATATATATATATTAAAGCTTGGCGAGGCTATGACTGGCGGATCACACATCAACTTTTCACAATTCTCTATCTTCGTATGTATTTTCTCATGTCTTATTTTGCTAAGAGTTTTTTTTTTATAAATATACAAACTTTAGTAAAATTATTTCTTTTTTCTACGCTTTATTAAGTAATGTGAAATGTTTACTTCACTTTGCACTTCACTTCACGCCACTTTTTTGAAACGGTATAATAATAAATATCTAAGAAATTTTAACTTTAAGAATATAATTTTTTTTGTTACCAAAAATATTAGTGTATATACGAGTATATACCCAGGTTTTTTTACTATCAAAACATAATTTACATTAGTAAGTAATGATTATACGAAACTAATAATAAATAATATTTTTCCCACATTTTGTTGAAAGAAAATAATAGGCTCATCTTTTATTGATACATTTTGAATAAAACAGTGTTTCTAAATTTTAACACAAAGTAAACATGTAATTGCGCGAACTTCGTTACAATGTTTCAACAAGGATATCAACGCTAATAAAACCAAATCATCATATTTCATGCTACTTGTTAAATAAATAAACATCCGACGAAACACCAACGTCAGATTTTCACTTAATCATTTTAACCGCATTAGGTAGCACCAATAACTTTCGCATAAGTTAAGGAAGGAAATTCAGACGGGGACAGAGAACTCGCCGGCGTCCATTGCACAATTGTGGCGCAATTTAATGCGCTTGCATTTTATAAAGCTAAGTCCAGTGAAGGGTTGAATGCATTATAATTCATTTTACGGCATAAATAATGACCCATATTTCATGAGCTCTGAGCTTTCTTTAGTCGCCGACGAACTTTCATTAACGAGAAAACGAATGAGGGAGCTTTTGTTTTCCTTTATACGAAAAATCTAGGCCGTTTTCAGGCCTAGATTTTATTTATAACTAGTGTTGGATTTAGTGTTATTTGTCTTTCAGTATTGCTTCTTTGAGGGAAGTAGGTAGTCATTGTGCAAGGTCATGTCACAACTACGCGTCTACACAAGACTATATATTTTGGTAGTTTTAGGCCGGGCCTAACTAGGCTGTGGTTGGGCGGGCGGACTCGGTGCCGCTCGTTGTGCCAAGCGAGGGTCTGGGTTTTTGCCGCCTCTTCGCTGGCTGACGACTTGAAGTGGCGGATTTTTCCCAGACTGGGTTAAATCATAAGACCTGAAAGTCAAATACCCGTTAAGTGCTGTACACGGGCATTTTTTTTTTTTATATTGCGATTTTATTTTTTAAGGCTATTGTCGAATCAGATATCTCAGATCAGTTATCGACCAACCCATTAATTTGATGTAAAGTTTTGAAAACAATTTCCCATCCCGTTTTGAAAACCTATCCCATAAATATGTGCTAAATATTAGAAATCTTATATGTGTGTAATATAACATTATATGTAAAACTAGGGGGAGTAAATACATTTAATATTATATGTATTTACTCCCCCTAGTTTTAATAGGGTAGTAAAATATTATTAAAGATATCCCTTCTTCATAATGATTACATTTCGAACTCTGAACTTTAAAGTGGCATTTTAAGTAAAGTAATATCCTCATTGAGAACCGGATATTTACTTCTGAAATTGAAAACACTGTTTATGAATATATTTACATATATTGGCTACATCCTGGCGATCGACAAAATGTCGATTGTTATTTCCCTTATTAAATAAAATAAAATATTATTTTCTTCCTATTAATGTTTTATAATCATAATTTCTGATATCAAGCTGGAAGGAAAACGTAATAAGGGGTATATTATCAATGTATTACATTTTTTTTTCACTAGCAAAAAATGGTTTTATCCTATGAAAAGATTAACGTCCATAATTTTATAAAGGAAAAAAATGAAAAATGATATTTGAATATGTATAGTAAATATAATTATTTGACAAAAATATTATTGGGACAATTTTGCAAGCCAGTTAAGCCAGTATTCTAGCCGGTGTACTTGAAGCAGTATGCTAAATGTTTTTTTTAAGAAATAAGTTGAAGTGCTGTAAATAAACTATTGGGGACAACAGGATGATTTTTAGGATTTTTCTTAGTCTGTCTACTCCTTTTTAAAGCGCATCGCATAAAAACTACTACACATGTTTTAATTAAGATTCCATTGTTGCTTTTTCAGGGCCCCATAGTTCAAAAAGAAAAACGTAACCTTATACGAAAACTCATGTGACTTATCTGTCTGTCGCAGCTGTTTTTGTCGGTAGAAGTTTGACTTAGAAATTTGAAATTTAATACAATAACAAAACATATTAATCCGCATATATCTCAGTAACTAATACCCAAAAATATTTAGAAGGTAATTTTGGAGGCAAATTAACTATATATTTTATTTTTTAATGTGGAGTATTGTCTGAAAGAACTTATAATGTGGACCTGAAATATGTTTTGAAAAAATATGTTATGAAAAATGTAGTAAGTAATATATATGTAATATGAAAAATTCATGTCAATAAATAGCTTGACAGAAATTCTACATAATCTTAAATATCTATAAGTGCTTAAATGTGTACGAAACCTTCGTAATACGAGTTTTATTCGTACTAGATATGTTTTACAATCGTAGAAAAAAAGTATGACGTATTTGAATATTTGTCGAATACTTCTCAATTTTTCTCACTGTGAGCATGTTTTATTCCTTTCCATTTTAATCGCTTACAAATGACTAAATTTTAATAGAGTTTTCATTGTTTTTCTTAAATAAATGATTCATATAACGTTAGAAAGAAGAAAAATAATGAAAATAGTGTCAGTCAACTAACGATTACCACATAATTCACCATTGTCTGTATACCTCACTGTCACTAATATCTGACTAAACGAAGTAAACCACGTAATCGAGGTCACGAGAAAAGCTAGTTCTAAGTTAACCTTCTTCCAGAGACCAAGCATTTGCAGTTCGTTAGATGTTAATTAATTTCAGAAATATGAGAGCAAATATAAAGCTTTCGTTCTTATGAATAATATAATAATTTTTATTAATCAAATTTACTACCAAAATATTAGATATGAAAAAGGATGAAACTAATAATATAAAAAATATTTATTTTGTGTAAATACGTAAATGATATTTTACATCCCTTTATACTGGTATTAAAAAATAATGCTAGTCTCGTTTCACATTCGTAAGAAATTTATTATAAACATATCGGCCCTACTTATTATAGATGTGTACACATTTTATACAGTTCATGATGTACACAATTTATACATTTCATGATGAACGCATATAGTATGCGTTCATCTCACTGTAATTAATTGATATAGAAATCATTCGCTTGTGGCTGAATTAATTCAGTTAATTCTCTATACACGCTTCAATTGATTTCCGATACTAACAGCTATATCGATAGTAAAGAGACTTATGCGGATAAAGTTTACGATAAACGTTGATCGAGAATATATTTAAAAACCTAGTCTAAAAATGGAAGCTATCCATATGCCTTTGAAATTTCATTAACTAATGCATATTAGCGTATTTTAAGTAATTAGCGCGCTACTTACAAAATTATTTCAATACTTTGTTTCATCATGTTCGACATTACGTTAGAACAAAGAAAGGGTAATTCTTTAAGAGTTTCAATGGAGCTAAAATACCAGTTACTATGACTGGTTTTCGGTGGTTCACAAAATATAGGTTATATTTCCTATAATTTAGCCTAACGTAACTGAATATCATTTTTTTAAATATTTTCTAGGTACTACGAACAATTCTACGATGATCAAATCTATGAGCAAGTTTTTAACTGGTTGCTTCAGGTTTTTTAATAGATAGCTTTAGACGGCGTTTTAGAAATTATATCAATCAATTAGGATCTAGTTGTTTCCTAATTTCTGATCTCTTTAGGACGTGTAATTTATTTACAACAACAAGTTTGTGTAAAAATTTATGTATATCTCTAAGGTGTGATTGGAAATAAGGGTAAGGTAATTGTAAAAAGTTAAGTTCCATTTAACATTTCGCTTCATCTGGAAATAATTGAGCGTTTTTAATTGAGATTCACTTTATTGCAGGTTTTATAGATATTATACCACCACTTTTTATTCCAGGTTTTACCAGGTAGACAGGCAAAAGCGACGAAATCATATAGGTTCTGTTTTTTTAAAAATTGGCTTAGAAATCTTAATTTAAAGTTGGCCATAATTACATGTTGGGTAACGAAATCTTCTACATTTAAAGCACTGCTGTAAACACTAGTAAGTATCGGATATCAATTAAAGAGTAAAAGGAGTCCAAAGTACATCTATTCCTCTTGATGCAAAAGCACTTACTGTATAAATTAATTACAGCGAGACAACATCCGAATGCGATGTAAGCAGACACCAGGCTTGTGGCGCGAGCGGTTATCGGGATATTTTATTGGTGCTTAGTGTGCAGGAGTTTATTCGGCAGAAGTTTATTCGACGGTGAAATTAAATAAAATTGATATGAAGTTTATGCATGGGACGGTATTTGTGCATTTGTATAAAATTATACATTCTCTTTTATATAGGTGATTTTTACGAAAGACTCAAAGTGTAAGCTTTTAACGGATTCTTTGTTGGGACATTTTAATATAGCATAAAATATTTTGCCAATTCTTCCCCTCCCAGCCCCTCTTCTTCCCTTTTATTATTAAAAGACAGTAAAATTGAGTATTTTTTAAGACTTATCTAAAATTTAACATTCTCCGATTTGAATTTAATTTAAAACATCTTGCGATTGACATTCGCAGAAATAATCGAAGGATCACTTATTGGAAGTTGATGGACCTCGAATTGTGACTTTTCTCGAAACATGTTAAAGCTGAATTTATGTTTCAAAAATTAAAAAAATTTAATTACAAGAATTAAAAACTTATAAATTCAGCGTCACTGAAAGAGCAGTAAAATGAAGTATAAGAAAATATTCCTTAATTTGTCATTAATAAGAAATAGAAATTGAGTACAGCGGTTTTTATGCTCATCTGACTTCATTTTTCCAGAAAATACTTCATTCAAACGTGAATTGTAAGATTGTGCTTATAGCCGATATGAACAAATTTAGTTTAAAACGGCTCAGATATTATTAACCATGTTCATATAAGACCCGCAAGAAGATGCTTTTGCGCATTATCTCACTACTCAGACATCAGTAACTTTGTAAATACAGGAGAAAGATACATACATTCAGCTATTGTCCATAGAACAATAACTGGGCATATTTAAGACTAGTAAAAGTTTATATGCAATATAGAATTGTTCAAATAGTATTGTAATGGAATAAAAAAATTACATGAATGTTTCCTAAATCTGAATATCTAACCAAAGAAATTCGTAAAGTCAATACGCATTAAGTAATTGGATCGCGTCGAGTTACTTTGGCGTATTCGGGAAGAGATAAATCCTGTAAAGCGTAAATGAGATTGAACTTCGTGATTTTGAGCAAAAACTCGTGACTTTTTTTAAAATTTTGACACGAATAGAATGAATCAAAGTAACGAGAAAATTTTAATCAAGTTTTACACATGATTGAAAATGAACTAATGTTTTATCGAGAAACAATTTCTCCATATCTAGAAAAGAATAACATTGAATATATTTGGCGTTAATTTTGTAGAAAGTCATTAATTGTGAAAAGAATAACAGCTAGTACATATATTCTTCTCTAGTATAAATTATTCTTATAAACTACAACTAATAACAGTAGTGTTATAAAAATAGTATTCAGTATTTTTGTGGTTATATCGCACAAAATTAAATACGGTAACCTTATGAGATCCCTCGTTTGTCTCTTTATGTCTCTCACAACTGTCTCAGAAACGATTTAAAATTCTCAATATAGTAGATCATATCAACCTGCATTTTTATCAGTAGCTAACATGTTAAAGTAATTATATGTTAATTTTGCTGGATGTATATTATGTTATCGAAATACTTATTCAATTTTATAAATCGCATTGTTTATTATTTAAAAGGGTAGATTAGAAACAAATCATAAATATTTTTTTTGTAAGTGGAAGTGAAACTCCTTCAGAGGTGTGCACTAAAATGAGGAAGAAAAGGGAAATATTTATCTTCCCCTCCCCCTACTTTTGACACCATTTATCCGAAAATACGAAAAAGAAAGTTGGTAAAATATGACAAGAAAATTAGAGGAAACTATAGGGATAAACCTAATTCTTATAATTTTTGAGAAATTTACTATATTTTTATACATTTATATATACATAATATACATTTATATCGTAAAGCATAATATTAATAATATGAATGGTTTAGTGGAAATACTTTGTAGTCTCCTCAAATTTTTAAACTTTCCTATGAACCTAAGTATGAAGGAAACTTACATAGCGGGGGTTCACTCTTGCCAGTTTTTTTGTTCTTAACATACTAAATTTCCGGAAATTCGTACAAAAATAAGACTTTCGTTTTTAAACTTCCCTCCACTCTTAACCATCAATACGTATTACACTCCGCACATCAATAAGGTAACTCTATCTATATAATTGAGTAGATTCAATGCAAATTGCATTATTGAGTACTTGCCGTTTGTTGCTTTTCATGGCATTATAAAAACATACTGTGGATTACGTAAAGCGTACGTATTTGCATGGTTATTCATTAACCGATATTATGTCATTAACAAGATATTTTATGAACTTCAAAAGGGATTATCTCTTTTGCCACAACGAAACACCGGATCTAATTTTTTAACTTGTAGAGTCTTGAGTACTGTATAGTACTCCGCACTCTATTGTATAGTAAATAACAAAAGTTATATTAAATAACCTGCTCTGTATATCGTCACGCATATGAGAAAAACACGAATACTATTTTATTAAAGTGTAATAAAAATTTTCCATAAAATATAACATTGATGAAAGAAATATTAAAGAGTTTAATATTTTTAGTTGAAAAAAGGTTTAATATAAAACAAATAAATAAAAAAGAGATATTCAGAAAACATTCTACTTGGTAATGAAATATTTCCTAAAATATTTTTATGTAATTACATGGTGATATCAAAGTACGCTAGGTCGATAGGGTTTATGGTTATGATCAGGCTGCTCAATTTCTGTTAATACAAATTAAATTGAGTATAATGAAAAATTTCATTAATTTCAAATTGATTCTAATTATTCACTCAATTCATCTTGAATCGAATATCACTTACATCACCCTCACTTCTGGTCGAATTTAAATGTATTCCAGCCATTTAGTTAGTCAACATATAAAATAATATAATAATAAATAATAATAGAAGTAGATATAAATTTTAACAATTCAATGAAGCAAATATATTTAATAATAGGATAATAATCGGTCATGTCACTGCAGTTTGACTTTTTATGAATTAAGGAATTTTAACATAAAATTAAAGTTTGATTATTGATTATTTCAGAGTCAAACGGAAATGTTTCGATTTTACTTTTTCTGTGATAAGAAAAGTAATTAGTTTTTTTTTATAAAATTTCAAATTCATTTTGTTATATAAACATGACAGCATCATCTTCTAGTAATAAGTTGATTAACTGGATTATGGTGGTTATTACGTACGACGTTATTTTCATATAGAGTTTAGATGCATCACTACCTGCGTCGCACTAAAAGAAATAAAAAACATGCGTTAATTAAAATACACGGTCAAATATAAAAATATCTAAAATAAATCTTTATCAAAATGAAATGATGTTGTACGGAGTACCATACAAATCGTGGTAGGTCCAAATAAAGTAAGGTATTTTCCTTTTTTTTAAGTCATAAAAAAATTCCGTGAATAAAATTATAGTAATTTTAAAGTTATTTTGAACTTTGATACATATCATCTTTGTTGCGTTGTTTGAAAACTGAATTTTCTGCAACATATTGAAACTACTGGATTAATTTTGTGCTAATAAGCAAATTAACTTAAAAGTAAATATAACGTACGCGTGGAATATCATTGCCAAATTGCTAGTTATAAACATTCTTAAAATAATTTTTTTTTTCAAAATATTATGCTAAAAAGTTTCAGCTCTAAGCTCTAAGTTCAAAATTACTTGTAAAATTGTAGAAAACGACATTGCCAGAATTTAACTTGACGTTAAAAGGAGGAAAGCAAAAGGATTAATTTTCAATAGCATTGTGTTAAAGAAATTGAAGATATTTTTGTGCACTTGTAAAATACCTAGGTAGGATATTAGCAGCATGGAAAGTAATAATTAATAAATTTAATGTTTTAAATAAAATCCTTTTATTTTAAATACTTAAACTTTAATTATGTGTATATATTTTTCATGAAACGCTTGTTGGGGGTAATTCCACTTATACCTCATATGGTTTTATAAATCAAATTAACTTTTCTCCGAGAAATATTTAAGCACAGCTATATTATATTTTCGTATTTTAAAATTAAATATCATGTACAACCATAAGCGCAATATCCAATTTTGGATGTAGGAATAAATTCTGAAGACGTTTAAGAGATTGAAGAAAATATATTCTCTTAAAGTGCATGCATACCTACCCACATACAAGCAAGCACGTACAAAATAAGCGCGGGCCTGCCTACACGTATGTATTGCCCACTATGCAGGCGTATATGTGCGTTTGTGTGTTTACGTGTACAGGTTTACATACTAGGGCACGAATTATGTGTAAACAACTGTAGCTAATTTAAACTTGTTGAACGAATTCATAAATTAATCTTTTTTTCACAAAAAATTAAATCTATAAATACAATCATACCTGACAGAAAATAAGTGTATGGCGGATAATAAATATTAATAGTAACTTTTATACCTTTTACTTGAGTGCAGTTAAGTAAATTATTCAATATATTTGGATTTAATTTTGTAGAAATTCATTATTCACAATTAAATGAAACTAAGTGAAGTAGTATTATTTCTATTTTCTTTAAGTTCTTTACCATGACATAGGTTTCATTGTATTACAATGTCTTCAGGTGGGCTATTAGGAAAGATTAATCTTTGATATTGCAAAGATATCTTTGCAATATCAAAGATTAATCGAAAACGAAACCTAGGTCGTATTAAAGAATTTAAAGAAAGTAGATATAATACTAAATCACGTAGTTTCATTTAATTGTGGGTTAATTGTATAAATATAATATTCATATAAACACCTAATCATTTAAATCGTTTCGAAAATAATACAAGTGAATTGTACACATGAAATATATAAAATGAGAAATTGATAACGTAAAGACCCTCCGTGAATCAAAACGAATCTAAGGATCGTCTTATTATTTGTTATTTATATATATAAATATATATATATATATATATATATATATATATTTATATATATACATATATATATATATATATATATAAATAACAAATTATATATATATATATATATATATAGTCCGCGAAATCGATAACGTTATATGCCATATGACAGTCTCTATATCAAGGAAAATTTAAAGGTACCTTATTTATTCAAATTACTTCAGTAGTTTAGTCTGTACGGGGCAACAAACTTACACACGTACATACGTTGCCTGTGAAATTCATAACCCTTCCTCTGCCATAAAAGAACATAAACAATATCCGTTCGCTCTTTCAAAATATAAAAAATAATTTAAAACTCTCTAAAAGAACTAAAAAGTAAATATGGTTTCCGATCATTTTGTTAGAAACAATACTGCGACAAATGTTTCATTCACAAGTAATTTTTTACGGTTCCTTATTAAATTTATGAAATAGTTACTGAATTAATTAATGCAAGCAGAAATATTTGATAAGAGTAAAGAGGTAAAATATAATAATATCAAATAACACGACTGAAGCTGCGACCTAAAATTAAAAAAACTATGGATAAAAGACCTTAACGAGCAACTGTTTTTGAGCAGTCAGACTAAAAAAAGCAGGTATTTTTACATTCATGAAAACATATTTTTTTTTATTAATATAACATGCAAATTCGTTTCATTTATACTTTAGAGAGTATATATCTATTTCTTTTTTCTGACAGTCTCTCTCCCTCCATTATAGTTGCCTATCGCGGACACATATTTAAATGTCATTATTTAATTTTACAAAAGATCGTCAGACAGCCCATCAGTCTAAATATGGAATGAGCTATTTAATACAGCAATTTTTTTTTGGATTACTTTCGAAAACATAAAATGAAAATAATTTGTAACATTTTTCGATTTGGGTCTTTGTTTTGGGAAATAATTTAATTTCAATAAAAACTTTTTTTATTCTCAACTCTTTTGGAATAACAATTACCTTTAAACCTGTCATTACCATAAACACAATCTCCGTCTTAAAAAAATATCTAAATACAAAATAGTGAATTACTGATACGCACTAAAAGCAGGTACAATAATTATAGTTCAAATATAGTATGAAATCGTAATTATACAAATATAAATATAGCCAATTATCAGTTTGGCAATGTGTAACGTCTTGTCAAATATCATGATTAAAGATTAATTGTACTCATGATATTTGACAAGACGTTATGATGACACCTACTTGTGGTCAAAAAAGTCAAATAAAAACCTAGCTTTCGTTCTTAGGCCCGTGAAATCAAACATAGTTCAGTCATAATTGTTTTAAGATGCCGATTAATCTATGCAATATGATTGCCCGGTAATCAGTTTTTGAGGTTTCTATCAATGTACCAAACTCTCATAAAGTAGTCACATTATTTTAACCATTGTTTACAATTTTTTCAAAGTATTCATTTTCTTTTAATTGGGTTACATTATTAGTTAGCGGGATGGAAGTTCACTAATGAAACAAAAAAAATGGAAGACGTGAGTGGCGAAGAAATTTTATCATTATTGAATGATCTTAACAATCATTTCCGTCGCATGTATCACGTTGACGTTCGTGATATACCATCAACGTAAACACACATTTCAACGTAAACACACGTATTACACACATTTTACTTCTCTGTTAAACATAATATTAAACAATGAAGTAACAGTGTAAAATGTTTAGATAATTATATATAGAAAAGAGTATTTATATATGTCAAGTTCACACTCACAACGCTAAGAATTCTATTTTTACAAGATTGCCATTTTTCTCATGTTAATCGAAGTAAAAGATACAGCTTATGGTTTTTTATGTTAATGATTATTACTTTTATTATTATTATTATTTATTATTACTCTTAACACATTATTACGGATTGAAATAGCACACTCACGAAAAGTTCCATGTCCTATATCCTTTTAAATCCATTCTGCAATTCTTATTGAATACCTAAATTACCCAGTAATAAAAAGTCACATGAGGTACTTGCGGAAAATAAGGACTAACATATAATAAAATTGACAAACAAATTTCATTAATTTTTGTTCGATTCGTTTAATATTTCATGAATACATAATTGGGGTCATACAACGGTTACAACCATGGCTTCAATGGTTACAACCATGACTTTTACTACTTTTAAATGGTTACTACAATGGTTACAAAAATGACTTCATACAATGGTTACAAGGGGCTTCTTATTTCATTCCGTTCATGCTGTATTGTCTGTTTTTTTCGTGTCTGTATTGTCGTGTTTATGTATGGTTCGATTTTCTATGATAATTTTGTTTTAATGAATGACCGCAACTGTTACTAAAATTAATGTCATTGTTGTGTTACTAATTCTTTTTAAACCTTTTCTTTAATAAATAACATATATTGTGATTTTAAAAATTAGTGCTGTTTATACTAACGCATCAGAGTTAATAAAACTCAATTTGAAGTTGATCTTGTTAGATTTCCGAATTGTTCAATGGTATAAATTTTTATCATCTTCATATACCTACTATACGTATTATTGTGAATCAAATTCAATTAATGAAATCTTTACTGCTATTTATGGGATTATTCAAATATTTTTATTTATACCCAAAGAAGACTTCAAAATTTATCGTTATGTTTTCTATTTTCAATGTTTCATTTAATTGTAATAATGAGAATCGTAATCTTAACTTCTGGTTATTTAGAAAAATTTGGAATATTTCCATTGCCATATTAGTAATACGAAATGCAAAGTGAATGTTCGTTTCATATGTTGATAACCGTCTCATTGCGTATATTTTGATAATCCTTTAATCCAAATAGTCTGACAAAAATATTCGGAGGTGGAATACGGATTTCCACATTAGAGAAGAAAAATAAGTTGGTAAAATATAAATAAGGCACAGATGAAGTTACAAATGATTTAAACTTATAAATTTTAAAAATAAGGAAAAAATTTTGACCAATAATAAATTAATTTAAAAAAATTCTAAATTATGTATGTCATTAGGGACACATTTTTTTTATTACATATAATTGAATACAGCGATAAAACTACTTTAAAGATACAAAACATTTGAATTTCCGATGAAAACTTTGTTAAAAAGAAAATCCCCGAAAATAGGTAGATTATATCGAATAGCGTCGAAGTAGCTTTTTGCGTATTTGGAAAAAGGTAAATTCAGCAATATGTAGGCAGGGTTATACTTCAGTAAAGCCTGCAATAAAAGTTAAAATATGTGATTGGATTGAGACTACTGTGTTTATCATAAGTCATCTCTAATTTGTAATTCCTGCCACAACAAGTATTAATTAGGGGATAATATAATTAATTAGGTGAGAACTATAAATTACAGAGAATATCTCCAAAATAATGATATCCGCAATAATCATAGTTTTTTCCGCAATTAATTTTACGAATAAATTGTTATCGATAGGTTTTTACTTTACCAAATCTGATAAAATTTAATTAAACTGTCAGTTATAGTCCAATATCTGAAGATCTACCAGATATATTTTAATAAAATCGGTATCAAACCGTTGTTAATGGCAACTGTGCTATCATTTTCTCGTGTACCGAAAATATAGAAAGTAATGCCATTTAAGTTTTCATATTGTATTTTTATAAAAAGAGGGATGGGTTGTGGCTCACTTTTTTATATGCATTTGATATAAATCAGATGGGGAGATATGCAATTAAGAAAAATATTTTTCTAAAGTCTTCCTAGTCGGTTTTTTTTAATAAAATCCCACTTTATATATGACAATTTACTTCAATTACTAATATGGCAAATTTCAAGATTATACCTTTAGCCATTTCTAAAAAAAATTTCATGGCACGCGGACGTGTTATCGTGTTATAAAGATCGTGTTATAAGTTCATTTTTTCTTTTGAGGTACTGAACTCTAAAAATGGGGTTACTGGAAGTCTGTCCATAGCTTCTCAGGAGGTTATGGAAGTGATTTCATCATTTTTAAGAAATATACGATGTTTTTAAATAGGTGAAAGTATGGTTATATTGTAAAAAAACATATTAATATTTATAAATATCTTAACAAAAATAATAATTAAAACTGTTAAGAGTACTTAATGTGTACAGAATCCTCGCAGTGCGCGTCCATTTGATTAAACAAATTTTTTTTTCTGATATTTTAAGAACGAATTACATTTATGGCAATAATTTTTTATTTAAAAGTACTAATATTATGGTAATGTACATACAATATAACTAGTACTTTAAGGAGACTCCACAAATGTTTATATATCAGACAGGTATTTTACACATTTTTTTTATATTTGCCTTCATAGGATAATACCGGTTAATTAATTTTTTTTAAATAATGTAGCAGCATTAAAATAGAAATTTATCAATAAAATGTTGCAATAGTGTTTTACAGTCGCAGTAAAATTATTTTAAAAATAATTGTCACTAACAATTTGTAATTATGTTAAATACTTAAAACATATTGTTATCTCTTTTAAATCTAAAATAAGTTCCGGAAATGGCTGAAGGAATACACCTCTACAGACTCTATAGATTATCTTAAGTAATATCGTATACATTATTACATCTCTTGAAGTGTAACAGAGATTACAATAAAAAGGCGAATTATCGATACAACGGCAGAATGAGCGCTATCCTAGGTGGGGTGTGGTGAAGGAAAGATTTTGATACCTAATGCGACTGATAATACGGACTTAAAACACGTAAGCGGATCAATGTGAATAGACGTATCGACGTAGGAATGTATCGATACAAAAAAGTCAAGTATTCGGATACTTTCGTTATGATTTTTCCGATACTTTGTATCGAAATAAAAACGCTGGTATGGAAAAAGAGTATTTACATTAAACAAGTTAATGTTCAAAAAAGACATTTTAAAAATACTTTAATCTCAACTCTAAGGTGAAAAACACAATTAACGATACGAGGATCAGCCGAAGTAAACTTGCAAACTGAAGTTTGGCTGAATTCTGAGCTTTTATTAAGAGATGTTGGACGTCATTTTCTAATTTTGCTGATGTCATCCATACTGCACGCACCGACGATATCTGGACGTACAGTATGTTTAATAATAGGATATCTTGAATGCATTTGAAAATTATATCTAAAATGTATGTATGAAAACAACGATTACCATTCATTCACAAACTGACTAGGTCATCACAAAATATGTAAAAACATACAATATGCTCTAAATTAAAATTTGGAAAAAGCCTATATTGTCCCCGTATCTAAAATTTTATTACTTACGCAACCCAAGGATTTTCGGCTTATATATGGAAAAAAAGTATTTACATTCTATCCTACCGCTTCTGTCTAAAGTCTTTGAACGTTTTGTTCATGGTCAACTCGTTACTTTCTTCACTGTTCATAAGTCTCTAAATCCACTTCAATCTGGCTTTAAGGCCACAGTACCTAAACTGCCCTTGTTAAGGTTACCGATGATATACGCTTGGCTATGGATAATACACAAGTCACTGTCCTTTTGCTCCTTGATTTCAGCAGTGCGTTCAACTCTGTTGACTTCGATATTCTTCTTGCCCGCTTGAAATATCTTAATATATCTTAACATTCACTTGACTGGTTTAGTTCATATCTTCATGGATGCAGGCAGTGTGTTAAGTTGTCAGATACATATTCTGAGTGGACTGATCTTACAGCTGGTGTACTTCAAGTTAGAGTTCTATCTCCTGTCCTCTTCTCAGTGTTTATTGACGATATTCTTAAAAACATTTCTAGCAATTATCATCTCTATGCTGATGACCTACAAATATATGCGCACTCAAACCTCCATTCCTTATCAAAAACCATCGACATACTTAATCGAGATCTCGATTCAATTGGTCAGTAGGCTCATGAAATGGGTCTTTTGGTTAACCCAAGTGAGTCACAAGCTATCATCACCGGTAGTCAAAGACTGACTTCTAAATTAAACCTACCTAATTTACCAAAATTAGTACTAAATAGTATAATAATACCATATACGTCAACTGTTAAAAACCTGGGACTACTGATCGATCAAAAGCTTAACTAGCGGCCTCAAGTAAATGATGTTAGTCGTCGTGTTTTCAACAGGATACACTCTTTGAAACGACTTCAAAATTTTCTACCGAGTGAAACGAAAATCTACCTTTATCAAACACTCTTATTACCATTAATTGATTATGGAGATGTGTGCTGTCCTGATCTTAATGAAGAAAATTTGTGCAAGTTGGAACGTCTTCAAAATTTATGCATTCCGTATATCTTTGACCTCAGAAAATATGATCACATTTCTGAATACAGGTCACTTCTCAAATGGGCGAAGGACTTCACATACATACACTTGTTTTTAACATATTAAAAAATCCTCATAGCCCAAATTATCTTAGTGGCAAATTTAAAGATTTGTCTGCTCACGACCTTGGGCTACGATCTGAAAGTTCACTCACTCTACTTATTCCTAAACATACCTCTACCCCTTACGAACAATTCTTTACTGTCCAATTTGGAATCACCTGGATCCTGACATCAGGAAAATCAAGTCTCTAAATATTTTCAAAGATCGAGTGAAAAAGTCCTGCATCTCCTGAAACCTTTTAATTTGTGCCTTTCCTGTCTTTCCCATCCCAAATCATGTCAATATTTTGCTCTCTTTTTTAATTTACTTTTGTATTTTTTTTGTCTAATGTGTTATGAAGAATTTTCATTGTAAAATCTCTTACAGTCTACCAAATAAATTTCAATACAAATTGTTATGGTTGACTGGAAGAGATTGGTC
Source organism: Druceiella hillmani (assembly GCA_039881145.1). Classification (NCBI taxonomy): domain Eukaryota; kingdom Metazoa; phylum Arthropoda; class Insecta; order Lepidoptera; family Hepialidae; genus Druceiella; species Druceiella hillmani. The sequence goes on from JAYKKI010000020.1 coordinate 27,356,601, forward strand.
ATGTAGTAATAAGTCCGTCATATGTACTATACATAAAAGCTAATAAATAAATTAATTAAACTTTGGTACTTATATATGTCTTTGTTTTATATGTTATATAAGAAAGAAATTTTTTGAAATTCAGCATCAAAAGGTTTGAAAAAGGGATGGAAGGTTATGTAGAAATTTCGAAATAATTGATATTAAGGATATGAAAATTTTTATTTAGACTCTCAGATAGAAATAAAAAAACAAGTGTTTCAACGATTTTGGAAAATTGTTAACCATAAAAACAATTACTAAGCAAAAAATCAAAATATAAGACAACACAATCATTGTCTTCTTCGACCGGATAAAGCCAAGAGTCAAGAGTTATAATTAATATTAATAATAAATAAAATACAATAAATATTGGTTTTAAATTTGTATTCTAGCTAAAAAAATTGAACAGGCAGCTTGATTTCGAAGGAGAAGCGGAAGTAAGTTTAAAGAAATGTGTCAAGCAAAAATAATTGAAATAAATCATTTAATAACAAACTCAATTGTTTTTGTAAATATTCGATTTTTTTTAATACAATGTTATTTTTAATATCATGTTGTTATGATACTTTTTGAGACCTTTTTAATAGTGTTGTTATGAGTAGCTATCGATAATTCAGCAAAGCTCTTGTGATTTCAACACTACTTATATAAATAGGCATATATATTTGGTGGAAATAAATAGACATTAATATTGAAACATTTCTAGTCTGATACAATGCTTACTTTTTCATAGTTTAAATTTTTTATTCAATTATTTCTTAATTTTTTTAGTGCACATTTTTTATTTATACTTTATCCAACTTTAATTTGATTTTTGGCCAGATATAAAAGAAATTATTTATTCTATCGGTATGAAATTTTAAATTTGTTCTCGAAAATAATAGTCACATTTTATCAGGAATTATTAGGAAATAACATTACTATTCTCTGCACAGATAAGTTTAGAAAATACTGTTTATATGTTCTGGTCTTACAAGTAATGTGTTTGAGCTGTGTAATGGTCTTCGCATTAGTAAAGCGTGAGATGACAAAATACTAATGGAAATTTATGTGGCGTTTCCGTGACAGGGCTCCAAATTACAGTCTCTCTGGATTATATTTGTAGCAATAAACCACTTTATAACAGGTTATTACATTTGGTATGATGACGACGTTATATTATTTACTGAGCTTGATTTTCTAAGTTTGAAATTTATTTGATAAGGAAGATTTAAAAATGTTAATATCATAATTAAGCGTTTAATGCCCGAATAGTTTGATTGTTGAACATAATATTAAGTGACTATCAATTGTCAAATAGTTTATGTGTCTTAGAAATGCTTAATAATATAGTTGTTGCGTGAATATTTCCAGTAATCGTTCATATCATAAACAAAATTGACCGTCTTAGCTGCCGTTTGCATTCTGAAAAGTCCCTCCCTCATTCCAAAGCATCAAACTACCCTCTGTGAAAGTTCATTCACAATATGTGCTATCAAGTTAGAGAAGAAGTCATACATAAGTATAATAAATGCTCCTAACTTTTTCATATTTTCTTTCAATTTATTTTTTCCTAATCCTGTTTTTTTCTCCGTACCATTTCTTTTGCAGATTTATGCATGCACGCGTGCATTTGCATACAAGCGTGCGCGTTGGTGCATGTTTATGCTTGTGCACTTTAGCTTTTCGAGTGTGAGTGGGCCTGTGTGTTTGTATTTATGTGTTGACGTATGTGTAGTTTTAGTTATTCTATTGCATTCTTCGAAAATACTATTCTTGGTTTTAATAGTATCACAGTAAGCTTGGTTACTTTCTTAGCAATAAGCCCACCATATACATACACACATACACACACACACACACACATATATATATATATATATATATATATATATATGCATGTATGTATAGATATATTTATATATATACTTTATTTCTTCCTAAAAGAATGAATTTACTAGTCAAAAAAGAAGATTACTTCAAGTTCTTTAAGTTTTCTGTTCTTTATTCCCCAACACATCGTTACTATCCGGACAGGACATTGCATATCATTTTTGCACATACCTTATGTACTTTTGAGAAGTTTTTACAACATATGGAAAAAAGTCGTCGCTGTGGTGTGTTGGGTTGATCACAAGGCATACGACCTTTGACGATGCGACGCACCGCGGCGACCCAGGTTCGATTCCCGGCCGTTTGTCGAACGGGGCTGGACTGGTGTTGCGGTTGGCTGTAAGAGATTGCTCTTGTAGCAATAAGTCCGTCATATGTATCAATTAGATACATTAATTTAGATAAATAAATAAATAATATAAAAACGCCGGAGGTAAGTAGTTATTATTTGTTTCCAACCTTTAATGTTTTACCATGTGAAATTTATACAAGGAAAAATTTCACAGATTTAAAAATATTGTGAATTTCTCAAAAACAGTCGGATTTAGAATCATTGTTTTAATTTATCGGGGAAATTTTGTAAACTTGGAGTAACGCTGTTTTTTCATAATTTATTTATTTTTTTTTTTAGTAAAGGCATTCTTTCATGGACTTTTCAATAGTATTTTTAGAACTTTCTCTTATCATATAACGAAAAAATATTATTTTAGTGTCTTTATGAATCGCTATTACAAAAGATGTATTCTTATACGATATTTCATATTCACTCTCAAAAATTTCTTTATAAACGTGTATGATTGTTTGTATTGTATTTAATTTAGATTGCTAATTGAAATGTATGCGGTTTAATGTTTTATTACTATGCCAAATTAGAAGTTTATGCGCCAAGGCTTTTGTGATAGACACATTAACTTTTATTAACATTAATTTAAAAAAATAATGTGTTTAACTTTTCAGTGCTTCGTAAAAAGTTTAATTTTTGAATTGATTTTTACTTCTTTCACAAGTTTAGTTTATTTTATAGTTTTTAATGGTCTGTTAATACCTGTTAAAGGAACCGTTATTGAAAAGAAGCGAGAGATTATTTAAAAACAATGACAAGATTAGGGAAGAAATTCAGAGTTAGAATACAACGAAAAAACTTCTGATGAAAATATTTATTAATACCCTATTTCTAATTCTCATGTTTATATTACACCATATGACAAAAATTTATGTAATAAAATTTTTAATTTTGTAATGTAAAATAAATCCACCAATTGAAATCCGTTAAATAACGTTTAATTATTAAAAAACTACTGTCAAATAATTTGATAATAATCAATTTTTAATGTTTTATATACTCTTAGGGCAATACGTACCGCAGTACGTACTCTGTTTATGTGTCTGAATGCGGACGTCCATAGCATTTTTAAGGCTCTCGTGTAATACAAAGACGTGATATTTTTCTATTGAATTACTGAGATAAAGTCATAAAATGCACTTTCAAAAGAAGAAATTCTGATCCAGATTGTATTCATTTGTTCCAATAAATAGTCATCGCGAAAATTCCATTTGTCGGTAGTTACTTGATAAAGCTGAAATGTGGCTGGAAAATTTAGGTTCATGTTTTAGATTTATGAAACCAAATTTGAAAAAAAATTACACTAGTCTATACAAACTTGGGCATAAAATAAGTAACATTTTTGTATAGCGAAAATTAAAAAATATCATGTTAAACATTTTTATTTCAATCATTAACCAGATGAACAATTTTAATTTTTTTATGAACGATGCAGTTACTTTCCATAACAGTTTCTAAGTACTGTGTTTGTGAAACGCTTTGATTCAGAAAAATATATGTAGTGCAGATTGTGATCCGTTATAGGGGATCTATTTATGAATGTAACTTATATTGCATGAAACTTGCAAATTTGACAAATTATTGAAAAAAATGTTTAAAACTAGTAAGTAGTGAAAAAGGCTTTGATTGTTAACTCAAAATCTAATAATATTATTTAAAGTAACCTGTCCAGCATGAGTAGGACCCACAGAACTAGGGTTCTGTATACATTTAGGTTTTTGTAAAAAAAATAATAATACATGACATTTCTACTATAATACTTACGAAATTAAAATTTTTTTAAGGTATAATGCGTACCATATATTTATCAGACTTATGCGTAAATAAAATGTATGATTCTATATACAATTAGAAACAATTATTTTTCCTTTGTTTGTCCTGTACAATCTCCCATTATGCTGACTTTCAAGACTGTAGGTCGATCCGAGTATCCTATAGGTTTTGAAGTTAGTATAAATGCTAAAAAAGTACGCTTTAAAGAGCTATATTTTTTGTTGCTTAAAAAAACTTGGTATATTTACAGCAATGCAAGGTCATAGTTTTCAGTATACGATATTAATTTCAACTTGATATTTCAAGCCATTTCCGAAAAAAAGGCCTTTGACAGACAGACTAAAAGTGCTCCTCCAAGGTTTCCGCTTTATTCATTTTGAGGAATCGATATTTATTATTTTAGTAATCGTTTCTATAAGTTAATGTGTGCTTCTTTAGGTTACTTTTTTGGAATTTCTATTTTTTATTAATATATGAACATTTATGATGTTAGTTTTCTTTTTGCTCTGTATTATAATCACAAATTGATTTTTGCACATTTCTGATTATAGATCGCGGAATTGTTTGATATTTTACATTTTAAAAATATCATGTTTTTTTAGTTAGAATTTATTTCTGTAACACAAGGACTATTTTCGCCTATTTCTTTTATACATTGTTAAAAATAGAAAATTAAAGATGTATTATTTATAAATTTCTAAGCATTTACAAATAAAGTTAGTGCAAGATGAATCATTATGATTTTAGTTTGGGTAGGCTAATAAGTAATGGGTGGTCATTATCTTTATAACTTTTTATCATATTTCTGATTTCAAATTAACTAATCGTCGATGTAATTACTATAATCCTATTGTACTACATGCTGCAATGCACTAGCAGAGAGTGGATAGAATCTGCATAAAATTCAGGTGGCTTGTAATGAAAAAAATGACTTTTCAACTATCGTAAATGGTCTCCATCATCATCATGTGTTTTTTTTGCGTACGGCGTTTCTGAGCGATCTAAACAAACAGTAATCAATAGGTGCAAGGTCTGGGGATATGACGGGTGGAAAATACGTGTGCAGCCAAAATCCAAAACTTTAAGGCGGGTCTGCTTGGCTGTAGGAGGACCGGGCAACGTCTTTGCTGCTCCGGGCTAAGTCCCTGTGATGCCCACGCACCGTATTTGAAGTTTTTTTCTGAAGTGGTGTAAATTATACTCTATAGTTCTGTGGGAGTGCCCGAGCTCAGTTACTATCAGTTACTATTTTAACCTGTCGCTATCCAATTCCACTGATCGACCAGAGCGTAAATGATCACTCAGGAAATAATCGCTGCTAATAAACAGGGGAACCAATGTTTTGCAGTAGCTTGCGATATTACTTCAGGAGCTACGATTTGGAATATGTCACGCGAAGCTTCGGTAGCAGAGTTGGTACTCATAGATTAGACAATGTCTCATATACGTCTTAAGGTCGTCTATTTTTTATGCGTGTTGGCAGTGCAGTTACTACTGAATCAGAGAGAGCATGCACCTTTATATATCTTTGATTACGGAAGCTTCTAGAGCCTTCGCATGATTTGCAGATAATTTTTGGAACAACGCTCATTATTTTTTAGCCCACCCAATATCTTTCTGTCCGATAAACCTCATCCAAAGCAATCTCCTGCAATTGATTTGAAACAAATATAAAAGCTTTATTAAAACAAATTCCAGATTAAGTTTGCATTGTTTGGTAGAGCTATTTTTATGCCCTTATACTGCAATAGAAAAACTACTTCTTGCTTTGAAAAAGTATTGGAAATATACCATTTGAGCTAATACGTTTTCAACTTCAAAGGAGAGCTAATATATGCTTAGAGCTTCTGAGTTCCTATCGTAGCAATGAGAGGCTAAATATCTATCTACAGGAAATTAAAAGTAAGTGGCTTATGTTAATTTTTGGCGTAAATCTTAGAGACTAGGAGTTGGAGAAAAAAGTGTACCTAGACCAAAATATAATATCGGACAAAAGATACTTTTGACCGCATGGTCGGTTTAAAATGGCAAACTCACTGCTAAACTTCTTTTAAATCAAATCAAAATAATTTTTTTCCATGACAATGCTCGACCTCACGCAGCAATAGTACCGCGCGAAAAACTACCTTCTTCTTTAAAAATTTAAAGACGAAAGTCATCACCGATTTCTCAGTCAAAGGCCAAAATATTTCTGCAACTACCAAACTTTAGCAACAATTGTTATATATCGACGGTGCTTGCGTATTAAATATTTCGTAAAAATAATTCTTTTAAGCAATTTCGTAAGTGTTGCTTTCTACAATTGTCGATGGCCCTGATCGCGCATTTTTTTATAATACTGTTTTGATAGCTATAACCAACTAATTTAGGAATTTGGAGAAAACAACATTTCCAGCCAGTAAAATACATTATCCTTTAATAGACAATACGTACATTATAAAGATAAAAAACATTCAGTGTTTTATCCGTACTTATCTAGGACTCTATATATATACATATATAAATAAATATATATATATATATATATATGTATATATATATATATATATATATATATATATATATATATATATATATATATATATATATATATGCTCTAGAGCGGGAAGCAAAACTTCACGTTAATCTGTGTTAACTGTGTAAATTATTGAAACTGTGATTTAATATTTTCGAAAATATTTATAAACTGAATACTGAACGTTATCCATTTAGCAATTATGTAACTGTGCAAAATTTGTCCAATTTTTAATAATATAACTGTGTATTAAATTAAATACGATACATTCTAAGTAATACCAAAAATTTATATATGGGATGCATGGAGATAACATGACGAAAGATACATGCAATTTAAACACAACCATAAATTTTGGATAATAGAGCACTCGTATTTGTGGGGTCAATTTAAGCAACACAAGCAAAAAATGTTTAATTCGACAATTTCAATCAATTGATTATATGTAGTACATACGTAGTAAACATTTAATAATTTTAAAACTAAGTCTTCAAATTAACCCAACACGAGCGTCAATATCACTTATTTAAAATCACTTTGGTTTAATACTTAACATTTGACATGATCAACATTTTAATGTCAATATCGGCTAACTTAGAAATTTGGCTTCATCACATCAATCATCACATTAAGTAAATTTTATTCTATTTTAAAAAATATATGATTAATTGAAATATATGATAATTATGGCGAAATTTTTATTATATTAATACGCACCTTTATTAAAGTAACTATTATTCGCTTAATGTAATTTATAAGGGAATTATTTTAAAATATTACCTGTCACAAAATTACTAATTAGTTATATTTGCCAGTTTTCATTTATTTACACTTTACACTTACGATTGAACTAAATTGAATTACACCACACCAGAGAAAAAGGAAAATAGAATAGAGAAGGAATTCGTATATTACTCGTATTATAACAAACACTACATTGGTACCAAAACTATTATGACACAACATATTCAGAGAAACTTTCTATATACAAACTTTGTGTCGTCGTACTGTGATACAAAGTTATATTTGCCAGTTTTAATTTATTTACACTTTACACTTACGATAGAACTAAATTGAATTACACCACACCAGAGAAAAAGCAAAATAGAATAGAGAAGGAATTCGTATATTACTCGTATTATAACAAACACTACATTGATACCAAAACTATTATGACACAACATATTCAGAGAAACTTACTATATACAAACTTTGTGTCGTCGTACTGTGATACAAAATTATACATATACATATCTATACCGTAGTAATAATAAGGCGTCTACAAACTACAACGGGAGGTCATTCGACTTGAATGACTGTTATCTACACGACTCCTCAAGACGCGCCCCGAGTGGTTGGAGTCGTCGCCACTTGAAGGAATTTGCGCCTCCGAAATTATTGAGGGTCGAGCGGGTCGCGTTTTGAACTTGTTGTTATTCGACAAGTCAAATTAAGGCACTTGATGGAAATATTTCGAATGTAGCGTCGTATTTAGCGTACTAAGGCAATAATACTCGTTCCTGTAAACGCTATGTATTTAACGAACGGAATGGACCAGCATGTTTAGTCTACCATTGAAGCAATGATCTGAACTAAACAAGGGACCTGAAGCAAGGAACTGAAAAATTTTTGTTTTTGGAAGATAATTGCTGAGTTTAATTTCGGTTTTTATAGTACTTAGGTAGCAAAGCGTACTACTTTATTGATAGACAATGTGTGTAATAAACAGTTAAGAAAAGGATGCGTAGAATATACGACAGAATAAAACGACTTTCAAAAATTATTAAAAATGAAAATATACTCAAATTTCATAAGACTTCCCTGAGTTTTGTCACTCGATATTTGTCACTTGGCCCGTGAACAAAGATTTAAAACACCTCTGTCACTTGTTTTCGGCGCTTTGAATCGGTGACAGATATTCCACATGCACAAAATAAATTTTTGTTTCCATATTCTTTAAAATTTACAGACATCGCCTGAGCAAAATTAGAATATTTACGATATGACTTACATACAGACCTTGACCTTATTTCAAGGGATGTTAATGATATTGATATTAATTTCGGTGTAATATATCAATAGACAAGAATGAGCCTGCTGATTACAGCCATCAAATTTTTATTCGTCATTGTTGGCAGTCTGTTATGTTTTTGTAATTTTTTATATTTGCTAAATAGTAGGAATTACGAAATTACATTATTTACCTAAAGGTATTAAATAACTCTAGGTAAATTATGCTAACGAATAATTTTACTACTTCTTATAAATAAGTATGAAACTTCAGTTTTTTGCCGATTATTTTTTTTGTATTTAAGGTTTAAAATGGTAATTTTTAAAGATCAGTTCACCAATATGAAAAAAGACGAATCCTTATAGAATCACTTTGTTGCTTATCCATCCACCTCTCTATCTGTCTGTCAAAACATTTTCTATCTCTTAAAAACTACATGAAATATTAAGTAAAACTGCTGGAAAAAATCCAAGCTTTTAGTTCACGTAGCAAAATAATATGGTCTTTTAAGGGCGTGTTTACATTTTCAACGAATAATAACTCTGGGAATATGTAATATATTGATATGAAACAAAGCCTTTCCTGTAATCCTTGTTGTATTTTTTATTAGTTTTATATATATATATATATATATATATATATATATATATATATATATATATATGTGTGTGTGTGTGTGTGTGTATGTATATATATATTACATTATCAGAACGAATTAATGAGGCTGAGAAAAGGAACATCCAGAATTTCTCAGAAACCGATTGAAATATAGTCTTAAAAATTGTCATCATAGTAAAAAAATATTAACAAGCACAGACTTTAGTAGTTTATGTTCAAAAATATACATTTCGCATGAAAGAATAATTGAAAGAAGTAAAAACAATTTACAAACATTTTCAAATAATTTTCGTACAATATTCGTTTGGATTGTAATATTTATTGGTAAATGATTTATGGCGTTGGAAGGTTGTACATGTGATTTCCCGTATTGCCACGTTTTGACGCAAAAGAAAACAAAAAAAACACTTAATACACTTTTGCATTTATGTTGTAGGTAAAACTCTAAATTAAGCATAAACTGAGTGATTTTATGAAAAATAACGTCAACCCGTTGCCCCGTTGTTATGTTGCTTCCTTGTTTAATTTGTGTATTTTTTAGTTATCGACAAGAAATTTTACGAAAGAGAAAGTATTCCATATAATTTCTTAAACCTTCAGCTATCGTAAGAAATTACGTTAATTTCTTGTTCTATTGCGACATGAACAAAGGACAAACAAACATACTATAGTATTAGATTAGTTGGGATAATAAAACTGTAGAATTGCTCCATCCACATAATAAATATATTTACTAAAATAAATATCAGAGAAGACGCTTTTATGTATTTAAATCTTGTTTTACATTAAAATATGATATTTGATTGTCATAATTTTAAATCGCGTTTTTAACTTAAAAGCAAAAATCGATTAGACAAGCGAAAGCACATGTTAAAATACGAAAGGCTCTTAGACACTAATTTTATTAGTCACGAGTTTTTGCCACCTCGATAAAGCTGCACACAGCCATTTTCACCCACGACAAAGCGGAGGAGGTACATGCGTTTAGGGAGAGAGGTTGTTTGTGTGTGCAATCCAATGTTCCCAATTATCTCCAAAACTGTTTAACCTATTAGATACAATTTTATGAGAATTGTTTGAAATTAATTAGCAATGGCCCTTAGATAGTTGTTACAGTGATTACTCACCAGGGAGAGCCGAACTAAACATTTTATTGCAAACTAATATTCCCATTCATCTCCCAAATGGTTTGACCGATTTAGATAGATTTTCTGCAAATTATTTGGGATTATTCGACGGTTATTCTTAAATAGTTATGGTGATTACTCTCCAGGGGGCGTCGCAATCAACATTTTTTTGTAAACGAATGTTTCCATTTATCCCCAAAATGGTTTGACTGATTTAAACACGGTTTTCTGCAAAATATTTGGGACTTATTGGCGATGGTTAGTAGACAGGTGTTATGATGTTAGCTCAACAGGGGCGTTGCAACATTTTGTTGCAGACTAATGTTTCCATTAATCTACAAAATGGGTTAACCGATTTAGACACGGTTTTCTGCAAAATATTTGAGACTAATCGATGATGGTCCTCAGATAGGTATTATGGTATTAGCTCGCCAGGTGACGCTGCAACATTTCATTGAAAACGAATGCTTCCATTTTTCTCCAAAACCGTTTGACCGATTTCAAAAAAAAATTTATTCGGTTTTCAATTCCTACGACTATATCCGTCGAGGATTTTTCCAAACTTTTAATTTTACTTTTTGTAGTGAGGTGACCTGTCCAATAGATCTTAATGAATACAAAATAAGAAAAACTGGTTACGATTAAGATATTTAACACATATATTAATTTTAGGTATAATATCAATATTTATAATTCTTGCTCGAGAAACGCATAATAACACACTAATATAATAAATAAGGCCCAAAGCCTGCAAAAAAGAAAAATCATATGTCCATAAATATGACAAAGTTATGGTTCGTGATTGAAGTACCTTCTAATTCAAGTTAATAAAATAAAGTGCTGAAAATAAAAGTTAAATAGCTTAATTATCACACTGTGTCAAAAGAAAATATATACCAGCGCAATGATATTAAAAAGTATTATCTTGAACGTCACTAATATATACAATAACGGGAGATCCTTACCAAAAATTTGAAGAAAATATCAGAATGAAAATTAGCGTCAAAAAAGGAGCATCAGATATTAAATTGAGATTACGTGCGGATATTATCTATTAGTAATTTTATCGGTATATATGACGTTTTTTCTTTTCACATACCCCGTACTGAAAGAAAAATTGAATTGAAGTTGCTTTAGCAAGAAATTGAAAAACCAACGTTAAAAAAGTACGTGAAGAATTTCAAAGATTGAATATAAAATTTAGGGCGAAAACGTGGATAAATTTGAGCGTAATTCTAAAGATTTAAACAGTTTAACTGTCGAGAAAGTTGAAAAGATTTAACAAGAATTGCGACTGATAAAAATGATTTATGAAATAAACGCGATTAAGAAAGAAATACGTGTATCTCACGCAGAGCATGGCTGAAATTGCAATTTCGGCGTGTAACATGGTACATATAGGTTTCTCGATAAAAGACATTTGTCTTTGCTATTCAGGATTTTCTGTGACTCTATTTTGTACCTAACAATATTAATTTTCTCAATAAAAAGAAAAATATTAGATTTTAAGACGGTAAGTAAAAAAAATTTAAATTGTTTAATTTTTAAATTAGAAGGGTCACAATTCAATCGTATTAGATGGTGGCTATGGAGTCATATATTGCTTTGTAAGGCATACGTGTACTTATAAACACTAATAAATTTTAAGTTTTAGCACCTAGAGATAATCAAATTAATAAAAATATGAAGTCAAAAATAAATAAAAAATTATTACTTTTTCTAATTAATTACTCTTAACAGCTTCTTTTTGAACAATATTCCTTGAAATAATTAATTAATAAAGCGGCTCTAAAAAAATTAATTATGTCGATATTTCAATTAGCTGTTGCACTATAGCCGTTGTGGTGTCTAATATTATAAAAGTAGGTTTTCATTTATTTATTTCTTACTCTTTGGTATATTGTATATGCCTACGATACAGTTTTAAACTAATTAACTTTCAGGACAATTACATAATCAAAATGTTAATATACGCAACGCATACTAACGAATTTTGTAGGCGATGACTCGATAGCCATCAACTGCAAACTTTTTTAAAATCATGTCGATATCTGAATTACCGCAAAAGTCATGAAACGCCGTCTGCCGTCTTGGCTTTGGTCGGAATTATGATGTGATTAAAATGCACACTGCTGCGATGAGCGGTACAATGCTCGTTGTGTGTTGCCGCTGTGTGTTGTACTCGCTATGTGTTGCCCAAAAAGTGGTCCGTTGATTTTGCCGCAAAAAGCAAAGTAAACATGAAATATGAATAACATTTTATAAATTTGCCAATTACTTGGGTTTTACACATTTACGGCAACGTATTTATCACGTTTCAAAAAGGATTAGAAATATGTCCAATAATCCATTAAAATGAGGGCGAGTTGAAAGTTGCCACGAAAATTAAATAAAAAACCAGAGAAAATAGATTGAGAGGAAAAGTGTAAGAAATATTGTCGTGTTTTAAAAAGAAATATTTGATAAGATTTTAATAATATTAAAAGAATATTTTACATATACAGAACCTAAAACCGTGAGGCGGAAATGTGCAATTACTACACAAGAAAAACTATGTTTAACGTTAGGGTAAAGCCTTTATTTACATTCGTCACAATCATTAAAAACAGCCTTCAGTAACAAACAGTATAAATAACTAAGCTTTGATATAAATTTAAAAACTACCTACTAAATATTACGTCAATTATCTATAGTCTGTGATGTTTCTAATAAAGCAGCCTGTTTGAGTGATGCGAATTGTATCTATCGTTTTATGTTGTATGTGTGTATTGAATAGTGTGAGGTTTAGCAGCCCCTGTGGCATATTGTATCAATGTTCACGAATGTTATGGGGATTGTATGGTTGCATCAAAATCAATTAATCAATTTCAATAACGATATAGTTTGTGATCTCATATGAGTAACTTTGGCTGAACGGAATTGACATACGACATCCGCCATAATATTAAAAATACGTTCACTTGTGCTTTTATGATATTTGGCTCAAGATCGTATTAATTTTTTCTCTATTTTCTATTAATTATTCCACAAGACTGTCCTGTTTCAGTTTTGGCAGCTTTATGTGACTTGGGTTTGTTATGAGTGGGAGTGAATTGATTTCTGTGGTGAAGGGGGTTCGAAGGGTGATATCTGCATTGAAGAAGAAGATGATGGGTTTACTATATTTCCACAGGTATATTGTATTTCTAATAAACTTTGAGAATATTTATTGAATTTCCATTAGAAATAGTCTCTCTTTTCCCAAAATTATCGTTATTTATTTTAATCATCCGTCGTAATATTTTGAGTCATTAATAGCATTTTCGGGTTTTCCTCATTTTCGTTTTTCTTGTAAATGCCTCTTTTTCCTTGGTTGGCCATATATTAGCATGTTTTTTAGCTGTAATAAAACGTCATTATTTACGATTTCTTCTTTCCGATTATAATTGTTCGTCATTTAATTTTTTTAAGATTTCTGGCAATTGGTGAAAATTACAGGACCCTAACTTTTCAGTTTCAAATTTCTCATATCTGGATGAGTAAAATTATCAAAATATTTTTTTAAGGATACATTAAGAGAATAGTTATAGAATATTGGTTTTATGGAACGTTCCTAACTGCTGCAAAGCTATACATAGTAAACATATACGCTTCATGAGCCCGCGGAATAGTAGCGCCCTATATTTCAACGGTAAGAACTTTTTCTGTAGTTTTACTTATTGTAGTCGATAGGAATCGTAAATTTATAAAAGTGTATATTTGTTCATATGGTAAATAGAGCGGCTTATTAAAAAAAAATCCAATGAAAAATAACTAATCCTATAGCACTTGAATTACCTAAAATGATATTGAAATGTCTAATGTTTTCTTACGCGATAATTCATTTAGGCTTACCAATTATACGATGAAACAAAATTCATTCGTTATTAGATAAGTTCAAACGAGTTAACAATTACCAACTTTTAGGGCAAGTAGAATTTAAAAAAGTTAATTTTGCATATTATGTCAACAATTTTGTATTCTGAATTATCTTTTCGCCCATTTCTGTAAACCCGTGTGTTGTAGACAATTTGATTACATCGAATTGATTACATAATAATTTGATACCATAATTTTCTAGTTGTCACGCAAAATTTCAACAAAAATAAACACCCACTGAAAACAGTTCTTATGGCTCGGATGGCGAAAATAAATTATTATATTAATGGTTCCATAACTTGTGACTTACTTAAAAATTATTTCTACAATAAGCACCGAAATGTACCTAGGAAAGACAATGATATAGATGAGACGGAATAAACTCTTAGCAATACCTCTATTCCGTTTACATTCTCGAAACTTACAAAAATAAAGAGACATAATGTAAAACAAAGATTACTTATGTGTTCTTTTAGTTACCCTTTTTTTCTTTCATCAATATTCTTTTACTACTGAACTTCTACCTTTAGGTCCGTATTTTTCAATAAAGAAAAATAATCAGTAATTAATTAAATTAAATTTTCTTCGAAGAAATTCATCACACTAACGTACGCAGCTTTAAATAAAGATGCACGATGCTGCTATATGCGGAGTATCCGCTTCTCATTTCCCTCTGTGATGGGCTAATCCCGCCGCTGATGTGTACTTCGACATAACAACAGACTATTCTAGACGTTTTCATATAATTAAATATCCAACACAGTGCAGCGTTGTGCGTTTCGACCAACAGGCCGAATGTTTTGCGTATATTCAGTCGTATGTTCGATTTTTTCCGTCAGGGCGTTTTAACTCGTAATATTTAGATCAACAAGAGTAGTTATTGAGATATGGGACATTTTTGGTACCGACCGCAGCAATAACTTTTTAAAGCCTATAAGTTGTATATTTCTAAAATATATGCTTCTAAAGTTTGATAAGATATATCCTTTATAAAGTGATCTTTCCCCAACCCCTTTAACTGTCAAACTATATATACAAAAATCGAAATATCAATTATTGCATACGAAATAAGGAATTCATTTTGATGCTACGAAAATTACGTGAGCGAGTCTGAATCGCACTTGGCCGGTTTTTGGGAACTAACTTTTGCGGGACGCGGTTGTTAAATTTGTTGTTCTGCAAACTTCGTAGTGACCGGCGCCGCTCTGCGTCCGGGGCTGGCGGTGGAAAATTGGTTACTGGCCATACTGGAGTGAGCAACAGTTACTGGAAATACCATCAAACTGCGACAAGTTCTAAATATACGTACGTGGAACATGTGCGACTTTGTCAGCCCCTAGAAGCTAAAGATTTTAGAGAGGGAGATTATGCGATGCGGATTTAATATCTGCGGACACCATACACACACCATATATTTTTCTGGAAATGAGACCGACAGTCGAATTGGTGTGATATGCCACACCAATGCCCCTACATCCGACAAATTTTGTATTGGGATATGAGCCAGTTAATGACTGAATACTCCTTATCAAATTTAAGGTGTTCCTTATAAACTTATACATTATAAAAGTTTACGCCTTTACAAGTACTGTGAGCGAGAAGAAAGAATTTCTACTCAGATCACTATCCCCAAAAGAATGATGCTTCTAATGTTATGAGATTTTAATACTAAAATTGTTGCTAACTCTCTTCAGATGAGCAACTGCACAGGAAGGTTTGCACTTGTTGTGCGCAATGAAAAAGGTAAACGCTTGTTGCAATTCCCATTAGAAAATAGCTTTACAATAGCTGACATTAATTTTCAACACCTTCCGTGAAGACTTTATACCTGGACATCTCCTGATGGTAACTACCGCAGCCAGACAGACTACATCCTTACGGGGTCGCGTTGGGAAACATCCATTTAAGATGCTCACTCGCTATTTGATGCAGATTGTGGCTGTGACCACCGATTACTCATTTCAAAATTAAACTGAGGCTACGAGCAGCCAGAAGTCGCAAAAAGTACAAGAAAATGTCAATAAATAAGAACTCCAATTTCTTAGAAACAATAGAATGAAATTAAACACATTAGGTGCATGCGGATTGCACAGAGTCACTTGACTTACTTTGGAACCGAGTAAAGAATTTAATCGAAACTGCAGTCATCGAGTCCGGATCACTACTCATTAAAAAACATATGCGATATTTGGTGACTGAAGATGCACTGGCACTGGTTGAGAAAAGACGTAGGATGAAAGCGGAAGGCGCAGATATTAAGGACCTCAATATTAAATCCGCACAAATACAGGCGATATGTAGGCAAGACTGCAACAGCTACATTAACAAGATATGTAGAGAAGTTGAAACGCATACCGTTAAATATAAGCCCAAGGACTTATATCGCAAGATCCGATTCATTACACAAAAACTGTCCTCCAAAACATGAACTATGAAACATAGTCGTGACTAAATGGTAACAGACCTAAACCGGATTGCTGAGACATGAAAAAGTTAGTGCCAGTCCGTGTTCGAAGACTCGAAGTCAAAAAATTTCCTTTCACAGAGTTTGTGAAAGAAGAATTGGAACCGAACATTCTTAAGCTGGAAGTTAGAGCCGCAATTAAGGGTTTGAAAAATGGAAAAGCCGTTGGTAAGGATGCGATTTCCATAGAAACCATGAAGGCTTCAGTAGAGCAAGGAGTTGATATCTTTCACACCAACAGAATAATGTGGCCAAAACAATGGGTTCATATAGTATTTATGCCCTTACGTAAAAAGGGCTCAACCAAGAAGTTATTCCAAGAAGTAAAGCAACTACTGGCTTATTGCCCTTATCCCACACGCAAGCAAAATTATGTTGCTCGTCTTAAATGAACGACTACAGGCTTACTTGTTCAAGAAAATTTCTGCAGTACAGTATTGTTTCATCAGAGGAAAAGTTACTCATGAACATATATATCCTTATAGTTCGTTAGATCATCGAGGAGGGTCAACAGTTCAATAAATCAACCTACATCGGTTTTGTTGGTATATCGCAGGCATTTGCATTTGCTTCATTGAAATGGCCAAAACTATGGAATACACTACTTCACATGGAACGCTAAAATACCTCGAACATCTTCTCAGACAAATTTACGAAGAAAGAATGGCATCAGTATAGATAGATGAAATCTTAATAGACATTTTCATACCAGTGCTGGATTTCGTCAATACTGTGGAATATCTCCCTGACTGTTCAATATTTACACCGAGCTCATAATAAGATTTACTCAGGAAAATGGAAGGACGGCGTTGCATTGATGGTTACAAAATGATACCACCCTGTTTGCTTCTAATGCACGCCACATGTCGGACTTACTTCTCAAGATAAAGCACCTTAGCCTCGAGTTTGGTTTAAAGATCAATCGCAGCCAAACAAAAATTATGATTGTTGATCATGCCAACAACAACTCGCCCGAAGTCACTTAGATGGTGAACTGCAAAGTAGTTCAGTCATATATTTACCTTGAAGCGTTGTTATCTAACAGCGGATGCGTGGATGAAGTGAGAAGATGTATGGTGATGACAAGATGTGCTATGGATAAATTGAAAAAAATATGGGGGCCCTAAACAATAGCAAGGTCACTAAAACTCGGCTCGTCCGAAGTGTGGTGTTCCCCATATTGCTATACGCTGCAGAGACGTTCCTGTCTGTCTTATTCTGTTGGTGTGGAAGATTCATACGAATACTAGAGAAGAATAAAACAGACGCTCTGGAATTGTGGTGCTGGAGAAAAATTCTTGGAATATGGGCTCGGAATCAAGCAACATCTGTACACACTTGTTCAGACTCCGATTTTAAAATTTATTGGTCACATCATAGTAGCTCCATAGAATGCATTGTGGTGCAGGGAAGAGTAGAAAGCACTAGACTAGACTATGAGCGCAACAGGGTGGCTACAAATGGAGAGAGATGGAGAGGCCTCGTGAGGTGAGTAACAAAGGCCTCCCATATATTGCAATTTCCCAGATAATTGCAAACCGATTATTATCGGTCATATATGTTGGACGTTATTGCGGGTCGTAATTTCAAAACATGCATAGCTGGGTTTGTAATATTATCATGTTAATTAATTTTTTTTCGTGCATTTCTTTATAGAAACATGTCAGTAAACGTGTATCTCTTAAGCATTAAATTACTTATTTAGTTATATAGCTACATCTTGCTGATTTCACCATTTATCTTTGCCTGTGTGAAAATATCTGAAATGTAAAACGTTATAGATAATCTGTATTCGTACAGTTGTTGGCCTGCTTTAACTTAATAAATAAAGTATATGCATATTAATATGTTATTTAAAAATGCTTACAATTTTTATTACAAGCCAATTAATTTTCTGGAAAATAAAATTCGGTAAAACTCTGATTCCATCTTCCCATACACTTTAAGCTTAGAAGTCTGTGTACGGCGGAAACATGATGTTTAATTTCAGAGGCATTGCTATGCCCTTATATTTTCATTTATTTTTGTACTATCTTGTAACGGTATAAAGAAACATAAGCCCTTAATCTAAAATATGTCATTTTAGTAACGACAATTTTGAGAAAAACATTTATGACTATCTTCAAGTGATACTAAAGAAACGTTCTTAACACTGCTCTTTGTATATTGCGTGCACAATGACATT
The DNA here is from genome assembly GCA_039881145.1 of Druceiella hillmani. Classification (NCBI taxonomy): domain Eukaryota; kingdom Metazoa; phylum Arthropoda; class Insecta; order Lepidoptera; family Hepialidae; genus Druceiella; species Druceiella hillmani. Next base: position 27,375,427 of record JAYKKI010000020.1, read on the forward strand.
TTCTTTTGACATTGAAATATAGTCAGTACTAACATATGCAGTTTTGAAAATTTCTGTTCGGTATTTGCAAAACAATTCATTTTTCATAAATTTTCTTGAAATCGGAAGTTTAAGGATTTTAAACCCGTGTCAGAATGTTTTCTTATTTGTGGCTCATTTTGTTTTAGCAGCGGAATATTTTGTGTAGCTCAAAAGAGGTTTTCACAAAACCGTTTAATTTAAATGTAGCTTTTTGGAAAAAGAGGATATTTTTATAAGAAAATGGTGCCATTTTCTTCCCTTTTTTACAATTATTACGATTAAATTTGCGTTTAAAAAATGAATTATTTCCCCAATCCATCGATCTGAATGAATGTTCCTATAAGAACATACTATAGTTCGCAGGTCTTGGCTGAATTTGGTGATTATTTTTTAAAACGATTTTTTAACTATGGGAACAGAACTCTCTTAATTTTCAAAATGATTTGGCAAATAGTTTAATATTTATAATTTTTTTTGAAAATCGTTTTGTGTAGATCTTTTTTCCATTTCTTTCTACTTTCTGTTCTTTTTAACTTTCCCATTTTTAACTTTTCCCTACAAACTCTTTTCAATTAATATAAATAAAGCATAGTACCATTGGTTTTACAAACGATTTTCATTTTCACAGAACTTTTTTTGATTGGTATTACCAAATTAGAACATATTACAACTTATTTACTAGCACAAAAACATTTTCAATATTTTAACTCTGTTATTAAATAACAACTATTTTCTCCTTTGAACATTTCGAATATTTCAAGTACGCTTAAAGAAAGATATACTTAAGAAGGTTTATAATGAATGCAAAATTGTGTTTATACCATTAAGAATGGTGCTGTAACAGAGGTGTACTCGTGCAATCAGGGGATTATTTAAAATAATAGTAGAATATACTATTTAGGATTCTCTGAACCCAAATCAAACTTTTTCCAACTTTTTGATTATTTATCTATTATATATTTCAATATAGATGTCTGTTCGATGCTACAAAGACTACTAGACAATTATGTATCAAAATCTGAAATAATTTGTAATGAAATAAACTTCGGTATTATAAAAATAATTTAACCTACATTTTCTTCGCTTTAAAATTTTTACTAAGTAATGCCTCATGTGTCTTTTTTCGTTCATGTTCTTGTCTGCTTGTTTTAATATAATATCTAACACACTGAATAAATTTCATTATTCTCCTTGTCAAATATTTACTAAAGTACATGGGGAGATCTCATATGTATATGGATTTTGATTAACCGTTAATTAAAAAACTTTAAGTTTCAATTTGAAGATTTAAAATTAAAATTTTAGTGGTAGGTCACAGTGCAAGCCCTTAAACTAATGATCAGAAACTGTTAAAATTATTGCTGCAATTCAACTAAAAGTTCAAGTTGAAGTGGAAAACTCTTAATCTCAGTGTGTATATATGTATATGTACAGTAGCGGTTTGTTTTTCTGGCAATAATACACAAATTTTGGTCCCAAAGATAGTATTGATCGGAATACAAATTTTTTTTTTACATATATAAACAAACGTATTAAAACAAAAAGATATTGTTTATTTTTATTGCTACTGTGCGCACACACGCGCACACACACGCGCACACACACGCGCACACATATGCGCACACATACGCGCGCACACACGCGCACACACACGCACACACACACGCACACACACATACACGCGCACACACACGCACGCACACATACGCACGCGCACACACGCACACGCACCCAAGCACGCACACACACACACACATTTATGTATATGTATATATATATGTGTGTGTGTGTGTGTGTGTGAGCAAATATTGCATGGAATTGAATCTTAAACAATGTAAAAAGAGGATGAATGAATAATAGATAATATTAATTTACGATTTAATATAATTTTACGAAAACATAAATTATTTATTAATAATATTTTTAAAATATCACTAATTAATTCATTATTAATATCACATGTTGTTTACCTTTGCATTACAAAATCAAAGGAATAACGTATGTTTCATCGTACGTGTGCATATCATAAATATATATGAAGATTGAAAGTAGAATGTTAAAAAACGCCAAGAAATTATTAGTTAGAGCCTCAATAAACAGAAAAATGTGAAAGTTTTAATCTGATATTAAAGGAAAAATTATTAGTACGCCTTAAATATATTAGAAAACGTCAATATTGATACATTTTCTCATATATGAAACATATATTTTTTTGTAATAATTTAAATATTTATTGTAATAAATTCTAGAGAAATTGTACATCTTCCTTAATCACAACGACAATGGTTGTTCACAGACGTTTATTGTTCTATGTCAATATCTATATAGACGAACCTTCGAAGTCACTCATCCCTACTTCTTAGCCTGCCTAGGTAAATGACGAAAGGTGAAGGTAGATATGTAAAACGACTATATAAAGCAAATACCTATTATACTATAATTAAAAACGGACCTAGTGTGGCCAAAAATGGACTAAGTGCGTATCGGAACGCTCATAAAATAGATTTCAGTGTAGTCAATATCTTTACTAATTATTCATTAGCCGATATAATATTAAATCAGAATTTTAATAAAATACTATTATCTCGACTATATTTATGTTTTTCAATCTCGTTATTTCAAAATGATGGGGAGAGGAGACACAAAACTATAAAACTTCAATTGGAGATATTATAAAAAGACACTTTAATTTCAAAAGACGACTTCCATAAAAACTCACACCACGGACGTCATTTTTTATATAAATCGAGAGGTAAGTGAAATTTCCATACAAAAATTTATTCCAAAATTTTATACATCAAATTTTAGAAGTGTTGACAAGCGGACGGAATGAATCTTTAAAACAAGAACTTCCTTTAATAAAGACGTAACAGATTATATATTATTCGTATTCGCAACGTTCATACAATTGAAACATCTTAAAAAACTGTTTACATTCTACATTTTTATGTGACTTGAATAATGTTATTTATGAAGGAAAGATAAAAAACTAAAATTTATGGATAAACACTTTTCACCATAACGAGTTATTACAGATGTCAGTAATATTATAATTTAACATAATATTCCGATTAGTATATGCCTATACGGAACTATATGTTATTATGATATTTAAATTTAGAGAGACACTACTTTATTTGCATGATTTGGACGTACTTAACCGGACCAACCATGTATTACAAGCAGTTATGTGTAACCATGTATTACAACTATAATTGATCTTAATTTCTATTTCATAAATGTTTTCATAGATTTAGATTTTTTTAGTTACGATTATTTTTGAGGATTATTCAAAAAGAATATGCCAAATTTTAAATTCTGTGAAGCCTTTCTTGAGAAAAATTCATGGGGGGAACCCACTGGAATTTCTTCATTAAAGATATGGAACCCATAAAAAATTATGAAAATTACATAATAAGATTAGGGTTACGTTTCCATTTTAATACTAAAATTAAGGAAATCAAAGGCTGCCAACGGAACTGAGCAACAGCTTATTTTGGCTCTTATGAGAAATAGAACCCAGGGCCTCCGCGCAAAAAATTCTCTTAAGAGGTTATGTGTTATATCTTTAAAAAGAAGATTTTAGATATCCCTGAGTTTTTACTCACCAGGTATAAAAAATGTAACGTCGTCCTCATCTATATTCAGACTAGCGCCATCTAACGAGGATTAGCGGAACAAATCAACCAGTATTGCAAGTAGCGACGATTATTTTTGTGATTGATTTAGAATTCCAAAAAATACGCTAAATTTTAAATTCTGTCAAGCCTTTCTTGAGAAAAATTTATGGGGGTTCCATTTTTTCTTTTAAGATTTACATTTCCATTTTAGTACTAAAATTAAAAAAAATTAAAAGCTGCCAACGGAACTGAGCAACATATTATTTTGGCTGTTATGAGGAATAGAACTCATGGTCTCCGCGCAAACAACTCTCTTAGAGATTATATGTTATAACTACAAAATAAGATTTTAAATATCCCTGAGTTTTATTCACCAGGTATAAAAAATAAAATATCATTCTCATCTACATTGAGATCAGTGCCATCTAGCGGGGATTAGCGGAACAAATCAGCCAGTATTACAAGTAGCAACTATAATTGATCTCAATTTCTATGTCATAGATGTAGATTTGTTGGTTACGATTATTTTTGTGGATGATTAGGAATTCAAAAAAATTTCGTCAAATTAAAAATTTTGTCAAGCCTTTCCTGAGTATAATTTTTGCAGGTTCCATTTTTTCATTTGAGATATGGAACCCTAAATAATGAATGAAAATTACATAATAAGACTAGAGTTACTTTTCCATATTAATACTAAATTTAAGAAAATCAAAGGTTGCCAACGGAACTGAGCAACGGCTTGTTTTGAAGGATAGAACCCAACATCTCTGCGGAAAAAACTCTCTTGCAGATTATATATTATTCAAAATGTCAAAAAAAGATTTTAAGTATCCCTGAATAAATTTAACGAATGTCATTTTCTAGTATTAACGTTCTTGTTCTGTAAAATATAGCATTTAGTGTATTTATTGCAGTCTGTTTTTGTTAAGATAATTGATTTTTTAATGTGTACAACGTATCATAGGTATTTGTTTGGGACGCGATTTAACGAAAAAGTAATGGTCCAATTGCAAATTTTATGTAGAAAAAATTGAAATTAGATACGGTGGGTAAGGTGAACCAAACAAAATAAGGTGTCCTGTTGACTATCAGTTAAAGCTAATTAAACAAATACCTTGCTTTTCGGTTTCTACAGTCCGAACGGAAAAAGGAACCTTTGTAAAATTCTTGGCGTTACAATGTCACACCTGCCTCCGTCGGTCCGTGCGTCACAGTCATTTTCCCCAGAAACTGTTTGAGGAAGAATATTGAAATTTGGCAGAGTGCTAGAGTATATTAACATAAATATACATAAATTTTACTATTTAAACGTTTGCAAAAAAAATCGTAGATTTGAGTAGCCGTATTTTCTTTTTAATTTTCTAGTTCCTATGTGGTGTCAATTGATAGAGCAGTTTGTATTGATCCCAAAACTTTATTAAGAATTTCTTAAAAACTATGACTACAGAGTAATCTATAATATAAATGTTTAATATTACTGTGATATTCATATTTTATCAATTTTAGCAGTATCAGTAATTATAGGGGTGCATATTTTATGCATACTTCCCAATAATGTCTCTAAAACTATGTTATTAAAATTTAGTTTGAAAAGCTATGTTACTGAAACTAAATTTTCTGCGAAAAGATATCCTTGTAATTTGCACTCTAAATTGGTATAACACAAGGTACATAAAATGAAGAGAAAAATATTTTTTCGAGTATCTCGTGTGCGTCCTCGAAAATCATTAGGCCATAATTCAAGGAGGAAATGTTTTCATGAAAATTTTAGCAATATCTCGTATCTCTCTTAAATGTCCAATTAAATAAATAATTTTAAAAATTTTAAATAGAAATTATACTTTTAAAATATTTTTTTTGCATTTTCTTTGATAATTACAAAATTTCCATTTTTTTTTTATTTTTGAAAATCATCTATTAAAAACGCGGATTGGAATATTTCTACGTCAAAGGTGTTTAAGTACTAATACAGTGATAAAGAGCGATACGGCGGACGGACACATCTTCTGAGCATTCCTTTCTTTTTCTTTACAGAAGTCTGAAAAATGGATATATTGCGCAAAAGTTTTATAATATACTGTAGTTTTGTCGGAAAATTATGGGATGCAATTACTTTTTGTATTCAGTTTAAACCAAATAAAATTTTAAAATAAAATTTATTCGGGATATACGCAAAATTAATATATTTACCAAATAAAAATATGAAATTAATTAGGAAAAGAATTATTTCATAAATAGCAAGATCACCCAAATCATAATAAAAAATCAAACCAGCTAATTGCGACTCAGACTCGCGCGTAAAAGATTCCTTTTTTATTTTTTAAAGCCCTTCCCTTTATTACTTTTTGAAAAGGTAACATCTGGTAATGAGATAACTAGAGAACAGTAGTTGACCATAATCTTAAATGTTTGATGGCTATTAATGTATTTGTAATATAGAGACGAAATTCAGATAGATTTAAATATAATAGGTACGAAAATAGTATCTTTAACGGTCCATCACACACTCTTACGTTTTAACGCAAAAATCTTCCTTGAAAACTACTTTCAGCCTTTCTTTTCATATAGGAGTTATCTCATTGAAAGAATTTTTTTAAAGTTCATAATTTTTTTAAACAAAAACAGTTTTGATGCCTTGGGTTTTTTTGGACATTAAACTTATTTTGGAAATTTCCAGTTATTTCAATACTTGAAGTTTTGCTTAAATATTATAAAAATATTTCTATTATTGACGGAACTTCAATGAAAGCAGGGAGTTGTTGACCTCTTTAATAATCTTTGAATCGTTAAATAACAGATTTACATTAATTGCAAAATAGTGATATTTTCAAAAATTTCTTGAAACATATCAATAATTACACATAGTATTAGCTATTGCATATGGCTAACAAAAAGTCTAAGCGAATAAACGTTAGCATGGCGACATTCCGTAAGTATTCAGACATGATGCCATAATGCTATTGTAAGACTGTATTATTTGTATTCCATCTTTTTTTGTTATTTTAATAAAGCACAAAAATCTCATTTCTCGTTGAGAATGCAGACAACAAAGGCAAACATACATAATAATATACTATGAAACACAAAATGAATTTGTCTTCCAAATATTGTAATGGAGACGCGAATACTTAAGAAGTATATTGCAGCGGAGTTCGAGATTTTGCGTCTACTAGCTGCTGTGGACCGGCTCAAACGAGCTATATAGTGCGCAAAATGTAATTTTAATTTAATATTTCCATTTTGACAATTAAAGGGAACTACATAATGTAGCATTATTTCTACTTTCTTTAAGTACTTTACCACGACCTAGGTTTGTTGTATTACAAAATCTTCAGGTGGGCTATTAGCCGAGATATTTATTTATCTTTGCTAATAGCCAACCTGAAGATGTTGTAATGCAATGAAACCTAGGTCGTGGTAAAGAACTTAAAGAAAGTAGAAATAATACTACATCACGCAGTTCCATTTAATTGTCAATAATGAATTTCTACAAAATTGACGCCAAATATATTCAATATTTCCATTTTGAATAAATTAATTATTTAAAATTTTGTCTAAATTATAATATTATTCAAATAAAGTAATTTTTTTTTAAAAACAACGTGGAATTGATCTAGACCAGGAAGAATTGTAGTGAAAATAAGACACCTAAATCTCCGCTGTCAATATTACAGAAGCTGATATTATAAATTACCTTAACAAATAATGTATTATATTGTTTTAAATTTGAATTTATTAGAATTTTGAAAAATATAACCCATTGTTAGTTAATAGTCACATTGTACTTATCACGAAAAAACACATATTTTTATGTGAAACTCAATATAGTTCTCAATATATTCATTGTACATTCATAATATGTTAAGTCTTTGGGTTCTTAAAATTTTCCATATTTTCTCTATTCATCGTTGAACGGTACGATCTACATCCTAATCACCTTACTCCCGTTGGGGTTGGAAGTAAGAAATTGATTGAGAATCGATTTGTAATTAGTTTACTTTTATACAGGCCAACTTATTTTGGGCATTCACATAAATATTATATTTTGATTAAAGAAATATGTGAGAACTGAAAGATCGAAATTCATAAATCTGGGCTACATAAGATTATGTAGAAAAAACACTAATGTGAACCAAATAAAACTATTACAGAACTGTATTATGAAATATAACAGAACACTACATATAACAGAACAAATAGTACATCTAATTTCAAGTTCAATCATTCTGTTCAAGTTGTAAAAATGTAACCTTTTCGGAGTGACGGAGCCAGGTATTCCTACCTGGCTCCGTCACTCTCTGTATCGTCACTGAAACGTATCGAATTCATTGGTTTGTTGAAAACAAAATTCACTTCAATCATATAAATACTAATATAATCGAGATTACAAATATCAATATAAATATAACGAGTAATTTTGTCTGCTCATCGTGAAACAATTTGTGCTAGATGTGAAATTTCTCGATTTTCAAACTTTTCTCCCCGGAAAATTGAAAGAAGAGCAACTAAGGTTCATTAAATAGTACATTCACTAATTATATAGATACAAATGTATTTTTTAATTAAAAGGAACCACATTTGATTCTGTTGAAATAAATACCATCATTTAGTGGAGAGTCACGGTCTTCATTTTTAATTAATATTGTAAAAGAAGAGTTGGTGACATTTTAGTGTATAAGTTTGAATTACACTGTAACAACATCTATTTACTGTCTGTTGTATAGAATGCCGAAAATTTAATAAACATGCAAGACTAGTATTTATCCTCATATAAGTTACGTAGAACTTACTAAAGCAATGACATGTCGAATCCATAGAAATTTCTTGGGGCAGAAAATTGTGTAACTTTTCGACATATTTTAAAACGAAATTTTTGTCGATTAGAAAAATGAAAAAGTTTCTTGGATATTCGAGAACTCCAAGCTGAAAGAACGTATCAATATTTCCATTACTAATATGTAAATATGACTGTGTCATAATGTAAAAATATTTACTAAAAGTAATATATTTACCGCCATCTATTGAGGAATTATAAAGATATTGTTGAGATGGTTGCTTACAAAATAAAGAGATATCGCCTTTTAATTTATTTATTTAAACCTTCACGCAGGATATTTTGCTGTCTGCATAAGCCTTATGAGGAATAGCATTATGATTGCTACTGACACTCTTTATTATGCACCTAAAATAAAAAAACTGAAAGGTATAATTAAATAGTCTCACTAAAATTTTAGGAAAAATTAACGTAAAATTTCTAATTAAATTAAAATTTATATATTTATTTATTAAAGAAGAATTTCCCCTATTTTTATATATCTATCAATATATTTAACATCTTCTAACTCAGTGAACAGTGTTTCGATTTTCAATCAGTTTTTTTATGATATGTGGCTACACTAACAAACGTGTTTATTTTATTAAACTTGATTTAATAAATCATAAATTTTAACAAAATTACTGCTCATTAATAAAATATAATCCGTACTTCTCAATCCAAATTCATATGTTTAATTAATATTTTTAATAATTTTCCAGGTAATAACTTTTAGAATTCAAAAACTTTCCATGTAAAAAGACTTTTTAGAACACTTTAGATTGTTTCAAAGTTACGATTGTATTATAGTTGTGATTTATGGGAAATACAAATTAATCTGTATAATTTTTCAATTCTCATTTAAATTTTAGTAATAAAAAATTAAATCCCTGTCCTAGGGTTTAAAACCCAAGACATGATTTTGTACGTTGTTTTTTAAATTTTTAAAACCTTTATTACACTTACGGTCAAAATTTTGTTTAATTTCCAACTAAAATTATTCCAACTTTATAATGTTGATTATATCAGTAATGACGTCATTATTTTAAATCGGTATTTTTTTAATAAATTTGAAATTATTTTATGAGCAAAATTCGAAGTATAATCATTTGTTCAGAATAATGATTGAATGATTTAAATATAATGATTGAAATTATTAAATACTTATTCAAGTAATAAATGTCATTGAATTTCTAATTATAATTGTAGTTGACATAAAATACCATTTTTTGAATAACTTTTTTCGATTTAAAAACTTACTAATATCAACAGTACATATTTAATTTCGTCCTTTAATTGTCCGCCGTTTCCCCACAATCTTCACATAACGTAAATAAGGTTTAAACCTGAACGAAGTTTTTAAATCTGTGTCGTATTTTAAAAATAGGTCCTTGTCGTGCTTAAAATAGGTCCTTGTAGAACTTAAAAATAGGTCCTTGTAGAACTTTAATTACAGAGACTACTTTACCAAGGAAATAAATTTCAAAAGAAAACCTAAAAGTATTTCTACTGGCGTTCTTAAGATACGGACACACTTTTCATACTTTACTGTTAATATTAAGACTGAATAAAAGAAACAGTTTTTTATTTTATTAAATTGCTGAAACACATACTCGTATCCTTTTGTCATAGTACAAAAGAGTATAAGTTTAAGAACGGATTTCAATTTTTGACGAAAAACCTCTATTTTAACTAAATATACTTTGAATTCTGGGAATATGTATACAACGATTTTGATACAAAAAAATAGATCAAATTTTCATCTATAAATAAAAAGATAACTTTTTAATGGCTTCATTTATGTATTCCTTAAACCTCGGTTTTTTAAAACTCATTCCTCGCCAAAATCGCTAATAAAAGGCAAGTCTAGAGAATTAATTCCAAACAATCATACTTTAATACTTATTTTACTGAATGCAAAATAAACGAGTAAAATACTCAATTCTTTTTCTCTAACTTGATAAAAAAGAAGTTTCTTTGACAGGAATACTGTTTAAATTTCGCATACTTCAAGTTATACATTTAACAGTTGAATATTACTTACATTATAAACTATATAAATATATATATATATATATACACATGAATAAATTATGTTAATAGTTTCAAAGACAGGTTAGATTGGAGTGTGGGTGCTATGATCGATACATATATAGAGGAATAACTTCGAAACGCGACAGCCGAGATCTCCGCAATTTGCCTATTTCTGTGAAACTCGCCTAAAATTTCAAACTTCTATAAATGTATCATTGTATGCGAGTATTATCTTCAGCTAGCAATTGGAATCAACAATTTCTCTGATAATAAATGTTTGTATGCAATGCATTTTCAGACTTGAATGTGAGAATTAAATAACAAAACATAATACTGATTTTGATTAAAATATACCAGTGAACACAAACCAAACCAGAAGCATATAACGTTTTCACAAATACGAATGTTGCTTTCTATACCTACATATTTCCTAGTACATCTTTCACCGGCATGTTACAATGTGAATATTTCAAAAATTATAAAATTTCGGATCATTGCTAACGCTTTTCAGTAAATATTAGATAAATGTCTAGCTATTTTTGCAGAATTCTGATTTCGGCAGTTTAGAAGTTACGTGGAACATATTTTTTGGGCTTATTTTTAAACTAAAATTTATATTTAGGTAGCTTCAAAACTTACTATTACAAAATACCTACTGCTATGTTTACAAAATACCGTATGTAAATTCTAAAAAAGATAGTTTTAGAATACTTAGAGAAATCCTTTTTCTATTAAGTAATATGCGAAATAGGAACAGAACAGAAGATTGCTCATTTACCATCTTAAGATTTGTCTATGATTATTATAAAATTTTTGCTATTCAAGCGTATTCGGGATAACATTTTTCAACACTATGCTAAATTTTAAGTTTCTATATGAATAGCTTACGAGAAATGTTTTGTTGATACTGTTATATATGAATAGCTTACGAGAAATATTTTGTTGATACTGGCAATATCTTATCTAAAATGTTAAAATAAAGATATTCTTAACCCAGGTAAATTGCTCTTTCCCTTTTTTGTTTGAGGTACACGATGAAATATATAAGAAAGAAATGGAATATTTTATTTACTAGTCTAAAGTTCTCATCTTGATATTTTTATACATATCAAGATGAGAACTTAACTTTTAAAATATATGAGGATTAAATACGTTACATTACTATGGTATATTGTAAACCAAATATCATATAGAAATTTCAGAAGGGGTAAAGTAGTATTTAAAATCATTTTCTTGCTAATTTCTCGTATCAAATAAAAGATCAAGGGGCAAGAATTCCAAATCTATTTATTTTAGAATTATATGTAAATGTTCTAGAGATATTAACAAAAACTTCAGAGATTCTTATAGAAAGTTTTTGGATGTATGAAATTTGAAATTTGGTGCATTAGATCTCAACGGTTAATTTTCAACGGTTAATCTCAACGGTTAATCTCAACTGTTAATTTCAACGGTTAATCTCAACGGTTAATTTTCAAAATAATTACATGAATTTTTTTGAAGGGGCAAATAAGAAATTCGAATCTTTTTATATTTAATGTATTATGTCAATTGACATATCAAGTGAAAGGAATTCCAAAATTTTTTTTTAGTATTTTATGTATAATACTTCTAGCAATATAATTGAAAATGATAACATAAATTATGTTGCTCATCTCTGGCTCAGAAATTATTAAAATGAAAATTTTCATAACAAATTTTGTTACTAAAATTCTATCTAAAATATTTTGGAAAGTTATGGATATAATTTTTAATTTTTAATTACCTACTAGCTGGTCCAACAGATGTTATTCTGCACTTTGAAACACAGCGCCATCTATCTGATCCAGATTTTGTGATTTTCTTTTTTAGCGTTAAACAGACATTTTTTGTAGATATGTGTTATTTTTGTTTATAAATAATTTTATAATAACGTGGCCACTATTATGAACCATCATTTTGAGAAAACACATGTATTGTGCGTATATGACATCGATCGGTCAAATCTTTCAAAAGTTACGATATCGCCAATAGACACAGCAACGATGATATATAATATTTCCACGCCTATAAAAGATGTTCTAGGCAATAGGTACACTTAATAAAAAAGTACATCAATGTTTGGAAATATTTAAATAGAAATACTGCATCAAACAATTTTTTTCCATGAGTTGATTTTATAAATATGAGTAACTTTTCTTAAATAAAAGTTGAGTACAAGTAGAACTTACATAACTAGTGTTTAGTAGAAACGTAGACAACATACGCTTAAATGTTTATATATGCTTAAATATATTGAGAACGATCCTACATTATTAAAATTACTAGCGAATATACTCTACCTTAAATAACAAAGTGTGAAATGGAGTTACTATATCTTATTTAAATATTCTTCTAGTTTTAAAAGCACGCGTCTTTGAGAGATGAGTGAATAACATTTTCTTCCTTGATAAAAAATTTTAACAAAAACTTTAGTTTTAATTACTTTACTATCATAATAAATTTATAGCAATGGGAGTAGTCTTAAAATATATATGGCATATCTTTTATTTCATTTTATCCGGTTTCTCTGTCTTTTTTCCTTTTAATCAAGCAAATATTTTTCTTTTAAATTTGTTAGCAATTATAGTTAAGTAAATTTAGCGCTATTTATCATAAAATAGAATTTTTATGGTTGTTTTCATAGACGTTTTTTTCATAATTTGGGATATCTCACTGAGTTTGTTTTTCTAATTTGGTACGCTATTATTTTTACTTAGAAACATACTTTGGCTCCATAATAACTTTCGAGCTTTATCTCCAATAAAGCCATGAAAATTTTGTTTACCCCATTATTTTGTAGTAGACAATTGAACCAAATGTCGTATATAGAGATTTACTTACCTTTTCTGTCATCGATAAATTAAATTATTTAATTTAATTTTTTTTTAATATATTAACAGCCGAAATACGTAGGTAGATAATGTATTTATTGTACAATGGGGCTCCAATTTACACGTCTTTACTATTTATGCCAATATGTCAAGATATATACGAAAGAAACCACCCAATTATTTATACGAGGTAACTGTGAAAGGTGATTTTAAATTGACCTGCGTCGTCTCATAACGTGTCAACAATAATGGGTTCCTTTTTTTGTTTGAAAAAACCTGTTAATTAAGATCAAAATTCAATTTCTTAGATGTATTCCTAACTTAAACTTAAAAAGCGAACTACACAATATTTCAAATAAATTTCATAGGTTTCTATTAAAATTTTTAGAAGTACCTATGAAAGTTTTAATATTCCACACTATTTAAAATTTTATTTACGAGAATAACAAAGGACATTTTGTGTTTCCATGCAGACACTTCTATAAAATTAAAAAGACAATTCGGTATACTATATCTAATTACAAAACATTTTTATTTTCGTGGTAGTTCCACAGCCATGTAAAGCACGCTCCATAAAATATTCATTAATTTTATATGGCTCATAAAATACTTAAAGTTACTTGAAAATCTAAAACCAAAAAAATTATATTTAAATTTGAATATTCCACAGTTTATTTATTATAACTGGGAAACTGTGCACATGACATTCATATATAATGCTGGATACACATCTTTATTGCAAAGTTTTAATATTCCACACTATTTAAAATTTTATTTACGAGAATAACAAAGGACATTTTATGTTTCCATGCAGACACTTCTATAAAATTAAAAAGACAATTCGGTATATTACAACTAATTACAAAACATTTTTATTTTCGTGGTAGTTTCCACAAGTTCCAAAGCACGCTCCATAAAATATTCATCAATTTTATATGGCTCATAAAATACTTTAAGTTACTTGAAAATCTAAAACAAAAAAATTATATTTAAATTTGAATATTCCACAGTTTATTTATTATAACTGGGAAACTGTGCACATGACATTCATATATAATGCTGGATACACATCTTTATTGCAAAGTTTTAATATTCCACACTATTTAAAATTTTATTTACGAGAATAACAAAGGACATTTTATGTTTCCATGCAGACATTTCTATAAAATTGAGAAGACAATTCGGCATATTACAACTAATTACATAATATTTTTATTTTCGTGGTAATTCCACAGCCAATTAAAGCACGCTCCGTAAAATATTCATTAATTTTATATGGCTCATAAAATACTTAAAGTTATTTGTAAATCTATAACAAAAAAATTCTATTTAAACTTGAATATTCCGCGGTTTATTTATTATAACTGGGAAACTAAAAAGTAGGATTATTTTTATATTGTTAATTTGTTATGTTTCATTTCAAAAAATTAACTAAGATGTAATTTTTAGGGTTCGGTAGCCAATCAGCTCAGGTAGCAATGCTTTATTATTTTATTCTGTGTATCTGTCCGTCTATTTGTTCGTAAGTCACAGCCATTTTACTCGGATACTTGGTAGTTTAGTAGTTATATATATACTTGGTAGTTTTTTTTCTAACTTAATAACTAATATATATAAAATTCTGAAAAAAAAATTAAAGTAGTAGATCTTAAAATAAATTTCCAACAAATTGTTTTTCACAGGGTCAAGGAAATACTTGTAATTTTTAGGGTTCCGTAGCCAAATGCCTACGGAACCCTTATTATTTTATTCTGTGTGTCTGTCCGTCCGTTTTTTTTGTCGGTATGTCACAGCCATTTTACTCGGAGACTTGGTAGTTTACTTCAATGAACTTCTTCGTAATGAAATATTAAAGTTATGAAAAATGTATCATTAGTGGTAGCACTCCATCTATGTCACTGAGAAATTAAAAAAGAATTCATTGTACATAAACGCGTGGAGTATAGCCAAAGAGATCTTAAAAATGATACAGAGGTACTAAAGTAAATTTTTCATTTAAATCCATAGTTGAACAGCAGCAATGACTTTATTATTTACAGTGCAAGATGGAAACTTGTTTTTGCTGCCAACACAATACACATTTTGCATGCGTAACTATTTATTTCCAAGTCCAAAATATTGATAAGTAAAATGGAAGTAATTACAGACATAAACATATCGTAAAGTTTAATATAGCAACAATATAATATTTATAAAGTATAATACATACATACATTGCATATATTCACATTCATATATAATGCTGGATACACATCTTTTCATATATAATGCTGGATACACAGCTTATAATGGGTTGTTTAGATTTATTGATAGAATATAAGGTAATCATACTGAGGTTGCTACAAGTTTTTTTTTTAGAAAGTTTAATGATTTCTAAGAATTTGCGAATGAAATATTTTAATTTATAATTGAACATTGCAAATTTTTGACGGTGTGTTTATAGCTTAATAAAGAAATAATGAATTTTTAGTTATTTTGGTCTTTATAAGTATTAAATTGTAAATATATTCACTTAGACGTTGTATCGCAATTGTATAAGAACACATGGCATAAGACAGCAGAAAATAAAAAAAAAGAAAAAAAATATATATAAAATATATATATATATATATATATATATATATATATATATAAAATATATATATATATATATATATATATATATGCAACAGTAAAAAATCCACTTCACAATAGATCATTCACAAAGTCAGCCAACAGGATTTCGCAAAGAAGCAAATAGTAACTACGCACATTATTCACATTCGTCCTTTAGCGGATGAGGTTATTATTTGATTTCAGGAATTCATTTCATGTTGACTATTTTCTTGTGAATATTTTCACAAAAAAACATAAGCATCCTATTGTAAAATATGAAATCAGGTATGGTAAGGAATGCTCATTATATTTTGTCGAATTACGAGGATAGTTAGGAGTCACCGAAACGCTTTCTCAGGTTGCAGTTGAAATGTTTACCGTTAAGAGATACCACGAAGTTATTCACCAGCTGCAGAATCTTGTTTTGAGTAAGATATAGAATATATCAAACAACTAACGTTCTCCGCGTCTTATTTGCTACGAATCTCGTTCAAAAATTCAAATCTGGTTCATGGAACGAGGCTTCCGTAAGTTAAAGAGCGTGGTATGGATAAACAATTTATTTATTTACACTATATTTTAAAGCGATATTATAGATGATAGTAATAAATAAAATGCTTATGTGTTCGTAATAATTTGCAAATTATTATAATTGTACGTAATCTTAATTATTTAAATAAAGCATATTTGAAGTGTGTATCGAATAAATAAAAAGCGTACTAATTCACTCAGTATTAGTCACAATTTAAATATTCATTAATTTTATATGGCTCATAAAATACTTAAAGTTATTTGAAAATCTATAACAAAAAAATTCTATTTAAATTTGAATATTCCGCAGTTTATTGATTATAACTGGGAAACTAAAATGTAGGATTATTTTTATATTGTTAATTTGTTATGTTTCATTCGTTTTACACACCTCGATAATGTTGTTCAATACTCTTTATTCACCTGTTACGAACCTATATGGGCACGCATATAGTTAAATAACACTATATATGCATTAATAAAATCCTGTTCTTAACTTCATGTGTCTTTTATTTCCAAAACTATATTCAACTTAAAATACAAGATACAATAGAATAAAAGACTATAAATTATCATTAAATTAACTATTCATTTTATTTATTATAACATTTACTTAAAACAAAAGTGATGATAAGATACGCTCTTCTAAAGACGACGTCCTCTGACCGCTCTAACTCTCAAACTATACCTATAAAAGTCATAATATACCTTATCGTATACGAAACAAGTTTAATATCATTTGATACTGCGGAACCTTTCGTGCACGAGTCCGACTCACATGTGACCAATCTTCTTTTAATTTTTTTTCTTTCAAAAATTTAAACTTTGTAAGTATATGGAAAAAAATCATATTGCCTTTAACTATATAAAAAAGGTACACTTAATCACAGAAGGCACTCATTACGGATTAATTACCATGGGGCAATTTTGAATTTGAATTTTCACGGAAATGTATTTTTGTCAAATTTTTTTTCGTAGGAACTATTAACTATTCCTAAAAAACAATAAAACAAATTAAGATTTAAAAAAAATTAGGAATTTCTTCAAAGAGTAAAGTTTTCATTTTTTGTTATAACAAATGTTCAAACTGTATGCAATTAGCTTTAATGCAAGTGCGACGTCAAATCAATTAAAGTAATTCAACGTTAGAAACAATTTTATTATGGTTAAAAATACCAGCATATTATACATACATACATATATATATATATATATATATATATATATATATATATATATATATATACATTTATACAAATATACGTATTTTAAGTGTAAACAGAGCTATTTATAGAGGGCCCGGTGTTTGAGCTAATTAGACCGTAAATGTAAAAAAGACATGGCGCCTAATTCAGCCATTGTTAATGATCGTATCTAGTCCAATGGACGAAGAAACACAACTAGACATTTGTCTGGCTACTTTATGTATTCATATTTTAAGTCATTATAATATTTTTGAAACCAACAGCCTTAATGCCAATCCTGATAAATTCGCAAAATGAGTCCAATGACCTTTAAAACTCCAACTGTCAAATTGGCCATTAATATTACTACAAACCAATACAGTCTTTAATGAGCGTAGTGACATATTTCTGGAACTCCTTGTAATTAGAGATTATAGATTAGACCTGAGCCCCAGCGGTAGGATTGTGTGTAGACCGTTTCGAATAATATTTTAATAAAGATATATAATATTACCAAATTTGCCGCCACCGCTCACTATTGTTATTCTCTATAATGCACATCATACCCCTCTGTCCAGATTTTCCTTTTCTGCTTTACCCATTACCTTAAATGCTTTTATATTCTCTTTTCTACTTTTATCGCTAAAACATGACTAACTAATTTTATTCGTATTATATCATACTTACTACGGAAATACATTTTCAAGGAAAAGGCATATTTTAAGATCTATGGTAATGAAATTTAATGAGAAAATACATTAATATGTACGAGATAGGCTAAAACATAGCAAAAAGAGAACAAATAATTTACTTATTTATTTAAATGCATCTGCTATATCCAATTTGAATATAATGTTTTCTTTCTAACGGCGGTTCCTCCAAGTCTTTTAAAATACGTTGGAAAACATCTAGTAAACATTTTATGGGGTTGTTTAGCCCTATAGCAACTTAAATATTTCAAATATCTTCGTTAAATCCTAAAAAAACTCAGAGTAACGGTATATAGAAAGTTTTTCAATATTAAAAATATTACCATAAATTGCATAATAAACTAAAGGGATATAACCATACATGTTTATGAACCTGTGAAACAAATACTATGCAATATTTTTACATAGTGGGGTAATATTACAACGATACGTTTGTGGAGTAACATTAATACTTTCAATCGTTTAATAGAAACACAACATTATTGATAAGTGTTTAAAATGTTATATGTCCCCAAGCTTGTATGGAAAATTAATAGTATGAATTTCATTTTTATTTACCAAATTTTTATTCGCTTTAGATTTAAAAATTTCATTGATTCCATAATTTTGAATCTAGTTTCACATAATATTCTATTGAAACAGACAAATCTGTCGATTTGATATTTTTAATTCCTACTTAGCTTCATTGTTATGTAATTATTTTTTAACTGTTAAGATTTTACATGAGTTGCATATTTGATATCTCACACTTCGCATATAAATAAATGTATTTGCAGCATACAACAGACGCGAGATCTAAACGATTCCCATTTGTAAACTGACTATTATCATCCATACCTGATATATTTTTTTCTTAATTATGCCGTCTTTATTCATCTTTGAAATATTTTATATTTCCTTTTGAAATAATTATATAGCCATTTGTACTAGTTTTTTTTTCACTAACCTTATTTTATCCTTACAATATTATCACGAGTCTGTTTTGAGAGCACTACTATTGGATCTTTTTATTTTGAGACACAGTAATTCTTTAGGAAAGGAAATAGCTTCAATGCTAATTTTATGCACATTATTAATAATCTTGATACTCGTAAATTTCTTAAATCGTCTGCTTGAACTTTTCCGAAACTTTTCTTATCACTTGTGACTAACCAAACAAATTGATTGCCTTGACAGGTAGACAATGTTGACAAAATTATAACTAAAACATTACACACATAAACATTACAACATTACAGACTTTTATACATGAAGCTCATATGCAAAGTTCTTGAAAGAAATAAAATGATTGTATGTTTTGACGGCTTGAGTTACAAAAAGGTCACTAAGCTTTTTATGACGGTTTTATGTTCCCATCTGGGCGATTTTTTTTAAGAGTTTGTATTCAATAAACGACAAAAATCATAAATGATCATGCTTTTTCATAATTGAGAAATTTTGAAAAGACATTTATGAATTCAGTATGCCTTGTTCTAAATTTACTTTAAAACATCGAAAAGGATTCTTTTTTCGCGATTAGCATCACCAAAAGGAGTTGAAATACCTATTATTTATTGGAAGTCAATGGGCCTCGAATTATGACTTTACTTGAAAGAGGATAAAACTGAATGTCAATTATCTAACTATGTCGTTCCATTTTTCAGTGGGTATATCGTCGTTATTTATTAGATCGTAACAAAGACTTGAGAATTCAACGATAATGAACGGGCGAAAACGAAGTATCAGAAAATCTTTCTTAACTTGTCATCAACAAGAAATTGAAATTCAATACAAAAAAAAATGTAGGCGCACATGATTGTATCATTCGAGGAAACACTTTAATTGAACTTGAAGGGAAGTATTTGCTCATGACTGACGAGAGCAAATTGACTTTAATACGGCTTAAACAGTATTAACTCTGTATGTGTAAGATCCGCGGAAAGAAACTTTGTGTTTGTGCTATTGCACAGATATTACTATGTAAATGCAGGACATATACAAAGATACGCGCACTGTGCTATTAATAAAATTGTGCGATTGATTAACTATGTACATATAAGACCCAGATAAATATACGTGCAGAATGTTGTTGATTAGACGAATATATCTATGTATACACCGTCGTGTATTATTACCGAAACATGTAGCACGTCAGGAAAACTTTAAGGAGCTTTTCATATGACACGAAAACACCAACTTGTGTTTACTGAAAATATATCTATATTTATTAAGAGTTACATTAAAAAATACTCACCATTTTCCGCGTTGTATTAAAGAAAATGTTATCTTATTACATATCAACTTGCGCCATATTTTATCCACAAAAACAAGGCTAAGGAATTACAAATCGACATGCACAATATGCACACGTAGTCTTTTTTTAATGAGAGTATTAACAAATTTATTTATTTTGTAATTATATTTTGTTCGTAACTAATAAATTCACTATTTTCGTTCAATGATTTCTAGATTTTTATAGAAATTTCTTGGTCGTCCATATTAGGGTATATAAAGAGCATCACGTTTGATCTTCTATTCAGATAGCAAGTAAGTTTCGGTGAGTAAATTAAAAACAAAATATGAAAATTTCACTAAAAGTATTTAGAGTGCTTATGCTTCTTGAATACTTTTAGAATAAAAAGCGGGGAAATATATGCAACATGAAGGTATAGTTTGTGATAAACATTTTTCAGAGTTTTTAAAGAAATAAATTTTGATCGCTTCGAAAATTTTCATCCAGGACGACCTCCCGCATTGAATTCAGAAAAAAAATCTTATTGTATAAACGCATTATAGATTAAGTTCACTATCAGAATCTGTTATCTTGCTGACTTACTCTAGTAGTAGATAGCAAATTGCAATAGCAAAAAAAATTATGCTTTGGAGAGGAAGCGGAAATATTATCTTTGGCTTCCAAATGAGGAAGTTCCACAAAAACTTTCCATAGTGTTTTTAATTTCTACAACACAAAACTTTTATAACAACAAATTTGGCAAATGTATCGAGCAAAGTATACATTAAAAGTAAATTAACGAATAGATGCTTAGAATCGAATCTCATATCAAAAATATACGGATGAGACCATAATAATATTTCATGAAGCTGAATACCTAGTGAAAAAAATAAGAAGTCAATGCGCATTAAGCAATTGGATTTCGGAGGAATTGACCGCGAACGCCTTTGACCTATTTGTGAAGAGATAAATGCAGGTAAATGAAATCTAACTTCGTTAAATTTGAGAAGAAACTCGTTAAGATTTTTTTTCCGTTTTTACAGATATAGAAAGAGACAAAGTAATGTAAATGTTGAAATTAAGTATAAGATAAGATGTGCATTTCGCCATGTCTAGATATAGAATAACAGCTGGTACATATATTCTTCTCTATATATTATTCATGCAAAATGTAACTAATAACAGTAAAAGCATGTTCTTTTCAATGTTTTAGGGTTTCATAGCTCAACAGAAAAAAGGTGACCTTATAATATTACTCCCTTTTCTCTCTGTGTCTCCGTTAAGGTAAATTTTCTCAGAAACCGTTTGACGTTTAAATTTGAAAATTGGCGTAGTTATAAATCATATTAACCCACCTTCAAATAGTAGTTAACCTGTTAAAATATTTAAGTGGTAATTTTGAAGCCGGGAAGTAAGTGACCTAAAAGCTTTTTTAAATTTTATATATTTTGTAAAAGTATTCCTAATAGTTAACTAGTAAATTTTTTTCGGAATTTTTTTAATTATTGAAACATTTACGCTTTTATATGGAAAAATATATGGGTTAATTAATATCGTAAATAATAGAATTAATATTTATAAACGCTTCAATGTAAATATTTTATACCCTCAAATGTTTAATCTTTATATATAACTAATATGTAAGGAACCCTCGTAGCGAGAATTCTACCTATTCTGATAATATTTTAATATCGTGAAAAATAGTATTAACATTTATAAACACTTCAATGGAAGTATTTTGTACCCTCAAGTATTTAAACTTTTATATGTACCTTAGTATTTATGGAGGCCTCGCAGCGGAAGTTCGTTATTGCCAATTTAATTTTTTGTTTTTAACATATTAAATTTCATGAAATGTTTCCAAAATTATCCCTTTCGGTTGGAAACTTCTATACAATCTTAACGATGATGGTGGTGTAGTTCACGTATTAATATCGTAGTTGTATATATATTCGCATCGGTATAATATATTTCATAATTTAAGTAGACCTATTCAGTATTATTCGATATCTGTAATCATTAAGTATTGCTTGCAATTTTATAAAACACTAGATAGTTATCGACTACTTGCTGTTTGTTGTTTATTACGCCATTATACAAACATATGGTGGATCATATAATGCATACACACTTGATATCGGTCTATTAAAAATAACATTTTAAAAACTGTATGAGGTACATTATTGACAGAACGAAACACCAGAACTAATTTTTAATTTCTTGACAGTACTCTGTTCTTCTTTTCATAATAAATAAAGCAGCAAAATTATGTTAAATAACCTACTCTATATATTTTCATGCATATTAGAAACATACTAACAAATTGTTTTAATATGTGTTTAAATTTGTTTGATTCAGATAGTAACACTGATAACAGAAATATTAACGAGTTCAACTATTTATAGTTGAAGAAACATGGATAACACAAACGAATAAAACAATTATTCACACAGCAATCTATTAGGTAGCGAAACAATTCCCAAAGTATTTTATGTGATTACACGTCGATACCAAAGCACGCTAGGTTGATATGTGGCATGATACTGATCGTACTTTAAATCAGAAAATATAAATTAAGTATATTAAAAACTTAATTAATTTCAAATTGATTGCAACCAAACAGTGAGCCCGTTTCAAACCGAATTTAACTTGAATCGTCCTCAGCTTAAAGTTGGATTTAAATTTACTCAGCAGTTTAAGTAATCAAAATTGATATCGAATGTAAACGAAATAATTCGACGCAGGTCAAAAGTAATATAATAAAAAAAATAACTCCAAGGTCAGCTTAACTGGGTCCGAATAAAACAGCAATTGTATTTAATAATGGAGAAATAACTGATTATATCTTTCTAGTAGCTTAATTTTCACGTCAATTGATGAATTTTAAAATAAAATTCAACTTAACCATATATCATTTCACAGTCAAATTGACATATAACGCTTTGGGAGGGTTCCGTATTAGGAAAAGCTTATTCTGGCAGAAACCTGACTAGCGGTTATTTTTTTATACGACTTTTTTTACGTATTGAGTTCATATTACGTTCCTGTTTGCGTCACACGAAAAGAAATAAACATTAATTATTTCATCAGTCAGAGATTTTTCTTATTCAATATTCTAATATATATATATATATATATATATATATATATATATTTATATATATATATATATATATATATATATATATATATATATATATATATATATGTGATGCATCACTTGTTACGTTGCTAGAAAACGGAATTTTTGGCAACATTTTGAAACTATTGGATATAATTTTACCAACCAGAAAGATAATAGAAATCTTATTGATAACCATGTGTCGTTGGGAAACACGTATATAAATATGTTTTATAATACTTTTATAAAAGGTTATAATATGTTTTATAATACTTTTTTTCCAAATGTTATGCCAGAAACTGTTTAAAATTAGCTTTAAGTAGAAAACGGCGCTGCTAGAAATTTACCTGAAGTTAAAAGAAAAGCTACAGCAATACTTCAAGACAGCACAATTTTTCAAAAATTGAAGATAAGTTTAATACAGCTGTCAAAGATAGAGAATTTTTTATAAAACGCGCGTAGCGCAAGTTCTTAACCTTGAAAAGCTTTTGCATGTCACATTAACTGTTCTGCAGGAAATCATTTCAGTGAACTATGTTACACTTTTGTATTTTAAAATTAAATATCATGTGCCATAATACTTTTGTATGTAAGAAAAATTTGTGATATATAAAAGATTCATGAAAATATTGATCTCTTGAAGTGCGTAAGTGCCGTATCCGCATATACTCACGTACATAGTATGCGAGTGCATGCGTGCCCATATATATATATATATATATATATATATATATATATATATATATATATATATATATATGCCACAGCACGTATTAAATGGATAAATAGGGTAAATAATAGTTGAATAACTATTGAATACGTTCCTAAATTAAAGTTCGTATTTTCGCCAATAATGAAAAATATAAATACAAATATACCTAAAATGAGGTAAATAATAAGTAATAAGTAATACATGTTAAAATAATTTTTTTTTGCATGTGGTCAGTTGTGTGAGTGGTCAATTGCATGTGGTCAGTATTTACCAACATGAATGTAGTTCGGTTGATTTTTTCTTATATAACTATTATATATGCTATTTATCATCGAAATCGTTGTGACAATAAGAAATAAAAAAGAAACATGCTTATGTATAGAAACATGCTTTAGAAGTGGCTGTAAGATTCATTTTGTCAGAAAAATTATTGGAAAAAATTTCCATTAATCAATAATATTTACGGTAGCTTACTAAATTTATTTTAATGCAAATGTAATAAAATAACTTTAATATAAAAGTAACCAATCTAGTGAGACCAAAGAGGTAAAATGTAATATTATTAAATTGTTTAGTTAACATTAAAGAAATTGTAGCTAAAAACTAATAATTTATAGCCAAAAAGGTCTTACGGAGCAATGGTTTTTGAGCAGTTTACATAAAAAGCTTAGTCTACCTTTTTAACAATGATGTTTGGGGCCCAGTCCGTATGCAGTAAACAACGCTTAAAATTTGCATTGACGTGGTAATAGTTATTTAACAACAACTCTATATGTGTGTTCATTCGTGCGCGTGTGTGTGTGTTTGTGTGTGTGCGTGCGTGAAGGTGTGTGTGCGAATGTGCGTCCGTGGCTGCATGTGTGCATTATTTTATAATAATGGTCAGTCAATGGTCAACCTTGACTCTCGTGTAATTTAGTAAATTAAACATAAAGCTTACTTTTATTGTAAGTATGGAATTTTTCTTTTTTTATAATAAGATTTGTGAATATCTTTCTAAGAAACAAATATAAATTTATTTGTATATACATATATATATATATATATATATATATATATGTATATATATATATATATATATACATACATATATATATATATATATATACATACATATATTTGTATGTGTGTATATATATATATATATATATATATATATATATATATATATATATATATATATATGTATATATATATAGTTGCCCTTGAGCTCGTCATTTTTTGGTGCTTAGGTCCGTGAAATCAAACACGACGATGGAAATTTCTAAGATTAATGACGCTTAAATTTCGTTGCTTTCAAAAATTAACATGAATAGTAGAATATATGACAAATCGGATCCAATTCCAGAAACATGTTAAGTAAAACTTTTCTCAATAGAGTTTATTATTGAAATAACCGCCATTTTCAAAATGTGCTTTGAACTTTTGGCGTCATTTTTATACTTATGTCATTCGAATCTACACTAAAATAAAGGCTTTAATAAAATGCAGTGACCAAATTTGCGATTTTTCTATATATTTTAATACCATTGCGCCTAAATATTAGTACCATTACCGGATCCGGATTGAGCGAGAACGCTCCCTATCAAAACACCTACAGGCTTTCCGCTAGGGACGGGGGGGGGACGTTGTATCTCAACGCATAGCACGAAAATGTAATAATATCTAAATCTTATGTAGCATTAGAACTAAAACCTTTGGCTACAATATTCAATTTTATTGGACGGTGCTTGTAAGCAAAAACTAAAGGATCTGACGGTAACCAAGATAACATCTGGAGCTCAGGCACTAATAGAGTTAATTAGTAAATATTGAGTTTTAGCTCAAGTCTTCTGTTTTATTTTACATTTTTACATCCATATATCTTCTGTTTTATTTTACATTTTTTATATCCATAGACTTGATAATATTAGGATAATAACATATAACTTTGAGCATAATTACAGTTTATAAATTCGAACTCGCGCTATACCATTCAGTTTTTTTAACAGTTTTCAAAGGTGTAAACTCGAGGGTCTGATTATGACCAAAATTCTTATTTCTCATCGAGTTTGAGTCAATTTTTTTGGTTTTGGTTGTGTTTTTCCACACCCGCAAATTCTAGGGTCAGAATCATTACACCTAGATCGAAGCCACTATTACAGCTATTATAAGTTTCGAGCTTGGGCACTAATAGGTACACAGTTTTGTTCGACAGTTCTTACAAGCACAAACTCGAGGATCTCATGATGACTAACATCATAATAACTGAATTTTAGTCCTTATTATATAAACTTTGAGTTTGTACCCAAATTGTCAGTCTCTGTATACCACTCACATTTACTAGAATTGAAGGCTCTGATGATGATTAGGATAATATGTAAGTGTTTACTTGCCTTTAAACTTTAATGTACGCATTTCATACACATAGCCGACTTATTGCTACCAGTGTCATCTCTTACAGCTAATCAGAATGACAATCGATCCCCACTTTATGAGCGGCCGGGAATCAAACCCGGGACCACACCGTAAGCCGTATCATCAAAACCGTAAGCCTGTGATCAATCCAATATATCACCGCGGTAAAATTATTAGATCTTACCCTTTATTTCAACTAGAAATTTCAAATTTAAGCTCAAATATTATCAGGTTCTATAAAATGATAAAAATATCTACTTCCGGTAAAAAGATCTAGGTGGTAAAAACATCTAGGGTGGTACTTATGTTGTTTCAAATGACTGCTTTCATCCAGGATTTGAGCTTTCTAGTTTTGTTAATTTATATTTTGTGGGTTACAAACGCATGATTAGAATGGGCATGTATACGAACAATTTAAACAGAAATAATGTCAACTACAATCTCGACCATTGACAGAAGGATAACTGAATCACACCAGCCGAGTGGAACCGTTGTATAGAGAGATCCACTCATGGCGCTTTGCGTTGCAAACATTTTGAGAAAACACATATTGACAGGTCTTGATGAGAGTACTGCAACCAATAAAAGAAGTAACTAAGATACTCTCCTCAACGAGTACTCCAAACTTAAAAACTCGTATTTGCCATTGTCTAAATAAGTTTAAATTTGAGTTATTTTCCATCCACATTGTAACATTTCTTATATTAATCGAAATAAAAAATACAATTCATTCTTTCCTGTATTAATGAGTCATGACAATTAAAAAAAATATTATTCTCTAAAAAGTAACTTTATTTATAGTCCACGTATGCCACAATATTTTGGATTGTAGTGGTGCACTCACGATAAGTTTCATACTCACCAAACACTCCTTATATCATATTTAGTTTGCTATACAATTCTTATTGAATATCTAAGTCAGTCAATAATAAAAAAAACATAAGATACCTGCAAGGTATAAGGATCAGCGTATAAGATCCAGGAAAGAGAAATGAAATTTAAAATAATTTTAGTTCGATTCGTTTAATTTTTTATAAGAATAGAATTAGGGTAATATAATGTTTCCAACGAACTACTTTTCGTTCATACTATTATGTTGTCGGTGCTATCGCATTTTTCTTTAATATGATTTTCCTTGACAATTTTTTTTTAAGTGATCGAGAATGCTATTACAAGTGCCGTTTTTTGCTAATATCATTTTTATGCTATTAAATCTTTACGATAATACCTAAACCTTTTTTTTAGTAAATAACATATATTGGTATTTTTAAAATTAACATTGTGTGTAATATATAAGTATACTCGTATATATATATATATATATATATATATATATATATATATATCTACAACAAGAAATAATAATATAATTATTAAGGTAATGCCTTTTTGCTACATAATTATCCTGTATCTGCACCATCGCTAATTAAATAATGAGAAACCATTGTGTTAATAACATGCGACTTTACATGCATACCTTACAATAAAATGTAAGACGTTCTTAATTTAGGAACAATAGAGCATCAACACGCGCTTTCTGGTACCTGCCTTCGAGCTACCGTCCTAAACAACACGCCACCGTCAAGGCGCGAAGCATGTAGGAACGGAGCTATAGGACATGAAAAATGGGTGCATTCGGGCGTAGGTTTATTTGTAAGTTCACTAGAGCCACAATGGATGGTAAACAACTGTTTCTTCATTCAGTAATTCTGTCTACATCTTTACTTCTCTATTCTGTTAATATAAAAGGGTGTGCCACTCCAAATCAATTCTTCCAGTATTTCGATTTCTACACATACTCCAGTTCAGAACTCACGTAGAACTTATTTAAGAGGTCAAGGGAAAGATTATTTAATTATTTTATTTCAGTTCTCAGTTGTGAACTGAATTTAAATTCTATTAAATATATATAAATTATTAAAAATGCTGATTTGATTATTGTAACCTATCCTTAGATATAGTCCCTGTAGATAGAATTATTTTCGTTAATAGAATATTTTTCTATAAGGATAACCTTAAAAAAATAGTATATTTTTGATTTTATCATTTCCTGGTCAAACAAACTTTAAGTTTAATATAGATTTTATAAATTATAATATGTATTCATAAATACACACACACACACACACACACATATATATATATATATATATATATATATATATATATGTGTGTGTGTGTGTGTGTGTGTGTATAAATTATAACGTAGTGAGTTCAGTACACAAAAAATATTTTAAAAATAGGCGATAAGAATAATAAAGAAAGTTAATAAGAAAGAATAGTAAAGAATAATACAAGGCAGAAACTGTTTTTAGAGTTTCTGTCTGTTTATTTGTATGTTAATTTCAACCTCACGAAAACCTAAAGCTTATACCTAAGGATAAAACCTAAGCTTATGCCTAAGGATAACACATAAAAAAAATTACTAAACTAATAATTTTTCTTATTCCTTATTTCACGCGAGTGAAAGTGTCTAGCTATATATATTTTATTACAAAGTCAAAATGATCTTATTGGTGGCCGGTAAGTATTAACAATTTCTTTCCTTGGAAGGGTTTCAAACATAGTAACTTTTGTTTTCCATATTAGATGCGATATGTTAACAAATTTATAGAACTAATAACAAGTAATAAATGTTTGATAATTTCTCCTTGACAAAACTGTATATTTTGTAAATATTTTTATTAATTTTAAAAGGTAAGCAAGTACACCGTTGTACCTGTTGACATTTTCGTAGGATTCTTTGATACATGATTTCACGTACTGTAGCAAAAATATCTTATGTAATATAAAATAAGACAAAGTAAATTGAATTGTTATTAAAAAATTGAATTACCACATTGATCACATTTGTAAATAACCAAATTAAATTAATGAAACCAATACTGCAATAAGTCTATGGCAATTTAATTTTTTAATCTAAAAAGAACATTTCAACAATTGTGTTTTTTTTCTACAATCAATGTTTATTTAATTGTAATACACCTAATCGTATTCTTTATTTTTGGCTACTTAAAAATATCAAGTATATTCTTTTTGTAATGTAAGTGCGTGTTTCATATGTTCATAACCATCTCTTTGCATATATTTTGGTAACGCTTTAGCCAAAATAATCTAACAATAATATCAAACAGTTTTAATACAGACTTTCATGTTAGAAAATTAAATTAGGTCGATTACACATAAACAAGATACTTTCTTAAAAATGGACGCCGGTAAGAATACTTGTCTTTTTAATGCACACAACTAAACGCAGAGATAAACCTACTTTTACCATAAAAATCAGATCTGAATTTTCGATCCAATGTTAGTTAATTAACAAGCCAATCCCCGAAAATATTTATATCGAATCGAATACCATCGAAGTAGCTTTTTGTGTAATTGGAAAAAGGTAAATTTAGCTATATGTAGGCACGATAAATAAAATATACAAAAACGGTTCATTTACTTCTAAGTCTTAAGTTACATTTACTTTACATGCAAGGTAATTCTAGAGGTATGAGAACATGCCTTCCGTATACATAAGACATACGCAAACATCATGTCGGCGTTTGCCTTCATAGGATGTAAAATCTGGACCTAAAATACCGGTTACATAAAAATGGTACCGGTTATATGAAAATTTGGAAAAATAGTAGAGCACCAATAAAATACAAATTTGTCAATAAAATGGTGCAATTAAGTTTTGCAATTATTGTAAATGATCCTCGAAAATAGTCATGATTATTACAATTTGTAATTATGTTAAATACTTAGGAAAATATTCTTTTTGTGTAATTAGAAAAAGGTAAATTCAATTGTTTTACATTGAAATTCAAACGGTTCATTTACTTCTAAGTCTTAAGTTACATTTATTTTACATGTAAGATAATTCTAGAGTTATAAGAATATGCCTTCCTTATTTCTAAAACTCCTGACTTTAAAATTATAAAAAAATTGGTTAATACGTGACAAGCTCGCGGGTCAAGTTTTCTTCGTCAAAGAGAAATTACTTTACTCATCATAAGCCATCACTAATATGAACTTCCTATCTTAATAAATATTTAATAATACATAATTTAATTAAATAAGAGATACCTATGAATTATGGCGAATATCTCAAAAACAATGACATTCACATTAATCGTTATAGTTTTTCTGCAATCACTTTTAAGGATAAATTGTTATAGATAAGTTTTAACTTATCTATTACAATAGTCATTGCTTACTTTGTCACCAAATTGGCCGAAATGTAATTAATCTACCTATCCGTCATAAGTGAATATCTGAAGATCGACTAGACATATTTCGATAAAATCGGTATCAAACCGTTGTTGGCAACTGCGACATCTGTTGAAAAATGGCAACTGCGTTATCATTTTCTTGTATATTATAATTATGCAAGAAAATTACAGCACAATTTAAAAAGTAATGTAATTAAAGTATTACCACTTTATTTTGGTATACTTCCAAAACTTTCTATGCTTCGAGTATTTTTTCGTAACTTTACCTTCAGTATTTTTATAAACAAGGGGGTAGGGGTATGGCGTACTTTTTTATATGTAATTGGTATACCAGTGAAGGGAAGAATCAAACTAAAATTATCAAAAGTATTTTTTAAAAACCCTCATAACCAGTTCCCTCAAACAATATTCCACATTATGTGTGGAATATTACGCTAATTAATATCATGAAAATTTCAAGTTACGTTAAGCCGTTTCTGAAAAGAATGACCATGACAGACGGATGGTTGACCTTATAACGGTTCCATAATTTCTTTTGAGGTAATAAAACCTGAAAATATGGGTGCTGGAAGTCTATTTAAATGTATCATAAGTGATTTCACATTTTTTTAGGAAATTTAAGATATTTTTGAATTGTCTGTGAAAATAAGGTTACATATTTATGTTAAGAACAAAACATATTAATATTAATAAATAGCTTAATATAAATACGTATTACCCTTAGATATTAAAATTGTTATGTGTATTTAGTGCATAGAGAATCCTCGCAATGCGAGGTACATTCTGATACTTAATGAACAAATTGTGAAAATGTTAAAGATTTTTAAACTAAAACGATTAATTTTGTGGTAACCTATGTAACATATATCCGATACCTTAAAGAGACTTGATATATTTTTATATACCACACAAGTATCCATACGCAAACATCTTGTTGGTGTTTGCCTTAATAGGGTGGAAAATCTGTACCTAGTACCGGTTACATAATCATTTGGAAAAATGTGCAGCATGAATAGAATACAAATTTGTCAATAAAATAGTGCAATTAAGTATTACAATCGCTGAAAATGTTCCGCAAATATAATCTTAACTATTACAATTCGTAATTATGTTAAACATTACAAAAATGTTCTTGTCTATTTCTAATCTAAGTCCCGGAAATAGCTGAAGGGGATATGCCTCTGCATACTATGTTGATTATCTCAGCTAATATTGTGCATATAACTGCACCTCTTGAAATGTAACAGAAATTTCAATATAAAGACGATTTTTCTAACGAATGGCAGCACGAGAGCTATCCTGGGAGGGGTACGGTGAGGGTGGAATTTTGATACCTAATGCGACTGATGACACAGACTTAAAACGCGTAAGCGGATTAATGCGAACAGGAGTGTTGACGTGGGGATGTCTACGTCGTAACTATTCGAATACTTTCGTTATGATTTTTTCGATATTTTGTATCGAAAGAAACAAATTAATGTTCAAAAAAGAAACTCGATAAATATGTTCATCCAAGTCTGTAAGATAAAAAGCATCATTAACGATGTAACGAGCAGATGATGTCAAACAACCAACTTCAGTTTGAAGTTGGCTGAATGCTGAGCTTTTATTAATAGATGTCAGACGTCATTTTCTAACATGATCGATGTCATCCATACTTCAGTCAAGGATGACATTTGGAAATATAACCGCCATTATCTATGTTTAAAATATTATATATATATATATATATATATATATATATATATATATATATATATATATATGTATATATATATATATTGAAAATATTAAAACCATTTTATCCGTTTGAAAGCTAAATATAAAATTTATGTTTGTAGAAACCAATTACCACTCACTCACTGAATGACCAGCTCATCCAAAATTTGTAAAAATATACAATAGGCTCTATATTAAAATTTGGCATGTATATGTTTCTTTGTTTTAGGTGTTAACTGAGAAAAAATTTTGTGAAATTTAGTCCCAAAAAGTTTGAAAAAGGGATGAAAGGTAATATGGAAATGTTTATATGACAATTTTTATTTAGATTCCCAGATAGAAATAAAGAAACACCTGGTTCAACGTTTATGGAAAATCGCTGACCGTAAAAACCATTACTAAATAAAGAATATAATATACAAATCTTCGATCGGATAAAGCCAGGATGGCCCAGTTATAATTAATATTATGTATAATAAATATTTGTTTCAAATCTATACTTTAGCTAATAAAATGATTGGATGGAAAGGTTGATTTTGAAGGATAAACAAAAATTAGTTCAAAGAAATGTTGAAAGCAAAAAAAATAGAATGATATCAGTTAATTACAAGCTCAATTACTTTGAAAAATGGTATTTTTTTAATAGGACATTATTTTTAATATCGTATTAAAAACATTTTCTCAGAAATGTTTTGATACCATTTTAACCGTGCGTGAATGAACAAGGATTTTTAACACCCACCAGTGTGTAAAAACGCACACACTTGTCACAATTGACGGGTCCCTACCCCCTCGATTGTTTAATACTAATAATTGTCGCTTGCGATGTAGCTAGTGATAGGTGAGTTCAAAGTGTGCACGGGCGTATTTAACCCGGGTTCATAACTTACGTGTTAAAAGTTTTCAACAGCATTTGTATGTTTACCACTATTTTTTTAGATTGTACGTAGTAAACTAAGTTTAAATATAAGACGCCTTTTGAAAGAATATTCTTCGCACGGAAGCTGTCCATCGGGGTCGGATGTTGATGAAGAGGAGTGCATCAGTCAGCGCACCTATGAAAGCGATACAGAAGAGGAAATGAATCAGATATTAGAGCCAGAGACGTCGCCTAGTCCAGTGACAGTTGGAGGTCGCGAAGAAGAGAATTTCGACTTGATTAATCGGAGTCACGCACGATATGTCCATGGCAAAAATTAAACTAAATGGAGCAAAGATTGTTACAGGACTAACGTTAGAACGCGGTCTGGAAGTATTATTTCTGTTATTCCTCAATTGGTGTCAAGGGCCGAGCCCGTAATGCCCGTTCTGAATACGACTCCTGGAAATTATTTTTTTGGGATGAAATAGTAGAGGAAATACTAATCAATAATAATTGTTTCATTGAAAATAAATAGAAACCAGTTCCTACTAAATCCCAATCTTCTTATATGAAAAAATATTACACTGTTAACAAAATTATAGAGTTATCATAATATCTAACTATTGACGAAAAATTAGACTCGTATAGGGGTAGATGTCTTTTTGTTGCGTATATGTCTAATAAATCGACAAAATATCGTCTCAAAAGTAGCTTTTTAGTAGATGCAAAGCGTTTTTTATATTGTAAACATAGAGCTTTACGCTGGCACTATATCTCCTAGACTATACCAAGAAAGTAACAAGCCGCTAGACTATGTGGATAGATTAGTGCAACCGATATCACAGTCAAGCCGTAATATTACATTTGGCATTTGATATGCTAATTCCCCTCTAATGTAATATTTGTTGCAACACCATAAACTGACGTCTGTTGGTACTATAAGAAAGAACAAGAGAGAGATTCCAGTGTCTATGTCAAATGCGAGAGACCGTGATGTAAATAGTTCAGAATTAATTTTTCAAAAATATACTATATAGGTCCCTATGTGCCTAAAAAGAATAAGTTTGTATTGGTGATGTCAACGATGCACCATGATGAAAGCATTAATGTATGTACAGACAAGAGAAAACCCGAAATTATTACCTTTTATAACAGTACAAAGGGAGGGGTTAATGTCGTGGACGAGTTATGTGCCAACTACAACGTATCGAGAAACTGCAAACGCTGGTCGCTCACCTATTGAATACGAATTTTCGCAAGGAAATAAATGAGGCATTAGGTAAATAATCCTCCGCTCCACCACTTAAAAAACTTGGTGCTACCAGCAGATGCCAAAATTATGTCTATAAAAAAGATAGAAAGACCAAACATACATACGCCAATGTAATAAGTTCATTTGTATGGAACATGCAGAGACAATTGACAAACAATTTACCGCAACTTCAGAGGACTCAAACTAATTTTCTACTATGTACTATGAATCTGTTTTTTTCTTAATATTTCAATTTTATTCTATTTGAAAGTAAGTTCTGTGATATCTCAAAAGATAATTTCATTTGATTTTTTGTGGAAGGAATATTACATCTGTTTTTGTTTTATTTTTTGTCATTAATTTAAACTTCCTTCATAAATAAATAAATAGTTTTATTAAATATTAAAAAAACTTTTTTATTATTATGAGTATAATAACAATATTCTATTAGCTAATTTATATAAAGTTAAGAAAAAAATATATTTAAAACGATATGTGTTGAAATTAAAAAACGGATAAAATTTATCCTCGTTCATTGAAGATGTGATTTAAAAGATATTAATTTACCCCAAGTTAATTCAGCCATTCTCTTGTGATTTAAATAATACCAACATTAAAAGACAGATATTTGGCAGGTATAAATAGACATACAAATTAAAACATTTCAAGTCCCGTACAATGCTTACTTTTTTTGACACTTCAATAGTTTTTAATTGTTTTATTAATTGTTTCTTAATTATTTTTAACGTATATATTTTATTTATTCCTTACTCAACTTTGACGTGAGTATTTGACCATGGATAAAAAAAATATTTGTTCTATCGGTTTGAAATTTTAGTTATGTTCACGAAAATAATAGTCATCAGGTTATCAGGAATTATTTCGAACTAACATTACTATTCTCTACATAGATCAATTTAGAAAATACTGTTTATACTTTTCTGGCCTTATATGTAATGTGTTTGGACTGTATAATGCTATTCGCATTATACAGTCCAAACACATTACGAGTGTGAAATGACAAAACACTAATGGAAATTTATGTAGAATTTGCGTGACGGGGCTCTAAATTACAGTCTCTATGGATTATATTTGTGACTATAAACGATTTTATAACAGGTTATTACATTTGGTATGATGACGGCGTCAGATTAATTTCTGAGCTTGATCTTTTAAATTTAAAATGTATTTGATAATGAACATTTATACATGTTGGTACCATAATTAAGCGTTTAATATACGAATATTTAGATTTTTAAATGTAACATTAAAATTGTAAAATAATTCATGTTCCGTAAATATCCTTAATTATGTTAGTCACTGGTTGAATATTTCCACTAAACTTTCGTATCATGAATCAAGATGCACGATGTTTTAGTTGCTTTTTGCATTGTGAAATTTCAATCACAATTAGTGAAACCAAATTGTGGTATAAATTACACCCAAATGTACGAAATGTTCCTTCAATATTTGCAATTAACAATCGTCTCAAATAGGCCTGTTTCTAATAATTTCTTACAGTTTCTAATTTCCTGTTTCTTACCATATCCTGTTCCCTTTCTCCATTTCATTTCTTTTGTTGGTTTATGCGTATACGCCTTCTTTTGCAAGCGTGCAAGCGCGTTCTTGCATGTGTGTGCACGTGCATTTTTGCCTTTCTAGATGTGTATGGATGTGTGTGTGTGTTTATTTACGTGTGCAGGTATATATATATATATATATATATATATATATATATATATATATATATATATACATATATATTTCTAGTTAGTCTTTTGCATTCTGCACGAAATACCTTTCATCGTTTTAGTAGTGTCTTGGTAGGCTGTGGTTTGACTAATCTCGTATCAATAAGACACACACATATGTATAAATTGTATGTTACACATACTCACATACACACATATATATTTATTTATATATAAATATATAATTATAATTATATATAAATATATATATATATATATATATATATACATATATATATATATATATATATATATATATATATATATATATATATATATAAATCGTATACATTAAAGCTTGCAAATATATGAACTAATAAATATTTTCGATTCCTCTTAAAAGGATGAAGTAGTTTTTATATTGTAGTACGAGTGTAAGAATTTAACATCTATTGATTTCTATAAGGCTTTTCCATTTTCTTACTTTAATGTTGATGGTAAACTAGGAAGAGGATTATAGAACAGATCAAACGTTTCTTCTTTAAATTTTTGGAACTAATTATTGGTTGTGTCCTAAGAGATAACCAATTATTGGTACCAAAGATTCACACGGTACCATAAGAAATACAGCTCACCAGTAAAAAACTAGATGACTCTAATTTCTTTCTTTAAGTTTTCTGTCATTTATTACTTTAAAATTGTTGCTAACCGTATAGGATATTGCATACACTTCTTACATACTTATGAATTTTTAAGAAATTTCTGAAACGTTTCAAATATCATCGCAGGAATATAGCAATTTACAGATTGCCAACCAACTATTTTTTAGCATGACGATATATTCTCATTGGTAAAATTATCCTAGGCTTATTAATGCCCTGAATTTCTCAAAAATTATCGGATTTAGAATCATTGGTTTTGGTATTTTCAGTAGCGCTATTACTTCTTCATAATTTGGACTTTGGTAGTTTTGGGGTTAAAAAACGGGCATTTTTGTAGTTTTTTCCATAGTACATTTAGACCTATTTCCTATCAAATCGAAAAAATATAAGAAATTGAAAAAAGAAATATAATATAATTAAATCAATTGAAAAAATATATATAAGGGGAAGGGGAAGGGGAAGGGAAGGGGAAGGGGAAGGGGAAGGGGAATGGGAAGGGGAAGGGGAAGGGGAAGGGGAAGGGGAAGGGGAAGGGGAAGGGGAAGGGGAAGGGGAAGGGGAAGGGGAAGGGGAAGGGGAAGGGGAAGGGGAAGGGGAAGGGAAGGGGAAGGGGAAGGGGAAGGGGAAGGGGAAGGGGAAGGGGAAGGGGAAGGGGAAGGGGAAGGGGAAGGGGAAGGGGAAGGGGAAGGGGAAGGGGAAGGGGAAGGGGAAGGGGAAGGGAAGGGGAAGGGGAAGGGGAAGGGGAAGGGGAAGGGGAAGGGGAAGGGGAAGGGAAGGGGAAGGGGAAGGGGAAGGGGAAGGGGAAGGGGAAGGGGAAGGGGAAGGGGAAGGGGAAGGGGAAGGGGAAGGGAAGGGGAAGGGGAAGGGGAAGGGGAAGGGGAAGGGGAAGGGGAAGGGGAATGGGAAGGGGAAGGGGAAGGGGAAGGGGAAGGGGAAGGGGAAGGGGAAGGGGAAGGGGAAGGGGAAGGGAAGGGGAAGGGGAAGGGGAAGGGGAAGGGGAAGGGGAAGGGGAAGGGGAAGGGGAAGGGGAAGGGGAAGGGGAAGGGGAAGGGGAAGGGGAAGGGGAAGGGGAAGGGAAGGGGAAGGGAAGGGGAAGGGGAAGGGGAAGGGGAAGGGGAAGGGGAAGGGGAAGGGGAAGGGGATGGGGAAGGGGAAGGGGAAGGGGAAGGGGAAGGGGAAGGGGAAGGGGAAGGGGAAGGGGAAGGGGAAGGGGAAGGGGAAGGGGAAGGGAAGGGGAAGGGGAAGGGGAAGGGGAAGGGGAAGGGGAAGGGGAAGGGGAAGGGGAAGGGGAAGGGGAAGGGGAAGGGGAAGGGAAGGGGAAGGGGAAGGGGAAGGGGAAGGGAAGGGGAAGGGGAAGGGAAGGGGAAGGGAAGGGGAAGGGGAAGGGGAAGGGGAAGGGGAAGGGGAAGGGGATGGGGAGGAGGAGGTAAGAGGAAGGTGAAGGAGAAGGTAAGGGAAAATGAATGTGGAGGAGGAGTAGAAAGGAAGCCGAAGGTGAAGGGAAGGGAACGGTGTAGGGAAAAAGGAAGAGAGGATGGACGTGGAAGGTATAGGGGAAGTGGAAGGGATGGGGGAAGGGAGGGAGAAAGAGGGAACGGGTGAAGATGGAGATGCAGGGGAGGGGGAGGGGAGGAGTGAATGTGACAGGAGGGGAAGAGGAATCGGAAGGTGTAGTGGAAAGGGAAGGGGAAGGCAAATGGAAAGTGGAGGGCGATCGAGAACGCCAAGGCGAAAATGCAAAGGTGAACGCAAACGCGAAGGTAAACGGGAAGGCGAGAGCGAAGGCAAAGGGGAAGGGGAAAGGGACGGGGATGGGAAAAGTAAATCTAATATTAAATCTAATACCATGAAACAAGTAATTTCACTTTGCTATGAGAAACTCGAAATACACCGAGCATCGCTCGGTCACCTGGTACCATACATATATATATATAAATATATATGTATATATATGTGTGTGTGTATATATATATATATATATACATATATATATATATATATATATATATATATATATATATATTTATAAAAATATATACATTATTTTTGGAATTGTATTAAAAAAAATAAATGGGCAAAAAGAAAAAAAAATCATTATTGCTTAGAACTACATACTACTTCACAGAGAAAATAAATAAGCCACGCCTGCTCAGATCATCTTAAAATTTGTTAATATTTAATTTCTTTTCCATTAAATTTATTGTACATTTTAATACAATAAAACTGAATAACTTTTTGTAGACTTTGCTCAAAATAGACTTCGTGAATATTCGTGTATAAGACGTTGATGGTAGATTTGTATAGATATTTCCTATTTGAGGCGTTATAAAAATGTTTGTATCATTTTCGGGAGGAAGGATTTGGTTTTTTTCTTTTCTTGGAACCTACTAGCAATTATCTTTGAAGTTTTTTTTCTTTTCTTACGGAGGCTAAATTTGATACTTTTTTAACTCCATTGTTTGGATAAATTTTCTGCAAAAGAAAAACTACACAATGTACGAAGAAATTTTTTTTAATTTTTAGTTTTATAACCTAATCAAATATTCGCCATTCCACCTAAATTCACTTTTTAGAAAAATTACATTCCAACCGAACATACCACTATTAAGTGAAAAGTAAAGAACCTAGCAAATTCAGATATAAATCACAACAAAAGATTTCTGAATATATACCAACCATAATTTTTTTAAGATTCCATAGTGTTTCTGTTAAATTGTTTACGAATATAAATTTTCAGCAATGTGAATATGTTGCCTTTTCTACTCTCACTGGCGTAAAATATGGTGCATATTTATATAATATTATTTCTCTCTATGTAAATATATAAATATATTCCCTATTGTATGCTTCATGGACTTACAAAATATAGATTTGAAATGTATAGTTATTTTTATACTTGAATTAAGTTACTGGTATTGAGTTCCCATGAACTTTTTACAGGCCCAGTCACATGTCATAAATTGTCGATTATTACCGGTAGACTAGTAGAGCCTACTCTGTTGTGATAATTTTCCTTTTAATTTCCTTATATACACTAATATTTTCAATAGAATAATTATTAATAGTAACAAAAATTATCATTTTAAAGCTTAATATTTATTTAACAGGTCTCTGAATAAAAAAATGTTCATGATATATCCCCAATATTTTTGGAAGACTTATCCGGTGATTCTCCACCCAATGGGGTACGTGAAAAAATCAGCCCCACTTTAGATGAAGAGTAGTCACCCTAAAAACTTTTGAGAGCTTTTCTTTCATAACTTTGTAGGTGTTATAAATACAGCCAGGTAAAATTTCAGCTCGCATTAAGAGTTTGCGAGTTCAGCTATTACTTAAAACCGGTTAGATATACAAATAGAAATGGCGAAATTATAAGAGTTCCTATATTGTCTATGAAACACTAAAAATATACACCGGCTTAAATCAGTTCTGTAAGTATGCAAATCGTGAAAAGTTAGTGGAAAATTAATTTGACAAATTCATTTGACACAAAAAAACAATTACATAAACACACTTTTATTCCTCCACAATGCAAATAATGAAATAAATAAAAATATTGATGTGAAAGACGCACATAAACAACATTTCCCATGCCGTAAACATCGTGAGAGAATATTGTAAACGTATGCTACCTTGCTCGCACAATTGTACCCTAATTTAGCCATAAACTGAACGAAGGGCCTCATACAAATTCGATAAAAGGGCACCCTAAATACGGTGTCTCGTTCCAACTTCTAAACGATTGTGCGGTCGTATTGATAAGTTTGTGGTGAGATATGTTCCATGCGCCAATTAGGATGATATTTACAATTGTGCATGTTGGTTGAATTAATGATTGGATTTAGAAAACACAAACAGGATTCAATACAATGCTGTACTTTTGTACTGAATAATTTTATATTTGAATTATGTGATATATGTTTTTAAAAATTTAAAATAAAGAAATGAAAATATGTTATTGAATATATTTGGCCTTAATTTCGTAGAAATACTTTATGACTTAATTTTTATTCACAACTATATGAAAGTATGTGATGTAGTATTATGTCTACTTTATTTGAATTCATAACCACAACCTTGCGTTCGTTATGTGACAACATCTTCAATTAGGAAATTTGTGAAGATTCTACCTTTACAAATTGCCCACATGAAGATTAAGACCGACAAAACATCAAGAAGAGAAGAAACTTAGGTCGTGGTTAAGAATTTAAATAAAGTAGAAATAATACTTCATCACGTAGTTTCATTTAGTTCTGAAAAAAAAATTATATTATGAAACATCTTTTAACTTATTTAGGTAATAAAATATTGAAAATAAAAATTTTTGTGTTTGGAAAAAAATTGGGAAATTTTCCTTAAATATAAATTTATGACTATTACATTTAAAAACAAACTAAGATACTGTTTTTAGTTTTTCATTATTTTCGAAGTTAAAACAAATTTGAATTTCAAAAAGGTAATAATAATTTAAAAGAAATAAACATTTATGACACCTGATTGGTTTATATGCTTGCTTTACACCTGATGAACAAAACAGTTATTTCACAAATAAATAAGACTTGGTAATTCATAAATAAAAAAAATTAAACAGCTTTAAATTTAATTTCTTGATCTCATCATTCCATATAACAGCTCCCTTACAAAGTTTATAATCGTAATAATTTCGTATATATTTCCGCAATTGTAAACATTTAAACGTATGTGGTACTGCTACAAAACTATTTAATAATATTAAGTTTTCACCAATTTTTAAGCAACAATATTGCAACATATATATATTTCACAGGCGTAAAAGAATTGTTCATATTTTAAAAATTTTTAGGATCGAGGATAATCGCTATAAGTTTCTTGTGATCTTCTATGGAGATTTTTCTAACTCTGTTTTTCATGAATTTCGTCTCAGTAGTTTTGGAAATAGGAGGCGTTATGCTATATTGTTGTATATTTTTTAAAACATCTTTATAAATAACCAGTTTGTGAAAAAGACATTTTTATTTTCATCATAAGGAATCTTTTCAAATGATACTCCACCTGATGTACAAATGGAGAAAAAAAATTTGAAGGCTTTTATTTGTCTCCTCTTTAATTCCTATATGAACATTTTAAAAAGTTTTTGATGTAAAATATGTGGGTTAGTAAAATATATTACTATACAACTTTCAAGATGTTCGTCGCATGGTTTCTAAGGAAATCGGTTTTGAATAAGGAAAAGTGGAAATGTATTGTCTCCTACTTCCTTCATAAACAAAAAATCATGGTGAATATTTGAAATATTAGGACATTTAGAATCACTGTTGTAGTTTTCCTAAAATCTATGCGTGAGCTTCTAAAAACCAGTATTTTTTATAATTTTATTTTCAGTAGTTACGAAAACATGAGCGTGTACATATTTTTGTACAATTTACAGAATATCTTGGAACGTATAATACTTGAAAAATAGAAAACCAATATTTTTAGACCCTTTCTGCACTATCTGCACGATATATAGAATTAACAAAATTGTTTTTTGTGTTCTTAATTTGTCCTGAATTTTAAACATTTACAAATTATGATATTGTTATATTTTTGAGTTTTAGCTATTGTGGCATGTTCAAGTTAAAATGTTTTATTACTGAAATTCCAAGTTTCTACATTAAGGGGTTTGTGAAAAAAATAGCTGTGAAAAGAGAAGTAAAAAATACAATGAGACACGTGAATGATCTTGTAAGGGTTCCCTTTTTCTATTGAAAGTACGAAACCCTGAAATGGGCAAAATTAAAATATTTAAAGTCTCCATAGAAATTATAATTAGAAGATAAAATATATAACCCAAAATTATAGCACACATTGCCAATACCCTCTGGCATACGCACGCACTCTACCATTTTATTATTTTACGACACGGCTATAAATTTATCCTAAATACCGTATTAATGACATATCAATGGCATTTCTATTTCTTTCTGAATAGATAAGTACAAAGTTAGCAGCTTCGTATTAATTTTACCTTCACTTTTCAGCCATGTGATAAATATTGAAAAGAGTATATAAAAAAGGAGAGACGAGTTAACAATATTTTTTCAAAAATACTTCAGAAAAGTTTTAATTGTGACTTTGGATTTAATTTATGAAATTGTTCCTTGGAAACAGAAAATAACCGATAATAAGTTATGAAATAAATTATTTCTATAGAAATGTAAAAAGCAAAAAAAAAGTATGACAATATGTAATGGAGTGTATGAAGATATGTAGTGACGTATATGACAATATGTAATGGCGTGCATGACAATATATAATGGCGTGTATGGCAATATGTAATAGAATGTATAACAATATGTGTAACCCGACATATACATTTGGTTTACAAAATAATATTATGTTAAAAGTTTATTCCCAAGAAACAGTAAAGAACTTTGCCCACTCAGAATGTGTATGGAAAGAGAAAGATTGACTTTTAAAAAAACCTGATCGAAACGCACCAGAAATTTATGTAATAGAATGTATAACAATATGTGTAACCCGACATATACATTTGGTTTACAAAATAATATTATGTTAAAAGTTTATTCCCAAGAAACAGTAAAGAACTTTGCCCACTCAGAATGTGTATGGAAAGAGAAAGATTGACTTTTAAAAAAACCTGATCGAAACGCACCAGAAATTTATTAAAATAGATCAATATGTTTGAAAGTAAGTTTGCCAACGAATAAGTGAATATAATATTAGGATGGATCGCCGTATATTTGCGAAATGTTGTCTTAATGGGTCTGTGCAGAAAATATTTTCTTCCGTTTAGTAAATAAGAATTTAAAATATTTTTAAACACTTACGACTTTTATGTTTTCAGGGCAGCTTGCATGTCGCGCTGAGTTAAAAATACTCAGATCGGACAGATCTGAGTCTTCTACTTTTAATTTTATTTGATTTACAAAATTATTCCGTATATCTAGTTTGCATATATTAATTAAAGAATTCGGGCAAATCATTTGGTATTGTAATTATTACAATTTTTGAAATTTAATTCAGTCCTTAAAATTTTAATAGGATATTACGAATCTGATCACTAATCAATTTGTGACCATTCGCGAAAAGTAATATAAACATTTTAGGATAAATATTATGTATTTGCCAATTATT
Source organism: Druceiella hillmani (assembly GCA_039881145.1). Taxonomy (NCBI): domain Eukaryota; kingdom Metazoa; phylum Arthropoda; class Insecta; order Lepidoptera; family Hepialidae; genus Druceiella; species Druceiella hillmani. The sequence continues at coordinate 27,419,754 of JAYKKI010000020.1, forward strand.
TCCGTCATATTCATTGATGGATTTTAGCCTAAGGAGACAATTCCGGGAAAAACCGCCTATTTTATTATATTCTGTTTTTTGTGCCTAAACGTATCGTATTCTAACTTTGTTCACCCATTCAAGAGTCCTCAAATTTTAATAAAAAAGGTTTATAATCAAAGGGAATGAAAAGATTCCATGGTCGAAATGATTTTTAATTAGTAACATTTTAAAGGGTAATTATATTATGGTATTGAGAGTGATTGCTTATGTGGTATGGTCCATGAGTCAGTTAAAGTAACACAGTTTTATCACGGAAAGCAAAATTAAAATATCCATCTTTGGAAACAAAATTGACCGAGAATGTCCGTCTGAGTTTCACATGTAAGAAAATTGAAATTAATTATTTTACATGTCACGTCCTTGTATATATTTATATATACATATATATATATATATATATATATATATATATATATATATATATATGTATTTACCCAAGTTCCAGCCAAAAGTTTTCAAAAAATTAAATGAGGTAAAATACATAATGTTTATATTATATTTGTATCACAGTTATATCAAACTTATTTACATCAATCTCCTTTATCGCTAACGAGTCCGCCCACAGTGAATGAATCAGCAATAAGAGAGAGTTGCGTGTCGTTTCAGCAAACCATTTAACTAATTATAGTTCTGTTAAAATATTAAACGTTTGTTAATAAATGTCGTTATCTTATTAAACGTTATTTGCCATTAAACTAATTATGTAATGAAAAATGGTTAATGCTTAAGAAATATATATAAATATATATATATATATATATATATATATATATATATATATATATATGTATATATATATTTCTTGTCATCTTAAATATATATAATTTAACAATTTTCTTTTACGATTATATACACGTACTTGAAAAATTCAGTAATTTTAAAACTAAGGTATGAAATTAACTGTTTACACGAGCGTCAATATTGCTTCACTGAAAATTGTTTGTGTGAAAATTTAGTGTGTAGCGTTTGATCTGATCAAAGTTTTGATGTAAATATCAGCTAACTCGGAAATTTGACCCCTGAAATATGACTTAGAAACTTTATTAATCATCAATTTAATTCCATTTCTATTTTGAGCATATATGCAATACAGTGAATTATATTATAATTATGGTGAAATATTTATTAAATTAATACACATATTTGTCAAAATAATTGATATTTACTGTATATAATTTAAAATGACCCAACGATTTAAAATATTATCCCTTCAAAAGTTATTAATTAATTACGTTTGCCAGCTTTATTTACGGTTTATACTTACGACTGCACGAAATTGAAATTAACCACCATCGGGGAATATCTAAAACAGAATAAAAAAGGAATTACATATTAACCTTATTATAGTAAACACTACATTGTTATTATGCTAATAAAAAATATTAAAACACAAAATATTCAGAGAAACTTACTATATACAAACGTGGTGTCTTCGTACAGTGATAGAGAACTAAATGTTTACATATCTATATCAGAGTAATAATGAGGCAAACTACAACGGGAGATCACTCGACTTGAACAACTGTCATCTACACGACTTTTCAAGTTGCGCCCCACGTGATTGGAGTCGTCGCCACTTGAAGGAATTTTGCGCCTCCAAAATTATTGAGGGTCGAGAGGGTCGGGTTTTGGAATTGATGTTGTTCGACGAGTAAAATTAATGTACTTGATGGCTATATTTCAAATGTAGCTGGGTATTAAGCATATAGAGGCAATGACCATAGTCCCTGTAATCGTTACATATTTGACGCATGGAATGAAGCAAAGTGTTTAATGTACTATTAAAGGAATAACCGTCTGTCTTGGTGAACTAAAAAGTTAGCAAATTATCATTGCTGGAATATCATTGTGGAGTATTTTCATTACTACTTTATTGATGAGCAATGTGTTTATTAAAGTGTTCAGATAAGGATGCATAGTTTATGGGAAAGCATAAAACGACTATGAAAAATTATTGAAAATAAAAATATACTCACATTTCCCAACATTGCCTACACGAGTTTGTTTCTTGATATTTCTCATCTGGCCCGTCAACGATGATTTAAAACAATTCTATTACTTATTCTAGGTACGCTGAATAGGTGACAGATATTCTACATACAAAAGGCAAAATTCTGTGATTATTATGTTTTCCACATTCTTTAAATATACAAACATCGCCTGAGTAAAATGAAAAGATTCATGATATGACTTACATGTAGACCTTGACTTTATTTCAATGGTTGTTGATGATGACAAGGAAAAATAAGACTGTTGATTGCTTCCAACTTCCGAAATTTTAGTTCGTCGATCTTGACAGTCGGTTATATTTTTCTAAGTTTTTGTTTTTGTTTGAAGATAGGAATTACTGAATTGCATTATTTACTTAAAATTGTTAAATAACTCTATGGTAAAATTATTTGAGAAGATCAAGCCAGTCAGTAATTTTACCATTTTTCTTAAATAAAAAGATGAGATTTTAGTTCTTTGCTAATGAATTATTTTGTATTTAAACTTAAAAGTAGTAATTTTTAGAGTTTCGCCCATGAAAGTAAAAAATTAATCCATATAGGATCACTTTGCTTTCCATCTGTCCATCTTTCCATTTGTCTATCAAAACTCCTTTTCTCAGAAACTAAATCAAATACTAAGTGGACATTGTTGTAAAAATTCAAGTTTTTTAGTTTACGTAATAAAAATATCTGTCCCTTTAAGAGCGTGTTAACATTTTTCACATATGATATTATTTTGCGGAGTTTACTTTAAACTCTGGGATTATGCATTATAATGATTCTAATATGCCAAAATAGGTCAAACCTTTTTCTATAATCATTGCACTTTACTTTTTATAAATTTCACATATTAATTTAATGAAAATCGGCTTTTTGCAACTTATTTCTCATTTCTCGGCAAAATCCCTGAAAAATTGTAAATTTATGGAATCCGTCCCAAATGTTTATACTCTATTGGGAGATGTTAAAAAAACATTGAATTCATCTTCCTTAATTTATATATCAAACAATGTAAATTGACGCAACAGGAAAATAGAAACAGAAAAAAATTCGTTCAGAAAAATTCTCCCACCCATTTTTCTTATCGGCTTGTCATTCTTCGCTGAGATACGCAACAAACAGATTGTGTCGCTGTCGCTCTGAATAAAAATATTCGCGATGTTATGTACACTGTTGTTGTAATATATTTCGATTCACCATCCCTAGCGATGATAAATAATTTTATTTAACTTAAATATTAACTTAATAATTTTATAGTGTGTTTTACTTTAAGGTTTATATTTAAGACTTGGATGATGTTTATGTTATAAACTATAAAAATAGACACCCACAAACACACATACACGTACACACACACACACACACACACACACACACACACACACATATATATATATATATATATATATATATATATATATATATGTGTATATATATATATATATATATAGGTATTCCTAGTGTTTTTAATTAGGTCAGACCTAATTAAAAATTCTAGGAAAGGAAAAACGGAAACCTACTTTTATGTCCGTTTATTTGTTACAGTCGTTTTTTCCCATAAATCGACTGACGTAAAATTTTGATAATTGGCTCGATAGTAAAATATATAAACCTACACACACTTCGATAGATTAAATTTAAAAATATTTTTATCAATATTTTCGGGGGGGGGGGGAATAGGAACTAATTTTTTTTCAATTTCATGTATATGGGGTACAGTTTGAAAGGACTAGTAGTTATAAGGGCAATTTTTTAAATAATTTTAGGTACCAAATCATCAGATATGTTCTGAACAAAATGTACGGAAAATATCGCATACAAATTTTGTGACTACTGAATTCGTAACTACGAATATATATGGATTTTTAAGCAAAGGCTATGGTAAAACTATGGTAAAGTTTCTGGACGTCAATTTTTTTTTTAAATATACACCACTATATTGTTTTTCTGCCAAAGACCGGATAGTAGGCATTATATTTACGTTTTTCTATGTACGCAACAGATTTTCCCAGAAACCATGTAACGTAGAAACTTAGTAATGCATCTTATTGACCAGTATATTTTTTAAATAAGTTTTAAATTTTAAATATAAAATTTAAAGACGGATTAAATATAGGCTTTGATTTTTTTACTGGTAAATATCTTATGAGTATCATTCGCTTGTTAGACGTACACGTATAATGTAGATCATATTTCTAAGATATTGTTCGAAAAATATACTGAAATTTAGCATTCCCCTTATTTCCAAAAATACTGAATATATTTACGTTATATAAAATAATATTAGCAAAGAGTTTAATAGAAACACTATGTACCCTTAAATATTTATAACTGATTAAATATGTACGAAACCACCACATGGTGAGGGTTTTATTTGTACTATCTGTACTTGACAGGTTTTTATATATTTTTTGTAAATGGGTGTGCATATTATAATTTTAAAATTACAAAACCAAGTTAATAATGTAGTTCGGTTGATTTTTTCTTATATAACTATTATATATGCTATTTGAAACATGCTTTAGAAGTGGCTATAAGATTCATTTTGTCAGAAAAATTATTGAGAAAAATTTTCATTAATCAATAATATTTACGGTAGCTTACTAAATTAATTTTAATGCAAATGTAATAAAATAACTTTAATATAAAAGTAACCAATCTAGTGAGACCAAAGAGGTAAAATTTAATATTTTTAAATTGTTTAGTTAACATTAAAGAAACTGGAGCTAAAAACTAATAATTTATAGCCGAAAAGGTCTTACGGAGCAATGGTTTTTGAGCAGTTTACAAGAAAAGCTAGTCTACCTTTTTAACAATGCTGTTTGGGACCCCGTCTATATGCAGTAAACAACGCTTAAAATTTGCATTGACGTGGAAATAGTTATTTAACAACAACTCTATATAAAATAATAAAATAATATTTAACACGAAATAGTTATTTAACACGAATGAACACACATTCGTGCGCGTGTGTGTGTGTTTGTGTGTGTGCGCGCGTGAAGGTGTGTGTGCGGATATGCGTCCATGGCTGCATGTGTGTATTCTTTTATAATAATGGTCAGTCAATGGTCAGCCTTTACTATCGTGTAATTTAGTAAATAAAACATAAAGCTTACTTTTTTTGTAAGTATGGAATTTTTCTTTTTTTGTAATAAGATTTGTGAATATCTTTCTAAGAAACAAATATAAATTTAGATATTTATAAATACATATATATATATATATATACATATATATATATATATATATATGTATATATATATATATATATATATATATACAGTTGCCCTTGAGCTCGTCATTTTTTGGTGCTTAGGTCCGTGAAATCAAACACGACGATTCAGATGGAAATTTCTAAGATTAATGACGCTTAAATTTCGTTGCTTTCAAAAATTAACATGAATAGTAGAATATATGACAAATTGGATCCAATGCCAGAACCATGATAAGTAAAACTTTTCTCAATAGAGTTTATTGTTGAAATAACCGCCATTTTCAAAATGTGCTTTGAACTTTTGGCGTCATTTTTATACTTATGTCATTCGAATCTACGCTAAAATAAAGGCTTTATTAAAATGCAGTGGCCAAATTTGCGATATTTCTGTATATTTTAATACCATTGCGCCTAAATATTAGTACCATTACCGGATCCTGATTGAGCGAGAATGCTCCCTATCAAAACACCTACAGGCTTTCCGCTAGGGACGGGTTTGGGGGGTAGGGGGAAGGTTGTATCTCAGCGCATAGCACGAAAATGTAATAATATCTAAATCTTATCTAGCATTAGAACTAAAACCTTTGGCTCCAATATTCAATTTTATTGAACGGTTCTTGTAAGCAAAAACTACAGGATCTGACGGTAACCAGGATAATAACATCTGGATCTCAGCCACTAGTAGAGTTAATTAGTAAATATTGAGTTTTAGCTCAAGTCTTCTGTTTTATTTTACATTTTTTACATCCATAGACTTGATAATATTAGGATAATAACATCTAACTTTGAGCATAATTACAGTTTATAACTTTGAACTCGCGCTATAACGTTCAGTTTTTTGAACAGTTTTCAAAGGTGTAAACTCGAGGGTCTGATTATGACCAAAATTCTTATTTCACATCGAGTTTGAGCCAAAATTTTTGGTTCTGGTGGTGTTTTTCCACACCCGCAATTTCTAGGGTCAGAATTACTACACCTAGATCGAAGCCACTATTACAGCTATTATAAGTTTCGAGCTTGAGCACTAATAGGTACACAGTTTTGTTCGACAGTTCTTACAAGCACAAACTCGAGGATCTCATGATGACTATCATCATAATAACTGAATTTTAGTCCTTATTATATAAACTTTGAGTTTGTACCCAAATTGTCAGTCTTGTATACAACTCATATTTACTAAAATTGAAGGCTCTGATGATGATTAGGATAATATGTATGTATTTACTTGTCTTTAAACTTTAATGTACGCATTTCATACATATAGCCGACTTATTGCTACCAGTGTCATCTCTTACAGCTTAATCAGAATGACAATCGATCCCCACTTTATGAGCAGCCGGGAATCGAACCCGGAACCACACCGTAAGCCATATCATCAAAACCGTAAGCCTGTGATCAATCCAATATATCACCGCGGTAAAATTACTCGATTCTACCCTTTATTTCAATTAGAAATTTCAAATTTAAGCTCAAATATTGTCAGGTTCTATAAAATGATAAAAACATCTACTTCGGCTAAAAAGATCTAGGTGGTAAAAATATCTAGGGTGGTACTTATGTTGTTTCAAATTACTGCTTTCATCCAAGATTTGAGCTTTCTAGTTTTGTTAATTTATATTTTGTGCACGTATACGAAAAATTTAAACAGAAATAATGTCAACTACAATCTCGACCATTGAAGAAGGATAACTGAATCAAACCAGCCGAGTGGAACCGTTGTGTAGAGAGATCCACTCATGGCGCTTTGCGTTGCAAACATTTTGAGAAAACACATATTGACTGGTCTTGATGAGAGTACTGCAACCAATAAAAGAAGTAACTAAGATACTCTCCTCAACGAGTACTCCAAACTTAAAAAGTCGTATTTGCCATTGTCTAAATAAGTTTAAATTTGAGTTATTTTCCATCTAATCATTTCTTGGGAGTAAGGATTTAGAAGGAAAATAATTCATTAATTTTTGTGATGAAAGATAAGTGATACCCTTATTATTTTTAGTTATTTTTATAGAAGTTGATCCATGTTTCAAGGTGAAAGAACCAATTTAATTCCTTTATTACCAAAGTTTGTTTCAAGTGTTTTTCAAATGCTCTAAATAAAGCCGACGGCAAATTGCAATAAAAAATAAATGACTCGAATTAGTTTCACAGTTTATTTGTTACAGCCCTAAAAGAGAAAAGTAGTCAGCCCTAAAAGAGAAAATAAGTTTCATTTTCAATTTTGTTATTTTTTATTTTATTGCGATTTCCAATTTTGACCAATTTATTGTGCTCAGAATTTGAATTTAAATATAAACTAAAACTTCTAAAGGATTATTTTTTAAACCACTCAATATGAAAACGCAACAAAATATGCTGATTTTTTCTAATATTAAATCTATAATTTTTCATGCTGATTGTAATTTTCAATTATTATCAGTTTCCTAATTTTACAAACATTTTGCAAAAGTATGCCTTGTTAGGGGATTGTATCTTATTTCAAAAAATATTCGATATGCATACACGACTTCATTGCGATTTTCTAATGCATATAGATAGACACATATGTTTTTATTAATAATAACGATCAACGCAGTTTTATCAAATTGATGATTGTAAATAAAAAAATATGCAACTATGTAAACTAATAACTTGTTAAATAAAAACCTACCTCTTAGTGGATAGCTTTTCAAATTGTATACACAATGATAGTTTTGTTTGAAAAATATTTTTCGAAACGAATATAAGACACACAGATTACACAGAATAAAAGATTAACACTTGCTAATTGCGGAATTATTTTCCTATAAACATTTTTGGAACAGAATGTAGTTTCTGTTTTGCACGCAAGAAACGCCAACACCTCCCCTTTTTACTGCAGCTACGCCTACTCTAATGTTCTTTTTAGCGTCTCTGCCTCTTAACCGTTATGATAAAGTCGCCCGACTATTAGCTGTTGTCGTATTTAGAAGTGACTTCAGCCGTTGTTTACAAAATTCTTTATAATATTAAAATTTATATTATAAATAAACTTTTGAAGCTAGATAGTAGGTTTATATCACTAGTTAACCAAAACAAAATGGAAAACGCGAATGGTGATTCGGCTGAAGAAATTATATTATCATTGAATGGCCTTAACAAACGCTTGTGCTTCGTTGATATCCATAGTAATACATACAATCACACAATCACGTACTTTTTAATTTAATATGAAATCTTAATATCGTGCCCTGCCATTTACGTAAAAAATTATTGTATAATTATGTAAAGAGAGAGATAGATAAATGAAATTTACGCTCAGATCGCTAAGAAAGCTATTTATACCAATTGTAACATTTTTTATATTAATCGAAATAAAAAATACAATTCATTCTTTTCTGTATTAATGAATCATGACAATTAAAAAAAAATATTATTCTCTAAACAATAACTTTATTTATAGTCCACGTATGACACAATATTTTTGATTGTAGGGTCGATAAGTTTCATACTAACCAAACGCTCCTTATATCATATTTAGTTTGCTATACAATTCTTATTGAATATCTAAGTCAATCAATAATACAAAAAAATTCGTTCGGTTCGATTCGTTTAATTTTTTATAAGAATAGAATTAGGGTAATATAATGTTTCCAACGAACTACTTTTCGTTCATGCTATTATGTAGTCGGTGCTATCGCGTTTTTCTTTAATATGATTTTCCTTGACAAATTTTTTTGAAGTCATCGAGAATGCTATTACATGTGCCGTTTTTTGCTAGTATCATTTTTATGCTATTAAATCTTTACGATAATACCTAAACCATTTTTTTAGTAACATATATTGGTATTTTTAAAATGAACATTGTGTGTAATATATAACTATACTCGTATATATATATATATATATATATATATATATATATATATATAATTTAATTACAAAAAGTACTCGTTATATAAGGTATTTATTTCAATTATAAATTTCCCAGTAAATGTATTTATCTCTAAATATTTATATAATTTCTTGAAATATATTAAATATTCCTAAAAAGAATGAAACTAATTTAAAATTCAAGAAACTTACTTTAAGAATTTACTAAAAAAGTACAATTTTCATTTCTTCTCACAATTGACTTTAATGCTAGTGCGACATCCGAGTAATAAAAATTATTTAATATTAGACAATTTTAATTATGGTTAAATATATTACAAAATTTACCAAATACATACATACATATATAAATATTTATATATATATATATATATATATATGTATATATATATATATATATATATATATATATATATATATATATATGTACAACAAGAAATAATAATGAAATTATTAAGGAAATGCCTTTTGGCTATATAATTATCCTGTATCTGTACCGGCGCTAATTAAATAATGAGAAACCGTTGTGTCAATAACATGCGACTTTACTCACAATAAAATGTAAGACGTCCTTAATTTAGGAACACTGGTACGCGCTCTCTGGTACCTGCCTCCGAGCGACCGTCCTAAGCAACACACCGCCATCAAATCGCGAAGCATGCAGGGCGGAGCTCTAAGACATAAAGAACGGGTGCATTCGGGCGTAGGTCTATTTGTAAGCTCATGAGAGCCACAATGGATGGTATATAAATGTTTCTTCTTTCAGTGTTGTTGTCTACATCTTTGTCTCTCTATTCTTTTAATATAAGGGGGTGTGCCACTCTAAATCAATTTCTCCAATATTTCGATTTCTACACATACTTATGTCGAACTTATTTAAGGTCAAGGAAAAGATTATTTCAATATTTTATTTTCTTCTCAATTGCGAACTGAATTTAAATTTTCTTAAATATTGACTTCAATTTGTTTTTTCCACAAAACCGTCAGATTATTTTTAAATCTAAATTAGTAAAAATGCTGGTTTGATTATTGTAACCTATTTTTAAGCATAGTCCCTGTAGATAGAATTATGTTAGTAGATAGAATATTTTAATTAACATGCATATACATATATTTATATATATATATATATATATATATATATATATATATATATATATATATATACATATATATATCATTATATCATTTTATTTTAACGTAAGATTAACTTATAAAAAGTTGTATAATATTTGCTTTTATGATTTCCTGTACAAACAAACTAAGTTTAATACAGATTTTATAATTGATAATTATAAAATATATTAACTTCGTATGTAATGAAACTATAACGTAGTGAGTTCTGGAAAATATTTTTAAAATAGGCGATCGATTTAGCGTAAAGAATAATAATAGAAGGCAGAAGCTGTTTTTAGAGTTTTTGTCTGTTTGTATGTTAATTTGTTCGCTAATCACACTAAAACTACTAGTCAGATTTTAATGAAATTTTATGGTGATAGCTTATACCCAAGGGACATAAAACATAAAAAAAAATTACTGAACTAGTAATTTTTACTCAGCTAATAATATTTCTTAATCCGAAATTCACGCGAGTGAAAGCGTCTAACTATATATATTTTATTTCAAAATCAAAAGCATTTTATTGGTGGCTGGTAACTATTAACAATTCCTTCCCTTGGAAGGGTTTCAAACAGTGTAACTTTTGTTTTCCATATTAGATGCGATATGTGAACAAATTCATAGAACTCATAACAAGCAATAACATTTTGATAATTTCAAAACTGTAAATTTTTTAAATATGTTTTATTAAATTTAAAATATAAGCAATACACCGCTGTATTCATAAATTATTTCAAGTACTATAGCATAAATATCTTATGTAAGATAAAATAAGACAAACTAAATTGAATTGTTATTAAAAAATTGAATTACCACATTGATCATATTTGTAAAAAACCAAATTAAATCAATGAAGTCAATACTGCAATAAGTCTATTGCAATTTATGGGTTTTTCTGATATTTTTTCAATCTAACGAGAACTTTTCAACAATTGTGTTTTTTTTTCTACAATCAATGTTTTATTTAATTGTAATACAATCGTAAGAGTAATCGTACTCTTTATTTTTTGGTTACTTAAAAATATCAAGTGAAATATTCTTTTTGTAATATAAATGCGTGTTTCGTATGTTCATAACCATCAATGAGATGGTTATGAACATACGAAACACGCACATGCGTATATTTTGGTAACTCTTTAGCCAAAGTAATCTAATAATGATATGAAACAGTTTTAATACATACTTTTATGACAGAAAATTCAATTAGTTTGATAAAATATAAACAAGGCAGGGATAAAACCGGTAGCTATTTTGGTAATTAAATTAATTACAAAAATGCAAATTAATTTAATTACCTTCTGAAAAATGGATGCCGTTAAGAATACCTGTGTTTTTAATGCATATAACTAAACACAGAAATAAACCTATTTTACCGTAAAAATCGTATCTGAATTTTCGATCCAAAGTTCGTTACTTAATAAGCCAATCCCCAAAAAGAGATATATCGCATCGAATAGCATTGAAGTAGCTTTTTGTGTAATTGGAAAAAGTTAAATTCAGGAATATATAAGCAGTCATACTTTAGCCTAGTACGATAAGTAAAATATACAAAACGGTTCATTTACTTCTAAGTCTTAAGTAACATTTACTTTACATGCAAAGTAATTCTAGAGGTATAAGAACATGCCTTCAATATTTCTAAAACTGCTGATTTTAAAATTATAAAAAAAATTGGTTAATACGAGCCAAGCTCGCGGTTCAAGTTTTCTGTGTCAAAGAGAAATTACTTTATTCATCATAAGTCATCATTAATATGCTACCGTAATAAATATTTAATAATGCATAATTTAATTAAATAAGAGATACCTACATATTATGGCGAATATCTCAAAAACAATGACATTCACATTAATCGTTATAGTTTATCTGCAATAACTTTTACTAATAAATTGTTATAGATACGTTTTAACTTACCTATTAGAATAGTCATTGCTTATTTTGTCACCAAATCGGCCAAAACTGAATTACACTACCCGTCCGTAATAGTCGAATATCCGAATATCTACTAAACATATTTCGATAAAATCGGTATCAAACCGTTGTTAATGGCAACTGTGTTATCATTTTTTTGTAAATTGCAACTATGCAAGAAAATTACAGCACAATTTAGAAAGTAATGTAATTAAAGTATTACCACTTTATTTTGGTATACTTCCAAAACTTTCTATGCTTCCAGTATTTTTTCATAAGTCTACATTCAGTATTTTTGTAAATAGTGGGGGTGAGGGCATGGCGTACTTTTTTATATGTATTTGGTATACCTGTGAAGGAAAGAATCAAACTAAAATTATCACAAAATATTTTTTAAAATCCCTCATGACCAGTTCTTTTAAACAATATTATGTGTGGAATATTACGCTAATTACTATCATGAAAATTTCAAGTTACGTTAAGCAAATATAATCTTGATTATTACAATTCGTAATTATGTCAAATATTACAAAAATGTTCTTTTCTATTTCTAATCTAAGTCCCGGAAGAAGCTGAAGGGGATATGCCTGTGCATGCTATGTTGATTATCTCAGCTAATATTGTGTATATTACTACACCTCTTCAAATGTAACAGAAATTTCAATATAAAGACGATTTTTCGATCGAATGGTAGCACGAGAGCTATCCTGGGCGGGGTGCAGTGAGGATGAGATTTTGATACCTAATGCGACTGATGACACAGACTTAAACGCGTAAGCGGATTAATGCGAACAGGAGTGTTGACGTGGGGATGTCTATGTCGTGACTATTCGAATACTTTCGTTATGATTTTTTCGATATTTTGAATCGAAACAAAAATGCGGCTATTGAAAGAAATATTTAAAAGAAACAAATTAATGTTCAAAAAAGAAACTCAATAAATATTTTCATCCAAAGCTGTAAGATGAAAAGCATCATTAACGATGTAACGAGCAGATGATGTCAAACAACCAATTTCAGTTTGAAGTTGGCTGAATGATGAGCTTTTATTAATAGATGTCAGACGTCATTTTCTAACATGACCGATGTCATCCATACTGCAGTCACGGATAACATTTGGAAATATAACCGCCATTATCTATGTTTAAAATATAATATTATATATATATATATATATATATATATATATATATATATATATATACATATATATATATATATATATATATATATATTCAAAATATTAAAACCATTTTATCCCTTTGAAAGCTAAATATAAAATTTATGTTTGTAGAAACCAATTACCACTCACTCACTGACTGACTAGCTCATCCAAAATTTGTAAAAATATACAATAGGCCCTATATTAAAATTTTACATGCATATGTTTCTTTGTTTTAGGTGTTAACTGTGAAAGAATTTTGTGAAATTTAGTCATAAAAAGTTTGAAAAAGGGGTGGAATTTTTATATGACAATTTAAATTTAGATTCCCAGATAGAAATAAAGAAACACCTGGTTCAACGTTTATGGAAAATCGCTGACCGTAAAAACCATTACTAAATAAAGAATCTAATATACAAATCTTCGATCGGATAAAGCCAGGATGGCCCAGTTATAATTAATATTATGTATAATAAATATTTGTTTCAAATCTATACTTTAGCTAATAAAATGATTGGATGGAAAGGTTGATTTTGAAGGATAAACAAAAATTAGTTCAAAGAAATGTTGAAAGTAAAAAAAATATAATGATATCAGTTAATTACAAGCTCAATTACTTTGAAAAATGGTAATTTTTTTAATACGACATTATTTTTAATATCGTATTAAAAACATTTTCTCAAAAATGTTTTTATACCATTTTAACCCGGCGTGAATGAACAAGGATTTTTAACACCCACCAGTGTGTAAAAACGTACACACTTGTCACAATTGACGGGTCCCTACCCCCTCCGCCTCAATAGCTGCCATCTTGGAAGTAGTGCGTCGATTGTTTAATACGAATTATTGTCGCGTGCGACGTAGCTAGTGATAGGTGAGTTCAAAGTGCGCACGGGCGTATTTAAGCCGGGTTCATAACTTACGTGTTAAAAGTTTTTAACAGCATTTTTATGTTTACCACTATTTTTTTTAGATTGTACGTAATAAACTAAGTTTAAATATAAGATGCCTTTCGGAAGAATATTCTTCGTACGGAAGCTGTCCATCGGGGTCGGATGTTGATGAAGAGGAGTGCATCAGTCAGCGCACCTATGAAAGCTATACAGAAGAGGAAATGAATCAGATATTAGAGCCAGAGACGTCGCCTAGTCCAGGGACAGTTAAAGGTCGCGAAGAAGAGAATTTCGACTTGATTAATCGGAGTCACGCACGATATGTCCATGGCAAAAATTAAACTAAATGGAGCAAAGATTGCTACAGGACTAACGTTAGAACGCGGTCTGGAAGTATTATTTCTGTTATTCCTCAATTGGTGTTAAGGGCTGAGCCCGTAATGCCCGTTCTGAATACGACTCTTGGAAATTATTTTTTTGGTAAGAAATGGTAGAGGAAATACTAATCAATAATAATTGTTTCATTGAAAATAAATAGAAACAAGTTCCTACTAAATCCCAATCTTCTTATATGAAAAAAATATCTAAAGATGAATTGATGGCCTTTGTTGGGCTTTTATACTTAGCCGGATTGAAAAAATCGAACGGACCCTACAGATCTCAATAATTTGTGGCACACAGATAGCTCAAGTATAGATATTTTGGAGTACTGTGTCTTTACAACGATTTTACTTCATTATGAATTACATCCGATTTGATGACAGTAGTACTAGGTCTCAGATGAAAAAAAAATATAAATTAGCTCTTATACGAAATATTTACGAAAAGTTTGTATTACACTGTTAAGAAAATTATAGAGTTATCATAATATCTAACTATTGACGAAAAATTAGACTCGTTTAGGGGTAGATGTCTTTTTGTTGCGTATATGTCTAATAAATCGACAAAATATCGTCTCAAAAGTAGCTTTTTAGTAGATGCAAAGCGTTTTTTATATTATAAACTTAGAGCTTTACGCTGGCACTATATATCCTAGACTATACCAAGAAAGTAACAAGCCGCTAGACTTTGTGGATAGATAAGTGCAACCGATTTCACAGTCAAGCCGTAATATTACATTTGGCATTTGATATGCTAATTCCCCTCTAATGTAACATTTGTTGCAACACCATAAACTGACGTCTGTTGGTACTATAAGAAAGAACAAGAGAGAGATTCCAGTGTCTATGTTAAATGCGAGAGACCGTGATGTAAATAGTTCAGAATTAATTTTTCAAAAATATACTATATAGGTCCCTATGTGCCTAAAAAGAATAAGTTTGTATTGGTGATGTCAACGATGCACCATGATGAAAGCATTAATGTATGTACAGACAACAAGAGAAAACCCGAAATTATTACCTTTTATAACAGTACAAAGGGAGGGGTTAATGTCGTGGACGAGTTATGTGCCAACTACAACGTATCGAGAAACTGCAAACGCTGGCCGCTCACCTATTGAATACGAATTTTCGCAAGGAAATAAATGAGACATTAGGTAAATAATCCTCCGCTCCACCACTTAAAAAACTTGGTGCTACCAGCAGATGCCAAAATTATGTCTATAAAAAAGATAGAAAGACCAAACATACATACGCCAATGTAATAAGTTCATTTGTATGGAACATGCAGAGACAATTGACAAACAATTTACCGCAACTTCAGAGGACTCAAACTAATTTTCTACTATGTACTATGAATCTGTTTTTTTCTTAATATTTCAATTTTATTCTATTTGAAAGTAAGTGCTGTGATATCTCAAAAGATAATTTCATTCGATTTTTTGTGGAAGGAATATTACATCTGTTTTTGTTTTATTTTTTGTCATTAATTTAAAATTCCTTCATAAATAAATAAATAGTTTTATTAAATATTAAAAAAACTTTTTTATTATTATGAGTATAATAACAATATTCTATTAGGTAATTTATATAAAGTTAAGAAAAAAATATATTTAAAACGATATGTGTTGAAATTAAAAAACGGATAAAATTTACCCTCGTTCATTGAAGATGTGATTTAAAAGATATTAATTTACCCCAAGTTAATTCAGCCATTTTCTTGTGATTTAAATAATACTAATATTAAAAGAGATATTTGGCAGGTATAAATAGACATACAAATTAAAACATTTCAAGTCCCGTACAATGCTTACTTTTTTTCACACTTCAATAGTTTTTAATTGTTTAATTAATTGTTTCTTAATTCTTTTTAACGTATATTTTTTATTTATTCCTTATTCAACTTTGACGTGATTATTTGAACATTGATAAAAATTATTTGTTCTATCGGTTTGAAATTTTAGTTATGTTCACAAAAATAATAGTCATCAGGTTATCAGGAATTATTTCGAACTAACATTATTATTCTCTACATAGATAAATTTAGAAAATACTGTTTATACTTTCTGGCCTTATATGTAATGTGTTTGGACTGTGTAATGCTATTCGCATTAATGGAGCATGAAATGACAAAACACTAATGGAAATTTATGTGGCGTTTGCGTGACGGGGCTCTAAATTACAGTCTCTGTGGATTATATTTGTGACTATAAACGATTTTATAACAGGTTATTACATTTGGTATGATGACGGCGTCAGATTAATTTCTGAGCTTGATTTTTTAAATTTAAAATGTATTTGATAATGAACATTTATACATGTTGGTACCATAATTAAGTGTTTAATATACGAATATTTTGATTTTTAAATGTAACATAAAAATTGTAAAATAATTCATGTTCCGTAAATATCCTTAATTATCTTAGCCAGTGCTTGAATATGTCCACTAAACTTTCATATCTTGAATCAAGATGCACTATCTTAGTTGCTGTTTGCATTGTGAAACTGCAATCACAATTAGTGAAACCAAATTGTGGTAGAAATTACGCCCAAATGTTCGAAATGTTCCTTCAATATTTGCAATTAGCAATCGTCACAAATAGGCCTGTTTTTCGTAATTTCTTACAGTTTCTAATTTCCTGTTTCTTACTATATTCTGTTCCCTTTCTCCATTTAAT
This sequence comes from Druceiella hillmani, assembly GCA_039881145.1. Lineage (NCBI taxonomy): Eukaryota > Metazoa > Arthropoda > Insecta > Lepidoptera > Hepialidae > Druceiella > Druceiella hillmani. The sequence goes on from JAYKKI010000020.1 coordinate 27,436,993, forward strand.
TTCTTTTGTTGGTTTATGCGTACACGCGTTCTTGTGCAGGCGTGCATGCGCGTTCTTGCATGTGTGTGCACGTGCATTTTTGCCTTCCTAGATGTGTGTGTACGTGTGTGTGTTTATTTATGTGTTCATGTATATATAATTCTAGTAAGTCTTTTGCATTCGGCACGAAATACCTTTCATCGTTTTACTAGTGTCTTGTAGACTGTCTTTTGATTAATTTTGTAGCTATAATATACGTACATGAACATAAAGAATATATATTTTCAAATGCAAAGTTGTTTTATACTCGATTTAAATTATTTGTATTAAGTAGTTTGTTGAGTAATTTTGTAATGTTATCAAATATCCGTCATTCCACCAAAATTCAATTTTTAAATATTATCATCAGTTCTATAAGTACAAGTGAACATAGAAATTAGTCGAAAATGAATTTGACAAATTTAGAAATTACATTCCTATCGACATACCACTATTAAGTGAAAAGTACAAAACATATCATATACAGATAGAACTTACACCAATAGGTTTCTGGATATATTCAAGAACTTAATATTTTTTTATGATTACATAGTATTTCTATTCAAGAATTTACAAGTATTAATTTTAGCAATATAAATATATGCCTACTCTATTCTCACTGGCGTAAAACATGGTTAATATTTATGTAATATTATTTCTTCCTTCTTAAACATAGAAATTTATTGCCTACTCTAAACTCACTGGCGTGAAACATGGTGCATATTTATATAATATTATTTCTCCCCATGTAAATATATAAAGATATCGCCTGGTATATCCTTCACGGACATAAAAATGTACACTTTGAAGTGCAAAGTTATTTTTGTACTTGATTTAAGTTACTTGTATGTTGTACCTATGAACTTTTTACAGACACAATCACATGTCATAAACGGGTCGATTATTATTCGTAAATTAGTAGAGCCTACTCAGGTGTGATAATTTTCCTTTTAATTTCCTAATATACACTAAGGTTATCAATAGCATAATTATCAATATTAATAAAAATTATCATTTTAAAACTTAATACTTCGTAAACAAATCTTTGTATTTAAAAAAATTGCATGACATGTCCCAAATATTTTCGAAAAACTTATCCGGCGATACTCCACCCAATGGGGTACGCAAAAAAAATGAGCCCCACTTTAGATGAAGAGGAGTTACCCTAAAAACTTTTGAGAGCTTTTCTTTCATAACTTTGTAGGCGTTACAAGTACAGTCATGTCAAACTTCAGCTTGCATTAAGAGTTCGCGAGTTCAGCTATTACATAAAGCCGGATAGATATACAGATAGAAATGGCGAAATTATAAGAGATCTTATTTTGTCTATGGAACACTAAAAATATACACCGTATTAAACATTATCATCAGTTCTATAAGTACTCAGATCGTAAAAAGTTAGTCGAAAATTAATTTGAATAATTTATTCAAAAAACAAATAGAAAATAATTACATAAACACACTTTTAGTTCTCCACAATGCAGTTAATGAAACAAATACAATTATCGATGTCATAGACGCCCGTAAACAATAACTCTTATACCATAAACATCGTTGGAGAATATATTATCTTGCTCACACAATTCTACCCTAATTTAGTCATAAACTGAACGAAGGGCCTCATACAAATTCAATAAAAGGGTACCCTAAATACGGTGTCTCGTTCCAACATCTAAACGAATGTGCGGTCGCATTTATAAGTTTGTGGTGATATATGTTCCATTCGCCAATTATAATGATATTTACGATTATGCATGTTGGTTGAATGAATGATTGGATTTAGAAAACACAAACAGGATTCTATACAATGCTGTACTTTTGTACTGAATATTTTTATATTTGGATTATGTGATATGTTTTTAAAAATTTGAAATATAGAAATAAAAATATGTTTTTGAATATATTTGGTCTTAATTTTGTAGAAATATTAACTATATGAAACTATGTGATATAGTATTATGTCTACTTAATTTAAATTCATAACCACAACCTTGCTTTCGTTGTTTGACAACACCTTCAGGTAGGCAATTTGTAAATATTCTATCTTTCCAAATTGCCCACATGAAGATTAAGACGGACAAAACATTAAGAAGAGGGGAAACTTAGGTCGTGGTTAAGAATTTAAATAAAATAGAAACAATACTTCATAATGTAGTTTCATTTAGTTGTGAATAAAAATGTATTATATTAAAAACCATCTTTTAACTTATTTAGGTAATAAAATAATGAAAAAAAAATTTCTGTTTGCGAAAAAAATAGGATAATTTTCCTTAAAAATAAATTTATAACTATTACATTTAAAATCAAACTAAGATACTGATATTACTTTTTTATTGTTTTCGAAGTTAAAACAAAATTAAAATTCAAAAACGTAATATTATTCTCATAGTTCAAAAGAAATAAACATTTATGACATCTGATCAGTATTATATGCTTGCTTTACACCTAGCTTCACACCTATCTGAGGAACGAAATAGTTATTTCACAAATAAATAATACTTAGTAATTCATAAATAAAAAAAAATTAAACAACTTTAAATTTCATTTCTCATGATTACATATAACAGCTCTCGTATAAAGTTTATAATCGTAATAATTTAGTAATAAAATAATTTGGCATTTAAATCGCCTCTAATAAATAACCGGTCAAGCATGAGAAGTAATCACAATATGGGGTACTCACAAATCCATATATATTTCCACAATTGTAAACATTTAAACGTACATGGTACTGCTACTAAACTACTCAATAATATTAAGTATTCACGAACTAATTATATTGAGACATATTATATTTATTTCACAGGCGTAAAAGTATTGTTCATATTTTGAAAATTGTAGGATATAGGATAATCGCTACAGGTTTCCTATAATCTTCTAATCAGATTTTTCCATTTCTGTTTTTCATGAATTTTGTCTCAGTAGTTTTGGAAATAGGAGGCGTTATGCTATATTATTGTATATTTTTTAAAACATCTTTATAAATAACTAGTTTGTGAAAAAAACATTTTTATTTTCATGTTAAGGAACCTTTTGAAACGATACTTCCCCTGATGTACAAATGGAGAAAAAAAATGTCAAGGCTTTTATTTGCCTCCTCTTTAATTCCTATATGGGTATTTTAAAAAGCTTTTGATGTAAAATATGTGGGTTAGTGAAATATATTACTATACAAGTTTCAAGATGGTCGTCGCATGGTTTCTAAGAAAATTGATTTTGAATATGGAAAAGTGGAAATGTATTGTCTGCTACAACCTTCATAGATACAAAATCATGGTGAATATTTCAAATATTAGGAAATTTAGAATCACTGTTGTAGTTTTCCTAAAATCTATGCGTGAGCTTCTAAAAACCAGTATTTTTTATAATTTTATTTTAAGTAGTTTCGAAGACACGAGTGTGGACATATTTTTGTACAATTTGCAGTATATCTCGGAACGTATAATACCTGAAAAATAGAAAACCAATATTTTTAGACCCATAAGGGTTGCACCTGCCCTATATATAGAAATAACAAATAACTAGAATAAAAATAAGGAAAAACACCTGCACTATATATAGAAATAACAAAATTGTTTTTGTGTTTTTAATTTGCCTTTAATAACATTTACAAATTATGATATTGTTATATTTTTGAGTTTTAGCTATTGTGGTATGTGAAGGTTAAAATATTTCATTACTGTGATAAATTCCAAGTTTCTAAATTAAGGGGTTTGTGAGAAAAATAGCTGTGAAAAGAGAAGTAAAAAATATAATGAGACACGTGAATGATCTTGTAAGGGTTAAGGCGAAACCCTGGAAAGGGCAAAATTAAAATATTTAAAATCTTCATAGAAATTATAATTAGAAGATAAAAAATATAACCCAAACTTATAAGCACGCATTGCACGCACTCTACCATTTTATTATTTTACGACACGGCTATAAATTTATCCTAAATAGAGTATTAATGATATATCAATTGCATTTATTTCCATTTCTTTCTGAATAGATAAGTACAAAGTTAGCAGCTTCGTATTAATTTTACCTTCACTTTTCAGCCATGTGATAAATATTGAAAAGAGTATATAAAAAAGGAGAGACGAGTTAACAATATTTTTTCAAAAATACTTCAGAAACGTTTAATTGTGACTTTGGATTTAATTTATGAAATTGTTCCTTGAAAACAGAAAATAACCGACAATAAGTTATGAAATAAATTAGTTCTATAGAAATGTAAAAAGCAAAAAAAAAGTTTGACAATATGTAATGGAGTGTATGAAGATATGTAGTGACGTATATGACAATATGTAATGGCGTGCATGACAATATATAATGGCGTGTATGGCAATATGTAATAGAATGTATAACAATATGTGTAACCCGACAATACATTTGGTTTACAAAATAATATTATGTTAAAAGTTTATTCCCAAGAAATAAAAACTTTGCCCACTCAGAATGTGTATGGAAAGAGAAAGATTGACTTTTAAAAAAACCTGATCGAAACGCACCAGAAATTTATGTAATAGAATGTATAACAATATGTGTAACCCGACATATACATTTGGTTTACAAAATAATATTATGTTAAAAGTTTATTCCCAAGAAACAGTAAAGAACTTTGCCCACTCAGAATGTCTATGGAAAGAGAAAGATTGACTTTTAAAAAAACCTGATCGAAACGCACCAGAAATTTATTAAAATAGATCAATATGTTTGAAAGTAAGTTTGCCAACGAATAAGGGAATATAATATTAGGATGGATCGCCGTATATTTGCGAAATTTTGTCTTAATGGGCCTGTGCAGAAAATATGTTCTTTCGTTTAGTAAATAAGAATTTTAAATGTTTTTAAACACTTACGATTTTTATGTTTTCAGGGCAGCTTGCATGTCGCGCTGAGTTAAAAATACTCAGATCGGACGGATCTGAGTCTTTTATTTTTAATTTTATTTCATATACAAAATTATTCCGTAAATCTAGATTGCATATATCAATTAAATAATTCGGGTAAATCTTTTGGTATTATAATTATTATAATCTTTGAAATTTAATTCAGTCCTTGAAATTTTAATAGAATATTACGAATCGGTATTCGCGAAAAGACATACAAACCCTTTACGAAAGGTTTTGATTGACTGACGATAAATGTTGTATATTGGCCAATTATTTCCGTCATATTCATTAATGAATTTTAGCCTAACGAGAAAATTCCGGGAAAATCGCCTACTTTATTATATTCTAACTTTGCTCACCCATTCAAGAGTTAAAATTTTCATATAAAAGATTTCAAGGAGTAAATTAAATTTCAAAGGAAATGAAAAGATTCCATGGTCGAAATGATTTTTAATTAGGAGCATTTTAAAGGATAATTATATTATGGTATTGGGAGTGATTGCTTATGTGGTATGGTCCATAAGTCAGATAAGTTAACACAGTTTTATCATGGAAAGCAAAATTAAAACATCCATCTATCTTTGGAAACAAGACGAGTTTCATATGTAAGAACGTATATACGTAAGCAGTTCGCTTATAAAATTGAAATTAATTTTTTTACATGCCACGTCCTTGTATATATATATATATATATATATATATATATATATATATATACACATACTTATATGTATACACACATATACATATATATATATATATATATATATATATATATATATATATATATATATATATATATATATATTGACCCAAGTTCTACCCAAAAGTTTTCAAAAAATTAAATGGGGTAAAATACATAATGTTTATATTATATTTGTATCACAGTTATATCAAACTTATTTACATCAATCTCCTTTATCGCTAACGAGACCGCCCACAGTGAATGAATCAGCAATAAGAGCGAGTTGCGTGTCGTTTCACCGAACCATTTAACTAATTATAGTTCTGTTAAAATATTAAACGTTTGTTAATAAATGTCGTTATCTTATTAAACGTTATTTGCCATTAAACTAATTATGTAATGAAAAATGTTTAATGCTTAGGAAAATATATATATTTTTTGTCATCTTATATATATGTAATTTAACAATTTTCTTTTACGATTATATACACGTACTTGAAAAATTCAGTAACTTTAAAACTAAGGTATGAAATTAACTGTTTACACGAGCGTCAATATTGCTTCACTGAAAATCGCAATGATTTAGTGTGTAGCGTTTGATCTGATCAAAGTTTTGATGTAAATATCAGCTAACTCGGAAATTTGACCTTTGAAATATAACTTAGAAACTTTATTAATCATCAATTTAATTCCATTTCTATTTTGAGCATATATGCAATACAGTGAATTATATTATAATTATGGTGAAATATTTATTAAATTAATACACATATTTGTCAAAATAATTGATATTTACTATATATAATTTAAAATGACCCAACGATTTAAAATATTATCCCTTCAAAAGTTATTAATTAAATACGTTTGCCAGCTTTATTTACGGTTTATACTTACAACTGCACTAAATTGAACTTCACCACCATCGGGGAATATCTAAAACAGAATAAAAAAGGAATTACATATTAACCTTATTATAGTAAACACTACATTGTTATTATGCTAATAAAAAATATTAAAACACAAAATATTCAGAGAAACTTACTATATACAAACGTGGTGTCTTCGTACAGTGATAGAGAACTATATGTATACATATCTATATCGGAGTAATAATAAGGCGTCTACAAACTACAACGGGAGATCACTCGACTTGAACAACTGTCATCTACACGACTCCTCAAGTTGCGCCCCAAGTGATTGGAGTCGTCGCCACTTGAAGGAATTTGCGCCTCCAAAATTATTGAGGGTCGAGAGGGTCGGGTTTTGGAATTGATGTTGTTCGACGAGTAAAATTAATGCACTTGATGGCTATATTTCAAATGTAGCTGGGTATTAAGCATATAGAGGCAATGACCATGGTCCCTGTAATCGTTACATATTTGGCGCATGGAATGAAGCAAAGTGTTTAATGTACTATTGAAGGAATGACCGTCTGTCTTGGTGAACTAAAAAGTTAGCAAATTATCATTGCTGGAATATCATTGTGGAGTTTTTTCATTACTACTTTATTGATGAGCAATGTGTTTATTGAAGTGTTCAGATAAGGATGCATAGTTTATGGGAAAGCATAAAACGACTATGTAAAATTATTAAAAATAAAAATATACTCACATTTCACGACACTGCGTACACGAGTTTGTTTCTTGATATTTCTCATCTGGCCCGTCAACGATGATTTAAAACAATTCTATTACTTATTCTTGGTGCGCTGAATAGGTAACAGATATTCTACATACAAAAGGCAAAATTCTGTGATTATTATGTTTTCCACGTTCTTTAAATATACAAACATCGCCTGAGTAAAATGAAAAGATTCATGATATGACTTACATGTAGACCTTGACTTTATTTCAATGGTTGTTGATGATGTTGATATAGATCCTTGTCTTATATGCCAACAAGGAAAAATAAGACTGTTGATTGCTTCCAACTTCCGAAGTTTTAGTTCGTCGATCTTGACAGTCGGTTATATTTTTCTAAGTTTTTTTTTGTTTGAAGATAGGAATTACTGAATTGCATTATTTACTTAAAATTGTTAAATAACTCTATGATAAAATTATTTGAGTAGATCAAGCCAATCAGTAATTTTACCATTTTTCTTAAATAAAAAGACGAGATTTTAGTTCTTTGCTAATGAATTATTTTGTATTTAAACTTAAAAGTAGTAATTTTTAGAGTTCCGTCCATGAAAGTAAAATATTAATCCATATAGGACTTTGCTTTCCATCTGTCCATCTTTCCATTTGTCTATCAAAGCTCCTTTTCTCAGAAACTAAATCAAAAACTAAGTGGACATTGTTGTAAAAATTCAAGTTTTTTAGTTTACGTAATAAAAAGATGTGGCCCTTTAAGAACCTGTTAAAATTTTTCACATATGATATTATTTTGCGGAGTTTACTTTAAACTCTGGGATTATGCATTATAATGATTTTAATATGCCAAAATAGGTCAAACCTTTTTCTATAATCATTGCACTTTACTTTTTATAGATTTCATGTATTAATTTAATGAAAATCGGATTTTTGCAACTTATTTCTCATTTCTCGGCAAAATCCCTAAAAAATGGTAAATTTATGGAATCCGTCCCAAATGTTTATACTCTAATGGGAGATGTTAAAAAAAACATTGAATTCTTCTTCCTTAATTTATATATCAAACAATATAAATTGACGCAACAGGAAAATAGAAACAGAAAAAAATTCGTTCACAAAAATTCTCCCACTCATTTTTCTTATCGGCTTGTCATTCTTCGCTGAGATACGCAACAAACAGATTGCATAGCGGTCGCTCTGAATAAAAATATTCGCCATGTTATTTACACTGTTGTTGTAATATATTTCGATTCACCATCCCTAGCGATGGTAAATAATTTTATTTAACTTAAATATTAACATAATTATTTTATAGTGTGTTTTACTTTAAGGTTTATATTTAAGACTTGGATGATGTTTATGTTATAAACTATAAAAATAGACACCCACAAACACACACACACGTACACACACACACACACACACACATATATATCTATATATATATATATATATATATATATATATATATATATATGTATATATATGTATGTATATATATATATATATACACATATATATATTTATATATACATACATATATATATATATATATATATATATAGGTATTCCTAGTATTTTTAAATAGGTCAGACCTAATAAAAAATTCTAGGAAAGGAAAAACGGAAACCTACTTGTATGTCCGTTTGTTTGTTACAGTCGTTTTTTCCCATAAATCGATTGACGTAAAATTTTGATAATTGGCTCGATAGTAAAATATATAAACCTACACACACACTACGATAGATTAAATTTAAAAATATTTTTATCAATATTTTCGGGTGGGGGGGGAATAGGAATTCTTTTTTTTTAAATTAAAGTTTGTACAGTTTGAAAGGACTAATAGTTATAAGGGCAATTTTTTAAATAATTTTAGGTACCAAATCATCAGAAATGTTCTGAACAAAATGTACGGAAAATATCGCATACAAATTTTGTGACTTCTGAATTCGAAACTAGGAATATATATGGATTTTTAAGCAAAGGCTATGGGAAAACTATGGCAAAGTTTCTGGACGTCAAATTTTTTTTTAAATATACACCACTATATTGTTTTTCTGCCAATGACCGGATAGTAGGCATTATATTTACGTTTTTCTATGTACGCAACCGATTTTCTCAGAAACCATGTAACGTAGAAACTTAGTAATGCATCTTATTGACCAGTATATTTTTTAAATAAGTTTTATAATTTTTAAATATAAAATTTGAAAACGGGTTAAATATAGGCTTTGATTTTGTTTACTGGTAAATATCTTATGAGTATCATTCGCTTGTTAGACGTACACATATAATGTAGATCATATTTCGAAGATATTGTTCGAAAAATATGCTGAAATTTAGCATTCCCCTTATTTCCAAAATAACTGAATATATTTACGTTATATAAAATAATATTAGCAAAGACTTTAATGGAAACACTATGTACCCTTAAATATTTATAACTGATTAAATATGTGCGAAACCACCACATGGTGAGGGTTCTATTTGTACTATTTGTACTTGACAGGTTTTTACATATTTTTTGTAAATGGGTGTACATATTATAATTTTAAAATCACAAAACCAAGTTAATAATCTCACAGTATCGTTACTTTATTTTCAACTTCTTTCTATATATTCGTCTGTTTAATGCATTTCGCTTATTAGTTCTAGTATATTATTTCAGTAAGTATTTGAATTGTAAGAAGTATTTGAATTGTTTCGTCTATTTGTTTGCTAATTTTTAAATCTCAAATATATACATACAATACATACAAGAGTGAAACATGGATTGGTATAATTTTTTATAAACTTTTCATAAAAGTGAAACATAAATTTTTATGCTTTTTCATAAAAATTTCAAACTAACAATCCGGAATAACACAAAATTTATTGAAAATTTATTGTTTGTATACAAAACGTTTAAAAGACGAACCTTTTTTATGTATAAATACTAATTTTTATACGCGGCTTCACTCACGTGAGTTAAATATTTATAGACTGAAATAATAACATGCAGCACCATTTAGTGTGATTAAAGGAAATTAAATGCTAAACTTTTGTTTTCGTAACTTCATAATGCAAATGATAAAGAAAATAAAAATATTTCCTTTTAAAGTATGAATTCAACGAGTTATTCCGTTGCTGCCTTATGTTGCGTATAAAAAAATCACGTTTGTCCATGACTCCGTTGTGACGTCGCTTCGTAATTCGCATTGTGTATTATTGATTCAATGAATAATGTCCCCGAAAGAAATATATTTTTCGAAATAAAAGGTGCCATTTTCGGCCCGCCAACCACCTGAATGAAAAAAATCACGTCGACTCGTCATTCCGTTGTGACCTGAAAGAAAAAGAAAAACAAATGTATTTTCCAATTTATAATATTGAATGGGATTGTGTCATTTAGTTAGAATGTGAGTTACCGGGTGGGAAGTTCACATATATCTTTTCCCGGTTTGCCATTCATCTCTGTTCAAAAAAACACTCCGATCCGGTACTCCGCTTTGATGTGAAAGAAAAACAAAGAAACACATTTTTGAATTTTTAATATTAGTTGGGATTGTGACATTAGTTACGAAGAAATTTCCCGGGTATGAAAGTAGCCTATATCATTTCCCGCCAACTATATCTCTGCATAAATTCACTTCCATCCATAGTTCCGCTGCGACGTGAAAAAAGGACAAATAAAGACACTTTTGAAATTATACTAGTAGTTACGAATCTAATTTTATTGGAAACAAGTTTTGCGACTTAAAAATTGTCTATATAATTTCCTCGTAAGCCGACTAAATCTGGGTAAAAAATCGCATCGATAAATTGTTCAGCTATAACGTGAAAATGTACAAACAAACACACTTTAATATTTATTATTTCACAGGTAAGACTCTAAATGATAGATTATACTGCGTGATTCTCTTGCTCCATATATTGCTTATGTAACGATTCAAAAAAATTGTGTCGACCCGCTGCTCCGTTACGATGCTGCATCCTTATTTATTTGTGTAATTTTTCAGTTTTAAAAAAGAATAATTTCTCGATCACCCAGATATCCTTCTGCAAGAAATTACGTCAATTTCTTGTTTCTTTCCCGACTTGAAAGAAGCACAAACATGCGAGTACCTCAGCATTGCATTAGGATAAAAAAACATAGAATTGTCTCATCTGCGAATCGAACATATTTACGAAAATAAATATGAGAGAAGAACCTTTTTCGTAATGAAGTTTTTTATACACATAATAATGTGACATTTTATTGTTATAAATATATTTTAAAGCCGTATTTTTAATTTACAGGCAAACATGAATTAGACCAGCCAAAGCGCATGTCAAAAGGAAAAAAATTAGTAGGCACTGATTAGTGATCACGAGTTACTGTTACCTCGATAAAGTTGCATATGAAAAATGAAATCATTTAACACAGCCATTCTAGTTAGCTGGCCTATTTAGTGGATTAAATCTTAAGTAATACAAAATAAATTGAACTATTTAGCAAACAAATATTTATCACATACATATATGTATCATAATATAGGTGATTAAGTAATGTGAAAAGATTATAAATTAATTGCACAACACAAGTGCTGTCCCTATGCGTGTAGAAGTGATTATACGACTAGTAAATATCCGTTCTCAAACGGCGGGCTTTTTTTTCATGCCAGAGTCTTGCTAAGTGATCATCAAAACCTATTGGGTTCTTTTGTTCGTCCTGCAGTCTGGAAATTCGACGTAAGGAGATGTCTTATAGCAAACATCAAGAAGAAAGATCTAAAAATAAATGATTAGTTAGAGTAAGTAATTTAATTATAAATACTATACGTTCTTAAATGTTCATGAGTGCACAGAATCATGGCAGTACAGTTGTACTCGTACTTGACAATTTTTTCCTTACAGTTATATGTCACCACTTTACCAGTTAAACCGCTGTTTTGAATGTTTAGAAAGTACTCGCAATAGTAGGACATGAAACGAAATTTAAAAGAATAGTATCTCATCTGAATAGGCTCTACCAATTAACTACTGATGGTTCATAGAAACTGTTGGAAATAATTCAGACCAACTAAAAAAAATATTTTGTATTTATAAATATATATGTATTATATCCATGAAAGTCATTCTGGGCAATATATTTGTATATTTACATAGTGAGAAATAATATAAACATTTTGAATAGTTAAATGTAAATAATGTGTTAGCTTGAATGTTTATGTACGCCGAAGTGTGTATGGAACCCTCGTTGTGCGAGTTATACTCGTACTTAACAAGTTTTTTTCTCGTATTATATATGTGTGTGTATATACACACACACACACACACATATATATATATATATATATATATATATTTATATAAATACAACTGAACACATGCATATGAGAATATGAATATGTATGTATTTTATTAAATAAATATATTTTCAAAAATTTGGAATGAAGTATAATTTTTATTTTTTAGTAATACATTAATAGCAATTGTATAAATTCATGAAGCACTCCAAAGTAACTGTATCCCCACATATAATAAAAATTTAATAACAAAAAATAATTAATTTGCGTAGCGATTATTGCGATATTGTTTTATTTTTCCGATTCTGTTATTGATCTCGGTTTACACCAAGGAAGGTTCAATACAATTTTTCAGCCCATTGAAATGTCAAATAAGTCTATAAAACGTTGAATTAAAAGAAATGGAAACGATTTCGATAATTTAACGTAACTTGAAACATACATTTATCCATCTTTATAAAAAACTATACATATATCCATAACACTAAAAAAAAATTAATATTACGCTAACATGTCCCTGGAAATTCATTTTTGTAGTAGCTTGAATCTTACTTATAGACAAATGATTCAGTACATATTTATAAGATTAAGTAAATAATATGCATGAATAAATATCATGACAAAATCGTATTTTAAGAACATTCTAATTCAAATTATTAAGACTTAGAGTTGAAAACAAAGGCAACTATCACACTGTGTTAAAAGAAAATATATAGCAGGGTTATGACATTAAATAGTTTAATCTTGAACGTCTAATAACATCTACAAGAGCGGAAGATCCTTAACAAAAATTAGAGTCAAAAAAGAAGCATCCCTTTGGATATGGTACTAAAATTACGTGTAGATATTATCGATTAGTAATTTTATCGCTCTATTTGATATTTTATTTTTCATATAACTGAATTTTTTCTATACTGAATTGAAAATTGAATTAAAGTTGCTTTAGCGAGGAATTGAAAAAGGACCGTTAAGAAAAATACATGAAAAAAATTTCGCAGTTTGATTATAAAATTTAGAGCGAAAACGTGGATAGACCTGGGCGTAATTCTAAAGTTTCAAATGGTTTAAGTGTTGAAAAACTTGAAAATATTTAACAAGAATTGCGAATTATAAAAATGATTTATGAAATAAACGCGATTAAGAAAGGAATACGTGATATCTTACGCAGTGTATGGCTGAAATTGCAAAAATCGCGTCTGTCGATAAATTTTTTTTTTGTTTTTCATGATTTTCTAAAGAATTACCAACTTTTAGGTGATTATATTTTGAAGCTAAGAACATTTATTTCCTGAATGAAAAAATAACATTCAGTTTTAAGTAAGAATATTTTTAGACAGCAAGTAAAAACAAATTAAATTGTTTGTAGTTTATGTTTATAAAACTATATTCTTAATCGTCTACGCGAGCGAAGTCGCGGGCGAAAAGCCAATTAAGTATATAGAGTTTCAGTCGTTTCAAATATTACAACGTCTTATCATGAAGTGAAAGTATAAATGGTTACAATATTTATAAAAAGCCGATTAATTTGTCTGGAAAATAACTTATTACAAAACTATGATTTCATCTTCCTATATATATTAAGCCTAAAAGTCTGCGTAGGGAAGAAATATAAAGTTTAATTTCAGAGGCATTGCTATGCACTTATATTGTCATCGATTTTCACAGAATCTTATAACTGTATAAAGGAAGGTAGGACCTTAATATTAAATATATTATTTTACGAACGACCATTTTAAAGAAAAAATTATAGTTCTTTTAAATGACTACAAAGAAATATTCTCACCACGGCTGCTTTCATAATGCTTTCATAATGACATTTTGTTTTGACATTCAAATACTATCAGTACTAATATATACTTGAAACTGCTGGGTTATATTCACAAAAGTATTCATAAATTTTATTTGATTTTTGGATATTGTTTTTAGGGTATCATAGTTTAACAGGAAATAAAAGAACCTTTGTAAAATCACTCACTCGTCATTCTGTCCTTTATTCACAGTCATTTTTCCCGATTCTCGATACTTGAAATTTTGTCTAAAAATTATAAAATTATTTCCATTTATAACGGAACTTCAATGAACAAAGAGTTGTTTATTTCCTTGATATTCTATGGATCATTAAGTAGCAGGTTTATATTAATTGTAAAATAATAATACTTTCAGAATTTACTTAGAACAGAGCTATGACTGCACATAGCGACAGATATAATAAATAGCTAAACAAAAAGTCTAAGCAAACGTACTTAGTGTGGCGATATTCTGCCAACATTCAGACGGAACGCTATAACGCTATCGTAAGACTACGTAATTTATGTTCCATTTTTTTGTTATTTTAATAAAGCAAAAATAATCTTATTTCTCGTTGAGAATGCAGACAATGAGAGCGAACATATATAATAATATACTATGAAACACAAAATGAATTTGTCTTCGAAATATTGTAATGGAGACGCGAATACTTGTGGAGAATATTGCAGCAATGCTCGAGGTTTTACGTCTGCTAGTTACTGGGGACCGCCACGCTCGGGTTATATAGAGCGCTAAATTTAATTTTAATTTAATAGTTTTATGTTGAATAAATCAATTATTAATAATTTTGGTCTAAATTGTAAACAATTCTTAAATAAAGTGAACTTTTAAAAAACTTTAATTTTTGGTGTTTTAAATTGGTTTTAGACCATGAAGAATTGTAATGAAAAGAGGACAGCCAAATCTCTCTTCTATTATAAATTGTATTAGCCAATGGAGTGTGATTTTTTCCGAAGTCTAATAAGTCATTAATTTATAAAAAATTTAAATAGTATCATATATTATTAGTTAATAGTTGTGCTTATCATGAAGCCAGTATGAAAAAATACGTTTTTTTTAGTGAAACTCAGTTTACGTGTTGCATATTCATTGTAAATGCAATCAGCATTTGATATATTTGGGCTCTTAAAATTTTCAACCGATTTTCCTAAAATTTTCCACATTTTCTGTAGTGGATCATTGGAGTTTAATGGAGGATTAAATCGTTACTTCTGGAATTTAAATAAATATTATATTTTAATTCAAGAAATGTGTGAGAATGAGAGTACCGAAAATCATTAATCTGGGCAACCTGTATAGAAAAAAACATTAAAATGAACAAAATAAAATTATTGCAGCCATGCATTATGAAATATAACAGAAAACATACAAACAGAGTGCATTTAAAGTAATAGTAGATGTAATCATTCCTGTCCAAATCGTATAAATGTTACGTCTTTTCGAGGTTACGGAGAGAGGGAGGAAATATTAATAAAACGTGTCAAATTTTGTTGAAAACGAAATGCACTTCAATCAGGCGAATAATAATACAATCGAGATTATATTATCAATATAAATATAACAAGCAATCTTGTCCGCCGATCGTGCCAAAAATTTATGCTGCATCTCAATATTCTAGATTTTCAAACATTTCTCCCTGGAATGGTAAAAGAAGAGCACCTAAGATTCAAAAGATAGTGCAGATAGTAAATTTACTAATCCATAACATTTAATTCTGTTAAATGAATACCGCCATCTAGTGGAAAATCACTCTATTACTTTTTAAAATGTCTTGTGAAAGAAACAGATGATATTATTTTAATATAAAAGTTTCATTTCAATTGTTACTATATCTATTTGCTTACTTGAGAAACAGTGTAAAACGATTATTAATTATAGAATGCCGAATAGGATAATAAGAATGCAAGACTTCCATAACATTTCTCTTCACATAAATTACGTAAAATTTACTAAAGCAAGAACATAAAATTCTAGACCAGAAGTATAGAGTATATTTCGAAACGCAATTCTTATCGAATAGAAATAAAATCACATTTCTCGGATATTCGAGAAATCTACGCCGGTAGATAGAATCGATGTTTCCATACTAAAATGTAAATGTTAATGAGTTACAAATTAAAATAATATACTCACCGCCATCTAGTGAGGAGTTATAAAACTACTTGTCGAGATGGTTAATTTGTTGAAAACCCCACCCGGGTTATTTTGCAGTCTGCACAAGTCTTATGAGGATTAGCTTGACAATTGCTACTGGCATTGTTGATTAAGCACAGAAATATAAAACTGAAAGATAGAATTAAAAACAGTTTCGTTGAAATATTAACGAAAATTTTACGTGTAATTTGAAATGACATTAGAATTCCCCTTTTTTATTTGTATGTTTTTATATACATATCATAACTTCTCACTCGGTGAATGTTGTGTCGACAGTTTTCTTTGATATGTTGCTACACTATCAAATATGTTTATTTTATTAAAGTCGGTGAAATAAATAATAAATTTGTAAAAAAATTACTGTTCATGAATAAAATATAATCCGCATTTTTCATTCCTAATTCATTCACTTAATTCACAATTCCAATGATTTTTCAGATACGATATGTACTTTTACAATTCAAGAACTAATCCATTTAAGAAGACTTTTGGGAACCCTTTACATACTTTTAAAGTTACAATTATATTTTAGTTGTGATTTATGGAACATGCAAATTAATCTCCGATATTCCCCGCTTTCCATTGAAGTCATAGTAATCAAAAATATAATATCTGTCCTACAGGTCCAGTTACCACGGGGATATACAGAAATGAAGCTAAAACAAAAATATTAAGTACCGGATTAAAACTGAAAGCAGCAGATTGTGCACTGTCTCTCGTTTTTGTTATATTCATTGTAAAAATTTGTTGTATATCAAACTAAAATTATTCCTGCTTTATAATGTTGATTATATCGGTAATAACCGTTACTTTAAATGAGTATTTTTTCTAATAAATTTGAAATTATTTTACGAGCAATACTCGAAGTATTCTCGATGGTTTTTTTTTTTAATTAAATAACTTATTTAAGTAAGAAATACTAATTAATTTTCAATAGTAAATATGCATAGTATAAAATATTATTCCTCAAATTAAAATTTTTTCAATTTAAAACTGATTAATATTAACAATACGTATTTAATTTTGTAATTTAACTGTCCGCATTTCCCCACTATCTACTATATAACGTAAATAAGGTTTAAAATTTAAAGGCGTATGATATCGGGTTATATCTTTTTCGTGTAGATACCAAAATATTTTGGGAAGGTTTTGAGATCAATTTTAATTACAGAATCTACTTTGTTGATGAAAATACTTTCAGAAGAAAATTAAAAAATATTTCTAATTGCATGCTCAATATACTGGCACACTTTTCACAACTTACTTTTAATATTAAGACTAAATAAAAGAGATAGGTATTTTTTTCTATTAAAATGCAAAAATAATATACTCATATTATTTTATCGCAGCACGAAGGCGCCCAAAAATTTGAGAGCGTATTTACATTTTTGAGGAAAACTTCTATTTTTTCTAAATGTATTCTAAATTCTGGGAATATGTAGTAAAACGATTTTGATACAAAAAAATAGATAAAATCTTCATCTGCAATAACGTCATTAAGCAGATAACGTCTTATTCGCTGCGTATATTTATTTCTTGAAAATTTTCTTTCTACGACTCGTAAAAATTGCTAAAAAGGGGCAAGTTTGAAGGATTATTTTGAAACAAATCTACTATAATTTAAAATGCGAAAAAAACGAGGAAAATACTCATTTCATCTTCTTTAACTTAATAAAAAATAATTTTGAATGACGCAATAGCATAAGAGGCAAAAACATTTACTCCAAAAAATGTGATTAAATTTTTCATAAATTTTAACACAGGCTAATCATTCTGCTTTCAGATGCGCCCTGAGTCGATCATATCGCAGCTGCTCCGAATAAATATATGCATATATATATATATATATATATATATATATACATATATATATATATATATTTATTTATATATATGGGCTTTTCTTGAACGTTATAGAAGTTTCAGCCACTAGAAAATTTCTTGTAGGGAATATGAATGTATTAGTATACTGAATACAGTTGAGTTATTCATTGGTAACTCCATCCAGCTAACAGTAAAATTGCAGCCAACAAGATTTATTGTGAACCATTGAGCAAAGTCACCGCTAACCTTCCTTCGAATAAAAAAAAAGTTTATTTTTTATATGACAATGTTCGATCCCATGTAGCAAAATAATACGTGAAAAAACTATTTCCATTTGGATTTGGATCTGTCTAATAATTTACACAATAAGAAGTTTAAAAACGACATTCATATCAAAATTGAACTTCATCGGTTTTTTAGTCAAATGCCCAAAGGATTCTGCTAAGAAGAAATATTAGGTAACGACGGTGCTTAAAATAACTAACGATTGATTTTAATGACTGCATATAATAAGCTGAAGATTTTTTGTACGGCGGTTTATAAGTTGCCAACCCAATATATATATATATATATATATATATATATATATATATATATATATATATATATATATATATATATATATATATCTATATATATATGTTTGTGTGTGTGTGCGTGCGTGTGTGTGTTTCAGTATACTAATACTTTCAAAGACAAATTAGATTGCAGTCTGAGTGCTGTGATTGAAGAAAATATTGAGAAATTACTTCGAAACGCGACAGTCGGGATCTCCACAATTAGGTTCTTCTGGCAATAGGAATAAATGTTTTCTATCAAAATAATGGTTTGTGCGCAATACATATTCAAACTTTAAAATTAAATAGAATAACAAAATAATAATTTTGATAGAAATGTACCAACAAAACGGAAAGCGCGTAATATTTTCACCTTCAATAAAAATGGTTTGTGAATGGTTGTGGGAAAAATCTTTCTAAAAATAGAAACTATTTTTTTCTGTACGTATATTTTTCCTAGTACATCTTTTACACGTGTATCATAAGATGAATATCTTAAAAAATATGAAATTTTTGATCATGGCCCAAATGTTTCAATAATAGTAAATAAAGTTTTTCTAAAGTTATTTTTGCTTAATTTTAACGTTGGTACTTTCAGAGATGAGGGCGGGAGGAGGCATATTTTTGGGCTAATTTCTGACAAAATCTCTGAAATATCTTATTTTACATCTTAAAAATATAATTTAGGAATCCTTATAAATATCTTTTTTAAGTATTGTGCGATATAGAAACTGGAAAAAGTTTTTCCTTAATAGGACGGCTTGAATTTTCTCTACGAATATTTTTGAATGTTTGCTATTGAAACGTAACTGGGACAACATTCTTTAATATTGTGTTTATTTCTAAGTTTCTATATGAAATACTTTACAGAAAATTGTTCATATTATTTTGCCATATATCTAGACATATCTTACCTGGAATTCTAAAATAAAAAGTTTAGTAATCCACATATATCACTATGAAACTTGATATACGGAATATACGAAAAAAACAATTTAACAAATTAGAGTAATTTATTTATTCCTCTAAATTTATTATTTTCATATTTTTATATACTAACTTTTAAAATATGTGAGGATTAATACTATTCATAAATATTTCAAATTTCAACTCAAATGTATCGTATCGAAATTTCACAGGAAGCAAAAAATTCTTGGACCTTTCTATTGATGTCTTGTTTCAGTCTAAAGGCTGACTGGCTAGAATTCCAAATCTATTTATTTTAGACAGTTTTTGTTTATCTTTATATAGATTTATATTCTCTTTAAAGTTTTTGGAGATTTTACCAAAAATGTCAATGGAAATTCTTTGAGAAACCGTTTGACGCGTAAAAGTTAACAACGGTTAATTTTCAAAAATAATTAAGTGTACATTTTTGATAGGGTAAATAAATGGCTCATGATTTTTATTCATTTAGTGTACAATCACGAATGAAAAATTAAAATGAAAGAATACCAAAGCTATTTTTTTAATTTTATATAAAATACTTTTTATAATATCGTTGAAAATAACCACATAAATTATGTCCCCTACCTCTATCTCCGAAATTGTGAAATGAAAATGATGGGGAAATGGTGTTACTAAAATTCTTTATAATGTGTTTTGGAAAATGAAAATTATGATTCTTAATTTTATATTTTTTAAAATCATATATTAGCTGGTTCCCAGACGTTGTTCTACCCTTTAAATAAAGCGCGACCTATCGGATATGAATTTTATGATTTTTTTTGGGTATAAACCAACGATATATTGTGGACATGAATCAATTTGCTCCACAAATAAATAATTTGTTAATAACTTGATTACAGCGCCCCCTATTGAAACTTGATACATTTATTAATCATCGTCTTGACAAAGCATATATGTTGTGTGAATTTGAGATTGAAGTCATAACTCAATCCGTCAAGACGTTCAGAAATTACGAGATCATTAGCAAAGCACCTACGATTTTATATACGTTTTTCACGTATGTGAAATTTGTGCTATGCAATTGGAACACTTAATGAAAAAGTATGTTAATGTTTGGAAATATTTTAATGGAAATACTGTATAAAACGATGTATTTCCAGGGCTGATTTTATAAATATATGTAACTTTTCTTAAATGTAACTTTAATATGTAACTTTTCTTAAATAAAAGTATCGATTACGAATAGAACTCGCACAACTAGGGTACACACTTAGGCAACATACGCTTAAATGTTTATATATATTTAAGTTGGCAGGGAACGATCCTACATTATTTCAATTATTAGCAAATTAACCCTTCGTTATGTAACAAAGTGTGAAATACAGCTCTTATATATTAATAAAATATTCTTCTAGTTATATAAACATGCGTCCCCGAGAGGTCAGGGAATTATATTTTCATACTTAATATACAAAACTATAACGACGACTTCAATTGTAATTGATACCGTAGTAAATATATACGTATAGAAGTAAAGGCTTATGAGATATCCGATATTTCTTTTGTTTCATTTCATCCGCTTTCTCTATTTTTTTCCTGTTATTCACGCAAATTTTTCGTTTCAAATTTGTTAGCAATTATAGCTGAGTAAGTAAGTTTTATGCTATTTATCATAAAATAAAATTTTGATGGTTGGTTACATAGACATTTAATTGCTTCAATATTTGTGATATCTTACTCAGTTTTGATTTCATTTTGTGACACTATTTTTCTTAAATTCTATGATAATTTTTGAACTTTATCGTCAATATATTTATGAAAATTTCGTTTACCCTATTATTTCGTAGAAGATAATTAAAACAAATTTTGTCGTATTGAATATATTTGGCGTTAATTTTGTAGAAATTCATTATTTACAATTAAATGAAAGTAACGTAGTATTATTTCTACTTTCTTTAAGTTCTTTACCACGATCTTGGTTTCATTGTATTACATCTTCAGGTGGGCTATTAGCAAAGATAGTATCTATGCTAATAGCCCACCTGAAGATGTTGTAATACAACGAAACCTATCATTATATTTCATTTAATTGTTAATAATGAATTTCTACAAAATTAACGCCAAATATATTCAATATTCAAGATATACTTATCTTTTGGTGTCACTGATAAATTAAGTTATTTTTCGGAGTTAGTTTTTATTATATTTTAAATAAATATATTGACATCGAATACGTAGGTAGATTATATATATATATATATATATATACATATATATACATATATATATATATGTATATATATATACACAAATATATATATTTATATATATATATATATATATATATATATATATATATATATATATATATATATATATAATATATATATATTTATACTGTAAATTGTAAACATTTCACATTTACGAAAATATGTCAAGATATATACAAAAGCAACCATTCAGTTGCCTATATGGGGTATTGTAAAAAGCGATTATAAATTTAACTTTGTTTTCTCAGGACGCGTCAAAAATAATGATAAATTTTTGCCTTATAAAACCTAATAATTAATATCAAAATACATCTTCTTACATATTTTCTTAATTTAAACTTATATAGCAAAGTAAATAGTATTTACCAAAATGAAAAGCGACATTTTATATTTTCATGAAGGTATCTCGATATAATTCAAGTTACAATACGGTGCAATTTGTAATAACAACTAATTACAACCCACTAACATTTTTACTCTCATGTTAATTCTACGGCTAAATACAGGACGCTATGTAAAATATTCATTACTTTTGTATAGTCTATATAGTATACATATAGTATATAAATGAAAGTCAATAAAGTATATATTTATATTTGAATATTTCATAATAAATGGTATAATATATAACATTATTTATATGATTATCTTTATATTCTTAACTTGTTACGTTTTGTTTAAGAAGTAATTAAGACGTAATTTTACGTTTCCGTAGCCAAATAGCAAAAGCGGAACGCTTATAAAATTGTTCTGTCCGTCTGTCTATCCGTTTGGAGACTGTCGGCACTATATAGGAGAAATTTCGATGGCAAGTGTCTTCTATGAACCGTTAAACAATAAAATAACCGAATTATGAAATCTACAACATTAGAAGTGGCACTACACCTATATCATTGAGGGATAAAAAAATCGGAGTATATAGCCGTGTGGGGTAAAGTTAGATAGGTCTTAAAATTTACCCAAAATAATTTTTTGATTTAATTCCTTAGTTGGTATATATTCTAAAACTCTAAAAAGTGTGAAACCGCTTACTTTTCAATAAACGCGCATAAAATTTTGAAGAAGAATTAAGATAGTAGAAATTAAAATAAATTTTCAACAAAAATTGGTTTGTAGAAGATATGTTGTGTATTTTTATGTACATATTTGCATCGCATACATCGCATTCAGAATAACAGACACAATTTTTTTATGAAATCTTGTGTAACCATGCGAGAAGGAACCTTGATAACTTTTTTGGAAATTTTGCTTGAAAACCGGGAATATATTCAGCTATCACAAGCCTATATTGGCACGCGTGTATTTATATAGCACGATGGTATGTATTAATATAATCATTGGTTTAAAAAAGGCTTATTTCATGTATCATTTATTTGGAAAATTATGTTCAAGTTAAAATAAAAGACTACAAATTATTATTAAATTTACTAGGAAATTTAAGTATTATTATATTTATTTAAAACGAAAAGTGATGATAACATATGATATTTATGTCTCTTCCGCTCTAACTATCAAAATTAAAGCTACCAGTTAAAATATGCTTTATTTCATACGAAATAAGTTTAATAAAATTGTGTACTACGAACGCTTTGTGCGCATGTTGTGTATATATTGGCACGACTATAGGTAGATTTTTGCTAACTACTGAAAGCTGGTATTCGTTTTATACGCTATTGTTATCGTGAAAATTTCTAATATTAGTCGATCTTTTGGTTGCGACGACTATAAATTAAGTCTTATTGTTAATTATTTTATCGATAACCAATGCGGTCGTCTCAAAAATTAATTGAAATATGTCATTTTCAGGATTTTAAAGAAATAGACCCAAATTTGACGATTCGCAATGAACAAAATTTTCTGCTCAGAACTTACAAGTTATTTAGAAGTTTGACTTACGTAATTTAAAAATTTAACTGATAAAAATCAAAATACCTTTAAATATATAAAAAATATTTAAATTTAATTACAAAAAGTACTTGTTATACAAGGTCTTCATTTCAATTATAAATTTCCCAGTAAATGTATTTATCTCTAAATTTTTATATAATTTCTTGAAATATATTAAATATTCTTAAAAAGAATAAAACTAATTTAAAATTCAAGAAACTTTAAGAATTTACTAAAAAAGTAAAATTTTCATTTTTCGTAATAAGAAATGTTCAAACTTCTCACAATTGACTTTAATGCTAGTGCGACATCCGAGTAATAAAAATTATTTAATTTTAGACAATTTTAGTTATGGTTAAATATATTACAAAATTTACCAAATACATACATACATATAAATATTTATATATATATATATATATATATATATATACATATATATATATATATATATATATATATATGTGTATATATATATATATATATATATGTATCTATATATCTTAAGTGGTGCTAGAACTATTTATCGAGGGCACGGCTTTCCAGGTAATTAAACAGTAAATGTAAAATGTAAAAAAGACATTTCGTCTAATTGAGCTATCGTTAATGATTGTGTCTGCCCCAGAAACACAAGTCATTTGTGTAGTCACTTCATGTGGTCATGTTTTAAGCTACTATAACATTTTTAAACTAGGCTACTATAACTGTCAATTTAAATGCCAATTCCGTCAAATTCGTAAAATACATCCGGTGACCTTAAAAACTCTAACTGTCAAGTTGGCCATTAACATGATTACCAAAATCCGTTCTAAGTAAGCGTTGTTATAGTTGAAACGTGAGTCCCAGCAGTAGAAACGTATTATATAGATCGTATCGCGTAATATTAAGTAAACATTTGTAATATTACCGTATTTGCTGTCACCGCTCACTACTACAATTCCATATCATGTGCATCAAACTCTTCTTTGCGGAGCTACCTCCTTCGCTTATCGCTTTTATATATATATATATATATATATATATATATATATATATATATATATATATACTGATAAGAGAAGACGAGTGCTTATTAAGCATTAATGGCAATAAGCGAATGAGGTAGCTCCGCAAAGAAGAGTTTGATGCACATGATATGGATATATATATATATATATATATATATATATATATGAGGTAGGCAAAAACATAGCAACGAAGGAATAAATGTATTTGTTTTTATTAAACACTTCTGCGTTTAAGGAATTATGACATTACATTTTTTTCTAAGGGCGGTTGCGCCAAATCTTGAGAAATAAATTGGAACGTGTTTAGTAAACATGCTATTATATTGTTATTTTTTTCAAGAGAGTATGGTCTAAAAACGTGAAAACGTGTTTTAAAAAATGATAAAAATCAAAATAACAGCATTTAGCAAGCTTTTCAACGTCGAAATTTTTCCATAAATTGCATTTTGAACTAAAGACAAATAAGCGACTTCCTTAGAAATCAGTGGAATGTATACTAGGCAATATATTTAAACAGTAGTGTAGGATTTGAACAATACATTTAAAAGGTAATATCGATATTTCAAATGGTTTAATATAAACACAATATATTGATAAGTGTTGACAATTTCATATCCAAGTCTGTATGAAGGTACGTAGTATTATATTACATTTTATATTCAGCAAATTTTTATTCGCTATACATTCACTGCTTTTAATGATTTGATAATTTTGCATTTCGTTTCATATAATTTTTATCTTAACAGTTAACCTATCAATTTCATCTTTTTAATTTCTACTAACTATCTCCATACGTAATTATATTTATCCATTATTAACATATTACATGGGATATATAGTCAACATTTCACATATGGGATATAAATAAATGCAAATGCATTGCAGCATAAAGGAGACACAAGATCTAAACCTTTCCAATTTGTTAATTACATCCCGTATTGAAAGTTTTTTATGAAACTTTTGATAAACCGACATAGAGATTGGTAAGCACACTTAATATTCCCGTAGGATGCTAATCAATGATGTGCTAAGGTAACTCACAATTTTATCTCCTTGAAAAATATACATTCAGTTTATATACCGGTAATATTTTCCTCAATTTTTCTCGCCAAAACTTTTTACAAATATTTTGGGAGTTCTATAAAGAAATAATAAATAATTCTGTACTTATTCTGAGGTTTAATTATGAAAGAAATGTGTGAATAAAGATTTGATCCGTGAATTTTCTTTTTTGTTATTTGCCCATCTAGTAGAGCACCATAATTATTTTTATTCACTCCTGTACATAAAATTCTTCCGCATATTAACCTCTACGCTCTGCAGGTTTGCTGTACTTTTTGGCCAAAGATTTTTTTATAAGGGTACTTATTATCCGAATCTAATTAATTGAGCGAATCATGGCATGTTGTAAAAACAGCCCAACCTTGTTTATCATTTTATCAGTCATATGAAATATTCCAGCAGCTTTCTATTATTTAATTATCTTGTTGTCCAAACTTTTCCTGTTTTTGCTGTTTTGCCTATCGAGGTTGCACCTTCACTCACCTCAAAATTATCATTCTTCTCTGATTAAATTTTTTTCTTAAATTAGAAATCATTATTCGCCTTCCAAATGTTTTACATTTCCTTTTAAAAGAATCATATAGTCATTAGCCCCAGTTTTTTTTCACTCTCCATACTTTGTCCGTTCGATACTATCTGCTCTCGTTTTCGTTTTTGTAAGTTGGTGAATTTTCTTCTATTTCAATTTTCATTTAAAGTACAAAGTTTCAGTGTTTCTTAAGAAAAAAATAAGTCACTTCTAATTTTACGCACATTCTATCATTAACCTTGCCATTCGTAAAATCCTTAAATCGTTTACTTAAACTTTTACAAAGCTTATTGTCTCGCTTATGACTATCCGGCCTTGACAGATACGTACATGTTTATATAATTACAATTAAAAAAATTATAGATTTTATGCATGAAACTCTTATACAAAGTTCTTCGAAAATATAAAATATTTATTTATTATGATGGTTTCTGTTATTAAAATACCGCAAATATATTTATAAACCTTTTGTGTTTCCATCTGTATTTTCCTTTCAAACTGATCAATTGGCGTTTGTGCTATCAAAAGGCACGTGCAATGATCACGTTTTTTATAAATTCAGCATTTCTAACAAGTCTTTCTTGAAATCAAATATTCCTTGCTCTGAATTTAATTCAAGATATCGAACTGAACACTTCTATTTCGATTAGTATTCGCGGAAATAGTTGAAGTATTACTTAATTTACGATGATGGTTCTCAAATTGTGACTTTGCTCGAAACATTGAAGAGCGAAATTTAAGAGGTAAAATTTCGTTGTGACGTTCCATTTTTCAACGGACCTATCGTCGACGTTCAATACAACGCAGATAAAGCTTAAGAATTCCATGTTAGTGAATGGGTGAAAAAATGAAATTTGTAAAGAAATGTTTCTAATGATTACAATTAAGGAATGCTTCAAGTATTATCTTCGAGTTATATTTAAAGCATACGTCGTCCGAGGTTTATTTCTTCTCCGATCTGCTGTGTTAGATCGTTTGTGAGAATTGTCGCTGGGTATTGCATGATCAAAAATGTGGTCGGTTGTTGCCC
This sequence comes from Druceiella hillmani, assembly GCA_039881145.1. Lineage (NCBI taxonomy): Eukaryota > Metazoa > Arthropoda > Insecta > Lepidoptera > Hepialidae > Druceiella > Druceiella hillmani. The sequence goes on from JAYKKI010000020.1 coordinate 27,464,470, forward strand.
TTAAACATAAATCATATCGTGATATATATCAACTCGTGCGTGCGTAGGCTCGTGCGTGCGTGTAAGTGTGTGCGCGTGCGTACTCGTGTACGTGTTTAAAAGCTTAATATTGAATGCGTTCCTAAAATACTTTCTTTTTGTAAATAATGAAACATATATATATATATATATATATATATACACACACATATATATATATATATATATATATATATATATATATATATATATACATACATATATACTTGAAATAAAGCAAGTATATGACGGGTAATACAGATTAAAAATAATTTGTATAACCTGGATGTGGTTAGTATCTACCTAATTGAACATAGTTTGGTTTAATGTTTTCGTATAATTGTCATACATACTCTTTGTCGTTAAAATAGTTTCGACAATACTTAGCGAAAAAAGAAAAGGTACAAAAATTATTCTTCACAATCTCAAAATATGTTTTAAAGCTGGCTAAAAGTTAATTTTGAAAAAAAATTACTAAGGAAAATTTTTCTTTAGGAATAATTATATTTAATGGCTTACTATTCACAAAGTGGACACTGAGGCTGCGGCCTAAAACCAATAACTTATGAATAAAAAGGCTTCACCCAACAATGCTTTTTGAGTAGACAGAATAAAAAAGCAGGTGGACAATACTTTTGCCTTTATAAAAGCACACTTTTTAAAGTTTGATATACCACGTAAATTTGTTTTATTTATACTTTTTAAGTGACATTGAATTTCTCTAATATTTCATTTCGTTTATATTTAAGATTGCTATAACGTCTATATTATTTTTATTTATCGAGTATGTCTATTAATTTCTTCTGCTAGTCCCTCTGTACGACCTTTGTATTTCCATGTCATTGACATGTATTTAGATAATATTAACAAATATGGAATAAGCTATTTTATGCTCATTTTTTCTGATTCCTCTCAAAATCATAAGATGAAAATAATCTGTAATATTTCTCGGTTTTTGTTTTTTGACTTTCACCATTTTCTAAACCAAAATTACATTTAAACCTTTCATTATTATAAATCGCAATTTCCATGAAAGAAAAAATAACTAACAAAAAATTATGAATTGTCAATTCAAACGATTTGTTTTTTTTCCGAGAAATAATGATCATATTAAAAACCAAAAAGCGTGTAAATCGCGTCGCTTTTTATTACTATGATAATGCTGCATGGCACCCGGACTGCGTGTTCTATATGACGGCGAACATATGCATTAACTTGGAAATAGTCATCACACCTCTATACATGTGTATGTGTGTGCGTGCGTCGACGCGTGGGAGTGTGTTTACGTGCTTGTCTATGTACATTATATTATAATAATGATCAGTCAAATAGTGTAGTGTCATTTTCTTAAATCTTATAAAATTTAATAAATAACGCATAATTTTTATTTATAATGTACAAAGTTACATTAAACACTGTTAAGAAATTCTTCTTTCTTTATAATAAAACATATATTTTCTATTTCATATAATTCGAAGAAAGCAAATATAATGAAACTTAATGTATAATATTTCTCTTTTATATACATAATGAGCAAAATTTATAGTCCACATTTTGCAAAAATATTACAATAGAAGCTAAAACAATTATATGTCATGTAATTATCCTCGAGCATGATACTTCAACCACTTGTACGGTTTATCAGGTGTAATTTGCCAAAATGGTTTTTTTTTATGTTGTCCAGTTATACTATACTTACTATAAATTGTCTAGTTTGTAAAATAGAGTTTTAATTAGCGAAAACACAATTCTACAAATGTAAATAGCGCCTAGTTTTAGTTTGGCTACATGTCACGTCTTGCCAAGTGTCTTAAAAAATTATAATCATAATTTTGACCAAACTTTATGATATCTAACTGTTGGAAAAACGGTAGCTTTCGTTCTTAAGCCCGTAAAATTAGACGCGATGATTCAATTACAAATTCCAGACACTCCAGACTATTTTTACTAATGGGAACCAATTATTACTAAACTTCTCTCATAGATTAGCCGTGGCAAGGTGGTCGTCCGGCTATCTGCCGTTGAGGTTTCTGTCATTCTTCAAAAACAAAACTGTTACTTTTACGTTTACAAAATTCTTTACAAAATAATTGGTTTACAGTATTAAGAGGGTTGCATACTTAGTTAGTACGTTTATGTCACTATTTATCCAAAACAAAATAGAAAACGCGAGTGGAAATTTGATAAAAATTGTATGATTATTGAATAGTCTCGACAAACATTTCTAACGAACATCGTTGATGCGCACAGAAAAACATTCTTAAATAAAAAGTCGATCAAAGGTCGATAACAATAATTTTGTTAATCTGCTACGAACTGTGCATCGCGTACAAGTTTAATAACGATTACATCATTAAACGACCATGTAAATTATTCTCAACCCTTCCTTCAACGAGACAACCAGTCGGACCATGATCAGTGTGTACATCGCTTGTCGTTCTTCTAGCTGCTCCTACTAAAACGTAATCGTTAAAATTTTGTCTTTATATGGCCGTAAAATTTTATAACGACGATCATGGGTTTTGAAGAGGAAGATACGTATTTAAATTAAAATTATTTATTTTATGCACTGTACGTGATGAAGTGATATTTCTTATAATATACCTTCCAGAATATAAATGTAACTGTTTCTCATAAATATTATATTCAATAGCATTTTTGTATATCAATTAAGCCTTGTTAATTTATGATTTTAATGTAACTGCAAACTCAGATAATATTGAAAATGTTTTTAGATATAAAAAACTCCCTCATGTACCCGCCATTTGTATATACGAATCTGCTTTATCCTTGAAACAAAAGACATCACCGATGAAGAAATACGCTATGTAAGAGATTAGATAAAAAATTATAATAAAAGACAGACCGAAATACCGAAATTTTCTGGTAGTTTAATTCAAATAATTGTATATCCCGGCTTTACAATGATCGCCATAAAGATTTGAAATGCTATGGTAAGTCATCGATGATAAGGTGTATCATTGATGATAAAGTGCTTCTTTAACCCAAATTGTCTAATAGATATATATATATATACATATATGTATATATATATATATATATATATATATATATATATATATATATTTATATATATACACATATATATATATATATATACATATATATATATACACACACATATATATATATATATATATATATATATATATATATATATATATATATATATATATATATATATATATATATGTAGATTTGCTAAACAGATTTCTATATTAGAAAAGACAGACGAGTATATAAAATATAAACATGGCAAAGATAAAACCACTAGCGAATTAAGCATAAAAATTTTATAAATAAGGAAAAAATGTGAACCAACTTAATGAAGTTCTGGACTATGGATAACATTAAGGACAACTATCTTTTTATTATATATTATTTATGCAAGGTAGTTCTCTAGATATCGATGAAAAGTTATATAAGAGCGTGCCTCCTCTTATCTGTAAAACTGCTGACGTTAAAATTACAAAAAATAACGGCTAATACGAATCAAACTAGAGTATCAAATATTTCCTGCTTCAATGAAGTAAAACTATGGTTTTTAAAGAAAGTAATCACTAATATGCGCCTCCTACCATAATCATTATTTAATAAAACCTACTGTAACCTAAAATACTGTAAACCTAAATGTAAACAAATAGAGGAGACATCATCAACACAGTCGTTGATTTTGAGATATACGCTTATTGCGTATACCTAAAAATCAACGACTTAAAGTTTTTCTGAAATAAAAAACATTCAAGTTTAAAGTTTTTCTGAATAAGAAACAAATATCAATTAGTTTAAAACTTAACTGTTACAATAGTTATTGCTTAGTCCAGTCATTAAATCAGATGAAATTTAATTAATCTGCTCGGCAGTTATAATTGAATATCTGAAGATCTATCAGATATATTTTGATAAAGTCAGTATCGAACCGTTGTTAATAGCAACTATGCTATCATGTTCTTGCATATCAAAAATGTAGAAAGTAATGGAATTAAACTTTTTTTATCTAGTTTTCTTTTCTTATGCTTCTGAAAATCTATTTATTTACATAATTTTACGTTCAGTGTTTTCGAAAATAACATGGGTTATGTGGCTTACTTTTATTTATTTATTTTTAAATCTAACTCTAAAGCAGAGATTTCAAATTATTAAATAAATTTCGTAAAATTATATTTACCTCTAAGTAATTCATACTATATCCCAAGCTATATATGAAAATTCATGCAAATTTTACTATGACAAGATATAAGTTTATACGTTAAGCTATTTCTGATGAAAAATTGCCATGACACTACTGCGTTTTTTTTCTAATATTTCACAAAGCAATTAGAACAATATTAAATATTTTTATAATAAAAAGAGTAATGTTATGTTATGGTCATAACATCTTAAAATAAAATCAGTATTTTAAGGAAGTTTGACATGTTTCTGTATACCACACTTTTGCAAACATCTTGATGGCGTTTGAATTCATAGTATGGAGAATCTATACCTAATAGAGGTTACAGAAAGATTTGTTGAAATAGTACAACTATAGTAATGGTTTGTAATTAAGGTAAATATTTAGAAAAATATTTTTATCTCTTTCTAAACTAAAATAAGTCCCGGATATAAGTCCGGGATACGCCTCTAAGACTATTTAGATTATCTCAGATAATATTGTATACATTATTACATCACTTGAAGTGGAACAGAGATTACAATAAAAAGATGAATTATCGATCGAACGTCAGCACGAGCGCTATCCTGGGCGAGGTGCGGTGAGAATGGGATTTTGACACATAATGCGGCTGATAACACGAACTCAAAACGTATAAGCGGATTAATGTGACCACACATGTCGACGTAGGGATATATCGATACAAGAAAATTCAAGTATTCAAATAAGCTGGTATTGAAAAGAAATATTTACATTAAACGAATTAATGTCCAAAAAAGAAATTTGGATATTATTTTAATCCAAAGCTGTAAGTTAAAAAGCGCAGTTGGCAATACAATACGATATAAATTGAATTTGATTGAATGCTGAGTATTTATTGACAGACGTCAAATCTCATCCATATTACACGCATGAATGACATCTGGAAATATAGTTGCCGTTATCTATGTATAACCTATTATATACATTAAATGTATTAAAACCATTTAACCGTTTGAAAATCATACATAAAATTAATATATGTAAAAAACCAATTACCATTCATCCACTAACTAAGTTGGTCATCACGCAGTCTTTACAAACATAAAAAAGCTCTATATTACAATTTAGCATTTATATGTTTCCTTACTTTAAATATCAATTGCAAAAGGGTTTTTTTTTAATTTAGTCCCAAAAGGTTTAAAAAAGGGATGGAAGTTTAGGTGGAAATTTCGAAATAATTGAAATTAGGGACATGAAAAATTATATTTAGGTTATCACATAGAAATAAAAAACACGTTTTAACGTTTTTGAAACATTGCTAACCGTAAAAACAAACCTTATATAAAAAATCGAATATAATAGGGTGCAATCATGGTCTTTTTCGAGCGGGTAAATCCGGAATGGCCAAGTTGTAATTAATATTAAGTATAAATTATACATAATAAATATTTGTTTTATATTCATATTTTAGTCTACAAAAAGATTGGAAGGAAGGTTGATTTCAAAGGAGAAACAGAGGTAATTTTACAGAAATGTGGAAAGCAAAAATAGAATAATATCATTCAATCATAAATTCAATTATTTTTAATAATAGTCGGTTTTTCGAATAAAATATTATTTTTAATATCATTTTAAAAATATTTTTGATACCTTTTCATAATATTATTATGAGTAGGTATCGACAATTTTGCCACACTCATGAAATTTAAATACTACTTATGTAAATAGACACAGATATTTATCAAATATCGAAACGTCCCTAGTCCTACAAAATATTTAATTTTTTCATTCTTCAAAAGTTTTAATTTTTTTTATTCAATGAGTTCTTATTTTTTAATGCACATTTTTTATTTATTCCTTATCCCATTTCCTTTTTCCATCCCATCCTAAATTTGCATGCATGCGTGTGTATTTGTGCATATGTGCGCATGTGCATTTGTGCATTTCTGGGTGTGTATTTATGTGTTGACATATGTGTAGTTTTAGTTATTCTGTTGTATTCCACCAAAATACTGTTAATTGTTTTACCAGTTTCTTGGTAGGCTGTGTATTTCTCTCGTAAAAATCTGCTCAAGAGCTGATCTTATTATAAAGGATATGCATTGATGTTTGCAAATAAATGATTTCATAAATATTTTCCTGTTTTCATAAAATCAGGAAATTTTATTTAAATTGCTGTATGAGAGCATGAGTATTATATATATTGAAAGTGGTAGAATATATTGAAAATGGTATATATACTATATTGAAAATGGTATATATACTGAAAATGGTAGAATGCATTTCTGCATTCTACCATTTTCAGACTTTAATTAGACTAGCATGGATGAAAATTATCCAAGATCCTAAGAGAACACACTTTACTAGAAAAAAATAAGCTATTTTTTGAAGTTTTCTTTCGTTAAGTGAAATTGTGAAATTTTGTTTGTTCTTCATACTTTGAAACATTGTTACTGACTGGATAGGACATTGCATACTCTTTTTACATACCTTAGATATTTTCGAAAAGTTTCTGCAATATTCCAGTCATAACTGGAGAAAAACGTTAGTTCATTTGTTTCTAACCTACTAACTCTCAGCACGTGGATATATTTTCTTTAGTACAATATTTATAGGCTTAGAATATCATGAATTTCCCAAAGTCTTTCGGATTTAAAGTTAAAGCTATCACTTTTCAGCAAACTTTTTGTAAACTTGTAATAGCCCTGTTTTTTTCCTTACAATTTTGTATTCGGTAATTTTGGAGGTAGAAAAGGTATTTTTTGTATGCTTTTCTATAGTATCTTCAGAACTGTCTCGTATCAAATATGAAAAAAAAATCTTTTAGAATCTTCATTATTCACTCTTTCAAAAGGTATATACTTAGATGATATTTCATATTCACCCTTAAAAGTTCCATCATAAATACCTTTGAATTTTAGTCACTCACTATATTAATACTAAGAGTATTATGGAAAATTTACAATTCATACGCCAAAGGCTTTGTGACACACAGATAAATGACGAGCAAAGGAAATATTTTTCTTGTATCAAAAAATGTTCAGTTGTTACGAAACAAAATTGTAACGAAATCCAGTATAACATGCTTTTTTTTATTCTCTTTATTCTGTTTACTTTTTCTGACTTGATAGACGCAAGAAAATAATGTTACATACTAAAAGATGTCGACATTAGTTGTTGTTAGAGTATTTAGTAAAGGTAAATAATAATTAAGTTTAACTTTTCAGCGCTTCGTAAAAAGTAAAATTTTGAAATTTATTTTAAATTTTATTTAAGTTTGGTTTATTGTATAATATTCATTGATCATTAAAAAGTTACATGTAATATATAAGGAGAATATGGGTATTAAAAGCATCGTTATTCAAAGGAAACGGGAGTAAATTATTTGGAAACAATGAGGAAAGACAATGAAGAAAAACAGAAGTTGAAACAATGAAGGAACTTCACAGAATATTTCAAAAGAGAATGTTGAGCCGCGTCGACGTAGGCTTTTACAAATAAGGGCCTATAGGAATAGTATTATAAGTAAAAAATTCTGGTTATCATCGCCTAATTAAATAAAAAAATAAATGGTCTTTAAAGAAATCATTATTGAAGTACATGCCGTCGTACGTTGGAAAATTCCACGAACCCACACATCTTTCCCCAATAAGTTTGCTTTCAATGTCGCTTAAAGACAATTTACATACACAGATTTCGATTAATTGTTATGACTAAACATTTTTTTGGATTTTTCTCAAAAATATGAGACCAAAATTATCTATAATGTATTTTGAATTGAGCCTTTGTTACGAGAAAATAACTTAGTTTTCAAGAATTTTTTTTCTTCTTTTTCTTGGTCATAACTACATTTAACAATTTGATTGCTATAAAGAGAAATTCCCTAAAAATCTTGAAAAATCAATGAATTAAAAGTGTCATATGACTTTCTATAAAATATAAGATTCCAAATATTCAAATCCCAAAAAGAATTTCGCAGTGTCGTGCCATATCCCTTTAACAGTACTACGCGCCGCCTATGTGCATGCACTGCATATTTAAAACTTTCGCTGAACTTGTAATAGTGTACATCGAGAAATGATCGACTGCAAGAAAATTGTATTTGTTTTAATATCGATAATAGTAATTTTACTCAAGAATTCATAGAAGCCGGCTTACTCTATTTATTTACTTAACCACAAACTATATACTCCTCTATTTTTTCGTAAATAGTTATGATGCGTTCAGGGTATGCAATTCGTTGTTTTCTAGTATTTTTTTCATGAAGCAGTTTGACCTTCGATTACAAGGATAGATCAAGTTCAGACCCGTTTAGAAAAAAAAATCATCCATTCATTTTACAACTTAAAAAAATCAACTAGACTAATACTCACAATTTACAGTTTACTACCGATGTAATATATCCTTATAAATAACCATTAGTTTCCAACTACTGAGGATAAACGTTGAAATATATTTTCAAGAAATTAAATCTAATCGAAACTTTTTTGAAGTCGTTTAAAAAAATTATGTAAATTAGGTTATCATGCTACCAAAAAGTACTTGCTAATTACATTTTCATTTATGACTGTTTTATTCAGTCATTCCCATACATTTATACTGATGAAAAGTTCTTGATAATTATACACCACCAATTTTTTTTATTTGATGACATAAAAATCAATCTACCAATTTAAGTCCACCAATTTCGGTTTCGTTTTCGAATCTTCAAAAACTACTGTCAATTAATTTGAAATAAAATAAATTTTCTATCTTTGAGATGGTCTTGGTACACTATTTACTGCGATTTATGCTCCATTTAGGTGTAAATACAGATAGCTATTGCATTTTGAAAGCTCTCGTGAAATGCAAAAACGTGAGCTTTTTTTTAATCAATGAGTAAAGACCATAAAATGTACTTACATAAATAAGGTCATGAGTTCAGTTAAACCAATAGAGTAAAAGAAATTAAATAAAACTTCGTCATTAACCAGAATAAAGATTAGTAGAAGGAAAAAATTGGTAGTAATGGGAAAATTATGTAATGAATAAATTACAAATTCTTACTCGTGAAATGCAAAAACGTGATCTCTTTATTTTGAATCAATGAGTAAAGACCATAAAATGTACTTATATAAATAAGGTCATGCGTTCAATTAAGCCAGTATAGTAAAAGAAATTAAATAAAACTTCATCATTAACCAGAATAAAGATTAATGGAAGGAAAAAACTGTTAGTAATGGGAAAATTATGTTATGAATAAATTACAAATTTTTACCCGCGATTTCGTTGGCGTGGATTATGAAAGTGGATTTACTTTTTTTCACTTTTTTGCTCCTTGCCATTTCAATTTATTTCTTTCACTTCTTTAAACTTTGCTTATAAACATATTATTTTATTTTTAAATTTATAAGTTTCTTATTTCATGGGTAAGAGCTCTTATATTCTCGATATATTATATTTATTGTGTTTTTTTTATTTTGTGAGTGCAAACTATATTGGGTTGTATAGATTTCCTGCTCAGGATAACCTTATAAATATATAAGGTTGTCCTGAGTAGGAAGGTTATCCTGAGCCCAAGAGAAACACCCTGACCTCATAGCGATTCTTACCACTCAAATATTTGTCCCAAGGATTTGTTTATTGTAAAAGCTAAGAAAATTATAACTTATTGAGATGCGCTAAATATGTGTTTTGGTGATACCCATAGGCCCACAATACTCCCAGCAATCGCAACCAAGTCCGACTAAAATTACGACGGGCAGATAATTAATGGATATTTTACGATGATATTTTACCCTCCCCGGGTAGGCAAATAGTAGGAAGGGCAGACAAATGGAAGTTTATTTTTTAGATAATGTAACCAAAAGATTATTATAGTATACACCACACAGATCTATTTTTAGAACACCCCAAAATACAATTATACAATAAAGATTTGTTTTTTGACATATTTGACTTTCCCACTTAAAACAACTTAACTTACCATTTTTTGCCATATCAAATATTTTTACCACATATAGCACAACAAACTAAGTGTACTATAGCTACACTTAGAAATAAAGACATACAGCAGTAATTTTGTACCTACCACTATTTTAATAAAACCCAAGTGTCAAATATTTGGAATAATTCATAAAAAATGAGAGACGAGTTAATAACAGTTTCTGAACAATAACTTAGAACGTTTAAATTATATCTTTGGAATGAAGTCATAAAGTTATTAGTGAAAAACAGGAGAGGAGCGATAAAAAATTATGGAATAAATTGCATTAACAAAGAAATTTCAAAAATCAGGGAAACCGGGTATGACAATATGTAATAGCGTACTTATACCGGAAACATGATAGCTTTAAAAAATAATACTTTTAAAAAGTTTACCCCCAAGAAACACAAAAATGTATCAGCTCTTATAATATATGAATACCAGAACATATGGATCCAAAATAATAAAAGTATTTTTGTCTGGGAAGAACACAAACTTATAAAAGATTTGAGTAATTGTATGAAATGGTACTTTAACGTAACATGAGATTTTATTACAGATACTTTGAAATGGCGTATCTACCAGTTACATGTACATAAATAATCCTTTTGTCATTTATTTAAAAAACCAAACATTTAACTGATTCTGGTCTGGTCTTTGAAGCTACTTCAACAGATTAAAATAAGTTTTGGAAGGTTGTGAAACTCGGTTTTTGAATCGATCAAATGAATTTTACCCACCCTCATAAATGTGAAGGAATTAAACGTTTACTAGTTGTACGGGAAGCTGCATGAAAAGAAATCTGTTCAATTCATAAATGGGAAATGGATCGACCGAATTTTGTGGTTGCACGTCTGTTCACCGATACACAAAGGAAAATCTGCAAATTCCAATAATATTTATAATTAAAGTGCATGATCCTACGTGGGCTGCTAGAAGAAGCACAAAGTTTTTACGCTACCAAGTACTGGCATACAAATATAATGTTTACGAGACAATTTAAAAATAGTAGTCGCAATCTGTTATATACAAGAACTGTTAATTTCGGCAGTCTGCAAATGTTTTTATATCAATATTGGTGGATGAGTCTGAATGGACAGTAGTTTAAAATATTTTTTTCTTAGCTGGTATTATTTTAAAAATATATGGTAATAACTTGTTATGCTGTAATCTGCAGTAATAAAATTACGTAGCCCCGGAGGACTAATTTTATTCATATCAAAATAAGTCTCTATATGTTATTTATTTAATCTTTTGCTCCTCTGAGGACTCCTCAATACACGTCTTTGGATTTAAAAAACAGTGGGGAAAGCGACAGAAGAACACTTTTGCTGTAACGGTGTTTTTCAATAATCTTACTGGTCTCACTTTCCAATTAAATGGAAAATAAGTTTTGAAATAAAAAACCTGCTACAGACTACATAAAATCACAATTTATTAAAAATTTGAATTCCATAACTTTTTTTTATTTATTTTTAATAAGTTTATTATTTTTTGACTTATTTTTCAACTTAGATTTTTACGAGAAGTTAAAATACGCCATTCGAAATGGTAGTCAGTCTTTATGTTATTTATATATCTTTTAAGTTTTCTTTAATATTTTACGAAATTTTGTTATTTTTATTAAGACATTGTCTGCGGCTGGACTGATATTTGATATGGTTATTCTCTTGAGTCAACCATGTTACACATACAAAGGCATATACCTCTGCATACTTATATATAGAAAATATTTCTAAAAAAATAATTGACGGGATCAATGCATCAAATTTTTTGATAATTTGTTTACCTCTTAGTGTGTTTGTACACATGTCATGTGAAAATCAATGACCTAATTCGGATGAAGTAATTTAAAAAATACAGTAATAAATTTGAAGTGACATTTAATTTTTACTTCATCGCAATTGGTTGAAAGAGAATTTAATATTTTTAAAAATTCATCACCCATTAGTACAACAATAGAAGTGCCTAACAATTAAACGGCACTAATTACAAAATATGTTTAGTTCCAATGTATTTCAATACATGGCCTTACGTGTATTTTAATGAGAATAATGAATTTTTCCACCTGGATTATATTGACGTACAATCCGGGTGGAAAAATGCATAGCGCTCTTTAAAGTTGTGTTATCCACCCGAAAAATTAGGTATATTAATAAAAAATTACATCCGTAAGTTTTTCAGTGGCCTAAGCGTAGGAAATCGTATACATAATTAGTTAATAATAAGGTTATCCCAAGATCAGATGTTTTCGTTAAATATTAGCGCATATACCTGACTTTCTTCGAATCCCCACTATTTTCATAACCAAATATTACCTGATTAATTGCGGGTTTCTTTTGATTTCTCCAAATGTAATTTTGTAAACTTTATAATAACTAATTTACTTGAATCGCCCATAATGTAATGAATATACGCAATGCAATGCCAAGAGTGAATGGAATTATTTTGAATAACCCTAAATCATAATCAATGCAACACTCCAACTTTTTTCACATTGCAACGGACCTATGGATCGACGTAATTTTTTGCACAGAGATAGTCAGCATAAAATGATATAGGCTACTTTCCAATCCAAGTAATTTCATCTTAACTAATTTTACAATCCCAACTAATATTAAAAATCCGAAAGTACGTTTCTTTGTTTATCTACCTGGTCACAACTGAATAGAGGATCGAGGTGATATTTTGCACAGAGATGGTTGGCAAGCCAGAAAATGACATATGCGACCTTTTAACCCGGTAAATATAATCTTGACTGATGATACATTCCAAACGATGATTTTAAACGTGTCTTCTTTCATTTCACAACGGAACAATGAGTCGACGTGATTTTATGTGCACGTGTCGACGTGACGTGATTTTATGTGTGTGGCGAGTGACGTGATTTTATGTGTGAGTCGACGTGATTTTATGTGTGTGGCGAGTGACGTGATTTTATGTGTGAGTCGACGTGGCGAGCAGAAAAAGAAATAGTTACTTTTTACTTCAGGAAATCTTATTCTTTAGGGAACATTCTTATGTGAACTAAAAAGTTACAAAGTAAGGAAATTATGTGGTCCTGAATGGAAACGCTACTACTTAATATAAGCGGTAAGAAACTAACTCGTTTAACTTCTAATTACGAGGGAAATGTATGTATTTCGATTGTAATTTGTATTATAAAAGCAAGAAAATAAAGGTTTAGCTTCTAATGTCATTATATATCGCTATGCATATATAATAATTTCCTTCTACAAATTTTTACTGTAACCACGTGAGTTAAGCTACGTGAAAATTAGCAGTTATGGATAAAACGGGTTTACATTTTAGCTGTTTTGTATGCAAACTTTGAATAAATTTGTACTATTCTGGATTTTTAATTTAGCACCCTTATAAAAAAACAGGGTTCAAGGTTATTCACTCGTGTGCACATATACGGGATTTTATACATATTGCTTACTATACGTAAAAGAAAATCAAATATAAACAATTACAAAAATGTAACCGACTGCCTACAATAATAGCCTAAAATTTGCTGGCAGTAATTAGCAGGCACATTCTGGGAAAGGATCTGTAACAATATCATTGATAACAATTGAAATATGGTCAAGGTCTCTATGTAAGTAACATTATAAATCTTTTAATCTTGCTAAGGCGATGTCCGTATATTTTAAGAATATGGAAATAATATCTACAAGTACTTTATCTTGTGCATATGGAATATCTGTCACTGACTCAGCGCGCCGAAAATAAGTGACAGGGATGTTTTTAGTTGTCCACAGGCTCGGTGAAAAATATCACGTGACTATACGCAGTGTAGTTTTGTGAAATTTGGGTATATTTTTATTTTTAACAGTATTTTTCAAATACATAATACACAAATTGTTTAACAATAAAAAGTCCGCTTCGCTACCTAAATACTACCAGAACGAAAATATAACTTCACAATAATGTTCTAGCAACGAAAATTTCCAAACTTTTCAGTTCACAAAGAGCGAGGGTCATTGCTTCAATAGTACACTGAACACGCTGCTTCATTCCGTACGTCAAAATACATAGCATTTACAGGAACGAGGGTCATTGCCTTAGTACGCTAAATAAGACTCTACATTCGAAATATCCCTATCAAGTGCTTTAATTTGACTTGTTCAATAACAACAAATGCAAAATGTGACCCGCTCGACCCTCAATAATTTCGGAGGCGCAAATTTCTTCAAGTGGCGACAACTCCAACCACTTGGGTCGCGTCTTGAGGAGTTGTGTAGATGACAGTCGTTCAAGTCGAACGACCTCCCGTTGTAGTTTGTAGACGCCTTATTATTATTACATAGATATGTATACGTATTATTCTGTGTTACTGTACGAAGACACCAAATCTGTATGTAGTAAGTTTCTCTTACTATTTTGTGCCATAATAGTTTTGGTGACATAATATTCTATTCTATTTTTGCTATTTCTCTAGCGTGGTGAATTTCAGTTTAGTTCAATCTTAAGCATGAAACGTATATAAATTAGAGCAAGCAAATATAATTAATTTGTAATTTTTTGGGAGATAATGTTTCAAGTCATTTGATAATTTTGAATTATACTAGCTAGATATTTTATCAGAATTATGACAGAATTCATTAAATTTTATATACACACATATCTACGTCAGGTGAAATTAATATCAAAAACTGATCAGATCAAACGTTAAATATTAAACCGTGGCCATTTTCAATAAAGTCACAGTGTATGATGCTTGTTTAAACGGTTAATTTTAAATTTGTTAAAGTTTTCCAGTAAAGATATATAATTGTTGTGGAAAATTGTTGAATTAAATGTGATCAGGGTGAAATAACTTATAGATCAGATATTTTCATCAAATCATAGCGGCTATACCTGACTTTTTTGAATCCCCACTGTTTTTATAATCAAATATTACGTGAATAATTGGGGTTTTGTTTTGATTTCTCCAAGTGCAATTTTGTTAAATTTAAAATAACTAGTTTACTTGCATCAGCCATAATATAAAGTCTATACGCAATGCAGTGCCAAGAGTGGATCGGATTATTTTGAACGACCCTAAATCCTAATCAATGCCACTCTCTGAAAATTTATTTCTTCATATATTCGTAATACTTCTACACCATTTTCCTTTTCGTTTGGTGTTTGTGTTCGAGAATACACTTTTTGTACTCAATTGATAATTGTTCACCTGAAATTTTTTTGATCGTTTTGATTATTTAATTGTTTGATTCACCTGAAGATGTTGTAATACAATGAAACCTAGGTCGTGGTATAGAAATTTAAAAAAGTAGAAATAATACTACATCACGTAGTTTTATTTAATTGTGAATAATGAATTTCTGCAAAATTAACGCCAAATATATTCAATATTCGACATTAGAGACCTTAGTCTAAGGGAGCAATTCTTGATAAAGAACCTATTTCATTATAATATCGTTGTTATTCGTAATAGTCTCGCATTCTCAGTCTGCTCACCTCTTTAAAAGTCTATGCGAAGAAAAACAAATTTCTACGCTCAAAATAAAAATAATTAAAGTTAATTTAAAGACTAACTATATTTTTGAAATGAGAGAAAGTTCAAACATGTTATGATTCATAAGTCATTTAAAACAACGCGGTTTTATTATGGAAAGACAAATTTAAATACCTACCTATCTTCGGAACGAAAATGGAGCATAAGTGTCCATTTGAGTTTCATACATAAGTACGTATGTACATAAGTAAATCACAAATAAAATTGAAGTTAGTTGCATTACGTGTCATTAGAAAATATATAGATATTGACACCAAGGCAAGCCACAACTTTACGAAAAATATAATACTGAAGATTTAGGAGTTTCGTGTTACACCTAAAATATATAATGAGTGTAATCATTTAAGTCTCCTTTATTGCCATCGAGACCGCCAATGATGACGTGTCGTTTCAGCGAACCGTTCAGCTAATTTTTGTTCTGTTAAAATATTAAATGTAACATACATTTAATATTTTAACAGAACTGTATTCATCTTGTTTAAAACTTTTGACTATTAAACTAATCACATAATAAAAATTTAGGCATTAAGATTAGGATAATACGCACATAATATTTTTCATCCTAAGCACATTGAATTCAATATTTTTTTTTAAACAATTATACATCCATACTTGAAAACTTCAATAAATTTAAAACTGAGATATAAAATTAACCGTTTAAACAAGCATTGGATACCGTGAATTTATTTAAAATGGTTTAACATTTAACGTTTAGTTTAACATTTAACGTTTGGCCTGATCAAAGCTTTTATATTAATGTCACCTGACGTAGAAATTTGACTTCATTATATTAATTAAATTTTATTCTATTTTTAATATATGTTTATATATAACTCAATGAATTCTGTCATAATTACGGTAAAATATCTAGCTGAGTATAATTCAAAATTATCATATAACTTGAAATATTATCTCTCAAAAACTTACTACTTAATTATATTCGCTAGCTCCAATTTATATACACTTTATTCTTACGATTGAACTAAATTGAAATTCACCACGCCAGAGAAATATCAAAAATAGAATAGAGAAGGAAATTGGATATCATTCGTATTATAATAAACACCACATCGGTATTACGTCACCAAAAATATTATGGCACAGAATATTCAGAGAAAATTACTACATACAGAATTAGTGTTTTCGTAGAGTAACACAGAATTATACGTATACATATCTATATTGGGGTAATAATAAGGCATCTAGAAACTACAACGGGAGGTTATTCGACTTGAACGACGCGACTCAAGTGGTTAGAGTCGTCGCCACTTGAAGGAATTTGCGCCCCCGAAATTATTGAGGGTCGAGCGGGTCACGTTTTGCACTTCTTGTTGGACAAGTTAAATTAAGGCACTCGGGGTGGGGATGGGAATATTTCGAATGGAGCGTCGTATTTAGCGTATTAAGGCAATGACCCTCGTTCCTGTAAACCCTATGTATTTTGACATACGGAATGAAGTAGCGTGTTTAGTTTACTATTCAAGCAATGACCTTCTCTGTTGGTGAACTGAAAAGTTTGCAAATTTTCGTTGCTAGAACATCATTGTGGAGTTTTCTTTACGTTCTTGTAGTATTTAGGTACCAAAACGTACTTTTTTTATTGATAAAAATGTGTGTATTAAACAGTTAAGGAAAGGATGCATAGAATATATGAAAGAATAAAACGACAATGAAAAACTATTAAAAATAAAAATGTACCCAAACTTCACAAAACTGCAGTGCGTTTAGTCACGTGATATTTTTCACCGAGCCTGTGGACAACTAAAAACATCCCTGTCACTTATTTTCAGCGCGCTGAATCGGTGACAAATATTCCATGTGCACAAAATAAAGTATTTGTGGATATTATTTCCATATTATTTAAATATGCGGACATCGCCTTAGCAAGGTTAGAAGATTTATTATGTTACTTACATAGAGACAATGTCAGTTATAGTGATACAGATCCCTTTCTATAGGTGAATAGGCAAGAATAAACCTGTTAATTACTGCCAGAAAAATTTATTGTATCATTATGGGCAGTCATTTTTGTAATAATATTTTTCTATATTCTGAACCAATTTTCTAAGAAATAATGTGACGTAGAAGCTTGAAATTGGCATAGCAATGCGTCTTATTAACCCATATTATTTTGAAATAATTTTCCTAATTTATGAATATAAATTTTAAGGATATTCGATAAAAGTATTCCAAAAATATGAGATAATTTAGCAATCTCCCTTATTTCCGAAAATATTGAATAAATTTACGTTATGAAAAAAAAATATTTTCAAATAGTTTAATAGAAATACTATGTACCCTCACATTTTTATAAACGCCTAAACGTGTATCGAACCCTCGTAGTGTGGAGTCCATTCATGCTTGACAGGATTTCTTATTTTTGATGTAAATGCGTTATGTTTTAAAAGTTTCTCTGCCTTTTTCATTCTAGCTTTATATTTATAATCAAAATAATCATCTCTTAATCTCATTACCTTAGTTTCGACTTCTTTCCTTTTATTCAACTATTTAATACATTTCAGATATTCGATCTAGTAAATTATTTTTGTAAGTAAATTATTAAGAAGTATTTGAATAATTTCGTCCATTCGTTTGTTAATTTTATTTTTAATCTCGGATAACGGATCGTTGGAAACACATTAATCCTGTTTTTTTTATAAAAATATCAAACTAACAATCCAGAATACCACAAATTTATTCAAAGTTTGTATACGAAACGTCTGAAAGATGAATCCATTTTACCTATAACCATTAATTTCTATCCGTGGCTTCAATCACGTTATTATAGCAAAACAATTTAGGAAGGAAATTATGATATGAGGCGCCGTATAATGATTAAGGGAATTTCAATGCTGAACCTTTATTTTCTTGCCTTTGTAATACGAATGGCAATTAAATATATTCACCTCTTAATTAAAATTTAAACGAGTTATTCCGTTGCTTCCTTATATTATGTACGTTACGTTTCAAGAAATTTCCTTTGCTCCATAATTCCAATTGTGTGCTTTTTTGGTCCAAATAAGAATGTTCCCGAAAGAAAAAGATTTCCTGAAGTAAAAAGTACCTATTACATTTTTGGCCCGCTGACACACAAAATAACACATTGTGCTGTTGTGACATAAAAGAAGGCCAAATAAATACACTTTAGCATTTATAATATTCGTTTGGATTATTATATTATTTAAGATGATATTTACCGGATTGAAAGGTCACATATATCATATCACGGCTCGTCAACCACCTCTGTACAAAAAATCACTCCGGTCCGTTACTCCGTTACAAAACACATTGTGCCGTTGTGACATAAAAGAAGGCCAAATAAATACACTTTGGCATTTATAATATTCGTTTGGATTATTATATTAGTTAGGATGATATTTACCGGATTGAAAGGTCACATATATCATATCACGGCTTGTCAACCACTTCTATACAAAAAATCACTCCGGTCCGTTACTCTGTTGTGAAGTGAAAGATAAACAAGAAAACATACTTTCGGATTTTTAATATTAGTTGGGATTGTAAAATTAAATGGGATGGAATGCCTTGGGTTCGAAAGTAGCCTATTTCGTTTCCGGTCAACTAACTCTGTGCAAAAAATTACGTCGATCCATAGCTCCGTTGTAACATGATTGGAAAACAATTGAGCACACTGCCTCATTTATAATATAAGATATGGTTATATTTTAAGTTAGGCTATCTTTATAAAAAAATCGTGTTTGCTAATTGTCATCCTATAATGTGGAAAAAAAGCACCAAACACATATTCTCATTTATAATATTAGAGAGAGAACTATACATTTTGAATTAAACTGAGTGGCTTCGTTGCTTCTTTATATTTCGTAACCCTTTATCGTTTGTCGCTACGTAAACTTTTATGCGTTTATCGTTACCTTTTTAAAAAAATCTCGTCTCTCCGTTGCTCATTTGCGACGTTGCTTCTTTATTCAATTTGTGTACATTTTCAGTTTTAACAAGAATTTCTAAGCAATAAGAAATATTCTATGTCATTTCCTGAATCTCCAGTTATTTTTTTTTAAGAAATCATGTGGGTTTCTTGTTTATGCGACGTGAAATAAGGATAAACAAACCTACTTCAACGTCACATTAGTCAGGCTAATAAATTGCAGATTGGCCCTGTCTGTCTTCAATATGGAGATATTCATGGAAATAGTAGAGAAGACACTTTTTGTACTTAAATTCTTATTCGCGTAACAATATGACACTTTGTTATATTTGAAATCCGTATTTTTAATTAAAAGGCAAAAATCAATTAGCCCAACCGAAATGCATCTCAAAAGGCATAAGACTGGTAAACACTAATTAATAGCTACGAGCTAGTGTTACCTCGATAAAGCTGCATGCGGGAAATAAAATTATTGTACACAGCCATCCCAGTTAGCTGGCTTTATTAATGGATAAAACTGGTTACAAAACAATAACTGAACACTTAGTATTATTTTACTTATATTATAGGCGATCTAGTAACGCGAATAAGCCATACATTAGATGCATATTGCAAGTGCCCTCGCCATACGTGTTTTAGTGATTATACGACTAGTAAATATCTGTTCCCGAACGGCGGGAATTCGTAAATGGGTTCTTAAAACATATTTTTTTTCTTCAGGCCAAAGTCGTTATCACTGATCATCAAAGCCTATATGGTTCTTTTGGTCAACCTGCAATCTGGAAAGTCGGCGTAATGGGATGTCTTATAGGGACAGTCCGGGAAAATAAATCTAAAAGTCAATTATTTCTAAGTCTATGTGGGATCATACATTTTTGTAGTTAGTAGGTAATATATTTATATTGTTGAAAACTAATATTTGTTAACAGTATAATTTGAAATATTATGTGTCTTTAAATGTTCATAAGACTTAAATATGTACGGACCCATTGTAGTGCGAGGTCTACTCCTACCTAACCGATGAGAATTTTGTGTCATCGCTCTAACAGCCAAACCATTATTTTAAATATTTGGAAAATACACACAATAATACTACATAAAACACAATTCAAAGGAATATTGCCACAGATTAGTGGGCTCTACTATTAAAATAAGTGTCACATTGTGACCCATATGAATTTTTTAATAAATAAACGACCAATAGTCGAACAAGTTATAACATATAGTTGGGTCTTTAAGAAGGTCAAGAAACTCATTGTAAATAACTCAAATCAACCGCAAAAATAACTTTGTAGTTATAAATGTAAATTTATTATATCCGTGGAAGACATTCTAGGCAATATATTGATATATTTACATAGTGAGGAATAATATAAATGTTTTTAAATAGTTTAATGCAAATAATGTGCAAGCTTGAATGTTTATGTACGCCTAAGTGTGTGCGGAACCCTCGTGCGAATTATACTCGTAATTCACATGTTTTTCCTCTTGTGTTTCATTTCTTACTGCCATACAATGTCGTATATTTATAACTGGGCATATGCGTATGACAATATTCATATATTCGTATTTTATTTCAATAAATATACTTGCAAAAATCTGGAATGAACAGAAGTATTATTTCTATTGTTAAGTCAAAAATTAATAGCGATTGTATAAATTCATGAAACATTCCAAAGTATTTGGTTCTCCACATATAATAATATTAATAACAGAAAATATTTAATCTGCGCAGCGATATTGTTTTAGTTATTGACCTCGGTTCATATCGAGGTAGATTCAGTACAATTTTTTGATGCGCATTTTTTTTTCCATAAAACGATGAATTAAAACAAAGGGAATTTATTTTGATCATTTGTTACTTGAAAACATGCATTTATACATTTTTGTCAAAAACTGTACATACACATGTTATAATAAAAATTAATATTGGGCTAACATGTCCCTGGAAATTGATGTGTGTAATAGCTTGAAGCCTACTGATAGACGAATGATTCAGCAAATATTTTTAATAATCTTGTTCAGAATTATTCAATAATTCACTCAAAATCAGTAAGCACTTCTATAGAAAACTTATTTTTATATTTATGAGTAATATAATTTTTAATGTAATAACAATTCGAACCTCGAATAAAAGAATATATCCATAAACTTGACCAAATAATAACTCGTGATTCAAGAAGTTTTTAATTCAAATTAATAAAACATAGCGCTGAGGATAAAAAGTCAAGTATCACACTGTATCAAACTGTATGAAAATATATAGCAGGGAAAATGACATTAAAAAGTTTTACCTTGAACGTTCATTAATATCTTCAATATCGGGAAATTCTTAATAAAAATTTACTTGAAAATAAATAAAAATTAGTGTCAAAAAAGAAGTATTCCCTTGGAAATTATAATAGGATTAGGTGTATATATTATCCATTAGAGGTTTTATCGGTCTATATAATATTTTGCTTTTTGTATAAACTATGATGAAAGGAAAATTTAATTGAAATTGCTTTAGCGAGGAACTGAAATAGGACGGTTAAGAAAAATAAGTGGAACGTTTCATATATTGAATATAAATTTCAAGGCAAAAACGTATATAAACGTGAGCGTAGTTCTAAAGTTTTAAACAGTTTAAGTGCCGAAAAACTTGAAAAGATTTAACTAGAAATTTGACTGGTAAAAATGATTTATGAAATAAACACGATTAAGAAAGGAATTCGTGATATTTCACGCAGGGTATGGCTGAAATTGCAAAATGGGCATTTGATATGGTATGTATATGTCTATCGGTAAAAGAAATTTGCGTATGTATTCACGATTTGTTAAAGAATTCTCTATTTTCAGGTTTACCCTATATTTTGTACTTCACAGCATTTATTTTCTTTACCGCGTCCTAGGTTTCGTTGTATTACAACATCTTCAGGTGGGCTATTACAATATTTGCTAATAATTTGCGAAACCTAGGTAGCTGTAAAGAACTTAAAGAAAGTAGAAATAATACTACATCACATAGTTTCATTTAATTGTGAAAAATGAATTTCCACAAAATTAACGCCGAATATATTTAATATTTGAAAACATTTATATTCTCAATGAAAAATAATATTACATTTTAAGTAAGAATATTTTTGGACGGTGAGTAAAAAAAAATTAAATTGTTTATGGTTTGTAAATTAGTGTAAGTTTCATAATCCAACCATATAAGATATTGGCTACAGAGTCATATTTTGTTTCGTGGGGTATATGTGGACTCAAAAAGAGTAACAGATTTTATGTTTTGACACCTAGAAATAATCAAATTAACATTATGAAGGTAAAAATTAATTAAAAACATAAAAATGTTTTTTAATTAATTAGTAACAAGAACTTCCTTCAATAAGGACAAAACTATTATTTTCACAACAACCAGTATATCGGACGAACAATACAGCTTAAATTTTAAAATAATTTTTTTTTATATTTTATATTTTTATGTAATTTTAGTACTATCATTTACGAAGAAAAGAAAAAAAAATAAAATTAAAAAAATAAAATTTATCCATAAACACTTTTCACCTATTGAGAGATAATATAATAAAAGTCATATTATTCTTAACTTTTGGAATATATGCCAGTTAGAATATTTTATAATTATATTTCCACATCAAAGGGGTCTGAGAAATAGGTCTGTGATAAACGGCCATACGACGGACGGACACGTGAATTAACTTCTAAGGATTCCATTTCTTTTCCTTTTTTGAAGAAGAGGACCCTGATTGCGTTTAAGTTTTGCAATATACAACTACATCCATGCCTAAAAATTATAGTGCGCTATCACCTTTTGCACCCAATTTATATATCATAACCTTTTATAAACTAAATTTGTTTGGGATATATGCGAAATCAACAAATTTACCAAATGAAAATGTGATAGAAATTAAGAAAAAATGTATACATTCATAGCAAAATTATGCAAATTAAAATAAAAACTGAATCCAGCCAATTGCGAGTTGAACTTTAACTTGGACTTGATTTGGACGTCAAATATTTTGAAAAAATTCAGAGATATATATTTCTCAGTTGCAGAAAGTTTTATCCAATCATACTCAAAGTAAAAAATGTGAGGTGGAAATATGAATAGTAGCCATAAATTAAAAAAAAAGGTATCGGATAAACGTAGGGACGTAATATACCATATATCTATACCAAATGATTGAATTCCTTTCCCATTTGCTCCAGCTAAATGCTAAACAAAGAGTTAATAGAGTTGATGTAAAAGAAATCATGAAAAAAATCAAATAATATAACCGACTGTTCTATATGATGTGATAAAAATCATTAAACAAGGACGACTATTCTCAAATAGGTATTTTAAAATGTATGTAGTTGATATAATTACGTTAATCTAACCGTGATCAATAAAAAGTTTGAAAGAAAAAAGAAGAGGAGATCCACAGAATGACTTATTTGAACAAAAGAAAATAACGTGCTTTTGTGCATGTAATACTGTGTAAAGCCAAATAAATATGAAAGAATAACATAAATATCATAACATGAAAAATTGAAAGTCCGTTACTTTTAAATGGAAATAAAAAGAAGTGTGTGACTATTGAAATTTAAAAAAAATTAGTAAAATGAAAATTGATGTGCGAAATAAAGCTAAAACAATGTTTATTAAAAAAGATGCAACCGCACTAAGCAACTCATCGCCCGTTTAACGATACGCTCCATGCGTCGTCTATTTCCAAACAACCACCCTTGACGTTATCGATTATTTAGTGCGGCGACAGCAGTAAATGAAAACCCAAAACGTTTTAAAACTTCTGAGAAAGATGGGAACAGAATTAAATATTTTTGCATGTATTGCTACTCTGATATAAAGTATTTACAACCCATGATTTAATTTTTCAGGATAACAATTATTAGGTGCAGTTGAATCTGTATCAGGATAAAAATTATTATGTATAAATGTTCCTTCATTTACCCGATTTCATTATTTTAAAACTTATGACAACATTTCCGCATTAAATTTCCACTTTTAACTTGATTGTTTCCTACTCTTTCTAAATTTGATGACGTAAAAAAACTTCATGTTCCCTATGTCAAAAATACCGTCTTATATTAGAAAATAGAAGACTGTTTCTGTTTATTAATTGCAATTTAAGATCGAATGTTGACAGATGCCGGATTCTAGTTTTAGTTAACACACATTAAATAACAATTTCATGCCTCATTTATAAAAGTTGGTCGTATTTTTTGTAGTTCTTTTAATTAGGTAACTAACAAAATATTATTAGGAATTTATCAGGTAAGGTTTATAAATTAGTACAAGCTAGGAGATTTAATTTTTGAGAATTTCTAGTTATAAGAAATATTAATATTATGTATTAATTCGTTTTCAATTTGCTTTCGTTGTCAAATTGAAATAGAAAACATGAATTACATTAAAGAAATGTTCAATCAAATAATATAATAGAATAGGCATATGTAAACTACTATCATTCTGAATGTATAAAACGAAAAATGAGAAAAATTCACATTACTTAAAATTACTTAAAAACTTACCGTTGGGTCAATTTACAATTCCACAAGACTACTCGTAAATATTTGTATGTAATATCAGCCATTCGAGTAGAATGATTATACTCGAACACCGTTAATTTGATTTCGCAACATTAAATCTTATCAAATTGGATTAAAACTGCGCACACACTTTTTTCCAATTTTCTCAACATTTTTCGTTCAATATGTACGTGCTTCAGGTAGGCTGAGATTTTTTTTAATTTATACATCTTTATTGTTTTTCCTGCACCGTATGTATGATTTTTATTGACAGTTATATTAATTTCAGTATATTTTAAATCATCCAAAGAAATTATTGATATCTGATAAATTTTTTTAAATCCGGAAAACGCAAAATAAGTTTTTTCGGTAATTTAACAAACTTTTGTGGGAATTTCAATACCTAAAATTTTGCTAAAATATTACAAAATTATGTCCATTTATGACTGAAATTCAATGAAAACCGAGAGTTGTTTTTGTCTTTGGTATTCTATGGGTAATTAAATAGGAAGTTTATATTAATTGTAAAATATTCATATTTTGATTTACTTCAAATAGAGCAACAAATGCACAGAGCATCTGATATTACAAATAGTTAAACAAAAATTCTAAGCAAACGCACGTTAGCATGGCGATATTCCGCCAGTACTCGGACGGAAAGCTATAACGCTCTTGGAAGACTGCATAATTTATATTCATTTTTTTTGGTATTTTAATAAAGCAAAAAAACCTTATTTCTCGTTGAGACTGCAGACATACATAATAATATACTATGAAACACAAAATGAATTTGTATTCCAAATATTGTAATGGAGACCCGAATACTTGAGGATAATATTGCAGAGGTGTTCGAGGTTTTACGTCTGCTAGTTGCTGGGGATCATCACGCTCGGGTTAAATAGTGCGCTAAATTTAATTTTAATTTAATAGTTTTATGTTTTATAAATCAATTATAAACAATTTTGGTCTAAATTTTAACAATTCTTAAATTAAGGTGAGCTTTTAAAAAAACCTGAATTTTTGGTTTTTTAAATTGATTCAAGATGTTATTAACGTAAAGAGGACAGCCAAACCTCTCATATTGAAAATTATATTAACCAATAAAGTATGATTTTTTCAAATTCTTTTAAGTCACTAATTTACTAGAATTTTAAATAGTATCATACATTATTAGTTGATAGTCATATCATGAAGCCAATATGAAAAAAATACATCTTTTTATATGAAACTCAGTATATGTGTTGCATATTCATTGTAAATTTATAATATTTTATGTCTTTGGGCTCTTAAAATTTTCAACCGATTTTTCTAAAATGTTCCAGATTCTCTGTAGTAGATCATTGACGTGTGAAGATTTCCATTCTAATCATATTACTCCCATTGGCTTTGGAAGTTAGAAATTGAGGGAGCATCGCTTTGTAATTAGTTTATTTATATACAGGCTAACTACTTTTAAAAGTTTTCAATCGTTACTTGTGGAATTCACATAAATATTATATTTTAATTCAAGAAATATGTGAGAATGAGAGTACCGAAATCATCATTCTGGACAGCTTATATAGAAAAAACATTAAAATGAACAAAATAAAATTATTACAGCCATGTATTATGAAATATAACAGAAGAAATAAATATTACATCTAAAAGAAATGGAATCATTGCCGCCAGAGTCGTGCAGAGGTAACCTTTTCGGGGTGACGGAGACAGGGAGGAAATATTAATGAAACGTGTCGAATTTTGTTGAAAAAGAAATTCACTTCAATCAGGTGAATACAAATATAATCGAGATTACAAATACCAATATAACTATAAGAAGCAATTTGCCGGTTCGTCCCGCTAATAATTTATGCTTTATCTCAATATCCTAGATTTTTGAATTTTTCTCCCTGGGATGGTAAAGCAAGAGCACCTAAGGTTCAAAAGATAGTGTGGATAGTACATTCACTTATTGAGTAGATACAAATGTATTTTTGACTTAAAAGGAATAACATTAAATTCTGTTAAAATAAATATCGCCATCTAGTGAAGAATTACGCTATTATTTTTTAATGTGTCTTGTGAAAGAAATATATGATATAATTTTAGTTTATTGTCTTTAGTCTATTTATTGTCTTGGGAAAGAGTATCAAACGATTATTAATTATAGAATGCCGAATAATTGAATAAGTATGCAAGACTTTCATAGTATTTCTTTTCATATAAATTACATAAAACTTACTATGGCAAGAACTTGTCAAATGCAAATAAAAATCCAAACCAGAAAGTGGCTTAGTTTTCTTACATATTTCAAAATATTATTTTTATCGAATAGAAATATTCTTTGACAGATTTCTTGGATATTTGAGAACTCTACGCTGATAGATAGTATTGATACTTCTATTCCTAAAATGTAAATGTGAATGAGTCATAAGTTAAAAATATTTATTAAAGTAATTTACTTACCGCCATCTAGTGAGGAACTATAAAACTATTTGTTGAGATGATTGTTTACAAGATAAAGAAATATCGCTTCTAATTAATTTGTTTAAACTCTCACGCGGTTTATTTTGCAATCTGCACAAGTCTTATGAGGATTGGCTTAATGATTGCTACTGGTCCTGTCGATTAAAGACTTAAAATATAAAACTGAAAGATATAATTAAAAACAATTTCGTTGTAATATTAAAAAATAACTTGTAATTTGTAATGAAATTACAACTTCTATTTTTATTTGTTGAAAGAAGCGGAATTTCCTCTTATTTATTTATATAAATTTCAATATATACCCTATCTTATCACTCGGTGAATTTTGTGTCGATTTTCAGTTTTCTTTGATACGTGGCTACACTATAAAATATGAATTATTATTAATTTATTAAAGTCGACTTAATAAATAATAAATTTGTAAAGGAATTACTGCGCGTGAGTAAAATTTAATCTGTATTTTTCAATCCTAATTCATGCACTTAATTATTATTTCCAGTGATTTTTCAGGTACTTTTAGAATTCAAAAACTAATCCATTTAAAATGATTTTTTACAACCCTTTACATACTTTCAAAGTTACAATTATATTCTAGGTATGATTTATCGAAAATACAAATTAATGTGTAATATTTACGAGTTCCCATTGAAATCTTAGTAATAAAAAATATAATCTCTATCCTACAGGTCCAATTACCTCGGGTGTAGATAGAGATGAAGCTGTAACAAAAATATTAAATACTGGATTAAAATTTAAAACAGGAGATTGTGCACAGTTTCTTGGTTTTTTTTATTACACACATTATGAATATTTGTTGTACACAAAACTAAAATTATTCCAACTTTATAGTGTTGATTATATCAGTAATAACGTTATTACTTTACGTCGCTATTTTTTTATAAATTTGCAGTTATTTTACGATCTATATTCTACTTCGAGTATTTCGATTGTTTTTTTTGTGTATAAATTAAATATTTTATTCAAGTAAGAAATGTCAATTAATTTCTAATTATAATTTTGTATGTGAATTAATATTGTTCAAAATAATTTTTTTCAAGTTAAAAACTGATTAATATTAACAGTAAGTATATAATTTTGTCCTTTAACGTTCTGCATTTCTCCACTATCTTTTATAAAACGTAAATGAAGTTTAAAGTTTAAAGGCGTATAAAATTTGGTTATATCGTTTTCGTGCGGATAATAAAATACTTTAAGAAAGTTTTGAGCTAAATTTAAATTACAGAAACGACTGTATCGATGAAATTAATTTCAAAAGAAAAGTAAAAATACTTCTAACTGCACACTCAATATACTCTTACACATTTCATACTTTACTATTAATATAAAATACGAAAATAATATACTAGTGATCTTTTATGGCAGCATGAAGGAGCCCAAAGTTTCAGTGGGTATTTATATTTTTGAGGAGACTTCTGTTTTTTCTAAATGTACACCAAACTTTGGTAATATTTAGTACAGAAAACTTTGGGAATATTTAGTACAGCAGATTTTTTGTATTTGATACAAAAAGAAAACAGACCAAACCATATTTATTTCTGGACTTTGGTTTTCTGCAACTCACCAAAATTGCTAATAAAGGGCAAGTGAAGAGGATTCATTCCGAGCAATTTTACTCTCATTCGAAATGCAAAACACGAGCAAAATACTCATTTCATTTTTGTCAGTCCGACAAGAAACATAATTTTCATTTATGCAATATCATAAAAGAGGATGAAAAATTACTGGCAAAAAATAGGATTTAAATTTTTCGTACATTTTTAACACAGGCTACTTATTTTACTTAGAGATGCACACACAGTCAATTGTATCGCAGCTGCTCTGAATAAACATATTCGTGATGTCCGTTAAGTAAATGGTGTATATTTATGTGTACTTTAAATTTAGTATTTAAAAGTTGAATATTACTTATACACACACACACACATATATATATATATATATATATGTATATATATATATATATATATATATATATATATATATTGGATTGGCAAATTATAAACCCGCCACTTTTTTCCAAAATAATTTCTTGAATGTTATAGAAGCCACCTGAATATTTCTTATAGAGTATATGAAGAGTGGGGCATTCGAGCTTCTGTTCAGTTTGCCATTGAGTAATCGGGAAGTGAATAATGAATGGAAAAATGGAAATGTCTCCAAATGCACTTAGTCTGATTTTGCTTCATGAATTTAATTTAGGGCAAAAATCCAGCAAAACAGCACGCAATATATGCACAGCAATGGGTAAAGGTGTACTCTTTTACGACACCACCAAGTATTGGCTCCAAAGATACAAAGAAATAAATTTTGATCTGTCGAAAAAACCTCACCCTAGACGAACCCTACATTTGATATGGAAAAATTAAAAAGTCATACATCATAGATTAAATTTTTGTTGTTTGGCAGTGCTACTTTTAGGATTTGATATTGCAATGGAAAAAAACTTCATGCTTTGAGAAAGATTGTACTACATGGTAGCCCATATGGTACCATATGGTAACTACATGGAATATTTTCATATTCAATTTGGCTGCCATATGGACTAAAACCACTTCAACTCTAGGGGAAAGCTAATGTGTGAATGGAGCTACTGAGTTCACATCGTACTAATGAGCAGATAAAATATTTGGTTTCAGGAAATAAAAGTGGGTGGCTTATGTCAATCGCATGAACTTCATTCGCTAGGAGCTGGAGGGAAAGATTTACCTAACCCATAATATCAAAATTTCACAAATGTTACATTTGCGTTTGTGGTGGGATAACAATGGAGTTATTCATTGTGAACTTCATCCAGCTATCAGTATAATTAGGGCCAAGTTTTATTATGAACATAGTAACCACTAAACTTCCTTCAAATCAAGACATGGTTTATTTTTTACCTGACAATGCTCGATCGAAAATGTCTACAAGAAAGGTAATTTAGCTCTGCGTAGACATTGGCTACAAGTGTTTAGATACCGACGGTGCTTATATAAATAACGATTGATTTTATTGAATACACATAAAAAGTTGAAGGTTTTTTGATTGAGATGACGGGTATATACAAATATGTATATATATATATATATATATATTTATATATATATATATATATATATATATATATATATATATTTGTGTGTGTGTGTGTGTGTATGTGTCCCACATATACGTACATACACACGTGTGTGTGTGTGCGCGCGCGTGTGTGTGTGTGTGTGTTACGTATATGTGTTAATGTATATTGTGCCTACATTAATGTTCAAAGATTTTAATTCAGATTTTCTTAATAGGAATCGAATATTCATATTTATATACAATGCTGTATACACATCTTTACTACAAACCTGTGTTACCATGCGAGGTGACTTTGATAAGTTTCGTGAGACACAATTTGATAAGGTTTTTGTAAATTTCACTTCTGAAGCTGAAGTATATTAGTTATTATTGCAAACCTATAAGGGTAAGCGTATAGTTAAATATCAGAATAGAAGACATTAATAAAGTTATTGTCTTTAAAAAGACCTAATGCATATATCTTGTACATCAAAAACTACATTCAACTTAAAATAATGAACTACAATTTATTATTAAACTCACAATTACGTTTAAATTTTATTACATTTATTTAAATCAGAAGATTATAATAAGATATATGCTTCTAAAGACGACGCCCCCCGACCGCACTGACTGTCAAACTACAATAATCAAAATATACCTTATTGGATACGACATAACTTTAATACTATTTGGTGCTGTGGAAACTTTCATGCGAAACTCCGCCTCGCACTTGACTAGTTTTTTGAAACTTTATACAATATAATTTAACTTGTGGATTTTTTCTTTTTTTTAAACTGCGAACGGATATCGTGATTTACGTCATCCGGTAATTTACTTGAAAAAAAATACGAAATAAGTGATTAGATACAATATTTTTGAGACCATATATTGAATGAGAAAACTAATCAAGGGAAAATTTTGTAGTCATTAGGTTTGTAAATATATATTTTTAAATGTCTGTGTGTGTGTGTATATATATATGTATATACATATATATATATATATATATATATATATATATATATATATATATATATATGTATATATATATATATATATATATATATATATATATGTATAAATACATATATATATATATATATATATACATATGTGTGTGTGTGTGTATGTGTGTGTGTGTGTGTGTGCGTGTGTGTGCGTGTATAAAGAGAGAGAGAGAGATAAAATCTAACCGAAAAACGCTTTTTTTTAATTTATGAAGATGAGTACGTTGTGTCAATCTTTTGGATGCCACGATGACAAATTAAGTCTAATTGTTAATTATTTTGTCTACAACAAATTAAAAAAAAATTTAACATCTTGCTTTTCAAGATTTTGCAGAAATAGACACAAATTTGATTGTTTGTAATGAAAAAAAAATATAATACTCAGAGCTGACAAACTATTTGAAAGGTTAGAAAAAAAATATATTCACACTTAATTACAAAAAGCTCTCATTAGAAGTTAAATACCTTATCTATGAATTTACATATAAATGTATGTTGAGATTATGTAAAGATTAAAAAAAGTTTAAGAATATATTCGAAAAATTAATTTTTAATTTTTCGTAATAACAAATGTTCAAATTGCCTAAAATTCTAATGCTAGTGTGACATCGAAGAATTGAAATATATTATATATATACATATATATATATATATATATATATATATATATATATATATATATATATATATATATATAGGTGTATATGTCACTCTTAAGTGGTGATAGAACTACTTATCGGAGGCCCGGGCGTTTAATCTAATTAGGCAGTAAATGTTAATTGTAAAAAAGACATCTCGCCTAATTAAGCCATCGTTAATGCTTGTATCTAGCCCAAAAACACAACTACTCATTTGTGTAGTCACTTCATGTCGTCATATTTTAAGCTACTATTACAAATTCGTAAAATCCGGCAGTCAAGTTGGCCATTAACATGATTACCCAAATCCGCTCTAAGCAAGGGTTGTTATTAGTGAAACGTGAGTCCCAGCAGTAGAAACGTATTATATAGATCGTATCGCCTAATATTTTAGTAAATATTTTTTATATTACCGAATTTACTGTCACCGCTCATGTTTATAATTCTATATCACGTATATCGTCCTCTTCTTTGCGGAGCTTCCTCCTTCATTTTATTCATTGCCATAAATGCTTTTATATGCACTATTCTACTATTCTCAGTTAAGCATGACAGCGTTATCGTTTCAAAGTCATGCTTTCTCCAAAAATATATTTTCATAGCAAAAGGATATTTTAAGATCGATTGTGATAAAATTTAGCAAGAAGATATTTACATGAGGTAGGAAAAAACATAGCAACGAGAGAAAAAAATGTTTAAGTTTTTTTTTAAATATGTCTGCGTATATCGGATTCTGACATATAATTTTGTTTCTTACGAGATCCTTTCCCATTTGTTCATTACATCCGTCGTATTGAAAGTTCTTTCTAACACTTTTCATAAATCGACACAATCGAGATTGTAAAACACACCTGAAAAGTCCATAGGATGCTAATTAATGATGAACTATAGTAACTTAAAATGTTTACTCCTTCAAAATATTCACTCAGCTCATATACCGGCAATAATTTCCTCAATTTTTCTCTCCGAAACTTTTCATAATTTTTTGTAACTTCTATAAATAAATGGTTGACAATTTTATACTTATCTTGAAATTTCACAATGAAAGTAATGTGTGAGTAAAGATTTCATCCATTCATTTTCTTCTTTGCTAATATTCTTCCATATATTAAACCGTACGCTCTGCAGGACTTGCTTTATTTTTTGGCCAAACATTTTCTTATAAGAGAACTTATTATACCAATCTAATTAATTGAGTGAATCATGGCACGTTGCAAAAACGGCCCAACCTTGTTTATTATTTTTCAGTTATATTAAATATTCCAGCAGTTTTTTATTATTTAATTATTTTGTTGCTCAAACATTTCCGTGTTTATATTGTTTTTCTTTCGAGATTGCATCTTCACTCACCTCAAAAATATCATTGTTCTTTGATTTCCCTCTTTCTTAATTGTGCTGTCCTTATTTGTCTTTTAATTTCTTTTATATTTCTTTTTGAAATAATCATGTAGTCATTAACCCCATTGTTTTTCTTTCCACTATCCATACTTTGTCCTTAAAATATTATCACCTCTCTATTTTTGTAAATTGATGAATTTGCCACTCTTGGATTTTTGAAATTAAAACACCGTGCTTCCTTAGAAACACATAAGTTCATTTCTAATTTTATAGGTCCTTCCATCATTAATATTGGCCTTGCCATTCGTAATATTCTTAAATCCTTTCCTTAAAATTTCCAAAGCTGATTGTCTTTTGTTGTACGTGCCACAAATTGATAAAATTACAAATAAAAATAATACAGACTTTTATGCTTGAAGTTCTTATGCAAAGATGTTCAAAAATAGGAAATATTTGTGTATTGCCATGGCTTAATTAATTAAAATACCGCAAATATATTTATAATCATTTTATGATTAAATTTGCGTTTGCATTTAGCAAATGGCACGTGTCGTGAATGATCACTTATTTTTAAATTCAGCATTTTAACAAGACCTTTTTTGGAATTAAATATTCTTTGCTCCGAATTTAATTCTAAACATAGAATTGAATAAATGGTTTTTTTGCGATTAGCATTCGCAGAAATAGTTGAAGTACGACTTAATTTATGTTGATGGATCTCGAATTGTGACTTTGCTCGAAACATGAGAAAGTTGAAATTAAGAGATAAAAATTCTCTGTCATTCCATTTCTCAACGGATATGTCGACGACGTTTATTACACTGCAGTTAAAGCTTAAGAATTCAACAGTAGTGAATGGGCGATAAAACGAAGTGCATAAAGGAAAGTTTCTAATGATTATAATTAAGGAATGCTTTAAGTATTTTCTTCGAGCTATGTATACAGAGCGTGCGTTAGTTGACGTCAGCATCTTCTCCGATCTGTTGTGTTAGATCGTTTGTGGAAATTGTCGCTGAGTATTTAATGATAAACAATCTAGTCGTTCGTTGTCCTTAAGCATAAATCATACCGTGGGTTCCGTTAATTCGTTCGGAACACCAGGAGTTCCATTAACTCATTCGATTTAATATTATCCTCCAATCTACTGTGTCAGTTTGTTTGAGTATTATAACTGGATTTTATATGCGCAGATATTACATCTTATTGTTATCGTCGAGCATAACTCATATCGCCAACTCGTGAGCGCGTGAGTGCGTGGGCGCGTGCGTGCGTGTATGTGTGCACGCGTGGGCGCATACTCATATACGTGCGTAAAAGTTTATTTAATGCCTTCTTAAATTTTTTTTCGTATATAACGCGAAAATAATGTAGAAGATTTTTCGATTTGAGTCTTTGTTTCGGAGAAATAAATAATTTTTCAATAAATGTTTTTTTTTTATTTTCGCCATTTTCTTAACCAAAATAACATTTAAATCTTTCATTACCGTAAACACAATTTCCATCAAAGAAAAAATAACTAAAAAAAATACTGAGTTGCTAATATAAGCGTTTTTTTTTCAGGGAAATTACAATCATATTCAAAATCAAAAAGCGTGTAAATCGCGTCGTGTTATATTCCATTGACAGTCTTCCTTTGCGTCCAAACTGCATGCTCTAAATGACGATGAACACTTACATTAACTTGGAAATAGTCATTTAACAACATCTGTATATGTGTGTAAGTGCCTGGGTGAGTGGATGTGTGCGGTATGCCTTCGTGCTTGTCTATGTACATTCTATTATAATAATTATCAGTCAAATCGATAAGTGTCATTTTCTTGAATATTAAAAAAAATTAATTAATAAAGTATAATTTTATTTTTAAAATTTGTATATTCTTTTTATAATCATTGTTACGTAATTTTTCTTTCTTTGAAAATATAAGGAACGCGAATATAACGAAACTTAATATTTAATATATCTGATTCAGCTGTATCCTAAATGACATATATTGGCTACGTTTTACTAGATTATTACAACAGGGGATAAAACAAATATACATTTTGTAATTATCCTTGAGCACGACACTTCAACCACTTGTGCCGTTAATCAGGTGTAATCTGGGAAATTTTGTTCTTATGTAAATCGTCTAATTTATGAAATTGTTAAAGTTTCAATTAAACCCTAATTATACAAATATAAATAACGCCAATTTGTAGCTTAGCTACGTGTCACATCTTGCCAAATGTCTTAATGAAATGTCATCATAATATTTGACTAATTTTGTGATATCTAACTGTTGGAAAAACGCTAGCTTTCATTATTAAGCCCGTGAAATCAAATTTGATGATTCAGAGTCACAATTTCGTAAGATCAATGACGGTTAAACTTCGTTGCAAATTTTAACTCTAGATTATTTTTACCAATGGGAACCAATATTACTAAATTCTGATGAAAAACCCCCTCGTCATCCGCTCATGACTTCACCCACCAATTTTCTTTCCGTTCACATCCTGTTATCCTTTAAGCCTCATCGTTTTTCTTTTTCCTCGTTTCCTCCTGTCAAATTAATTTAATTACCTTTCTTTAATTAGTCACAATTTTTAATTTAATATAATTATATTATTTTTCTTCTTTTTATAGAACATAAAGAAGTTTGATCAAAATTAAATAATCTTTTGCAGTCAACTTTGGAACTAATTGATTGCAATCTTTGTGGTGATTGGAAGATGTTGCTTTTGCAGCAATAAATTCAAGTACAAGTGTCATATTAAAGATTATATAATTATATTATTTCACCAATACTCGGACAAATGAAAAATCTGTAATTATGCTACTTTAACCATTTCCGCTGAAATAATGAAGTAGACTCGTGTTGGATAGCTGAGGAGAAAATGGATTTTTATTACTAAATTCCTCTCATAGATTATCCTTGACAATGTTGTCATCCGGCTATCGGCTGTTGAGGTTTCTGTCATTTTCCGAAAACAAAACTGTTATTTAGTAATCATATTATTTCAGTCGTCGTTTACAAAATTCTTCACAAAATATTTGGGTTAGAGTATTAAGAGGATTGCATATGTAGTTAGTACGTTTATATCACTATTTACCCAAAACAAAATGGAAAACGCGAGTGGCGATTTGATGAAAAATTGTATTATTATTGAATGGTCTCGACAAACAATTCTAACACCCGCACATCGTTGATGCGCTCAGAAAAGCATTCCTAAATAAAAAATCGGTCTAAGGTCGATAAGAAGAATTTTGTTAATCTGCTACCAACTGTGCATCGCTTACTAGTATAATAACGATTACATCTTCAAACGTGATCCATTTAAGTGATTATCTACCCTTCCTTCAACCGAGACAACTAGCCGGAACATGATCAGTGCGTACATTGCTTGTCGTTCTTCTAGCTGTTCCTACTAAAACGTAATCTTTCAAGTATTGTCTTTATGTGGCGGTAACATTTAATAACAACCATAATGGGTTTTGAAGAGGAAGGTTTGTACTTAAATTGAAATATTTATTTTCTGAACTGTATCCGATGAAGTGACATTTCTTATAATATGCCTTCCAGAATATAAATATCACTTTTTCTCGTGAATACTGTATTCAATAGCATTTTTGTATATCAGTTAAGCCTAGTTAACTTATGATTTTAATGTAACTTAAAACTCAAATATTATTGATAATGTTTTTAGACATAAAAAAACTCCCGCATATACCCGCCATTTTCATACACGAATACGCTTTATCCATGAAACAAAAGACATCATTGATGGAGAAATACGCTTTGTAAGAGATCAAATAAGAAATTAAAATAAAAGATAGAATGAAATATCAAAATTTCCTTGTAGTTTAATTCGAATAAAAGTATACCCATACATTTACAATGATCGCTGCAAAGATTTGCAATGCGGTAAGTACAGCATCGATGATGAGGTGCCATATATGCAAAAAAACTTCTGTAAAAAAACAAAGTGAAACCTATAGTTTTTACATTTGGAGTATTGATACTTCACGCAAAAATAAAATTGTTTAATCCTGGCTTCACTTATCAAATAAAATATCATTGAAGAAATGGCAAGCAAGAACTGGAGATATATATATATATATATATATATATATATATATATATATATATATATATATATATGTATATATATATATGTAATATCTCCAGTCCTAAATAGAATTTTGAAAAACGATCCCAAATGTTATGAAAAATAATATCGATTTTGTGTTGATAATTTTTTAATATTACCTAAACTTTTTCTACAGTAACTAAAATACATCTGAATTTTTTTAAAATTAACTTTGCATTTAATACCACTTTAGAGCTAATGAGGCTCAGTGAATTTAAGTTTGGCCAATTTTCAAGAGTATTAATTTTGATCACATTCAACTTTCGTATCAGGTATATATCAACAAAGATAAAGAAAAATATTAAAGAAATACCTATTTTCCTATTATCCCTACCTAATTGTTCTTTAACTGTATAAGAATAATCAAGCATTGACACGCGCTATGCTACGTCTGCCTCCAAGCGGTCGTTCTAAGCAACAAGCCGCCGACAAGTTACAAAGCACGTAGACGCAGAGGGCACGGAGATCCAGGAAATCTAGTTTTAACGGAAGGAGCGAGTGCATTCAGCGCAGTTGTGCTTATGAGGTCTCGACAGTCACGACGGATGGGACAAAAATGTTTCTTTCTCATTTTACTCTCTAGATCTTTACCTCTTTACTTTTTAATATAGGGGACGTGCCCTTCTGTTTCAATTCTTCCACTATTTCAATTTCTAAACAGCAAATCGCATTTTTATTTTACCAAACACCAATATATTACCAATATATTTCGAACCTAACAAAAATCTCGAGGAAAGATTACACTATATTATTTCGTTTTCCAGATAACTGAATTTAAATTGTATTAAATTTTAATATCACTTTAGTTTTTCCATAAGAGATATTATTTGTTTTTAACTTAAATTAAATCATATGCTCATTTGATTATTGTGGTTTACATTTTCAGTTATCCTTTGGATTCAGTTGTTTTCGCAGACAGAATATTTTGATACTGGAATTTACAAAAGTAAAAATGTAATAAAATACTTTATATCCAAAAGTATTTTATTAAATTTTTATATTTCTGTAATTTTCTGACAAAAAAAAATTTCAGTTTAATGTAGGTTTTCTAAATCGTAAATGATAATGATGCAAAACATTGTTTTTTACTTTAAAGTTAGGAGCATCTCCTTTGCCGCAGGTAACTTATCAACAATTCCTTTCCATGTCATAAGTTACAAGAATTAATTAGAGTATTTTTTTTTAAATTAGACGGGATATATTTATTAATAGCATAAACTAATAACAAGCGATAGATATTGGGTAATTTCTCCAGGAAGAAACTAAATATTCAATAAATATGTTTTGTCACTTTTATAAATTATGCAAGTATATAATTGTACCTGTAGAATGTTTTAATACATGACTCTACGCCCTTTAGCAAGTATAGCATAAGAAAACTAAAATAAAAAGGTAAATACACAATTATTCAAAAGAAATGAGAGGACTACATTGACCCTATTAGCATGAAATCAAATTCACTTGATGAAGTCTATTTTGTTTTTTATTTATTTATGTACTTTGATCTATACAATCGGTGCATATGGCGGACTTATTTTAATGAGAGCAATCTCTTATAGCGAAGGGGACACTAGTCCAGTCCAGGCCGGAAATCGAACCCGAATCCTCGCGGTGCGCCCCACGTTCAAAAGTCGTATGTTTGTAATTAATCAATGCAGATAACATTTATGGGATTTTTGTACCATGCAGATGACATTTATGGGATTTTTTTTAGATATTATTATTAACACAAAAAATAAGTTTTCAAAAATTGCCGTATGTTTTCTACAGCAGAGTTTCATTTAATTGTAATAAACAAAATCGTTATTTTCATTTCTGTTTACTTAGAAAAAAATTGTTGATATCATGTCGCATATGTATATATATATGCATATATATATGTACATATATATATATATATATATATATATATATATATATTTATTTGGATTTGCCGAACGGATTTCTATATTAGAAAAGACAGACAAGTGTATAAAATATAAACATGGCAAAGATAAAACCACTAGCGAATTAAGCATAAACATTTTATAAATATGGAAAAAATGTGAACCCAATTAATGAAGTTCTGAACTGTGGATACCGTTAAGGACAACTATATTTTTATTATTTATTTT
Organism: Druceiella hillmani; assembly: GCA_039881145.1. Classification (NCBI taxonomy): domain Eukaryota; kingdom Metazoa; phylum Arthropoda; class Insecta; order Lepidoptera; family Hepialidae; genus Druceiella; species Druceiella hillmani. The sequence continues at coordinate 27,504,319 of JAYKKI010000020.1, forward strand.
TTATGCAAGGTAATTCTCTAGATATATAAGACCGTGCCCCCTCTTATCTGTAAAACTGCTGACGTTAAAATTATAAAAAAGAATTGCCACCACGAATCAAACTAGCATATCAAAGGTTTCCTGCCTCGATGAAGTGAAACTATTGTTTTTATCAAAAGTTATCACTAATATGTACCTCCTACAATAATCATTGTTTAATAAAACCTAATATAATCAAATAAAGGATACGTATATATTATTGCATATATCTTAATATCAACGACTTTTAGATCAATCATTATAGTTTTTTTCCGAAATAAGTTTTACGAATAAACTATTATCGATTAGTTTAAACTCACATGTAACTATAGTTATTGCTTAGTCCAGTCATCAATTCAGATGAAATTTAATTAGTCTGCTTGGCAGTTATAATCAAATATCTGAAGATCTACCAGATTTATTTTGTTAAAATCTGTATCGAACCGTTGTTAATGGCAACAATGCTATCATTTTATTGCATATCAAATATATAGAAAGTAATGCAATTAAACTTTTCCTATCTGCTTTTCTTTTCCTATGCTTCTGAAAACCTATTTATTTTCTTAATTTATTACGTTCAGAACTTTCAGAAATAAGAGCTTTAGAAATATTACCTTTAAATATTCCATACTACATCCCAAGCTATATATGAAAATTTACCCAAATTTTACTATGGCAAGATTCAAGTTTATACATTAAGCAATTTCTGACAACAAATTGCCATGACAGTCGGTGCGGATCTATTCGTTTTAATGAGTTTTTTTTGTAATGTTTTACAAAGTAATAGAAAAATATTAAAGATTTTTATAATAAAAAGAGTAATGTTATGTAATGGTCATAAGATCCTAAAATACGATGAATATTTTCAGGACATTTTTCTGAACACCACACATATGTAAACATCTTGATTGCGTTTGCATTCATAGTATGGAGAATCTGTAAATAATAAAGGTTACATAAAAATTTGTTGAAATAGTACAACTATAGTAATAACTATAGTATTTAGAAAAAATATTCTTATCTCTTTCTAAACTAAAAAAAGTCCCGGATATAAGTCCGGGATGCACCTCTAAGACTATTTACATTATCTCAGCTAATATTGTATACATTATATTCACTTGAAGTGGAACAGAGATTACAATAAAAAGACGAATTATCGATCGAACGGCAGCACGAGCGCTATCCTGGGCGAGGTGCGGTGAGGATGGAATTTTGACACATAATGCGGCTGATAACACGAACTCAAAACGTATAAGCGGATTAATGTGACTACACATGTCGACGCAGGGATGTATCGATACAAGAAAATTCATGTATTCAAATAAGCTGGTATTGAAAAGAAATATTTAAATCAAACGAATTAATGTCCAAAAAAGTAATTTGGGTATTATTTTAATCCAAAGCTGTAAATTGAAAACGCAATTGGCAATGCAATAGGATATAAATTGAATTTGATTGATTGCTGAGTATTTAATGACAGATGTTAAATCTCATCCATATTGCACGCATGAATGATATCGGGAAATATAGTTGCCGTTATCTATGTATAACCTATTATATACATTAAATGTATTAAAACCATTTAACCGTTCGAAAATCATACATAAAATTAATATATCTAAAAATCCAATTATCATTCATCCACTAACTAAGTAGGTCATCACGCAGTCTTTACAAACATAAAAAAGCTCTATATTAAAATTTAGCATTTATATGTTTCCTTACTTTAAATATTAATTGCAAAAGGGTTTTTTGAAATTTAGTCCCAAAAGGTTTAAAAAAGGTATGGAAGTTTAGGTGGAAATTTCGAAATAATTGAAATTAGTGTCGTGAAAAATTGTATGTTGGTTATCACAGAGAAATAAAAAACACGTTTCTACGTTTTTGGAATATTGCTAACCGTAAAAACAAACCTTGTATAAAAATTCGAATATAATAGGGCGCAATCATTGTCTTTTTCGAGATGTTAAATCCGGAATGGCCAAGTTGTAAACAATATTAAATATAAATTATACATAATAAATATTTGTTTTACATTCATATTTTAGTCAACAAAAAGATTGGAAGGAAAAGTTGATTTTAAAGGAGAAACAGAGGTAAGAGAAATGTGAAAAGCGAAAATAATAGAATAATATCATTCGATCATAAATTACATTATTTTTTAATAATAGTCGAATATCGGTTTTTCGAATAAAATATAATTTTTAATATCCTTTTAAACATTTTTTTGATACCTTTTTATAGTGTTATTATGAGTAAGTATAGACAATTTTTCCATTGCTCATGGGATTTAAACACTACTTATATAAATATATATAGATATTCATCAAATATCGAAACGTCCCTAGTCCTATAAAATATTAAACTTTTTCATTCTTCAAAAGTTTTAATTTTCTTATTCAATTATTTCTTATTTTATAATGTACATTTTTTATTTATTCCTTATCCAACTTTGACTAGATTATTTGGCCAATTTAAAAAAATTATTTGTTCACGAAAAGTATAGTAACATCTTATCTTGAATTATTTAAAAATAACATTACTATTCTCGGTCTAGGTACATTTAGAATATATTATTTATGCTTTCTGGTCTTATGTGTAATGTGTTTGAACTGTATAATGCTCTTCGCATTAATGGAGCGTGAAATGACAAAATACTAATGGAAATTTATGTGGCGTTTGCGTGACGTGGCTCTAAATTACAGTCTCTGTGGATTCTATTTGTGGCCATAAACGATTTTATAACAGGTTATTATATTTGGTGTGATGACGTGATTACCTCTTGAGCTTGATCTTTTAAGTTTAAAACTTATTTGATAATAAACATTTATACAGGTACCATAAATAAACATTTAGCAAACGAATAATTTGACTTTCAATGGTAAAATTGTTTATATTCCTGAAATACATACATACAACAATGTTAGCTACTACTTGAGTATTTCCATTAAACTATTATATCATAAATCAAGTTTCATGGCTTAGCTGCTGTTTGCATTCAGAAAAGACCCTTAGCCATCTCAATTCAAAGCATCATATTACCTTCCGTGAAAGTTCAATCAAAATATGTGCTACCAAGTTGTGGAATAAGTTACTCCCAGTATACGAAATGTTCCCTCTATATTTATTTAACAGTCATCTCAAATAGGTATATTTGTCATAATTTCTTACAATTTCTAATTTTTCGTTTTATCCCACATCCCATTTCCTTTCTCCATCCCATCCTAAATTTGCATGCATGCGTGTGTATTTGTGCATATGTGCACATGTGCATTGGTGCGTTTCTGGGTGTGTATTTATGTGTTGACATATGTGTAGTTTTAGTTATTCTGTTGTATTCCACCAAAATACTGTTAATTGTTCTATCAGTTTCTTGGTAGGCTGTGTATTTCTCTCGTAAAAATGAGCTGACCATATTATAAATTATATGCATTGATGTTTGCAAATAAATGATTTCATAAATATTTTCCTGTTTTCATAAAATCAGGAAATTTTATTTAAATTGCTGTATGAGAGCACGAGCATAGCTCTGTATTTCTGCATTCTACCATTTTCAGACTTTAATTAGACTTGCATGGATGAAAATTATCGAAGATCCTAAGAGAACACACTTTACTAGAAAAAAATAAGGTAGCTGCAAGCTATTTTTTGAAGTTTTCTTTCGTTAAGTGAAATCGTGAAATTTTGTTGGTTCTTTATACTTTAAAACATCGTTACTGACTGGAATGTCCTAACATTGCATACTCATGATAAACATTGCATACTCATATAAAAGAGTATGCAATGTCCTAACATTGCATACTCTTTTTACATACCTTAGATATTTTCGAAAAGTTTCTGCAATATTCCAGTCATACCTGGAGAAAAACCTTAGTTCATTTGTTTCTAACCTACTAACTCTCAGCACGTGGATACATTTTCGTTAGTACAATATTTATAGGCTTATAATATCATGCATTTCCCAAAGTCTTTCGGATTTAAAATCAAAGCTATCACTTTTCAGCAAACTTTTTGTAAACTTGTAATAGCGCTGTTTTTATCCTTACAATTTTGTATTCGGTGATTTTGGAGGTAGAAAAGGTATTTTTTGTATTCTTTTCTATAATATCTTCAGAACTGTCTCGTATCAAATATGAAAACAATAATCTTTTAGAATCTTTATTTTTCACTCTTTCAAAAGTTATATACTTAGATGATATTTCATATTCACCCTCAAAAGTTCCATCATTATACATCAATACCTTTGAATTTTAGTCACTCAAGTACTAAGAGTTAGTGCATTATGGAAAATTTACAATTTATATGCCAAAGGCTTTGTGACACACAGATAAATGACGAGAAAAGGAAATATTTTTCTTGTATCAAAAAATTTTTAGTTGTTACGAAACAAAATTGTAACGAAATCCAGTATAACATTCTTTTTTTATTCTCTTTATTCTGTTTACTTTTTTTGATTTGATAGACGCAAGAAAATAATGTTACATACTAAAAGATGTCGACATTAGTTATTGTTAGAGTATTTACTAAAGGTAAATAATAATTAAGTTTAACTTTTCAGCGCTTCGTAAAAAGTAAAATTTTGAAATTTATTTTAAATTTTATTTAAGTTTGGTTTATTGTATAATTTTCATTGATCATTAAAAACTTACATAGCAATATAAGGATAATATGGGTATTAAAAGCATCGTTATTCAAAGGAAACGGGAGTAAATTATTTGGAAACAATGAGGAAAGACAATGAAGAAAAACAGAATTTGAAAACAATGAAGGAACTTCACAGAATATTTCAAAAGAGAATGTTGAGCCGCGTCGACGTAGGCTTTTACAAATAAGGGCCTATAGGAATAGTATTATAAGTAAAAAATCCTGGTTATCATCGCCTAACTAAATAAAAAAATAAATGGTCTTTAAAGAAATCATTAATATTGAAGTACATGCCGTCGTACGTTGGGAAATTCCACGAACCCACACATCTTTCCCCAATAAGTTTGCTTTCAATGTCGCATAAAGACCATTTACATACACAGCTTTCGATTAATTGTTATGACTAAACATTTTTTCGAATTTTTCTCAAAAATATGAGACCAAAATTATCTATAATGTTTTTTGAATTGAGCCTTTGTTAAGAGAAAATAACTTAGTTTTCAAGAATTTTCTTTTCTTCTTTTTCTTGGTCATAACTACGTTTAAAAATTTGATTGCTATAAACAGAACTTCCCTAAAAATCTTGAAAAATCAATGAATTAGAAGTGTAATTCATATGACTTTCTATAAAATATAAGATTCCAAATATTCAAATCCCAAAAAGAGTTTCGCAGTGTCGTGCCATATCCCTTTAACAGTACCGCGCGGCGCTTATATGCATGCACTGCATATTTAAAACTTTCGCTAAACTTGTAATAGAGTACATCGAGAAATGATCGACTACAAGAAAATTGTATTTGTTTTAATATCGATAATAATAATTTTACTCAAGAATTCATAGAAGCCGGCTTACTCTATTTATTTACTTAACCACAAACTATATACTCCTCTATTTTTTCGTAAATTGTTATGACGCGTTCAGGGTATGCAATTCGTTGTTTTCTAGTATATTTTTCATGAAGCAGTTTGACCTTCGATTACACGGATAGATCAAGTTCAGACCCGTTTAGAAAAAAAATTCATACATTCATTTTACAACTAAAAAAAATCGACTAGACTAATACTCATAATTTACAGTTTACTACCGATGTAATATATCCTTATAAATGACCATTAGTTTGCAACTACTGAGGATAAACGTTGAAATATATTTTCAAAAAATTAAATCCAATCGACACTTTTTTGAAGTCGTTTAAAAAAATTCTGTAAATTAGGTTATCATGCTACCAAAAAGTACTTGCCAATTACATTTTCATTTATGACTGTTTTATTCAGTCATTCCCATACATTTAGACTGATGAAAAGTTCTTGATAATTATACACCATCAATTTTTTTTTATTTGATGACCTAAAATCAATCCACCAATTTAAGTCCACCAATTTCGGTTTCGTTTTCGAATCTTCAAATACTACTGTCAATTAATTTGAAATAAAATAAATTTTCTATCTTTGAGATGGTCTTGGTACACTATTTACTGCGGTTCATGCTCCATTTAGGTGTAAATACAGATAGCTATTGCATTTTCAAACCTCTCGTGAAATGCAAAAACGTGAGCTTTTTTTTATCAATGAGTAAAGACCATAAAATGTACTTATATAAATAAGGTCATGAGTTCAGTTAAACAAATCCAGTAAAAGAAATTAAATAAAACTTCATAATTAACCAGAATAAAGATTAGTGCAAGGAAAAAATTGGTAGTAATGGGAAAATTATGTTATGAATAAATTACAAATTTTTACTCGTGAAATGCAAAAACGTGATCTCTTTATTTTGAATCAATGAGTAAACACCATAAAATGTACTTATATAAATAAGGTCATGCGTTCAATTAAGCCAGTATAGTAAAAGAAATTAAATGAAACTTCATCATTAACCAGAATAAAGATTAATCGAAGGAAAAAATTGTTAGTAATGGGAAAATTGTGTTATGAATAAATTACAAATTTTTACCCGCGATTTCGTTGGCGTGGATTATGAAAGTGGATTTACTCTTTTTCACTTTTTTGCTCCTTGCCATTTCAATTTAATTCTTTTACTTCTTTAAACTTTGCTTATAAACATGTTATTTTATTTTTAAATTTATAAGTTTCTTTTTTCATCGGTAAGAGCTCTTATATTCTCGATATATTATATTTATTGTGTTCTTTTTTATTTTGTGAGTGCAAACTATATTGGGTTGTGTAGATTTCCTACTCAGGATAACCTTATATATATAAGGTTGTCCTGAGTAGGAAGGTTATCCTGAGCCCAAGAGAAACACTCTGACCTCATAGCGATTCTTACCACTCAAATATTTGTCCCAAGGATTTGTTTATTGTAAAAGCTAAGAAAATTATAGCTTATTAAGATGCGCAAAATATGGGTTTCGACGATACCCATAGGCCCACAATACTCCCAGCAATCCCAACCAAGTCAGATAATTAGTGGATATTTTACGACGATATTTTACCCTCCCCGGGTAGGCAAATAGTAGGAAGGGCAGACAAATGGAAGTTTAATTTTTAGATAATGTAACCAAAAGATTATTATAGTATACACCACACAGATCTATTTTTAGAACACCCCAAAATATAATTATACAATAAAGATTTGTTTTTTGACATATTTGACTTTCCCACTTAAAACAACTTAACTTACCATTTTTTGCCACATCAAATATTTTTACCCCATATAGCACAACGAACTAAGTGTACTATAGCTACACTTACAAAATAAAGACATATAGCAGTAATTTTGTACCTGCCACTATTTTAATAAAACCCATGTGTCATATATGGGGAATAATTCATAAAAAATGAGAGACGAGTTAACAACAGTTTCTGAACAATAACTTAGAAAGTTTAAATTATATCTTTGGAATGAAGTCATAAAGTTATTAGTGGAAAACAGGAGAGGAGAGACAAAAAATTATGGAATAAATTGCATTAACAAAGAAATTTAAAATATCAGGGAAACCGGGTATGACAATATGTAATAGGGTACTTATACCGGAAACATGATAGCTTTAAAAAATAATGCTTTTAAAAAGTTTACCCCCAAGAAACACAAAAATGTATCCGCTCTTATAATATATGGATACCAGAATATATGGATCCAATATAATAAAAGTATTTTTGTCTGGGAAGAACACAAACTTATAAAAGATTTGGGTAATTGTATGACATGGTATTTTAACGTAACATGAGATTTTATTACAGATACTTTGAAATGGCGTATCTACCAGTTACATGCACATAAATAATCCTTTTGTCATTTATTTAAAAAACCAAACGTTTAACTGATTCTGGTCTGGTCTTTGAAGCTACTTCAACAGTTTAAAAAAAGTTTTGGAAGGTTTTGAAACTCGGTTTTTAAATCAATCAAATGAATTTTACCCACCCTCATAAATGTGAAGGAATTAAACATTTACTAGTTGTACGGGAAGCTGTATGAAAAGAAATCTGTTCAATTCACAAATGGGAAATGGATCGACCGAATTTTGTGGTTGCACGTCTGTTCACCGATACACAAAGGAAAATCTGCAAATTGCAATAATATTTATAATTAAAGTGCATGATCCTACGTGGGCTGCTAGAAGAAGCACAAAGTTTTTACGCTACCGAGTACTGGCATACAAATATAATGTTTACGAGACAATTTAAAAATAGTAGTCGCAATCTGTTATATACAAGAACTGTTAATTTCGGCAGTCTGCAAATGTTTTTATATCAATATTGGTGGATGAGTCTGAATGGACAGTAGTTTAAAATATTTTTTTCTTAGCTGGTATTATTTTAAAAATATATGATAATAACTTGTTATGCTGTAATCTGCAGTAATAAAATTACTTAGCCCCGGAGGACTAAATTTGGAATTTTATTCATATCAAAATAAGTCTCTATATGTTATTTATTTAATCTTTTGCTCCTCTGAAGACTCCTCAATACACGTCTTTTGATTTAAGAAACAGTGGGGAAAGCGACAGAAGAACACTTTTGCTGTAACGGTGTTTTTCAATAATCTTACTGGTCTCACTTTCCATTTAAATGGAAAATAAGTTTTGAAATAAAAAACCTGCTACAGACTACATAAAATCACAATTTATTAAAAATGTGAATTTCATTTTTTTTTATTTATTTCTAATAAGTTTATTATTTTTTGACTTATTTTTCAACTTAGATTTTCACGAGAAGTTAAAATACGCCATTCGATATGGTAGTCAGTCTTTATGTTATTTATATATCTTTTAAGTTTTCTTTAATATTTTACGAAATTTTGTTATTTTTATTAAGACATTGTCTGCGGTTGGACTGATATTTGATATGGTTATACTCTTGAGTCAACCATGTTACACGTACAAAGCCATATGCCTCTGCATACTTATATATAGAAAATATTTCTTAAAAAAATAATTGACGGGATCAATGCATCAAATTTTTTGATAATTTGTTTACCTCTTAGTGTGTTTGGACACATATCATGTAAAAATCAACGACCTAATTCGGATGAAGTAATTTAAAAAATACAGTAATAAATTTGAGGTGACATTTAATTTTTACTTCATCGCAATTGGTTGAAAGAGAATTTAATATTTTTAAAAATTCATCACCCATTAGTACAACAATAGAAGTGCCTAATAATTGAACGGCACTAATTACAAAATATGTTTAGTTCCAATGTATTTCAATACATGGCCTTACGTGTATTTTAATGAGCATAATGAATTGTTCCACCTGGATTATATTGACGTACAATCCGGGTGGAAAAATGCATAGCGCTCTTTACAGTTGTGTTATCCACCCGAAAAATTGGGTATATTAATAAAAAATTACATCCGTAAGTTTTTCAGTGGCCTAAGCGTAGGAAATCGTTTACATAATTAGTTAATAATAAGGTTATCCCAAGATCAGATGTCTTCGTTAAATATTAGCGCATATACCTGACTTTCTTCGAATCCCCACTATTTTCATAACCAAATATTACCTGATTAATTGCGGTTTTCTTTTGATTTCTCCAAATGTAATTTTGTAAACTTTGTAATAACTAATTTACTTGAATCGCCCATAATGTAATGAATATACGCAATGCAGTGCCAAGAGTGAATGGGATTATTTTGAATAACCCTAAATCATAATCAATGCAACCCTCCAACAATTTCTTTACACTGAAACGGACCTATGGATCGACGTAATTTTTTGCATAGAGATAGTCATCATAAAATGATATAGGCTACTTTCTTATCCAAGTAATTTCATCCTAACTAATTTTACAATCCCAACTAATGTTAAAAATCCGAAAGTGTGTTTCTTTGTTTATCTTCCTGGTCACAACTGAATAGAGGATCGAGGTGATTTTTTGCACAGAGATGGTTGGCAAGCCAGAAAATAAAGTATGCGACCTTTTAACCCGGTAAATATAATCTTAACTGATGATACATTCCAAACGATGATTTTAAACGTGTCTTCTTTCATTTCACAACGGAACAATGAGTCGACGTGATTTTATGTGTACGTGTCGACGTGACGTGATTTTATGTGTGTGGCGACGTGATTTTATGTGTGTGGCGAGTGACGTAATTTTATGTGTGAGTCGACGTGATTTTATGTGTGTGGCGAGTGACGTGATTCTATGTGTGAGTCGACGTGATTTTATGTGTGTGGCGAGCCGAAAAAGAAATAGTTACTTTTTACTTCGGGAAATCTTATTCTTTAGGGAACATTCTTATGTGAACTAAAACATTACAAAGTAAGGAAATTATGTGGTCCTAAATGGAAACGCTACTACTTAATATAAGCGGTAACAAACTAACTCCTTTGACTTCTAATTACAAGGGAAATGTATTTATTTCGATTGTAATTTGTATTATATTAAGCTACGTGAAAATGAGCAGGTATGGATAAAACGGGTTTACCTTTTAGATGTTTTGTATGCAAACTTTGAATAAATTTGTACTATCCTGGATTTTTAATTTAACACCCTTATAAAAAAACAGGACTCAAGGTTGTTCTCTCGTGTGCAAATATACGGGATTTTATATATATTGTTTACTATACGTAAAAAAAAATCAAATATAAAAATTACAAAAATATAACCGACTGCCTACAATAATATACTTAAATTTGCTGGTAGTAATTAGCAGGCACATTCTGGGGAAGGGATCTGTAACAATATCATTGATAACAATTGAAATATGGTCAAGGTCTCTATGTAAGTAAGATTATAAATCTTTTAATCTTGCTAAGGCGATGTCCGTATATTTTAAGAATATGGGAATAATATCTATAGGTACTTTATCTTGTGCATATAGAATATCTGTCACTGACTCAGCGCGCCGAAAATAAGTGACAGGGATGTTTTTAGTTGTTCACAGGCTCGATGACAAATATCACGTGACTATACGCAGTGTAGTTTTGTGAAATTTGGGTATATTTTTATTTTTGATAGTTTCTTTTAAATGCATAATACACAAATTGTTAATAAATAAAAAGTCCGCTTTGCTACTTTATGAAAATAACTAGTTTACTTGCATCAGCCATAATATAATGTCTATACGCAATGCAGTGCCAAGAGTGGATCGGATTATTTTGAACAACCCTAAATCCTAATCAATGCCATTCTCTAAAAATTTCTTTCTTCATATGCCCGTAATTATTCTACACCATTTTCCTTTTCGTTTGGTGTTTGTGTTCGAGAATACACTTTTTGTACTCAATTGATGATTGTTCACCTGAAATTTTTGATTTTTTGATTGTTTTGATTATTTGATTGTTTGATTCAACTGAACATGTTGTAATACAATGAAACCTAAGTCGTGGTAAAGAAATTTAAAAACGTAGAAATAATACTACATCACGTAGTTTTATTTAATTGTGAATAATGAATTTCTGCAAAATTAACGCCAAATATATTCAATATTCGACATTAGAGACCTTAGTATAAGGGAGAAATTCTTGATAAATAATCTATTTCATTATAATATCGTTGTTATTCCTAATAGTCTCGCATTCTCAGTCTGCTCACCTCTTCAAAAGTCTATGCGAAGAAGAAAACATTTCTACGCTCAAAATAATTTTGTAATTAAAGTTAATTTAAAGACTAACTATATTTTTGAAATGAGGGAAAGTCCAAACATGTTATGATTCATAAGTCATTTAAAACAACGTGGTTTTATTATGGAAAGACAAATTTAAATACCTACCTATCTTCGGAACGAAAATGGAGCATAAGTGTCCATTTGAGTTTCATACATAAGTACGTATGTACATAAGTAAATCACAAATAAAATTGAAGTTAGTTGCATTACGTGTCATTAGAAAATATATAGATATTGACACCAAAGCAAGCCATAACTTTACGAAAATATAATACGGAAGATTTAGGAGTTTCGTGTTACACTTAGATACATAATGAGTGTAATCATTTAAGTCTCCTTTATTGCTATTGAGACCGCCCACGGTGACGTGTCGTTACAGAGAACCGTTCAGCTAATTTTTGTTCTGTTAAAATATTAAGTGTATGTTACTTAACTGTATTCATCTTGTTTAAAACTATTGACTATTAAACTAATCACATAATAAAAATTTAGTTAATGCTTAGGATAATACCATCATATATGCACATAATATTTTTCATCCTAAACACATGGAATTCCACATTTTTTTTAAACAATTATACATCCGTACTTGAAAACTTCAATAAATTTAAAACTGAGATATAAAATTAACCGATTAAACAAGCATTGGATACCGTGAATTTATTTAAAATGGTTTAACATTTAACGTTTAGTGTACAATTTTACGTTTGGCCTGATCAAAGCTTTTATATTAATGTCACCTGATGTAGGAATTTGACTTCATTATATTAATTAAATTTTATTCAATTTTTGATATATGTTTATATATAACTCAATGAATTCTGTCATAATTACGGTAAAATATCTAGCTGATTATTATTCAAAATTATCAAATAACTTGAAATATTATCTCTCAAAAACTTACTACTTAATTATATTTGCTAGCTCCAATTTATGTACACTTTATTCTTACGATTGAACTAAATTGAAATTCACCACGCCAGAGAAATATCAAAAATATAATAGAGAAGGAAATTGGATATCATTCGTATTATAAAAAATACCACATCGGTATTATGTCACCAAAAATATTATGGCACAAAATATTCAGAGAACCTTACTACATACAGAATTAGTGTTTTCGTACAGTAACACAGAATTATACGTATACATATCTATATTGGGGTAATAATAAGGCGTCTAGAAACTACAACGGGAGGTTATTCGACTTGAACGACGCGACTCAAGTGGTTAGAGTCGTCGCCACTTGAAGGAATTTGCGCCCCCGAAATTATTGAGGGTCGAGCCGGTCACGTTTTGCACTTCTTGTTGGACAAGTTAAATTAAGGCACTTGGGGTGGGGATGGGAATATTTCGAATGGAGCGTCGTATTTAGTGTACTAAGGCAATAACCCTCGTTCCTGTAAACCCTATGTATTTTCACATATGGAATGAAGCAGCGTGTTTAGTTTACTATTGAAGCAATGACCTTCTCTGTTGGTGAACTGAAAAGTTTGCAAATTTTCGTTGCTAGAATATCATTGTGGAGTTTTATTTACGTTCTTGTAGTATTTAGGTACCAAAACGTACTTTTTTTATTGATAAAAATGTGTGTATTAAACAGTTAAGAAAAGGATGCATAGAATATATGAAAGAATAAAACGACAATGAAAAACTATTAAAAATAAAAATGTACCCAAACTTGACAAAACTGCAGTGCTTTAGTCACGTCATATTTTTCACCGAGCCTATGGACAACTAAAAACATCCTTGTCACTTATTTTCGGCGCACTGAATCGGTGACAGATATTCCATGTGCACAAAATAAAGTATTTGTGGATATTATTTCCATATTATTTAAATATGCGGACATCGCCTTAGCAAGGTTAGAAGATTTATTATGTTACTTACATAGAGACCTTGTCAGTTATAGTGATACAGATCCTTTCTATAGGTGAATAGGCAAGAATAAACCTGTTAATTACTGCCAGAAAAAATTATTGTATTATTATGGGCAGTCAGTTACATTCTTGTAATAATATTTTTCTATATTCTGAACCAATTTTGTAAGAAATAATGTGACGTAGAAGCTTGAAATTGGCATAACAATGCGTCTTATTAACCCATATAATTTTGAAATAATTTTCCTAAGTTATGAATATAAATTTTAAGGATATCGAATTTCGATAAAGGTATTCCAAAAATATGATATAATTTAGCAATCTCCCTTATTTCCGAAAATATTGAATAAATTTACGTTATGAAAAATAATATTTTCAAATAGTTTAATAGAAATACTATGTACCCTTACATTTTTATAAACGCCTAAACGTGTATCGAACCCTCGTAGTGTGGAGTCCATTCATGCTTGACAGGATTTGTTGTTTTTCATGTAAATGCGTTATGTTTTTAGTTTCTCTGCCTTTTTCATTCTAGCTTTATATTTATAATCAAAATAATCATCTCTTAATCTCATTACCTTAGTTTCGAATCATCCGCAAAAATAACTTTGTATTTATAAATGTAAATTTATTATATCCGTTGAAGATATTCTAGGTAATATATTGATATATTTACATAGTGAGGATTAATATAAATAGTTTAATGGAAATAATGTGTAAGCTTAAATATTTTTGTACGCCTATATATGTACGGAATACTGGTTGTGCGAGTTGTATTCGTACTTCACAAGTTTTTCCTCTTGTGTTTCATTTATTACTTTCATAGAATATCGTGTATTTATAACCGGACATATGCATATGACAATGTTAATATATACGAATTTCTTGTCAATAAATATATTTGCAAAAATCTGGAATGAACAGAAGTATTATTTCTATTGTTAAGTCAAAGATTAATAGCGATTGTATAAATTCATGAAACATTCCAAAGTATTTGGTTCTCCACATATAATAATATTAATAACAGAGAATATTTAATCTGCGCAGCGATATTGTTTTAGTTATTGACCTCGGTTCATATCGAGGTAGATTCAGTACAATTTTTTGATGCACAATTTTTTGTTCCGTAAAACGATGAATTAAAAAAAAGGAAATTTATTTTGATCATTTGTTACTCGAAATCATGCATTTATACATTTTTGTCAAAAACTGTACATACACATATTTCAATAAAAATTAATATTGGGCTAACATGTCCTTGTAAATTAATGTGTGTAATAGCTTGAAGCCTACTGATCTACGAATGATTCAGTCGATGATTTTTAATAATCTTGTTCAGAATTATTCAATAATTCACTCAAAATCAGTAAGCACTTCTACAGAAAACTTATTTTTATATTTATGAGAGCAAGTTAACAACAGTCGATACATATTTATGAGAAACGCATAATTAAATGTTTAATATAATAACAATTTGAATCTCGAATAAAAGAATATATCCATAAACTTGACCAAATAATAGCTCGTGCTTCAAGAAGTTTTTAATTAAAATTAATAAAGATAGCGCTGAAAATAAAAAGTCAAATATCACACTGTATCAAACTGTATGAAAATATATAGCAGGGAAAATGACATTAAAAAGTTTTACCTTGAATATCTTCAATATCGGGAAATTCTTAATAAAAATTTGCTTGAAAATAAATAAAAATTAGTGTCAAAAAAGAAGTATTCCCTTGGAAATTATAATAGGATTAGGTGTATATATTATCCATTAGTGGTTTTATCGGTCTATATGATATTTTGCTTTTTGTATAACCTATGATGAAAGGAAAATTGAATTGAAATTGCTTTAGCGAGGAACTGAAATAGGACGGTTAAGAAAAATAAGTGAAACGTTTCAGATATTGAATATAAATTTCAAGGCGAAAACGTGTATAAACGTGAGCGTAATTCTAAAGTTTTAAACAGTTTAAGTGCCGAAAAACTTGAAAAGATTTAACTAGAATTTTGACTGGTGAAAATGATTTATGAAATAAACACGATTAAGAAAGGAATTCGTGATATCTCACGCAGGGTATGGCTGAAATTGCAAAATGGGCATTTGATATGGTATGTATATGTCTATCGATAAAAGAAATTTGCGTATGTATTCACGATTTGTTAAAGAATTATCTATTTTCAGGTTTACCCTATATTTTGTACTTCACAGCATTTATTTTCCTTACCACGTCCTAGGTTTCGTTGTATTACAACATCTTCAGGTGGGCTATTACAATCTTTGCTAATAATTTGGTAAACCTAGGTAGCGGTAAAGAACTTAAAGAAAGTAGAAATAATACTACATCACATAGTTTCATTTAATTGTGAAAAATGAATTTCTACAAAATTAACGCCGAATGTATTTAATGTTTGAAAACATTTATGTTCTCAATGAAAAATAATATTACATTTTAAATAAGAATATTTTTGGACGGTGAGTAAAAAAAAATTAAATTGTTTATGGTTTGTAAATTAGTGTAAGTTTCATAATCCAACCGTATAAGATATTGGCTACAGAGTCATATTTTGTTTCGTGGGGTATATGTGGTCTCAAAAAGAGTAACAGATTTTATGTTTTGACACCTCGAAATAAACAAATTAACATTATGAATGTAAAAATTAATTAAATACATAAAAATGTTTTTTAATTAATGAGTATTTACATGAAATTATTTTTTGTTAGCTCTGAGCTAAGAAATATTGTAATTATGTTGAAATTTCATTTAGCCGCTGCACCCTAGCAGTTTTGATGCTTAATATTACAAAAAGTATGTTTTCACCATGAACTCATCATCTTTCATGACAACGACATCAATAATACAATATATACACAAACTATGAAATAATTAATCCGATATTGGAGGAAAAATTATCAGTACGCCTTAAATTTGCCAGAAAATTTCACCACGTGTACAGTTTTTCACACGTGTAGTTTTTTTGTAGTATCCTAAATATTTTGTTTCAAAAAATTCAGTACAAATTACACACCCTTCTTAATAAAACGATAATGATTATTCGAACACGTTCATCGCCGTATGTCAATATCGATATCGGTATAGACGACTTTTCGACTGCACCATTCCTATTTCTTATCCCCTTTAGGCAAATGACGGATAGATGAAGGTAGATATATAAAACGACAATATTATAAAAATAAAGCATAAGTAAAGACGGACTAGGCGTGTAGGGAAACAGGAATAAAACAGATTTCTTTTTTGTCAATATCTTTACTAATTATTCACTAGCCGATGTAATTTTAAATAGGAACTTTGAAAAAATATTATTATCCAGAATGTTTTCATGTTTTTGTTTATTCCACTATTTAAAAATAAGAGAAAGAAGAAACGCATTGTACCTCATTTTGAAACTCAATATTTTATTTATTTATCTACTTTAATGTATCTAATTGATACATATGGCGGACTTATTGCTACGTGAGCAATCTCTTACAGCCAACCATATAAATATTTTGCAAAGTGAATTTCAAATTGACCAATTATAAATAGAACATTTAAGTTTATAAGAATATTTTAATAACAGCCAACTCGATGGACGTACAAAAAGTAAATTCGGGCCATTTTACATAAATAGAAAGGTAACAGAAATTTGATAAAAAGAATTTAGTTCAAAATGTTATGCATGTGTATCTGAAACTTTAGAATTATTGACCGAATTTTTAAAACAAGAACTTCCTTCAATAAGGACAAAACTATTATTTTCACAACAACCAGTATATCGGACGAACCTTACAGCTTAAATTTTAAAATAATTTTTTTTATATTTTATATTTTTATGTAATTTTAGTACTGTCATTTACAAAAATAAAGAAAAAAAAATAAAATTAAAAAAATAAAATTTATCCATAAACACTTTTCACCTATTGAGAGATATTATAATAAAAGTATATTATTCTTAACTTTTGGAATATATGCTAGTTAGAATATTTTATTATTATATTTCCACATCAAAGGGGTCTGAGAAATAGGTCTGTGATAAACGGCCATACGACCGACGGACACGTGAATTAACTTCTAAGGATTCCGTTTCTTTTTCTTTTTTGAAGAAGAGGACCCTGATTGCGTTTAAGTTTTGCAATATACAACTACATCCATGCCTAAAAATTATAGTGCGCTATCACCTTTTGCACCCAATTTATATATCATAACCTTTAATAAACTAAATTTGTTTGGGATATATGCAAAATCAACAAATTTACCAAATGAAAATGTGATAGAAATTAAGAGAAAATTTATACGTTCATAGCAAAATTATGCAAATTAAAATGAAAACTGAAGACAGCCAATTGCGAGTCGAACTTTAACTTGGACTTGATTTGGACGTCAATTATTTTGAAAAAATTCAGAGCTATATGTTACTCTTTTCTCAGTTGCAGAAAGTTTTATCCAATCATACTCCAAATGAAAAATGTGAGGTGGAAATATGAATAGTAGCTATAAATTAAAAAAAAGGAATCGGATAAATGTAGTGACATAAGATACCATATATCTATACCAAATAATTGAATTCCTTTCCAATTCGCTCCAGCAAAATGCTAAACAAAGCGTTAATAGAGTCGATGTAAAAGAAATCATGAAAAAAAATCATATTATATAACCGACTGTTCTATATGATGTGATAAAAATCATTAAACAAGGACGACTATTCTCAAATAGGAATTTTTAAATGTATGTAGTTGATATAATTACGTTAATCTAACCGTGATCAATAAAAAGTTTGAAAGAAAATTCGATTTTCAGTTTTCTTTGATATGTGGCTACACTATAAAATATGAATTATTATTAATTTATTAAAGTCGACTTAATAAATAATTAATTTGTAAAAGAATTATTGCGCGTGAGTAAAATTTAATCTGTATTTTTCAATCCTAATTCATGCACTTAATTATTATTTCCAGTGATTTTTCAGGTACTTTTAGAATTCAAAAACTAATCCATTTAAAATGATTTTTTACAACCCTTTACATACTTTCAAAGTTACAATTATATTCTAGGTCTGATTTATCGAAAATACAAATTAATGTGTAATATTTACGAGTTCCCATTGAAATCTTAGTAATAAAAAATATAATCTCTGTCCTACAGGTCCAATTACCTCGGGTGTAGATAGAGATGAAGCTTTAACAAAAATATTAAATACTGGATTAAAATTCAAAACAGGAGCTTGTGCACAGTTTCTTGGCTTTTTTTATTACACATATTATGAATATTTGTTGTACACAAAACTAAAATTGTTCCAACTTTATAGTGTTGATTACATCAGTAATAACACTATTACTTTACGTCACTATTTTTTTATAAATTTGCAATCATTTTACGACCTATATTCTACTTCGGGTATTTCGATTGTTTTTTTGTGTATAAATGAAATATTTTATTCAAGTAAAAAATGCCAATTAATTTCTAATTATAATTTTGTATGTGAATTAATATTGTTCAAAATAATTTTTTTCAAGTTAAAAACTGATTAATATTAACAGTAAGTATATAATTTTGTCATTTAACGTTCTGCATTTCTCCACTATCTTTTATAAAACGTAAATGAGGTTTAAAATTTAAAGGCGTATAAAATTCGGTTATATCGTTTTCGTGCGATAGTAAAATACTTTAAGAAAGTTTTGAGCTAAATTTAAATTACAGAAACGACTGTATCGATGAAATTAATTTCAGAAGAAAAGTAAAAATACTTCTAACTATACACTCAATATACTCTCACACATTTCATACTTTACTATTAATATTAAGATTGAATAGAAGACATAGGTTTTTTTTCTATTAAAATACGAAAATTATTTTCACTAGTATAGTGATCTTTTATGGCTGCATGAAGGAGCCCAAAGTTTAAGTGGGTGTCTATATTTTTGAGGGAGACTTCTGTTTTTTCTAAATGTACACCAAACTTTGGGAATATTTAGTACAGCAGATTTTGATACAAAAAGGAAACAGACCAAACCATATTTATTTCTGGAATTTGGTTTTCTGCAACTCACCAAAATTGTTAATAAAGGGCAAATTTAGAGGATTCATTCCGAGCAATTTTACTCTAATTTGAAATGCAAAAAAACGAGTAAAATACTCATTTCATTTTTGTCAGTCCGACAAGAAACATAATTTTCATTGATGCAATATCATAAAAGAGGATGAAAAATTACTGGCAAAAAATAGGATTTAAATTTCTCATACATTTTTAACACAGGCTACTTATTTTACTTAGAGATGCACACACAGTCAATTGTATCGCAGCTGCTCTGAATAAACATATTCGTGATGTCCGTTAAGTAAATGGTGTATATTTATGTGTACTTTAAATTTAGTATTTAAAAGTTGAATATTACTTATACACACACACATATATATATATATATATATATATATATATATGTATATATATATATATATATTGGATTGGCAAATTATAAACCCGCCACTTTTTTCCAAAATAATTTCTTGAATGTTATAGAAGCCACCTGAATATTTCTTATAGAGTATATAAAGAGTGGGGCATTCGAGCTTCTGTTCAGTTTGCCATTGAGTAATCGGGAAGTGAATAATGAATGGAAAAATGGAAATGTCTCGAAATGCACTTAGTCTGCTTTTGCTTCATGAATTTAATTTAGGGCAAAAATCCAGCAAAACAGCACGCAATATATGCACAGCAATGGGTAAAGGTGTACTCTTTTACGACACCACCAAGTATTGGCTCCAAAGATACAAAGAAATAAATTTTGATCTGTCCAAAAAACCTCACCCTAGACGAACCCTACATTTGATATGGAAAAATTAAAAAGTCATACATCATAGATTAAATTTTTGTTGTTTGGCAGTGCTACTTTTAGGATTTGATATTGCAATGGAAAAAAACTTCATGCTTTGAGAAAGATTGTACTACATGGTAGCCCATATGGTACCATATGGTAACTACATGGAATATTTCCATATTCAATTTGGCTGCCATATGGACTAAAACCCCTTCCAATCTAGGGGAAAGCTAATGTGTGAATGGAGCTACTG